>CM063247.1:4483578-5083578 GCA_032158295.1 Pycnopodia helianthoides | reverse complement strand
CTGAATGTGAACACAACTTTTTCACTCATTATGACCGAAAAAACATAAACTTATCCGGGTTTAAAAAAATAACAATAAGTAAATCCGTGAAAGAGTGAAAAAAGTATTGGTGGGGAAACAGCATCTTTTCCATCTTCTTTAAGAAGCTGCTAGCTTGTCGAGCCAGTGAGAGTAGTTCAGGCCACACCGTTGCTGCCCTTCCCTCTCTCCGAAATGTGTACCATCCACAACGATCTCAACAAATCTCTTCTCATGTTGGATCAACCGCAGGATTTCATGGGAGGAGAAGGCATCGTCTGTCCGGCAGGATCCCTTCTTCGAAGACCCCGGGCTGCTGTCTTTGAGACCGACCTCTGCTGGTGAGACGTTCCTCTCTGATTGGGTAGCTGCTCTGAAGATGCAACCTCTGTACATCTTGAGTGAGGTTTACCAGCTGGAGCCCTCTGCTCGGGCTCCCCTTCTTGGTGTGTTTTCAGTGGCTTAGAGTCGCCCTTGCTGCTTGCTCCGCAGACCAAGGAGGTGGACTCAAGGTCTGCAGCGAGACACATATGTTTCCTTTGAGATGCGTTCCCGCCCGAGAGACAAGCCTCGCTTTCGTCTTCACCGTTCTCGAATGATTTATTCTCACTCGGTCGTTTTGTCTGATTCTTAGTTGGGTGGTCTCTGGTTGACTCACTAACGATTGGCAAGACTGGCAGTTGGGATAATTTGGAGGTATTGGCTGCCGCGCAGATTTCAGCGATTTTGTCTGGTTCAGTTAATGTGCCGTTGCAAAGTAGGGCTTTCCATAGGTGAACAACAAAGCGTCTGAAGGTCAAACAAAGACAAAGAGCACAATCAATTAAAAACTAACCAATTGAGGTAGTCCATTGGTCCTTACCGAAATTTCAAATTAAAATTAAAAAAATAAATAAACCACCATTCGAGGTAAACACCGCTCTGTACTGAAATTTCACATCAAATTTTCTCCACGAGAATTATACCAACCTGTGGTACCACACCGCCTCATGCCCAGGGTACGATGTTACAAGATCAAGGATGAGTTGTAGCTCCTGCAGCAATAATCGGACATACACGCTGACGTTCCGTCCTTTACATACCCTCTTGGAGGACCCTTGGGATGAGAGGCCAGTCAGGGCACCCAGGAGGAACTGACGATAGTGGAAGCCGCTGTGATCGGAAACGTGGGCAGAGACCCACGTTTTGGTTGCTTTCAACTCCAACTCGAGGAACTGTAAAAAAAAAAAAAAAAGAGATGCAATTCACATTAGATCATTACATGGCCGAGTATCATCCAATGTGAAAAGGAAATCTCAAAGCTTGGTATGCTATTGGCAAACAGATTCTACCAAAACCATTTAGCAATATGTAACAGGCAGTCAATAACACGGATGCCAGTCATCTCACCCCCTACCAAAGTCGCCCCCTCCACAGTCCCCCTAACAAAGTCGCCCCTACAAAGTCCCCCCCCCCCCCTAACACACAGTGGCCCCTGACTATTTTTTGATGCAGCATATACGTATCGGTACTAATGTGTTTGCGCCCCTAACTTTTGACGGCCCCTTACATCTTATTTGTTTGTGAATACACTTAGAGATACAAACAAATGAAATCACATGATACCTGTGGTGGGCTACCAGCTAAATGCTCGACGACCCATATTCTATGGCTCCACGCGTTGTAATTACTCGGGTACCGGCTGGCGGCAGCAGCGCACACCTCCATCTCGACCCTGACGGATGTCATCAGTGTTTCATTTCCATCACCGGGAGCTCCTTCAAGGTCCTGTAACCTTCCAGCCAGCTCCTCCCGGTGACCGTCTTGGTGGGTATTTTGAGGGGAGTCCGCTTTAGTGGCTAGTGAAGATGAGGGGAAGAGTTGTTGCAGCAGCCATCGTCTAAATACCAAGAAACAGATTAAAGTAGTGTTCTTAATTTTGCAGAAATGCAAATTTAAAGGACTGAGGGCTTGGCCCAAATAACCATTACTATCATTGGGTCAGGCATTCTAATCTTATCTAAGTCAAACAACTTGTTGTGTAGTGACATAGGAGAGGAGGATATTGGAGGAGTGATGTCCACCAGCAGGTGAAAAGGTGTAGGGAGTATTAGGGTTAAGTACAAAACATTTGTCAACCAATGTAATTTTAATTTTTTTAAATATATTTGAAAAGAACATGTTGTATGCTATAATACTGTTCAAACCCCATGTTGATACCATCTTTGGTTCAAAAGTTGTGAAAGTAGAAACATCAAGAGATGCGACAGAATAAAACTGAGAAAAAGAGGTTTAAAGTCCAGTTGTTTATTGAAAATACATTGACACATTTTCTTTCAATGCTAATTTTAACCCCTTTTTGATGTTATTTATAAGGAGGAAGTTGCCAATATAAAATAAGATATATTTTGGCATTTAAATTTAGAATTTTTTTAATACTTTTATTTCACCCCTGTTGGCCTGTTTTGGGTTGTTTCTCCATACTGATATTTCCGACAAATGACACATTTAGCTTGATCGCATCACAATTATGTAAACAGCTTAGAGTGAATGTAAGCTGTAATCTATTGATGATGTGAGCTCTATCACAAAACCAGGCACTTCCTGCCAATACTTCATCCAGTAGAGCTTCAAATTAATGCCAAAAGGTAAGTCCTTTCTCTCAACAGCTAATTTTTTTTTTTTTCATTTCATTTTACTTCTGGTTGTGAAGCCAAGGACTCTCAGAAAGCGGGACTTAATCACTTTACTAGCCAAGAAACCCTGTGGAGAGAAGACAATGAAGGAAGTTTCAGTTTTAGGTGTGGGAGGAAACCCCAGAGGAATACTCCAGGGAAAACCCACACAATCAGGCAGGGACTGAAAAACCAATGCACATAGTGCCCCGGTGTGATTTGAACAGGGGTCCCCAGAGGTGGAAGGCAAGGCAAGATACCACTACGCCAACCTGACTGCCCAGCATGTAGAATCTTTAAGTAAGACATCATTCCAATGTTTCAGTTCTCTTCACTTTCTACACCGCTTCATTATTTCCTAAAGTGGCTGATTTTGGTGTTGGGTATCACATTAGAGTTGCCAACATTTGCATCTTGCAATCAGTAAGATGGAATACCACAATCAAAAGGAGATATTTAGAATTACACTCAACATAATAGGGAAAAAGTCTCCATAATCAGGGAGATTTTTTAATTTGTTCATCAGAACATGGAAAGATTGGTTTATTTTCAGGGAACTTTCTGCAGAATCAGCGAGAGTTGGCAGCTCTGTATTTGATATACATTTATAAATTACCTGTGACAGAATGTCTCCGGACTCTTTGGATGTTTAGTGAGCACCAGTCTAGCCAGGTTCAAGTCATCCTCGACTTCCAAGAACTTTTTCAGCACCAGTTGTTTCCTGTGTCAGAAGATGGCAGACAGTTTGGGTTTATGGTTGGCATGGCAACCAGGAATCAGGTGCAATATCCGAAGGCAGTTTGGCAGAAAACTTTTACTTAAAGGCCCTGTACACTATTGGTAAGATCGAAAAACACAAATGTTCACAGATTCACACATAACTTACATGATTTAAAGTAAGTAAGCCTAAAATGCTATCGTTTCTGAGAAATGAATAAAACAATAGTTTTTATCGCGCGCAATAATAAACTCCATGTTTGAAAAACAGAAAACACATTAGGTCTCTTTTCACTATTTTCTCGTGACCTCGATGACCAATTGAGCTCAAATTTTCGCAGGTTTGTTATTTCATGTACATGGTTAATCACACAAAACATGAACTTTGTTTGCGACTGTTTTGTCAGCTCTACCAATCCTGTATAAAACCTTTAAAGAGGGCTTTGAGGTCAAATTCAGTTTAGTGATGCACTCATTTTCCAATGGATAGAGTCCTTATGAAAGTGGACAAAATATGGCGTGTCGTGGCCAAGCGTATAAGAGCACCGGACTCAAGCTCTGGTGTTTCTGTTCAGCAGAGTGTGGGTTTGAGTCCCAGTCGTGACACTTGTGTCCTTAAAGCAAGACACTTAATCATTATTGCTGCGTCCTTCGGATGGGACGTAAAGCCCTTGGTCCCGTGTGTTGTGTAATGCACGTAAAAGAACCCAGTGCACTTATCAAAAAAAAAAAAGGGGTTCGCCCCGATGTTCCTGGTTGGATTGGCTGCATATTGCGCCACAGCACCTTGTAAACCATTACATGGTGCTATGTAAAGGAATACGTCTAAAACTTCAAAATGTTGCTCCACAATACCTTGCAGGAACATACTGAATGTTGAAAGCGCTTAGAGGCTTGCCTGCCGTAGGTGCTATACAAATACGTTAAATTATTATTATTATAACAAGTCTCTAATCCTGGGTATAACAAAGAAAATTGCATTGAATGGGACTCGAACCTCTGACCTCCAGGTTTACGTGCCAGTGCTCTGCTAACTGAGCTATCTAGCCCTAATGTCTCCCTATTTTGTCAACAACTTTGTTCGGGGGTGCCACTATCAGAAGCCATTGAAGTCTCTAATCCTACGTTAAAATGGTGTAAAATGTCATTTTATTTGATACCCTATCAGAGTGAAGTTTGAAACATGACATTGAATGCCAACAATACATGGGTCTGTGCATTCCACACATGAATTTGGTTGTGAGTCAAAAGGTCAAATTCAAAGATGTTTTGATTGGGTATCATGGTAATTTAGGAATGAACTAAAATGTCCGCATTCAAAATTCTAGGCGCATAAACTTGAAATGTGAGGTCACTGGATATAGACAAATTTTGCACTAGAAGGATAACAAATACAATGGTATTTTACACAATTTAAAGGAACATTACAGAATTGGTAAGAAAAAAACTTGTAAAATATACTTTTTGATCACAGATTTACATAAAACTTACATGGTCTAATGATGATGATAGTAGAAAACATCCCTTGAAATATTTCTGTCTGAATTGCCATATTTGATGAGAAATGAATAAACTAATTTTCCGATTGGAGTTTATCGCTCAGTGAGCATTTTATTCATTTGTTGAATCTATATGATTTCATGCAAATGTGTAATCGGTTTTTCACTATTTTCTTGTGACCCAGATGGCCGATGGATCTCAAACTTCTACAGGTTTGTCAGTTAATGTATATGATGGGTTACATAAAGTGCTTACACTGCAAGCAACTGTTTTGTTCGCAAAAACCAATTCTGTAATGTTCCTTTAACATGAGGTTAGCGAGTTGTAATATTTTTCAACTTTCACAAGGACCCTCTACCTATTGGAAAATGAGTGCATCAAAAACACTCAATTTTACCTCAGAGCCCCTCTTTAAAAAAAAAAAAACAGCTGGGCACTGTATCAGCACTTCGTCTCATTATCCGTTCCGCATAAATGCTCAGGAAATAATAATGAGCCAATTTGTGTACTGAATACAGCTTAAAAATTTTTATCCCAAGGCTCATTTTAGCAGCAAATATTGCTGAACAATTTTCTACACGCAAAAAAAAAGCAGGGCACACCAGTATACAATCGCTGCACGCTGTGATGGGGTCCAATGTGTTTTGTACACCCAAGGGGGTGAAACCCGAGGTGATGCCGAGGGTACCATTTTCCCCCTCGGGCGTTTCCCCCTCGATGTACTATTTATAAAACCCTTTGACCTCATCACAGCGAACAGCAATTGTTTTGTTACCATGGCAACAGACTGGAAGCGATCTGATGTCGTCTTCCATTATCAGGGCAAAATTTGCACAGTTGAAAAATGCGGCGAACAGTGCCAGTGGCGAATGAATAGTAAATTGCCCTCAACGATGACAGAGGTGCACATGGAGGAGAACATCTATAGTCTATAAATGGCTTCCACTTATCTTCTCTAAAGGAAATGCCAGTCAGTAAAATTAACTTCTGTAGACCTTTCCATTGTTGATAAACAAACCCGCTGGTTGGCATGGACAGCTGAATGTTAGCAAAACAACCAATTGTGTTAAAAGGTGTCCTGACCAAATTCAACGTTTCTGCAAACTCCTACTTAAAGAAAAATAAATCCCATGATCGGTTGCTTTGTTTCCAGAAAAATTCAACACTATTTCTGAATATTTATGTAACATTGCTACAAACTGTGGCTATCGTTTTTTTTTTGCTTTGCATTTGTCGCTTCCCATAGTTTTCCAACCTTGGATGGCAAAAACCCCCGGCTGTGACGTTGCAATGGAAAGGTCTAAACACCCTCCTTAAAGAAAGTGCCCTTGCTATGACCCTGATTAAGACTGGACACCAGACTGATTGACAGAGAGAAGAAAGAAAAGTGATGGAAGCAACAGAGTGAGTAAGTTTACCTGAGATTCCATGCAGACAGGCATTCGGGGTTAAGTAGCACAACCACCATGCTGTAGTCACTTAGCTTTCTCAAGTCTTGAAAACAAACAATTCAACAGACAAAGTGATTGTTCATACTTTGGTAGCATTTGATCTTATTGCAATAAAAAATAAAAAAATCAGTTGATCAGTTATTCAATATTATATACTGTAGTACACTCAGTGAATATCCAAATGATTTTTAAATATACCAAAACACATCTTAATCCATTACAGTAATTGTCTTCATTTATATGTCCACTTTCTTTTTCGTAGTGGGTGTAGGGGTGGCGTGTCGTGGCCGAGCAGGATAAGAACACCGGTGTTTCTGATCAGCAGAGTGTGGGTTGGAGTTCCAGTCGTGACACTTGTGTCCTTCAGCAAGACACTTAACCATTATTGCTGCGCCCTTTGGATGGGACGTAAAGCCATAGGTCCCGTGTGTTGTGTAATGCACGTAAAAGAACCCAGTAACACTTATCGTAAAGAGAAGGGGTTCGCCCTGGTGTTCCTGGTTTGATCGGCAGCATATTGCGCCACAGCACCGTGTATACCATTACACGGTGCTATAAATGAATTAGGTCTCATACTTCAAAAATAAACGTAGCTCCACATACATGGCAGGTAAAAATATCAGCGCCTTGTATCCTTTGGCAAAAGGCGCTTTAGAAATACAGTTATTATTATTAGGTATACACATTAAAACCAGGGGGCATATAACAAAAGGGACAATAAGGTCCACGGTGGGATGAAGGTCCCCAGTTGGAAAGTATGTACAATACCAAGGGGAGCTGTTGCCAAAAAGTTAGAGTACAAACAAAAGAGGGACAATAGAAGGTTTGCCCCGATTGCAGGTGCTTACAGTTACACACTTGTGTGAGTGGTGCAGGCTTCACATTATTCTATGAAAGATGAACACATGCAACGATGACTGGGAAGGAATGATGCCACCTACATCTATTGACCCAATTACCAGACGACTTAAACCACCTTTAGGCTAGGTTGCGCCATTTTGGGATCGTCAGTCTCCCCGTGTGTTGATTATGTAGGGTGCATTCTAGGCGACTTATCGCGCTCACCATATTACAAGAAATTTGACTCCCAAAATAGACGGCCGTGGGCGGAGAGTAGCTGTTTGTTGCATCAGTACAAGGGCTCAACAGACTAATGCTTTTACCATCATGTTACTGATGAGGGTGTCATGGCCGAGCGGTTTAGAGAATCGGATTCAAGTTCTGGTGGTTAAGTCATCGGGGTGTGAGCTCGAATCCGGGTCATGACACTTGTGTCCTTGAGCAAGATTCTTTATTATCTCTTCACCCAGGGGTATTAATGGGTACCTGCGAGGGTAGAGGTTGATATTGTGTTTGAAAAAGCCTTTGAAGTGCCACAGCAGCTCGGGGCTGTATACTCCCCAGGGAGCTGAGAAAGATGACAGGAAAGCCATTGGCCAAATGACCAGGGCACTAATGTAAAGCGCATTGATACGTTATTGTAAAATGCGCTATATAAGAACTAAGCTTACTATGATGAATTCAAAACATAGAACAAAAAATAACGAACTACATGTATGGAAGATCACAGATAGAAATGATGCAAGGTCAACTGTGGCATGTCATGGCCGAGATGGTCAAGCGCACTGGACTCAAACTCTGGTGTTTCTGATCAGCAGAGTGTGGGCTCGATTCCCGGTCTTGACAGAATAACTTTGTACAGAATAACTCACAATTTGTTCACAGAACTTAAGGAAGTACTCGAGTATACAGTGCTTAGCACACATCGGTGTAAGGGCAAAAAAAACAAACGCCAAAACTCACCATGCTGTCTGTGTTCAGACTCAAATAACTGTGAGTGTGCATAGTGATATAATGGCTTGATGCCCCAGGTTTCAATTCCCAAGTTCCCATCCACGAAGACGATGGGGCTCTTGTTGTACACTGGCTCCGGGCAGTACACAAATCCAAACTCAAGTCTGCGAGATGAAAAACAGAGGAACACAAGTTGCAGTGAAAGGAAAAAAAGTACAGAAAGTTTATAGGGCCATGCCGTTGTTGTACAGATCACAGTTAATTACTTTGCTTTTGTTTCTCCATGCCCACATGAAAGTACTGTTTCATATTGTTGTTGTTTGTGATGGCTGAATCAAAGACAATAAAAATCTCAACAAACTGAGAAAATTATTATTTTTTCCATTACATTGCAGTCTAAAGTGCCTAGGCCTGAAGTTACACGGTGCCCATGGAGGTTATTGCCTCTGTTGCCCCTGGTCTCAGCCTAGGTGCCCCTTTAAAAGTTTCCCATAGAGTAAGATTTTCCAACACTTTTGCAAAGTGCCCTTTGCAAATTGAAAATGGCCTTGCCTTCTCAAAGATGAAATTCAAGGCCTGGTACCCATGTGGGTAACACATACACGACCCATTTGAAGCAGTGTCACGCGCCGCACAAAACCCAACAATCCAAATGGTGGTGACGTGTTTACAATTTGAAATGAGACTTTAGCCTGTCAAACTTGTCTAGGACTTTTGAATCTTGCTTGTGATTAATATTACTAATGTGTATTTAATGCACTTTTTCATGTCAAAGTATAAAAAGCACCTTACAATATTGTTATCTAGATTCATCAGGCCCAAAGCACTCCTGAAACCATTTCAACTCCTTAGGAGTATGCAGACCCGGCAGCCAAATGCGCAGGTTGTTAATCAATCATTCACATGATCAACAGTCTCCACCGTCAAATAGGTGTCTAGCTCATTTACTCCTGCTGGGTGATGAGAAGTGAATTTATAGTTTAAAGTGTCTTGCACAAGGTACAAGGAGGACACAAGTGTCACAAGTGGGATTCGAACCCACACTGCGGTGACTCAGCCACCAGAACTTGAGTTTGGTGTGCAAGATAAAAATTTCATGTACAACTTATTTATACACTATTATTAGTATTATTTTTTTATTAGGCAGTGGATATTTTACTCGCAATGGTAAAATCATCTCAAATGCTGTTTTGCCAGCAGATCGTACAGCGCCCTCTTTGGCACGTAAAGTACACGAGAAGGCGATGTTACATATCGTATGACCAAACTTATGTAACATTCTGGTAGCCTAGATCGAGACTACACTCCCACTTGCGCTTAGCAACCAAGACACGCTTGGCATTCAAATGCCCCCTGACCCTACCACTATACCAGCCATACCAGCTGACATTAAAAAAAAATCCCAGCCCCCCAAAAATACATGAAATAACAATACATGTATTCTTCTTTTATTGTTTTAAAAATAAACTCTCAATGAATGAGTCTTACAATACATTTAAAAAAATTGGTAGCTAGGCCTATCTATTTCTCATTTGTGGCTCCCAAAAGCAGGATTTTTTGAAAGGGAAATAAAGGCTGAAACTGTGGTACGGCAAAACATCATTTGAATGATTTGGCCGTCGCTGGTATTGGTAATATTAAATATCCGGTGCCCATTTTATCGATTCGACAAAAATTACAAAATAGAGAGCTCAAGTCAATGATGGAAATGATCTCAACATAAAACGATGTGAACTTGGCTTACATGTTCTTTCCTTTTCGTAGAGCGCAGCACAAGTCGGACAAAATTCGCACAGCTCTACTGTCACTTGCCATCATTTTCTTAAAAAGAAACGCCGGTCATTCGGTTCAATGACGATGAAAGTTTGCCACACCGACCGCCGGCCTCCATCAACTGCATCAACTGATGAGGAACGAAGACTAATGCATCGCATTGCATGAATTTTTGCAAGCTGACAAGATCTCTAGTACCTAGAGCATTAACATATGTAAAATACGATGGAAAAGTAGGGCGCCAGTCTGTGTAAAGCTAGTCTTAGCCCAAGACGTCAGTGATCGAGCGGATGGTACGTACTGCGCAGTATAGTGTACATACTGCCCAGTACACTATCCGCTATCGATCACCGACGTCTTGGGCCAAGACTAGTGTAAAGCCAGGTGACGATCATCATTGATCACTAGCACATAACACATGGGGTGTAATAAACGAACGGCCAGGGGAACCGCAGCTGCAACAAGTAAAAACACAAATTTAGCATATTTACAAACTTCTGATCAAGGTTGTTTTACAAATTAAGCAGCTTGTTTGAGTTTGATCATATTGATTTGAATCATTCACGGAGTCTATCTAGGGTCTCAGGTCTATGGATGTGGATGGAACCGAGTTTTATGTTTTGCTGTAAAAAAACAATACAAACGATTCATAATCATTGTTGTGCGTTGATTATTTAGTTACTGTCAAATCATGGATAGGGATCAGCGGCAGGGAGGCAGGCATTGGAGCCATAATAAAGACAGTTTTGATCCTGGTAAGAAGTTTCCTCATCGACAACAACCAAACCAGACCGAGCCAGTTTCAAATACCCCAGCTTTAGATCAGTTCTTGTCGGGAATCTCTTTCGAGCGCAACACCCAACGAAACCATGGTGATGGAGATAGTTCTAATATGACACAGATGGGTGCAACTGTAGGACATCATCAAGGACCTCCGATATCAAGACACTCTTTGCCTGGCTTACAGAAAGCCGGAGTTAATCTACCCGGTGCCCTGCCTCCTGGCATCCAGATACCCGGAGTTAATCCAACCGGTGCCCTGCCTCCTGGCATCCGGATACCCGGAGTTAATCCAACCGGTGCCCTGCCTCCTGGCATCCGGATACCCGGAGTTAATCCAACCGGTGCCCTGCCTCCTGGCATCCGGATACCTGGAGTCAATCCACCCGTCGCCCTGCCATCGGGTACTACGATGACATCCAGTTCCAGTTCCTTACCACCTTCTTCCCAGGCATGGGATTCGTATCGGGGAACAAACAAGATGCCAAATTGGCAGGTTCCTCCACCACAATTTCCATTTAGAAATCAAAGTCAGACACAAGATCCTACCATGAATTGGCAACGTCCTGCCACTGCCAGTATACGTCAGAATAATTTAAGCGATGGAAATGAATCGGAGCAAAGGAAAGCTCCAATTTTTAACAGAGAAGCAGCAAATCTTTTGCCGTCTTCATTGGAGCAGCGCCCATCAGATGAACAGCCGGTTCAAGAGCAACACAATACAAGTGTGTCAAGGGAGCGGCTACATTCATTAGCACCTGCCCAGTCTGGTCAATGGCCCAAGGGTCCACCCCAATCTGAGACTCGACCGACCCAACAACTTCAAAGAAACTTTCACAAGCAACAACAAGCACCAAGGTTTAACCATCCAGACCAGCACTACAACCAACAGTATCAACAGAAGCAAGGGTCAAGCCCCCAACAAGCCGGACCCCACCCACACCAGTTTAGACCCCGCTTTGGACTACAAGGGGAACCCCAACATAGTGATCTCCCACCCCGGCAGCCTGTTTATCCACAACACCTTCAGCACCAGGAACAACATCCACCAGGGTCTGGCCCCCATGAGGCGATGGACCCTGGCCGTTTAGATCACATCCTCCAGGACCACACCCGCAAGGATCCTCCCAAGTAAGACCACTGCATCCTTCAGGACCACACCCTTCAGGACAACACCCAACTCCAGGGATGCACCAACCACTTCATTCAAGACCTCCACATTTCCAGTCGCTGCGGATGCCTCCTCCAGATCTGAGGCAGCAACACCATCCAGGATTGGGTCCGAGACCATTACCCATCTCAGAGCAGAATCAGCAACGACTTCCGCCACCTCCTCAGATTGTGCCAGAGAAGTCTCAAAGAGATAAGGATGAGGAATGGATGAAAGACTGGCTGATGAAGAGAAAGATAGGCCAATCTGTGAAAGCAAATGAAAATACACCCAAAGCAAACACTGTGAGTGTTTTAGAATCACTTTTGAATGTCTCCACAACCACCAACTTTTCCATCCAAAAGATTAAATTGAACAGCACAAAAAAGACCAAGGGCAACTAAATAAAATAATATTAATATAGCTCTAAACAATGTTTTAGCCAGGATTTATTAAAAGGATGTCCAAATTTGCTGGAAATTAAAAAACTTTCAAATTGTTCAATTACAATACATATGACAGATTAACTATGGCTCTAAATTTGAGCACGACTTTGATTTATCACAAATGCTGTTTTTCAAACAAGAGCATGAACTTAGATTTTAACATGTTTTTTAGTATAACTTTTCTTCTTTTTTCACCCAACAAAAAATAGAAAACATGATATTGGTTTGTTTGTGTAACAAATTGTTTATTATTTAGGTTAACGATGGAAGACAGTTAGTTGTGGACTTGATTCAAACCTTGCAACAATTGGCCGAGCTCAAAGAAACGCTGAGTCATCGCATCAAAAGAGATGAATCGTCATGGCAATATGAATGTCGGAGAGTCAACAGAATGAAGGTAAGAATGGAGCTGGGGCCTTGTCATCGTGCAAACTTTTGGTCCATTGGAAAATACTTTCAGGGGCACTAGGCAGGCCTGGAATTTCATCTGTGAGAGGGCAAGGCCATTATCACTTTGCAAAGGGCACTTCTATTGAAAAGTCTTTAAGTCTTAGGGAAACTTTTGAAGGGGGAACCACGGTCGGCCAAGACCAGGGGTAACAGAGGCCACTATTTGATCCATCATGTGCTTGTAGAGCCTCAACTTGTTTGGATGAAAGTGTCATTGCATTACCTTAACAATACAGAGTTATTCACTGCTGTCCCCAAATGCAAAAGGCGAAATGGGCCATCGCAGATTTGTCCTTTGAAAAATTATAGGTAAAATAACAAGCAATTTTCAAAATGGCTGCCATAACTTGTTATTCTACCTATATTTTAAATCTGCAATGGCCCACAAGCCAAATATCTTTCTTATTACATACTCTGACAGTGTGCCAAATTCCATGCTTGTATCATCAAAGGCACAATCCCATCAGATCACCCTCCTGTTGTACTACAATGATACTAATTGTCTAAAGTTCTGTAAGTTGGTTTCTTTCTCGTTTATTTTGCAGGAAAAAGTTGAAGCATTACAGTCCAGATTGTTTGGTTCTGAGTTCATCAATCTACTTCAAAATAAAATGAAGAAGAGGAAGAAGAAAAGGGTAGGAACCGACTCTACGAAAAGAGTTCTATTCACCCAAATCTTTTATTAATAAAAATGGGTATTTATATAAAAAGCACCTTTAACAAAAACTAAGCACTTCACAGCAGACCTAGAACCTATAGCAGAAGCTGAACAGGAGAAGAAAAGAGTAAGGTTTTTGGATATCTGAATTGAAGAAGAGTCTCTGATGTGAACAGGGAGTTTGTTCCATTCCTTAGGGCCGGCTATGGAAAATAGTTTAGTTCAGTTATCTACTTTTGAACATAGATGACTTAATGGTTTGTGCTAACGAAAGTTCAGATGGTGTCTGGAAAGTTTCTGGCAAAATGAACAGGAATAATAAAAAACTATGAAACTTGAACTAAAAGTGCCAATAAATTGCCTTCTTATCACTAATATTATCGTTATTAGGGACCATTCAGAATAATTAATGGTTACAAATTTTGATTTTTTTTAAAAATTGTTTTGACCCGCACACCCACCCCAAATTTTGATTGTTAAATACGGACAGGCTATTTCGTATACCCTATAAATGCTCTCCCAGCTCAGGAGTTTTCAAATAGCCTTTTCCTGGCTTCCAGCAGGCAACCTTATAGTTGAAACAGAATGGAAAATCCACGCCATCGGGCACAGAGGTCAGCTATCGAAATAAGGTTGACTGTTAACAACGGACAGTTCTTCTATTATTTGAAATGAAAACTGACGTTTAAATTTTCAGATATTTCTATTGACCCACCCACCCACTCTTTTGAAAAAGAATCAACAATACATTTTTAAACATTGACTATTCTGAATGGCCCCTTAGTTTACAAAACGTTCTCTTTGTTTACCCTTTTAAAGGAGAGAGTTAAAAGACGACGGCAGCGTAATTATCAGACGGAGCAAGAAGCTGAAGAAAGAAGGGGAAAACTTCACTTGAAGATTGATGCCAAACTGGCCAAGGAGCTACAGGCCCATCAAGATTTGAAAAGGGTAAGAGTAGACGTCTTGTTTTTCTGTAGGCAATCCGTCAATAGCAGACACAGAAGCTTAAGAGTTTCACCCCTGGAAACTGGAGTGGGGGGGGGGTGTCACTGTTGTTGGCTTTTTAACCAGTGTTGTACACTTTAAAGGTATTGTACACTTTTGGTAACAGCTCAAAATCAGTGTCCACATTTTGTGTGATTAAACATATGCATGAACAAACAAACCTGTGAAAGTTTGAGCTCAATTGGTCATCGAGGTCACGAGAAAATAGTGAAAAGAGATCTGATGTGTTTTCTGTTTTTTCAAATTATCGCGCGCGATAATTACTATTGTTTTACTTGTTTCTCAGAAACGATAGCATTTTAGGCAGAAATACTTTAAGGAACCCTTTCTACCATTACTTACTTTAAATCGTGTAAGTTATGTGTGAATCTGTGAACATTGTGTTTTTTCGATCTTACCAATAGTGTACAGGGCCTTTAATGTCTGTTGCTGATGATTTTGGCAACTTATTTTTTTCAATAATGTCGGGGGAGTAAGTAAGAAAGGGGCAACAGTACATGAAGACCAGAGACATTGAGATTATAATTTGGTTTACGGTAACACCATGTACACAGAGCTGCCAACTCTCACTGATTGTGCTGAAAGTTCCCTGAAAATAAACCAATCTTTCCATGTTCTGATGAACAAACTTGAAAAACTCCCTGATTAAAGAAAGTTTTCCATGTTTTGTTGGGATGCAATTCCTAATATCTCCCTGATTATTGTACAAGATCTCCCCGATTGCAAGATGCAATTGTTGGCAGCTCTGTGTACACGAATCTCTCTTATGAGTTGTGATGGTTCTGAAAAGAGCCAGTGGTGTAACAACTCGACGTTTCCATCAGGATGCTCTGATCATCTTCATCTTCAGGAGGAAAGCTAAACTCTGGTGCTGGAGGCTACTGAGCGTTTGCATCAGTTTTGTCAGTTTTGTCATTTGTGTCTTTTGCCTCCCCCAGGAATCTGAACTGCAAGAGGAGATCGACAAGACCTTATATGAAGTACGTAAGAAGAAACAGGAAGCCTCCCAAACCCTGGATCTCATCAAGGGCTTGAGGAAGCTGAGGCAGCTCCGGAAGGATGCTGCACAGGTCAAAGGTCAGTTTGCCAATTGACCCCTTGCATATGATGCTACAGGCTTAAAGGGAGGGTATACCTTTGATAATTACTCGTAAAAATGAATGACCATAAAAACTTACTCGGTAAGAAGCACTGCAGCTGTTGATAATGTATAACATTTTGAGGAACAGTTCCCCTTCATTCTTTATCCCCAGTGCAATTATTTCATCAATTAAAGTAATTTGTTTTGTTTCTTATCTAAGGTGTTCAAACATCCAGGGAGGCGGATATGGCTTTTGACCAAAAACTGAAACCACTTGAAGAACTTATGAGCAAACAACGAGATTTGTACAGAGAGGAAGAAAAAAACCATGCAGGTATATTATAGTTGATTGCTTGCATTCGGTTTAACATGGCTGACTACTGCAAGTGGGTTCTCCCCATACGCAAGCTAGTGTATCGGGGCCATACGTGCGAATTGCAGCTGATATGGGGGGGGGAAGTAGAAAACATTTCGAGGACCTCGTTCAATTCACTGGATTATCCAAGTCATGCAGAGGATATTAAATGTTGGTGCTATCCCATTCAGTGACGCTGTATCTGTTGACTTGTTGTAATTTGAACAATTGTGTTTGTGACTATACAATTCCAAATATGGTAACTGTACTGGACTATTTCCACTTGTGTTATTTTAACTGGGAAGTGGTGGGGAAATAATAGTTCAACCGAAATAGCGTGACCTTTTTTGACCATGCGAGTCGGTAGTGAACAGGTTTTTTTTTTCGCGATCAAGGATATTTTTGCAGATCCTTTGGGTAGCAAAGAAAACAAAGAATCAGATTGCCACATTAAAGTCAAGGACAGCCCCTCCTTATAATTCATACATTTTGGCTATCCTCGATACCCAACTCCAGCCACTTCTAAGGTAAGATTTTATCAAGTCCCTTCTAGCAGGTTTGATGTATTGACCTCATCCAGGCACCATCTTAGAAGTAAAACCAATCATGAAACAATGGAAACGCACAGATTTTGTACATGTGGCGCACAGGATTTCCAACGAACAATCTCTTTTTGACCTCTCGACAGCCATGTGATTTCTCGCGATTTTTTCCCGATTTCAGAATTGTTCTCAAAATCTCCTTCCAATTTTCTTGAAAGAAGTAAGCAGTCACAAAAGGGAAAAAAAGAAGTTGTCCACATTGTATCCAAACCAGTAGTTCTGTATTCCTAGGTGATGCACAGAGTCTGTAAACCTCGTGAACTGTAAACATCGGGAGATTCCGGGTCAAAAATAACGGGGGAACCCAGGGCAGCAAGTCATTTTCAAGAATTGTTATATTTATCCAATTTCACCCATAACTGGTAGTTGAGGGCGCCCTACTCAAAATGACATCATTCGCATAAGGTCGTTGATTTAGTAGATGTTAATTTTACAGTGCAAGGCAAAAAACCAAATTGATCTGTGATGTTATGTAAATGATCTCATTTACATTTCATGCATAATTCATTGTTAGGTGATGCTCGAGGAGGAGCACGAGGAGTACAAGGAACAAGAGAAGATGAAGCTAAGGAGGAGGCAGGAGGAGAAAGCTGTCAAGGAGATGCAGGCAAACATGAAACTCATCTTTGGCAAAGGTATTTTAGAAAAATCTGACTTTCCCCCATCAAATCAAAATTTTATTCATGAAGTTGAGGAAATAATATTTAACCACTCAACTATGTAATTATTTATCGTTAGCTAAACCCCCAATGCGGAATTAATTGAAGGAAAACAATGCAAAAAAAGGATAAATGGAAAGCTCTGATTAGACCCAGAATTGCTCCGATTATCCCCACTTATATCTGAGGCTGCTGTATCATCAATATCTTCAGCACCTTGTAAACATGGCTCTTCAATTTGTGTATCATCATCACTATCAACAGACATGAGAGAGTCTGACAGATCAAGATCTGAATCCAAAGCTTGGGTCAAAGCTTGCACACATGACAAGCGCAGATATTTAGTAAGAAAACTCGCCGATTGGTGGCGCCACACACTGCCTGACTGTAAGTTTGTGATGACGAGATATCTCGTCATAACGAGACACGTAAGAGGGGATTACCTGGGGTCACAGAGATAGTCTTTGACCTCATTTAAACCGCAAACTTGGTGACGAGATATCTCGTCATACGCAATATAAGGGTAAGTTTGTGATGACGAGATATCTCGTCATACGCAGTTAAGTGGTTAAGGCTGCCCAAATAATCCTTGTTTGTTTGTTTGTTTAGATGATCTTCCCAACAAGGAAACTCGGCAAAGCTCCCACAAGGGGATATAAACACTGAGCTGGCAACATCCAATCTCCTCTCTCATAAAAAAACATTGGTTTAACGTCTATGACTATGAGTTGCACAACTCAATAAGTCGTGATTCAGTAACTAGTCCAAAATACATATTCTAGTCATTGGTGAAATCAGCCGTAAGCTCGGTAGGATTCAAACCCCAACCTTGTGATTGCAAGTTCTGCAGTCTTACCACTGGACCAAGGTGACCATTTCTGGGCAACTCATGAACATTTATTTTTTCAATCCTCCCAATGGTGTTCACGCCCTTTAAATGTAGTTTTCTTTTCTTTTCCTACCATTTCATCGACGATAATCGTTTGATTTTCACAGATGAGTTTGTTGGGCCAGACGCCCCACTGTTTCCCTTTCACCAATTCTACCATCAGGCAGAGAGTAAATGCATGCCTTAGTCGACATAAGGTAGGGTAAAATATTCTATATTTTATGAATTTAATTGTAACTTGACAAAAACTTTGAGAGTTTGTATTCTAACAATATGGTGACACTATCTAGAAGATATTTGCGACATGGTGCCATGGTACCAGTACTACGTCACCAAATTGTTTTGACATAAAACAAGCTTTGGTGATAGACCAAATTGTTTGACCACTCAAGCATGAAGTATTCTTAAACAACAGCACACTTCTGTTCAGAGGTAAATTTGACAAATTCTATTGTCACCTTTAACCCTCTTGCTGTCTGACCATTCAATACCATTCACTGTGGTTTTGAATGATAGATAAACTATGCCAGCCTGCAATATGATACCATGAGGGAATGCATGTACACAGCACACAGTTAGTTCTGTGCACATTTGTGCCACCGTACACAATCTTGGCAGTCGAATGGTTTCAAATGGTTGGTCAACTCACTGGAAAATGTTGCCAAGAGTCACTGACAGTAAGAGGGTTAATAGATGAAGGGAACTTGGCAAAGCTCACACAGGGGGATATAAAAGCCAAGTAGGCAACAGCCAATCTCTCTCATACAGACGTTCGTTTAACGTCTATGATTATGAATTGCACATGTCAACAAAATTGTGGTTTAGTAACTAGACGACAAATCTTATTCTAGTCATTTCAAAATCAGCAGTTAGCTTGGCTGGATTCGAACCAACAACCTTGTGACCGCAAGCCCTGCAGTCTAACCACTTGACCACGGTGATAACAAATGTCTTATTGATACTTATTTAATTCCCTTTCATATAATACAAAACTCCTGTCCATACAATCTAAAATGTACTTTCCAAAATGTCAAATTCTTGATTTTTCTTTCTGAAGTTGGTCTGTAAACTCAAATACATATTTTATATCAATATAATTTTAAACATTTTTTAGTGTAATCAGTTTCTGTTATTGTCTTTACTTTCCAAATAGACGCCAGTGGGACCAGTTCCTAGTTCCAGACACAGATCCTGACGGATCGTCAATCCCAGTGTCATGGGTTCTACCATCGGATCCAAGCAGCTCTGCATGGGTATCAGTTCTGGATACCTAAAGCTGGTAAATTGGACATAGTTTCCCAAACGATGGAGGTGGACTGGAATTGAGTGCCACCTCCCCCCAGGATATTCACACCGCCTTCCCTCATCTTCTTGGTGCTTGATGCCTAAAGCCAGGGTCTAATTTCATAGAGCTACATAAGCACAACAAAGTAGCTAAATACAAAAAATATTATGCTTACCAGAATAAGGTTACCACTCAAAAAATGATGTCATGTGTACCATCTGTGACTGGTATCCTGGATTTTTTTTGCTCAGCAGAAGAAGAAAAAGGAGCAATGCATTTAAGCTTAAGTGCTGTGATTCCATATTAGTCCGAGTCTGAAATAAACAACTGTATCGGACAGCACCGTCTGCAAGAACTATTGCCACTGGCTACACATGATCTATCTCACAATGTGCCATGTTGCTATTAAGAATAGGAGAGGAATTTTGGATAAATCCATAAAATAAAAGCAACTTTGCTAAAGTTAAATTTGTCTTTCAGTTAAAAAAACAAAGACTTTTTCTGTTTATCAATTTCCCACATTTATCACTTGTTATGTATAGACCCTATGCACAGGATGTCAGTAGAGTAGGGCCCCTCAGCTAGAGGTCAAAGGAAGGTATAATGCATTGGCCCATCCTTTGTGCCCCTCAAACATACAGTGTGCATTTTCCATCATTTTACCTCTAAGATGGAGGCTTGATGATGTCAATACATAAGGTCCATACTTTCCAAAGTATGAATTTTAAAGAAGGCTATGTAAAGTTTGAACAAACGTGGAGAATTTTGCAATAAAAAGGAGACATTTATTTTGAAGTTTTTACAAATTTAGTTTATTTGTACATCTTTGTATGCAACGACCGCATCGAATACATCAAGTTGTTTTGTTTGAGGGGTAAGAGGATTTTGACAAAAGCATCTTGCTGTCTGTACATTAAAAGATTACTACAAAAATGTCAGAATAAAAATCATACATCAAATTAATTTTGGTAATAAATATTGTCACAAAATATGTATTTACAGATTAGTTTGATTGTTAGTGCCCTTCAAAGTGGAGTTGTAGTTGAGAGGGTTCGAGTATGAGGACAACTCCTTCAACCTCCTTCCCAAGGGAGGTGCTTTACAACTCGACTTTAAAGCATGCGCCATTCATCATGAATTAAAGAAATAAATGACTCTTGTGCACTTTGAAATCAAACTGTTTCAACTCTGCAGCGTTAGATTTACGATGAAAACACATGGCAGTTCTTTAAAAAAAATTCCAGATCGGGGCCCAATTTCATAGAGCTGCTTAACGGCCGATTGTGTGCTTATACGTACGAGTTTCTATTTCATAGCACTGCTAACCGTAAGCACACGAAAAGGCATGCTAACCTTCCGGTGCTTACTGCCTAAAAATGAGTGACGTAGCAATGCAAGTAAATGGTGAACGTGCAAAATGACTGCCTTATTTTCTTGCTAACCTGTGAAATACGCTTATGCTTTAAGCAAGTTGTTCTGCTACAGTTAGCATGAAAATTTGCTTACCGTTAAGCAGCACTATGAAATTAGGCCCAGATAAGAGATAGTTCCCGATAGACGCCATCTTTACGGGCAACTTGAGTTCTGTGTGTCAAGGGTTCTTAATTTTCTACCCAGCCGAGCGGTTCACCGACCAATCATGCAAGGAATTTGATAGAACTTCTGCGTGCTGCACGTGGTATTTACGCATAACGTACAGTCCAAAAACGACTGTCTTTGTCCGTAAAGATGGCCGACTTTACACTGTGACCTTAAGTGGGAACTCTCTGTAAGACCCCAAATAACAACAAAACTTAATGTCCACAATAAAGCCTTTAGCTACAGCAAAATAGCTCAATAATTTAGTCTAAAATTCACCTTGTCCTAACATGACATTGAAAAATACTCTCCTACATACGAAGCCATCTTTTGAAAAGTAAAACTGTTCTTGTACGCGCAATGTTAGACAAGTATAAAAATAAGACATATCCAATTAACGTTTTTTAAATTTCCACCAAAAATATCACAGACTTTGTAAGAATGCACGCAGAATGTATTTCGCCTTAACACTAGAAAACAGACTTTTTAAACTTGCGTTTCTCCCCACAAAAGAAGTTTTTCTCAAAGCAATTTTTGAATTAATACTTGAGATTCCATAGCGATCATAATCAGTTTGTACCTACAAGCCTGTAGTATGATTACCCACAACGCCAATTTGAAAAACAAAAATGGTCGTGTGATGACGGCTGAACTAGTGCTTCTCATAGTAACACACTATCCACCATTTGTAAAATGGCAATGGAAAAAAAAAAAAATGCTGTTTCTTATTTTCGACAGCTGGGTTTTAAGGTAGAAATTTGACAGTTTTTTGTTACGTGAACAGGGGTCGATTTCACAAAGCACTAAGATTCATCTTAAGATGAGTTATCAGTATTACCATAGTGACTTGTATTGTGACATCACTCTTTGCTAAGCAACTGCGATGGATTTGCAGTTACGATCAGTCTGAACTCTTTGTGAAATCGAGCCCAGGGTGTTTAAATTTGTCAATAATAATAATAATAATAATATGCAGTTCTTATAATGCTTTGTCACACCTGAGGGCATCATCAAAGCGCTCATTATTTTTTCTTGAAGGTACGTGGGGCTATGTTTGATTTATAAGACCCACTTATTTACATAGGACCATGTAACGGTTTACAAGGTGCTGTGGCGCAATCTGCAACCACCCATACCATAAAACACCTCGGCGAACCCCTTCTCTAAACATGCTGTGATTTGAGGGTTTTTTTTTACAAGCAAATAATTAAGATAACAAATGTTCATATTCAAAACCGGTAAGAGGCAAGTTTGGCTGACACCATTTTGGGAGATATTTTCAGTGGAATGAAAATGGTGTAACCATTTAGAGACCATACAAGCCGCAAGCAGCTTTTATCAAAATGCCCAATGCGGTCAAAAATGTCTGCAGGACTTGACCTGGACTGGTCCCCAGTCACAGATAAAGACAGGCACTGGCCTTGCAAACTCAATGGTTTCATTGGATAAACACATACATGCACTGACGGTATAACATACCAGTCGGATATAACACACATGGGTGAGGGTGGCTGGGTATAGGTAGGCACACATACCATTGTGGGGACTTTTTCCCCACAACAATTTTCTTTGTTAAACTGGGTCCCCACAAGGGAATTCTTTAGAAAAGGGAATAATAGAACAACAGGAAGTCCCCACATTGGTGTGTGTAAAAGACAAACCGGGTACCTAAAACAAAAGAGGACAATAGGGTCCCTGGTTCGGTAAAGGTCCCCAGTTGGGACTGCTGCCAAACAGTTAAAAGCACAAACAAAAGAGGGACAACAGGAGGCTCCCGATTGCAGGTGTTTACATACTTGGGTGTGTGTGTAAACACACGACACACACATGTTACATGTACATGTACATACACTCTGTGGACGTTCCTTTATTCTGAGCACTTAAGAAAAATTGTATTTTTCAATGCTGGTGAATGCTGTTTAAGCCTTACAAAACAAAGCGTGGACCTGAGAACAAAAAAAGTCCACATAATGAAGGGACTTGAAACACAATGTGGACTTACACACATCCACATAGTACAGTGTTGAAGAATATGTTTCTTCTTTAACCCTCCTACTCTTGGCAACATTTTCCAGTGAGTTGACCAACCATTTGAAACCATTCAACTGCCAAGGTTGTGTACGGTGGCACAACTGTGCACAGAACTAACTATGTACTGTGTAAATGTACATGCATTCCCTCATGGTATCATATTTCAGGCTGGCATAGTTGATCTATCATTCAAAACCACAGTGAATGGTATTGAATGGTCAGACAGCAAGAGGGTTAAAGAACAAAGAATGCCCACATTGAGAGTATGCAATTTGCAACACAGAGCTGTGTGAAAACACTGTAAGGACTTAGGCAAGTCAGAAAACACTGTGTGGACGTGTGCAAGTCCACACAATGTTTCAACTCCCTCCATTGTGTAGACCTCTTTTGTTCTCAGGTCCACACTTGGTTTGCATCGTTTGCCCACCTCGCAGCGTGATGTCAGATGTCCGGGCTAGACCTGACCTACTTCTAGCCAACCCAAAAGGTTGAAGTAAAGGTCATATCCTGAATCGACATTTTCCAATGTTTCCCATGTTGACATACCACCTATGTTCTAAAATAATTAGAACATGCGTTATTTAGAAATAGTTTCTATCCAACATCCCATGGCGAGACGGCCTCTCTCTCCTCTCATGTAGTCTGGTGCGCAGTGTCGATTCGCTGCAAGAACGCTGTGATTCATTCTCTTTCCATACAAATCTTAAATCCTCTTCCAGTTTTCGGATTAATAAAAAGCTTGCCAGCACCACTTTAGGTGCATCAGTTACAGGGCAAGTTTTGAACCTTTAGCGGGGCAACGGGCATATTCCCACCCCCACCTACAGTCACTGCCTTCAAGTCCCTTTAAGCCGTTTCAACAGACAGTCTCGCAGATGCTTCCAAAGCAAACATCACCATGGCCTTAAAAAAGTTTGAGATCGGAAAACGCAATTACTTATCTGGTGGGCTAAAAATCGCTATAAAGTTTCACTTTGCGAAATACGCAATTCACGTCACTGTCCCACATCAAACACTGTTGCCCCAAAGATACGTGGGGTTATTGCCACAGAGCTGCGTAATTTCCTGACAGGCCCGCTGGTAAAGGGCCGCCGGCAACAAATAGTCTGGTACCAGATTTATCGTAACAGTGCGTGTACGCTGCATTTTCATGTTGCTCTCCATAGAAGTGCTCAAAATACATGTCATCGCGATTCTGAAGAGGAAGAAGAACATCAGACAGGAACACTTTAATATTCGTTAAATGGTTTGTGATCTCAGTTAAAAAGACCTGACTGAATATTCCATTCTCTATTCTCATATTTCATAATTAAAAACACATTATGTTTTAATCCCCCCACCCAAAAAATAAAAAATTAATGAATAAAAGAATACAAAATAAGTTATAACTAAGTAACTTAATCAAAAAACAATTAAATAAACATGTAAAACAAAATAATTAGGTCATGCATCAGGTCTCACCCTTAACACTAGCCCGTGGTACATTATACAATTGTTGCACACTGTGAAGGGGTCCATGGTGTTTTGTACACCCGAGGTGAAAATGGCACCCGAGGCTTCACCTCGGGTGCCATTTTTCCCCGAGGGTGTACAAACCCATGGACCCCCGTCACAGCGTGCAACAATCGTTTTGTTATACCTTGGTAACATTATTATTCCTCTTCCCAAAGTTCTGTTGTCATCTTCAAACATTACGACGGAGTATAAACCACTTATTAGTCTAATAAGCAGATGAACAGTTGTTCAAGTACGAAACAATTCTTCACTGTTCCCTCGAACCCGCAGTTGTTTTGTACAAAGCGCTGGAAATTGACCAACGGTACGATCAAGGTAATGTACACCGGTAAACAAAACTCATGTTACCCTCTGGCGCTGTGCGTCATGCGTTGTGCTATCCTTAGCCATGGTACATGCGTTTTTGTATCACATCACATGATTGGTTCTCGACCAATAAAACTTCACAATTTGTTACCGAGGTATAACAATCATAATTGTCTAGTAAAAACTGTATGGGCTAGTAAACACCACTTCTTAACTTGCCCTGTAGGCTACTAAAAACTGCGGAACCTACTTGTTTTCTTCCTTTTCAGATGAGAAAACTAAACTTTAAAAATGTGTTATTTTGTTTTTTAGTGTGTGAATGTAACTTAATTGACCAATAAACTGGTTGCGAGCGCTTCCATTATTACATCAGAAAGATACATTTATGACAATTTATGTTTAAAAACGGGGCAACTAAAACTTCCTGAGGGCAGGTCAAACACAGTTTACCAGCCCAGTGGGCTACTAGCCCAGTGGGCTACTAGCCCAGTGGGCTACTTTACAAAAAGCTTATAATCGCAAGGCCTGTGCATCATCAACACAACATCCCCAAACCCCCAAAACAAAAAGGAATTTTTTTTATGGTAACTGCTGTTTGATTGAAAACATAAACAACTGTACAATTTAAGGCATAGCATGATGGAGAAGGGTAAACCATGTACAAATCTCTTGTGTGGACAGCTTCAAGGGTCGTATCCAGTGTTCTTACCATGAAATAAGCTCGCAAATTGCTGGGCAGATACACAAGAATATGTGGCCGCTACGCAAATTGGGTTTTCTTTTTTTGAAGACCAAATTCACAAAAATCTTAAAATTGAATCTTTGAAATGCTTCAGTACAGCTTTTAAAACCAAACATAAACATGAAGTAAAAAACACTAAGAGGACCTCGTTTAAATTCAGCAAACTTTGTCAAAACATGAAGAGAACCGTTTGGCAGTATTCAGAGCCAAAACTTCTGAGATTAGTAAATGGTGTACCAAAGAGAAGTACAATGATGTGATAATTGTGTATGTTTTTTAAATGTAGGAGTCTAAAAAATACAGTTCACAAAAATATGAGGCTTTTTGAGAATCATGAACGTCAAATTTTCCATACCTTTTTTATACCACACAATAATTTATGTGGGCCCAATTTCATAGAGCTGCTTAAGTAGAAAATTGCTTAACGATTTTGAGCAGGATACCAACCAGTCACAAATTATACGTGTGACGTGGTAGTTAGGCTGGTAACCTTATTCTGGTAAGCATAATTTTGCTGTGCTTAGCTACTTTTTGTGCTTAAGCAGCTCTATGAATAGATTTCTATGTTACTCACCAAGTGCCCCTGTCCAGTTTTTATAACATGTTCCTTTTTCGACTTTGTTCGATCGGGGAGGTACCGTCCACCACGGATGTCGAAGAAGCGTATCGAACCTTTACCCGTTCCTATGGTAACAATGTCTTCCCTGAAGCTCAGCGAGCGGACACCTGGAGTTCAAAAAAGGGAGGGGGGGGGTTATTTGAGAAATTTGTTGCACAATGCAATGTATTAGGGGGAGGAGCTTGGTGAATTAACGGCAGTTAACGGTTGTATGGCTTCTGACTGGCATCCCCGAACAGATATGACAAAATAGGGAGACCCCCACCATAGGGCTAGATAGCTCAGTTGTTAAAGCGCCGGCACGTCAATCCGTGGGTCGTTGCTTCTTCAATTTTTCTTTGTTCAACCCAAAATTAGTTACTCATTAAATAAACCTAACCCTGCTGGCATCGGTGATTTTTTGAGGAGACGGACGCCTCTACCCTAACCTATTTAAAAAAATCTAAACTAACTGGCAAGGGGAATCATAGAAAAATGAATGCCGTACCACTTCCCCTCTCTTGGGAGCAAATAGAGGTGATGGTCTTCATGGAATGTGGATCCAGGAAGGTGATGTGGGACTGTGAGCCCACGGCGTAGAGGGAGTGGTCACGGGACAGGGCAATGCAGACGTTCTCCTGGCAGTAGCTCAGATGCTCCACCTCCAGCTGGTCAAACGTCTCAATGTCGATCGTGTAGATGTATCCGTTTGATGTGAGCACTGCAAGGTCCTGTGAGGTGCAAAAATTAATTTCAGCAAAGTAGTTGTCTTTATTATTTTTCAACCCCATCAATTGTGGATTTCCTAAAAAGTTGGCTGCACACCAACGCTCTCTCGCATGTATTTTTGACTCCTCGCAAGAGACACAGTTCGCAGCCAGCACCAGAGAGAACGTAATTCTTTTAGGACTCTTGTTTCTGTGGTGTGCTGTTTGGCAGTAAGTATACAGCCAATAGGCACACT
Source organism: Pycnopodia helianthoides (assembly GCA_032158295.1). Taxonomy (NCBI): domain Eukaryota; kingdom Metazoa; phylum Echinodermata; class Asteroidea; order Forcipulatida; family Asteriidae; genus Pycnopodia; species Pycnopodia helianthoides. Next base: position 5,056,574 of record CM063247.1, on the reverse strand, counting down.
GCAGTACCAAGTGCCCTCCTTAAATTCAAAGCAATCAGTATTGCATTTTATTTTCAACGGCAAAAGTATTGCCCCCATATTTTTTGTTAGCGAAAAGAACACGCTACTAAAAGGTATCCAACCCAATGTTCTCCTCTTGTACAAAAGTACCCCCTGAAACTATCTAAAGAATTCCGGAAATTCCAAGCACACAATGAAGACACAATAAGGGGTGGGGGGGTGGTACACCATGCCCTATATCAAGCACCAAATGTAAAAAGTGGTGCTTTTGGTATGATCTTTGAAATGCTGTCAACTTTGTGCAACCCCTAAAGTTGATAAGCTTTGAGACTAATCGCTACAATAGCATGTTTTTTTTCAAAACTGAAACCTACCTTCTTGAACTCGTTCACCTGAAGGGCCCTTACTTTGTCCTTGTCTTGGCAAAACTTCCGGGCAACATCCTTAAGACATATATGATTTGACACGTCTTCAGTAGAGCTATACGCACTGTCTTCACTTGCGCTGGGATGGGATTCCGACCTCTCTTCTTCTGACGGTTCCCTCTCTTGGACACGATGACGTGAGGAAGACGATCGTCTCTTGGAGAGGTGGACACTCTTGGATAAATTCCTCTCTTTGCTGAAGCAAGTTTCCGCTGTAGACCACAACGCTATACTTGAATCTCTAGAGCCTATAAAACAGGAAAAACAATAAAACATTTTGTAACATTTGTTCAATGTTTATAAACTGGATTATTACAGAATATAATTTTCAAATGTGAATAATTCAGAACATAGAGATGATTTGTTTAAGGGGTTCTTTTACCTGTAACAAAAAACTGGTCGTCCAGCCATGCAATGGCAAATATCCAGTCACTATGGCAATTCTGTATGAAAAAAAAGAAGAAAATGTTCAAAATTGAAGAGACCATTCTGTACACGCAGTGATGCAGCACTTGCGCATTCAGATTGCTTTATGTTACATATGTTTATACTGTGTAGTACATGTAATTCACCACATGATATCATGTTACATCATACATAGCCCGTCTATCATTCAATGTTATTGAATGGTCAGACAGTAGGAGCAATGACTGTGTACAGTCGTATTACAGGCTGGCATCATGTGTATCCGTCATTCAAAACCAGTGGATAGTAATGAATGGTCAGACAGTAGGAGGGTTGACTGTTGACTGTGTACATATGTAGATGTACTTGACACACAAGATCATACTGCAGGGTGTCATCGTTTTAAAACCAAAGTGGAATATACTGAATGGTCAGACAGTGAGAAAGTTGACCCAACAAAACTATCAAAAAGTTTTATGTGTGACCCTTTCTGGCCAATAGTGCAATTTGTTTAAAACAAATCAAATTATTTCACTATCCTTACCCCCATTCTCAACCTTTTGAGAATTGTGTGTAATGTGAAAATATACTGTTGCTTTGTTAAGAATAATGTACAGGGATGAAAGTGGGATGCACAAACCATCAAACGCTTGTGGGCAATTCACAATGTTCATTTAATGGAAGCATATGATGCCCTCTTTCGGTAAATATTTCCAAATGCATTACATGATGGATTTGACATTTTTTTATGAACTACTAAATAACCGAGACTATCTTTCTGAAAATGCCCTGTAATGAATATTTTTCCTGGCCTGATGAAAGATAGAGCGCTTGATTTATTTGGGAAAATTATTAAAAAGCCAGAATTCCGGCAATAGCCAGAAAACCAGTAACCCTGACAATAGTTATTTATTGCACATGTTACAGTACATCATTTTGTCACTTCATTATCAAGAGGTACCTCATGGATCAATGTTTGGCCCTCTGTACACTGTCCACTCTGTACACGCATCTACTCACCTCCCCAAGGTACAGTGGGTCAAACGAAGGTAACTTATAGATGGCAACATTGTCTGGATTGTCCGCTCCGGTGGCCAACAATGTGTTGCTGGGATTCGAAGCGATGCTGTGGATCCCACCGAACGCCAGAGACTGAGCAAACATGCAATTCTCAAAGACACGCCCCGTCCGGCTTTTGATGATGGGTAGACGGCACTGCTGTCCGGTGTTCACATCTAAAACAACCAACTGCAAACGAGAATAAGAAAATATTGGATGTTAAAATCCTCCTTTAAGGGCAAATGAATCACGGCATCAAAAGAGGAGACTTTCATCAGACAATACTTCAGAACTATCAAAACACTTGGTATGAAACAGTCTTTCTTAAAACCCTAACTACCCCAACCCATCAAAATCAAACAGCAAGTTTTGTTCGATTTTCTATGCACTAGTAAACTGATGCTCATAATCAGAGTCCAACAGTTTTGGTGTTGAGTTACCACATGGTGTAGGATTTTGTTAGAGTGAGGGTGGATTCTAGTGTTGAAGCACTTCATCCTATAGTATTGTCTCTTGCAAATTGGTATGAGCGGTCTAGTTCACTGGGCCCAAGCCCAGGTGTTGTCAGCAGCAGAGTGTGGGTTCGAATCCCGGTCATGACACTTGTGCCCCTGAGCAAGGCACTTAACCATAATTGCTTCGTAAAAAGTTGGGATGGTAGTGCATTCTGCTCTACCAGCCAGGCTCCTAGTGGATGATACCAATGCCTACATCGTTACGAACTGTGAAGAGGGTAGCCCTGTTTCAGCCCCAGGAGTAGGTGGCAACGTGCCCCTGGTGACAGTTGATTTGGGTCGACAGCCCAAATCAGTTAAGTGTAGCCCTCACCTTGAAGTGGCCGCCCGGCCTTGTGAGTTAGGCAATATCTCAAGGAACATGTGCCATAAGCAATGCTTTTAGGACAATTAGCTGGATGTGCAACTGTTATGAATAAGCAATGCTTATACGACGAATATCTGTAACTCACAATGCATTTGCTGGCAAAAAGATGGGGGCTTATTTTTGTGTGCGTACAACATGTGTTCACTCTGGGTATTCATTTCAAAACTAACTCCCTTGAGTAGTTTACTAGGATACTTCCTCATTCTCACAAAATCCAACACCATATGGTAAACTCAACACCCAAACTGTTGGACTCTGCTTATGGCCTGGGTCCACCTGATCCCATGTAAAGCAGAATCAGTTAACTAACAAGTGCAGTCCTCAGTCCAACAGAAAGAAACAAAAATGTGCAGTTGGATTTTGATGTGTTTGGGGCTGTCAGGGTTAACGTTTTGTTAACAAACAAATCAATACTGTGGAAGACATCTGACCGAGGTTGTGGCCTGAAAAGAAAACCATTCTAATATAAAGGCCAGAGAGAAAAATAACTTTCAAATGTTGCAATAAAAAACTTGCCACATGTGAGAAGAAAGTGTGGGTGAAAAAGTTGATATACATTGCAGCACTTATTCGACCGTGTTCAAATTGGTGGCTACGGCTATGGCTATAAATCTGCATCATCATGCGTTGCAGTATAGGACATCCCTAGCTAGCAACACCCTTATCAACAGTCGTAGCCGTAGCTGTAGCTGCCGATTCGGATTTGGCCTTAGTTGGTTGATATGTAGGTGCATTTATGTGTTTACCGTATTGCACTTGGTTCCAAAGACAACCTGTCTATCTGACAGCCACTGCGAGGCAAAAACTTTGTTAGTTGTACCCAATGATATTCCATATTCTTTGAGAAGATAGGGTAACTTTCTTGCTGCAAACGATTCCAACTTCCGTGGAATCTTCAGAGGTGTTCCATATTGTCTTTTTTGCGTGTACTGGAAAACTGACATCTTATCTTCCAAACAGATGTTGCTGCAACTTTCATGTTCAATCTCCATGGATACTTCCTCAACAAAAAATCTGGAAACAGTGAGTTTTTTTCTCTCTTTCGGCGGCCTCTTTGATGGATACACCAGTGTTGCTTCAGAATGGGTTTAGTAGTATCTGTACTCTAAAGTATAATATAAAAGTATCACTTATGTTATATACACAAATCTCAATGCAATAATAAGTTGAAGACTAGATCATGCCCCTAGATTATCCGGATGTCGGACACTTCGTACCTTTGCCACTTCGTACCCTGGACACTTTGTACCTTCGGGACATACTTCGTACCGTAACCAAATTGGTCACTTCGTACCGTGGGCGGGGTACGAAGTGACCATCAGCCGAGTCACTTCGTACCTTCAGCCGAGTCACTTCGTACCTTCAGTAAAATGGGTATTTCCTTAATAAGATAATGTTCGTTGAGATACAAAAGCAATGCATTTTTTTTACTTTCAAAATAAATCACCATTTGGGTTTGATTCGTTTTTATTTCATACTCATCACTATCAGTCAACATGTAATTTTAATAAATTATCATTTGGGTTTGATTTGTTTTTATTTCATACTCGTCCGAAGTGTCTTGTAAGAAGGTACGAAGTGTCCAAGGTACGACGTGTCAAAAGTCACTTCGTACCTTGCAAAAGGTACGAAGTGTCCAGGGTACGAAGTGGCAAAGGTACGAAGTGTCCCGACACCGATTAGGCTATCCAATGCAGTGCATGTCATAACCTAATGACTTGTGGATTGCTCAAACAAGTTGTACACATTCACAAGTATAAACCAATATTGATACTAGTTGAGACTTTCTGAAAACATTACATTCACAACCAAAAAAAAAGGGCACATCTTTCAATCATGTTGCGCTGTTGTTAAATACTAGCTTGATTACTATCAATGATATTAAGTCCAAGTAGGACGTTCAGATTCACTGTGTGACATCAATGCTGACACGAAAGTCTGACGTTTTGCACAAAATACATTGTTTTCTACCTCCAGAAGGATCGAGTGTTAAGATTGTCGCAACTATGACATGTGTTTGTATAGGTCTATGTTAACTTTCTAAAGTAGTTATAGACCTTTCTACTGTTGATAAACAAACCGCGCTGTCTGGTTGGCATAGACAGCTGAATGTTAGCGCAAGGGCCTGCACGAGGCAGATTCAACATGGCGCATCCGCATATTTTATTAAGGCCATGTCAAACAGGGCAAATTTTTCTGGCAATTTGGAGGCAACCAACTATACTGTATGCAAAAGGAACCATTCGGCAGCACAAGAGACATTCTTCTGGCTGTTACTCAGCATCCCCAAGAAAAAAATTGAAGAAAACTGAAACTTAATTGAATTTTCTAATTGGAGATTGCCTGGAACTGGTTGCCTGTAAATTGCCTCATGTGACATGGCCAAGTTATAGTGAAAGGGTCAATCAGAATTAAACGTCCTAGTTTGTAAAGTCTGAAAGATTCATTGTAAGACAACGGTCAACGTTGCTGACACCACAGTCTAACAATTCTACACTATTGTTTTTTACCTCAAAAAAATAATGCATTAAATGGGGCTCCACACCCCCCCCCCCTCTCCATAACATTATCAACAGTCACTGTCAATACTGTCATTGACACTGTGCATGCTGTGTCAACAGTTTAACAATACACTTTTGAACAAGCTACAGAGCACAAGTTATTGGTAAATACTAAATAGGCAAGGTTGTTTTATTTAAATCAGCCGTCTTCAATCATGCAAAACTATGGAGGAAGAAAATAAAAATATTTCTATTGTAGTATTTAGTAAATATATTTTATTACAATACAATAAACCATAACAAACATCTTTTTGTCCGAAAACTGGACCAACGTTGTTTATCATCCATAATGAAACCAAAACAAATCCAGTTTTCACCTCCTATACTCACAAAATGCGTGTCGCTTAGTTGTTTCCAGTAATGTTACCTTCAAATCCATGAATAGCACACCAATAATGGAATATGATCATAAGTTGACAAGCAATTTGGACTCAACCCGTCGTGTGTACTGTATGCGTATGTCGTTACAACTTCAGTCCGGTCGTGTGTGTGCGAACAACGTCGCGCGCTGTTTTTTTTTCTTCCTTTTTCAACCTCGTCACTTAAAACTCGAAAGTATCCCATTCAATGTAGCCTGGGTTCGAGGTTTTGGGGTGGTGTACTCGCTTTGGGCGCGCGTAATGTACATTTCGTTTGAGAATCAAGTCCATTCCCTGGAAGGAATGTTCCGAACACGTTCGTCCGATTATAGAGGGACCGCAAAATGATGTAATGGTGACGAAGGTACGATCCCGCATCCCGCGATTAAAGGAACATTACAGAATTGGTAATTGTAAAATATACTTTTGGTCAAAGATTTACATAAAACTTACACGGTCTAATGATGATGATAGTAGAAAACATCCCTAGAAATATTTCTGTCTGAAATGCCATATTTGATGAGAAATAAATCAAACTAATTTTCGATTGGAGTTTATCGCTCATGAGCGTTTTATTCATGCATTGTATAACACATGCAAATTTGTAAACGGTTTTGCACTATTTTCTCGTGACCCAGATGGCCGATCGATCTCAAACTTCTACAGATTTGTCAGTTTATGTATATGGTGGATTACATAAAGTGCTTTGACTGGCAGCACTGTTTTGTTAGCAAAAACCAATTCTGTAACGTTCCTTTAAGCTGTTGCACGACGCGCAGCGCTCTTACATGCGCCTACCCTGTCTGTCCCCCATTTTGAGAGTCATGTACACCCACCCATGTACGCAGGGGCGGATGATTTCTGAAACGGGGGCGTGAAATATACTAAGCAGCAAAATGAAAAGGCAAGTTGTGGCGCCTGGGGTCGAGCGCGTAGCGCAAAGCCCTAACGGCGTGGGGTTCGGGGCCCGCTTAAGGGCCCTGGACAATTTAGGATTCTAGATGCTCTGTGGTGCAACCAAATTTACCAAAAAGGGGTCTCTGTCATTTAATTTTTATATACTTAAGGGGATAGGATTGAAATGTAGCACAAAATGATATGTTTCAATCCCTGCTAACCGGTACAGTCCAACAACATCGCACTGTCTCTGCATTGAGATCCCGGCAGAGAGGTTCATGAGAAAAACAGTTTGTTTGGTTAAAGGTACGAGGGTAAAGTTTCACAAATGCTCTTGAATGACCAATCAAAATGAAGGTTACAAAAGTATGTATATGTATATTGTAGTATTAACTAGCATTTTTATTCAGAATGGCAGAGCGCGCCAGACATGTGAAGGTGTTTCGCGCAATTAATCAGTGTGAGAAACACGCTGTCCAAACACACGCGCACCCACACACGTTCCTATTTTTTCATCCCTCTGGAGACATATTTTGTTCTTTCCTTTGTCCCTGTAGTTAAGAACCTCCAATAGACTTTGTACACAAAATTCCTTGTAGAGCAACCCAGTCTTTAGAATCATGGAGACCCTTTGTTGTCCCTTTTCTGTTCTGTTCTCGGTCTCCATAAGGATAGGCCTAGTGAATATGAAATCGTACACACAGAATGAGATTCACGTGTAATTCCTTATGAGACAATGTCTGTCAGTGAAATAATAGTGGTCAACAAATGAAACAAAGTGTACGAGGTACGGGTTATTAGTAGATATTTTGGGAAAAAATACCAGGTATGTAATTAATTTTGTCTCTCCCTCATTTCCCCCCTTTTTAGTGTCTTTCTCCCCTTTTCCCCCTGAAGGAAAAAAGGGGGCGTGCGCCCCCACGCCCCCTGGATCCGCCCCTGGTACCCACCCATCAGGAATATACATTTCTTTTGTTGATCAAGAAAAGTTATCATAGATAAATAATTATTTAGAATGGTGTTCTATTCAGGACAAAAACACTTGGCAGAAGTGTGTTGTCCGTCGCGATAGAAGTGTGCTCCGTCGCGAAAGAAGTGTTTTCCGTCGCATAAGAAGTGTTTTCGTGAGCACAGGTGCTCAACGACCGCTGCCGTAGAGGGCGTGCGGCTTACCCTTCTATTGTGACGGACAACACTTCTATCGCGACAAACAATATCGCGAAGGACAACACCACGACGGACAACACTCAAGTTCTATCGCGACGGACAACAATTCAAGAACGTCTCTGTTATCGTCTTTCTGTCTGTCTACATCTCGGCCAAACCCTGTAGCACCCAACATTTACGTGTTACATTATTAACAACAGACTTGTAAAGTGGTCACTCTCTGATTCAGTAGGGATGGTTTTAACAGTGGCGTAACCAGACATTTTCATTTGAGGGCAGGCGGGGGCAAGGACATCATTTTGGGGCTGTTTGAACTATCAAACCATTCATTTGTGCATTTTGTTCGATCTCATTGGGGGGGGGGGTCAAGGGTCCTCAGCGGGGAGCTCAGCCCCCCCCCCCGTCTCCCCTCTGGCTACGCCACCTTCATCACATGTAAGCCCTAAAACTGTTAAAACAACCCGTTTGTATGTAGGGCCTATACAATAAATTAATGTAAGTACACACTTTAAATTCACTTCAATACCGGTATGTCTTCTGATATTGAAGACGCGTAACCTAATTATAACTTCTCACTAGGTAGACCATCACCGATCCCTAAAGTTGATCACCGATCGCAAAGGACCATCACCGATCGTGAATATGCATCACCGATTGCTAAAGTTGACCACCGATCGCGAAAGACTATCACCGATCGTGAATGTGCATCACCGATTCCTAAAGTTGACCACCGATCGCGAAAGACCATCACCGATTGTGAATATGCATCACCGATTCCTAAAGTTGACCACCGATCGCGAGAGACCATCACCGATCGTGAATATGCATTACCGATCGCGAAAGACCATCACCGATCGTGATACATCACCGATTGCTAAAGTTGATCACCGATTAAAAATTTGATCACCGGTTGTAAAAGACCATCACCGATTATTAAATGCCTCTTTGGCGTTCCATAGTACACAGCCCCACGCACACACCGCTATTGTCCAAACACCGCTATCGCCCACAGTCCTAGCCCGTGAGCCGTCAGGCTCACAGCCTTGACGATCTTGTACACTTCCGGGTCTTATGTGTTTCATTGTTTTTCTTCGCAAATCCGTGGAAGGGGGGGGGGGGGAGTGGATATGCAAAGAGCGCACTTATTACCATAACCGCAAGACCCGGAAGTGTTCAAGATCGTCAAGGCTGTGAGCCTGATGTGCTTCATTCGTGTGGCTGTGGTTATGCACATTTTTAGCTTTATAGTAAGCAAACACATATGGTGGCCCTGAAGGGACATCGCATATCGCAAACGTGTGCGCATACGTATGCAATGTCGTGAAACAAATCGCGAATATGTGCGCACACGTATGCAATGTCGTGAAACAATTCGCGAATATGTGCGCACACGGTATGCAATGTCGTGAAACAATTCGCGAATATGTGCGCACACGTCTGCGAATATATTTGCGATGTCGTGAATTTTATTGCATACCATGTTGCATACCTTTGAATAAAATGTCTAATGATCTGGGTGGTTTCTTGCCTACAGTGAGATAAGCGGTAGTCATTGCAGCGGTAGTCATTGTTGTTAGGCAAGCGAGGCGGGTGGTCTTCCGGTATGGCAAGACTTGGCCTGGTGCCAAGTTCCTGGGTACATGCTTACAGGGAGCCTGACCTGACTGTAGCGCCACGTACTCCCTAGGTCACTAACAAATTGTTCGCAACTATGACATCACCCCAAAGGTATGCGACATGGTATGCAATAAAATTCACGACATCGCAAATATATTCGCAGACGTGTGCGCACACATTCGCGAATTTTTTCACGACATTGCATACGTGTGCGCACATATTCGCGATTTGTTTCACGAAATTGCATACATGTGCGCACATATTCGCGATTTGTTTCACGACATTGCATACGTGTGCGCACATATTCGCGAATTGTTTCACGACATTGCATACGTGTGCGCACATATTCGCGATTTGGTTCACGACATTGCATACGTATGCGCACATATTCGCGAATTGTTTCACGACATTGCATACGTGTGCGCACATATTCGCGAATTGTTTCACGACATTGCATACGTATGCGCACATATTCGTTAATTGTTTCACGACATTGCATACGTATGCGCACATATTCGCGAATTGTTTCACGACATTGCATACGTGTGCGCACACGTTTGCGATATGCGATGTCCCTTCAGGGCCACCATACGTTACGGTAACATCTTCTACAATTGGTTTTAGGACCATTGTAGACATTTTGTAGTTATCAAATCTGAGGCATAGGCTAACGTGGTGTAAACTCAAAGACTGTCATGCGTAATGAATGGCTCACATACACTCATACAATTTTTAAAAATACACCGTGGGGAGGTCTCTCCTTAATTTTGTCTTGCACTTCTTGAAAAGGTTTCTTCTTCGCCTTTGCAATAATATGAAGCCCCCCCCCAAAAAAAATAATAATTATTATTATTCCCCTACGAATGTCTATACGCCAATGCCAACTGTGATACTACGTGTTCTAATCGGCATGCAAAGACAACAATCGATTTGCCATACCATTTTTGTTGATTCATAATTCGTAAACTTATTGCAACCCGTCAACGATGTTTCGAGAATTGAGGATAAAGATTGACGATAACAAACCAGCATATGCAGTCTAGTCAACGGTATCAATAGGGTGCATTATACATTTCGGGTGATTGTGACCTGCCTTCTAGTTGAACCCTTTTGAACGTTGATGGACAATATATAACCTATATTACACAATAGTAATTTTGCGCTATGTCACTACCACTATCAGCTGTGACGTCATGTTATAATCCACAACCATTGGCGTCGCACACCCTCGACTCCTCCACATCCCACCGGATAAACTTGTTTTTTTTTAAATACAATGTAGGGGACGCCAAGGACGTTTTGTTGACAGAAAAATATACGAGTCCATCACGACCTAGAAAGGACGTGCCCTTGTACGTGCTAAGTCGATAATCCCGCGCCCATATGGCAGAAATTTGTATTCATAATAAAACTTCTTGTTCCAAATGTCACTGAGTGATTTTGAATGACCTAAAAATTGTAGGCATATCATTCTGGTCAAATTCTTCTTAAAATCAACACGTTTACTGAAGAATGGCCATGTTTCTTTAAGTTGTTTTTCTGTCGATGTTTACTGTTGTTGTTGTTTAAGGCTTATTGTTTCTCTCTCTTTCTTTCTCTGATCTTCTTTTTCTCTGTAAAACACTCAACGGTCACACACCTATGACATGAACTATTAACACAACAAGATTATGAAAGATGATTCGGACCGCTATCACCGTGACAAATATAAAACGACTTGTTTTTCAGTCCCTAAGTTTATTGTTGCGTGATCATGACTATGCCATGACCCATGATGCCCCTTGCACAATGAAGCTTCCAGAAAAATGCATGGCGCCTCTCTCTATTCTCGAATAATCTATTACACAACGCATAGGGAACCAGACATGACTAACGATACGCTGTTCCGCTTGGAGATATAGCTCTATTTTTACCAACCAACGAAGTACGCTAAAATTAAGCACGTGACCAAAAATGACCAATAGAATGGGAACACTGAAGCTATATAAAAGCAAAATGATGCATAATGTTTTTCATCATACACAACAGAGTTCTTTTATTGAATGCGTCAATTTACACGACTTACACTGTAATTTTCCCAGCTTTTTGCGGGTAAGTTTTTCTCGATTTGTAAAAAATGTTTATGTATTTCAATGCATCATATTTTCAGGAAAATTTTGGTTATTGTTGTTGGTTTATATAACTTGCTCTTTTTTTGTGAAAAGCCCTTTTTAGAATGTTTTTTTTTTGTGTGGTACAGTCAACAATAGGCCTGCTCAATGGCATGATGATGCAGAAACTAAAGGAAATGAATAACGTGGCAAAAATAACATAATTCAGTAATTGCACAAGACGGTTTTTTTTGGCTGATCCGACCCGAATGTTAAGAATTAAATTTTAAACAGCTGTTTTTATAGATGCAAGAAATGCCAAGAAAGTTAAAAGCTTCCATTTATATTAATAAGGTATTGACTTGTCGCCCTGTCGGGGAGGGGGGGGGGGGGAATTGCCAATGATCATGATGAAAAAGTGGCAGTACACTGTGGCAGTGTCTGTAGTGTAGGCCCTTGAAATTAAATTTAAAGGCAGTATAAAATTTACAGTAAAACATTCTGAATCGCTATTTTATTGTACAGTAATTGTGGGTTTAATTCCCTTTAATAAAAATCCTTAAGAGCCACACATTTGAGAATGAAAAGGTAAAACTTTTATGTAGAACAGTAGTAGAAGTGAAATCTTAACAACAAAAAAAGAACAGTATTAAAAAAAAACTAGAAATTTAGTTCTTGTCTACTACAAAGTACAAGCATGGTGAAAAAGTAACGATAGTATTGCAGTTGCTTTGTTCTCAAGTTATGTAACAAATGGTTGAAATTGCAAAAATTCACAAAAAATAACATGATGACGTCATCATGACGTCACTACAAATTCAAGCAGGTATTGTCCTTGACTAACAATACACAAAGTTTCACCTCAGTCGACCTTTTGGTTTAGCAGACACACATTTTTGAAAAGTGCACCTATAAAGCATACCACGTGACACATGATGACGTCATCAAGCTAAGAGTCCACAGATATGTTGCTATTATGAAGGAATTTATGCATACCAATTTTTGAACAATTATCATTAACTCTGACACAGACATCTAGTAGCAGTGACTAAATGAATTAAAGTATTGTTCTTTTTCTTTCAAATCTGGATAGAATGAAAGAGCACAATGAAAGGTGTTGTTTGGTGGTAGTTTGAAGAAAATCGGTCAAGGGATTCCAAAGTTGTTATTATTTAAGGTCTAGTTCAAAGTCAAGATTGTCGCCATGGCAACAAGCTCACCAAACATAAGCAAAAAACAGTAATCAAACAAAGATTTTAGTAAAAGCCTAATTAATAAATGAAGCTTTTAATTCCTACGAAACTAAAATATATTAGTTTCTTGCAAAAAGTTTTATGAGACTAGAAGAAATCAAACAATTTGATTGCATGGATTTTGAATTAACAGAGCTCAAACAAGGACCTAAAGTCCTGAGGGAATACTCATCAGCCAGAAATCTGCTCACGACGTAAATATGACAACAAATGAATAAAACCAAATTTTAAAAAAATAATATAAAAAAATAAAAATTCTGGCCATGTAAATTTTTTTGACAAAGAATAGAAAAGTAAGATAACTCTAGGATTATTTGACATAGAAAGCCCATTTTACTTTCTATTATTTATTGTTAATTATGAAAAAATGCAAATTAGGCCTAATTACTGATTCCGAAAAATTATTTTGTAATGTGATATCATAGAAAGTTGTTTTCAAAAAGCTGTATCTCAAAAAGTAAACATCTGACTACATTCATTTTTGGACTTGGAATAGAAAAGCAATAAACCTTCAGGATAAAAAAATAGAATAAAAAATAATTCCTTCAACTGATATTTGTTGTACCTAAGATAAGATAATTAGTTTTACTTTTTAAATTTTATGATTATTTAACCTGCGATGAAAATTTGGAAAAGTATGGAAATGGTAATCATAACAGAAATACATGTAGAGCAAAATCAATGATCTTTGAACAGGTATTTATTAATTGTGGATAGACAGATCTTAGAAAATTGTTAAAGTTGAAAGCTATATTCATTAAATAATTATGTAAACGAATTGTTTTTCATGTTTTTCATCCTTGATTAAAACCCCAACCCGTCATGTGTGAAGCAAAGATCTATTTTTGTTGCTCAAAGATCATTGATTTTGCTCTACATGTATTTCTATTTTATATTTTAAATATTCTTTCAATATTTATATTGAAAGAACGATAAAATAAAAAATGCAAAGTTAAAAGTTAGTTAGTAAGTAGATTAAATTGTTTTGTATGTTAAATTGAAAAATAGCAAGACAAATTATCAATAATTAAATGTCAAGTAGTGATAGAAACAGAGAGTAAAACGATACATAAAAAACAAATTTGAAATTCCCGCAAAAGGATTTGATAAGGGATACTTAATTGCATTACACGTCCATTAACACGTCCGTTCAAGCTGTACACTAGATCTCGATTAAAGCAATGTAAACAATGCACGCCCACATGTAGACAGGGACGCGGCGCAGAGAATAGTCTGGTTTCAGCCCAATCACGTGACCTTGTGCACTGTGCTGTCGTGCGCTGTATGCATCACTATTTACAAGAGGTCAAAACCAGACCAACTACCGCTGTACACAACCTTCATACCCTAGGAGCAGAATCTTGAGCGACCCCTCGATTGAAAGGCGCTCTCCTCGGAAACCGCCTCGTTCTTAAACTTTGACCTGGCCAGCATTCGCTGCATCAGAAATGGCGCTTTCGAATGGTATGCGTCACGACCGTGGGCTGAATCTCTATCGTTTATTTATTGCCGGTAATACATTTCAATGATGTGTAATTAACTCAAGATCATTTTAAACACACTGTTCTTTGGCATAATTAAAAAGCCCAACATCTAAGCTTTAATTTGAGGGTAAGCATGACATTTTTGGACGTATTTTAAGCAAGCGACAGGCCAAAGAAAACTGCCACTCCACTCGGAGAAAAAAGTCCGAGAAATGTACCGACTTGTTAAATAGCAAGGTTTCAACGGGTGAAAAAGTGTTCGCCAGTTTTTAAGTACGGATTTCAATTTAAGATTTCTAAATATCTGAAAGTCTAGTTGGTCTAAAATTGTACAAAGTACTAGAAAAAAGTGTTTTTAATAGATCCCTTTCATTAATTAATTTTTATTCTGGTCCATTTCATTAAAATAATTATTTGAAGATGGGACATTGACACTTTTGCATGGATTTTCGCCGGGTGTGCGCGGCCACGTAATTGTGGCCCTGACGTCCCTACATCTAGTAAAGGTGTATTTTTAGATGTTTTTAATCTGCCGCTAGAAGGCGCAGTTATAATTGTTGACGTCATCGGTATTAATTTGTTAAACCAGACCCTTGCCAGATCTTTGCCAGACTTGTATTCTGTGATGGTTAAGCATCAAAAAGTGTACATTTCAACCTTAAAGCTATTAAATAACGCCTTTTCAAAACATTTCACAGTCACTTTTGGTTTAATCAGATCAAAAGGTCAAGGAAAGGTCACCCACATATCTATTTTTGTGAAGTAGGTAAAGCCCTGTCATATGATGTATAGATTGTCCAAATAGCTTATGTGGTTGAGGAAATATGAACTTGTGAAATATTGACGACTGTAGAAGAGACTAACTAACCGAAAGGAAAATGTATGTTGAAAACGCCTCGAACAAAGACTATACACCAAGCGCACATGGTGCAATCACTGGAGCGTGACTCTGCAATGCATACTACACTTGTTGTACGTGTAAAATCTTGATGCACGACCAATGGGGGGAATACAAAAATTCCGATTTCAACCAGAAGACAAGGTCAAAATGGGGTCATGTCTGCGAGGCGTTTACGGAGTTTTCAACAACCTTTCCGATGATGTATCGATTGTAAGAATCCCTTGTGTAGATCAAAAGTTATGATTTTTTGAAATAATAAACTTTGAATTTTCATAACTCAAGAACGGATGACGTCATCATGACGTAACTTCAACGGTTTCTTCTCCTAATGAATATCTAACTATGTGTGAAGTTTCAAGTTCATACGAGTTTGGGAAAGGTTATTTTGTTAGCGGACAAGGAACGGACAGAAGAAGAAGAAGAAGTATGAAGAAAAAGAAGAAAAAAAAACCAACAAAAATAAGAGGTGTTCTGGGCTGTTGGCCCAAACACCTAAAAAAAAAAATTATGAAAACAAAAAATCAAAAAAGATACCGTCCATGACCCAATTGCACAACATGGCAGAGAGCAGTATTAAGAATGACCACATGGCTACGAAGCCGAATGTCGGTCACTTCGTACCCAAGTCAAGTCGTACTCGATTGTAATCTGGCTATAACCAACCTTCTTGTATTAAACCTATAAGTGTCCCATTGTTGCTCTATTCAGCATGTTCAGAAGGGCAGGTATTGCTCGTTTTTAATAAATAGGCATTTTAATTAGGAATACCACACAGTTTTAACCTTTCTTTTGTGTAAAAACCCGAATTTGGTAATTTACAAACGAACAAACAATGTTCGCCTGCCAGTGACCGGCAGGCCACATGACTCAGTCTCAGAAAATTGAGGTACGAAGTGACTTGGGTAAGAAGTGCCCGACATCGACGAAGCTAGGATGGACATTGTTGTTATTTAATACCTTATGAATTTTGGCTAGAGCTAACTGATGTTACTGATAATAACTAAATAAATTCACAATGTAAAAAAATGCCGCAAAGAAAGAAATGATGATACTTAAAGAGTTTGCCTCATTGCATAATCAGTGATGATTCATTTCAAAGATTAATGTGAAGGCTGAATGCATTAACAAAAAATGGCACATAATCATTGGGCATACCATAAAAAAAAAAATCCTTAATAATTTATGATTCAAAAATTCAAAACATAGTTCAAAGTCGCCTAAATTTACTTAAATCATACTGGAATTACGCCTTTTTGGTTGCAATTTAGGAGGTCAGGTATTCAAAAAGTTCGTTGGTACAATCTTTTAGAGACCAAAAAGAACTCACTCCGCGGCAGTGCAGTTAATTACGAGAAGTCCCCCCGATCCACAAAGCTAAAGTAGTAGTCCAGGCCGATTTCCTACCTCCCGCCCAGGTAGTAGTTAATAAGCAGGACATTTCTTTTCAGAACTGAGAAGTCTCCCAAATTCCGAAAATCTGCTCCGCGGTAGTAGAATAAATAGCAAGACAAGTTCTCTAAAGAACAAATCTACACAGCAAGTAGATATTTTTACACATGGTGTTACCGCAAACCGAATATATATTGATACCTCACCATGCAATGCCTCAAAACCCATATACAATCTGCTTTCACAGTAATGTCTTTTAAGAGCTAAACAAAGATTCTGAATATTTTTTCAATGTTGAATATTTTTACTTCTAATATTTTATAAAAATGTGTGAATGATCTAGTATTTTCTGAGAAAAGAAAATTCTCTAGATTAACATTTTCTTCAAAAAGGAAGAGACAAATTGACTCAAAGCAGAATTGCTGAACTCCCCTCCTGCTTGAAAAAGCATAGATGGAAATAATATTTTGAAACGGTGTGAATGGAGATCACCTAGCTAGTAAAAAAGGGGAAAAAATACAAATAAAGAAACATTCTGAAAAAAGAAAGAAAACAATTTTCAATGTTGAATTTAATTTGTAAGAACCTGGCATATGTTACTGTATATCCACAAAAGCTAAACATGTTTATTTATTTTATTTTTTTTCATGCAGATTGCTAGTCATTCCCAACCATGCAGATTTTTGTGAAAACCCTGACTGGCAAGACCATCACTCTTGAAGTTGAGCCCAGTGACACCATCGAGAATGTCAAAGCAAAGATCCAGGACAAAGAAGGCATTCCCCCAGACCAGCAGCGTTTGATCTTTGCAGGAAAGCAGCTTGAGGATGGCCGTACCCTGTCCGATTACAACATCCAGAAAGAGTCTACACTTCACTTGGTTCTTCGTCTTCGTGGTGGTATGCAGATCTTCGTCAAAACTCTCACAGGCAAGACCATCACTCTTGAAGTTGAGCCCAGTGACACCATCGAGAATGTCAAAGCAAAGATCCAGGACAAAGAAGGCATTCCCCCAGACCAGCAGCGTCTAATCTTTGCAGGAAAGCAACTTGAGGATGGCCGTACCCTGTCCGATTACAACATCCAGAAAGAGTCTACACTTCACTTGGTTCTTCGTCTTCGTGGTGGTATGCAGATCTTCGTCAAACCCTCACAGGCAAGACCATCACTCTTGAAGTTGAGCCCAGTGACACCATCGAGAACGTCAAAGCAAAGATCCAGGACAAAGAAGGCATTCCCCCAGACCAGCAGCGTCTGATCTTTGCAGGAAAGCAGCTTGAGGATGGCCGTACCCTGTCCGATTACAACATCCAGAAAGAGTCTACACTTCACTTGGTTCTTCGTCTTCGTGGTGGTATGCAGATCTTCGTCAAGACCCTCACAGGCAAGACCATCACTCTTGAAGTTGAGCCCAGTGACACCATCGAGAACGTCAAAGCAAAGATCCAGGACAAAGAAGGCATTCCCCCAGACCAGCAGCGTCTGATCTTTGCAGGAAAGCAGCTTGAGGATGGCCGTACCCTGTCCGATTACAACATCCAGAAAGAGTCTACACTTCACTTGGTTCTTCGTCTTCGTGGTGGTATGCAGATCTTTGTCAAAACTCTCACAGGCAAGACCATCACTCTTGAGGTTGAGCCCAGTGACACCATCGAGAACGTCAAAGCAAAGATCCAGGACAAAGAAGGCATTCCCCCAGACCAGCAGCGTCTGATCTTTGCAGGAAAGCAGCTTGAGGATGGCCGTACCCTGTCCGATTACAACATCCAGAAGGAGTCTACACTTCACTTGGTTCTTCGTCTTCGTGGTGGTATGCAGATCTTCGTCAAAACTCTCACAGGCAAGACCATCACTCTTGAAGTTGAGCCCAGTGACACCATCGAGAACGTCAAAGCAAAGATCCAGGACAAAGAAGGCATTCCCCCAGACCAGCAGCGTTTGATCTTTGCAGGAAAGCAGCTTGAGGATGGCCGTACCCTGTCCGATTACAACATCCAGAAAGAGTCTACACTTCACTTGGTTCTTCGTCTTCGTGGTGGTATGCAGATCTTCGTCAAAACTCTCACAGGCAAGACCATCACTCTTGAAGTTGAGCCCAGTGACACCATCGAGAACGTCAAAGCAAAGATCCAGGACAAAGAAGGCATTCCCCCAGACCAGCAGCGTTTGATCTTTGCAGGAAAGCAGCTTGAGGATGGCCGTACCCTGTCCGATTACAACATCCAGAAAGATCTACACTTCACTTGGTTCTTCGTCTTCGTGGTGGTATGCAGATCTTCGTCAAAACTCTCACAGGCAAGACCATCACTCTTGAAGTTGAGCCCAGTGACACCATCGAGAACGTCAAAGCAAAGATCCAGGACAAAGAAGGCATTCCCCCAGACCAGCAGCGTTTGATCTTTGCAGGAAAGCAGCTTGAGGATGGCCGTACCCTGTCCGATTACAACATCCAGAAGGAGTCTACACTTCACTTGGTTCTTCGTCTTCGTGGTGGTATGCAGATCTTCGTCAAAGACCTCACAGGCAAGACCATCACTCTTGAAGTTGAGCCCAGTGACACCATCGAGAACGTCAAAGCAAAGATCCAGGACAAAGAAGGCATTCCCCCAGACCAGCAGCGTTTGATCTTTGCAGGAAAGCAGCTTGAGGATGGTCGTACCCTGTCCGATTACAACATCCAGAAAGAGTCTACACTTCACTTGGTTCTTCGTCTTCGTGGTGGTATGCAGATCTTCGTCAAAACTCTCACAGGCAAGACCATCACTCTTGAAGTTGAGCCCAGTGACACCATCGAGAACGTCAAAGCAAAGATCCAGGACAAAGAAGGCATTCCCCCAGACCAGCAGCGTCTGATCTTTGCAGGAAAGCAGCTTGAGGATGGCCGTACCCTGTCCGATTACAACATCCAGAAAGAGTCTACACTTCACTTGGTTCTTCGTCTTCGTGGTGGTATGCAGATCTTCGTCAAAACTCTCACAGGCAAGACCATCACTCTTGAAGTTGAGCCCAGTGACACCATCGAGAACGTCAAAGCAAAGATCCAGGACAAAGAAGGCATTCCCCCAGACCAGCAGCGTTTGATCTTTGCAGGAAAGCAGCTTGAGGATGGCCGTACCCTGTCCGATTACAACATCCAGAAAGAGTCTACACTTCACTTGGTTCTTCGTCTTCGTGGTGGTATGCAGATCTTCGTCAAAACTCTCACAGGCAAGACCATCACTCTTGAAGTTGAGCCCAGTGACACCATCGAGAACGTCAAAGCAAAGATCCAGGACAAAGAAGGCATTCCCCCAGACCAGCAGCGTTTGATCTTTGCAGGAAAGCAGCTTGAGGATGGTCGTACCCTGTCCGATTACAACATCCAGAAAGAGTCTACACTTCACTTGGTTCTTCGTCTTCGTGGTGGTATGCAGATCTTCGTCAAAACTCTCACAGGCAAGACCATCACTCTTGAAGTTGAGCCCAGTGACACCATCGAGAACGTCAAAGCAAAGATCCAGGACAAAGAAGGCATTCCCCCAGACCAGCAGCGTCTGATCTTTGCAGGAAAGCAGCTTGAGGATGGCCGTACCCTGTCCGATTACAACATCCAGAAAGAGTCTACACTTCACTTGGTTCTCCGTCTTCGCGGTGGGAGCCAGTAAACCACATCCATTGATTCACTCAGCAGATTTCACATACAACAAGATTGTTCAGATTGAATATGTGGATTATTTTTAATGGCTTAATGTATGATCCATGCACAATTTGAAAAGGGGTATCTTTCTTGATAGCATAAGTATTCAGCATAATTCACAGTACAACTCGGAAAGTTTTGTCAATGTTTGGAAAACAACAACAATTATTACTAAGTATTACTTTTTTTCAAACGTATGCAAACATGTTTTGTCAATGTGCATTACTTAAGATGAAACCCCTCACCAAATCTCTGTGCAACTACCTTTGCAGGGCTCCAAATTTACAATGGACTGAGATGAAAATCACTGGATGGAAAAACAAGCAAAATTTTCTTTGAAGGCTAGTTATTTGAAAGTTGGGCCAGAAACTCATGACCAAACAAGTCTTCTTGTCTTGTTTTAAAAAAAATGTTTGCCAAGAGCTGCATCTTTTTTAAAAATACTAACTTTAATGTCATTTGCAGCAAACTCATGATAAACATGCACTTTCCCAGATGACCAGTAAAATCATTCTTCTCTCACTCCCAGTGCTTGTCCAAATCAAAGCGCAAACAATTGTGCAGAAAGTTGTTCTCATTGTGATTCTAGTCTTTTAAAAAAAAACCTTCTGATCCAGCAAACATTTTGAGCCACAAGCCCTGCGATCTTATTGACCCCTGAAATTCGAGCCATGCTTTGAATGAATTATTTTGACTGGAAAAGGTGACTATTTTATTCAAATAAAACAAAACGATACACTCTATTAATTTTAAGAAACTGGATATGAACCACAAATTCGCAATTCCATTCAAAGCTTGTGATGCCCATTTTCTGTATTGGAGGTGTCTGCCATCGTTAAGTACAACTTCTCAAAGTCTTTTCAGGGGCTTGTATGCTATACTGGACATAGACTATGTTGAAAAAGATCAAATTTTCACAGGATTGCCCAAAACATGGCAATCAATACGTGCATTTTTTTGATTACATGCATCAAGTTCAGAAACTCACAGGGTGAATATGTGTATTCCTTTGACTTTCTATTAGGTTGGATTTCTCCACGTTATTTTCAAACTGATGAATGTTACTTGAGATAATAATCACTGGATGGAAAAATAGGCAAAAATATCTTTAAAGTTGTAGCGTAAAATAATTTAGTTGCATAATTGGGAACGTGCATTAAAAGTGAAAGAAAGCATAACAAGTAGAAAGTGTCTGAACAAGAGTTAATTTTTTGACTTGACATGATTTATTTTGGGCTCTCTTAACACAAATTTAAACGCCGAGAACCTGAAGATAAACTTTATTTCACAATTCATGGTTATGTTATACTGAAAGTGTTATACAAAGGAATCCAAAGAAATCCACTTTATTTAAGTTTCTTGCTGAAATTAAATAACCGTAAGAGCTATTGTGGATTGAACATTTTGAGATCCAGCAGATTTTAGTGAGTTCTCTTTCAACACTTACAGGGTAATTGCATGCATGAATTGTGAAGAGATTTATTTCAGCAATACGAAGTGTAGACGGAGAGACTTTAAAACTCGTCCATAATTACAAGCATGAAAATCCTTAAAGTCGGGAGTGCTGCGGGATATGATCAGAGTAGCACTCGAGTAGTAGAGATAAACACAATCAAGGTCATTAATAATATGAAGTAGCAAGTTGCTCAGAACATTTTATTTTATTGATTTGGTGAATATAATTTCTGGGCAAATGAACTACATTTTTGTTGACTTGAATGGTGTTTGTTGACTTGATGTAGTGCCCACCTGCCCCCCCCCCCCCAAAAAAAGGAGAAAACTTGTCACAATTGGTCATGAACTCGGGTGACTGTGATGCCGCTAATGAAAGCTGGACCATGGGCCATCAGGAGTGTAGATCTGCTGATTTAGAGGTTAGTAACAACAACCTTTGGCTCATTTTATTTAGATCGACTTGAATGAAATTATTGTTCTTTTGTTAAATGTCAATTTTGGTGTGATCCCTGGCTACTGGCAGTAAATGGTTGTATGGCTTCTGACTTGCACCCCGAACAATGATTTTGACAAAATGGGGATACTGCCAATATAAGGCTAGATAGCTAAGTTGGTAGAGTGCCAGTATGGTATTCGGGAATTTGTTGGTTCAAATTCCACTCTAGTCATAGTATATGTATAATGATAACTTGTAGTTTAGGAAAACTAAAAAAAAATTGTTTTCATATTGTAATAAGAAAAAATGTATTTTGATCGGTGTCGCACAGGGCAAGAGTGCTGGTTTTCTCGAAAAAGCTCATAGGGCCTAGGACAGCACTGATCTAAACAAGACCATGGAAAATGCATAACAATGAAAAACAGGGTTTTACGCTGGTGTTCTGAGAAACTGGGACATGTATATCCGTGTTAGTTTCACTTTTCATTTATGTTGGTCTTTGCTAGGAATCATGCACCGCCAATGCCAGGGAAAAACCATATCAAATTCAACACAAAAAACGGCACACTTGTGACCAAATAATAACTTGACACTAAATAAATGGAAAAATTAGTTTGAGTAATTTTGTCAAAGTTGGTCTGTAACATGACTATGCCAAGTACTGTTTACATGAAATCGATGGGCACAGGTAACTGGACTAATGAACATTCCTCATTGCAATGTACCTATTGTAAATGTCAATCTATCTCCACTACTGTTGACAAATTCCCCTGCAACCAATCATACAGTTTGTGATGTTTTATGACTTTTATACTAGACCATTAACTCTGTTCAATCCTGTGCCCTATTCATAATTTTACAAGAGCTTATTAGAAATATAGAGTTGACAATTTAATGATTAAACCTGGGAATCATTTGAGAGAGAAACTTGGCAAAGTAATGCACTAAAGTTGTCCTAAGTGGAATGTTGTACCTAACTCCATGGTTGTACTGGACAACTGATCCAGTAGCAAAGCTGTAGTCAAGAGCTGTAAAAGTTTACACAGAATTTGAAGTAGACCCCTCGCGTATGACATCACACTGAACACATAATGACTGCTATGAGTGCTACGGTTACAACTGCGACGCCCTCGGTGATCCCTGGCGCATTCTATTTTCCCGAGGCGTTCCTCGGGAAGATCAAATGTTTCAGTCAATATTTGTTTTTATAACACCCCGTACATTTCTTAATACTGTATTATTGAGGTAAGAGACCTGCATGCTACAATAAATTTTAAAAAACACACATTTTCTTAACTTCCACACTTTTGAACATTTGCCATGGGATTGTACATCGGTTGACATGGGATAGTACATCAGTTGCTACGGGTATAGTACCCTGCGGATTCTAGTACAAATCAGACATATCATGCTACGCGCTCTAAACCAAACGAAAGGCAGAATATTTGTGAGGGGTGTTATAATGTCGAATAGCGCCCTCACTGAGGCAAAAGGAGACGGATCATTGGACGATAGCTGTGCACGTGATCTTAGCATATCAGCAGTGTTGTGCATTATGCAAGGGGTCTATTGTTGCGATGAATCCGAAAAAATCCACTTACAGTTGCTTGCCTAAATAAAGAAGACCACACTGTTGCCAGATAATTTCACCTGTTAACTGTTACACCAGTAGGGCCATGTAAATTAAAACACTGGCTGTTGGATTTTTTGTATAAAGTTTTTTTTTTAGGGAGCCTTAATCCCAGTGTGTTCAAATTGGTTCTTCCTATTGGTGTGTTTGAGAGTGAAACCAGGCTCTCTGCTTGTTCCCACCCATACACTCACTTTGCTGAGATGTGGAACAAAGAGCCATTCCAACAGTTTTTTTTCCCATGTACTGCATCTCTTTGAAACTCCTTGCCTGGTGCATGTTTCCCTCCATCCAACAATCTGGACTGTTTTAAGAGGAATATCAATTCAGCTCCCCCAAGTTATTTTCATCCTAAATGTTTTCTTATTGTAGCCCCTTACCAGGATTGGCTTTTAGCTTTGTCTAGGGCAAACTCGCATTCAAACAAATTAAAGAAAATAAACATCTTGCAATGATTCAAAAACAGATGAAATATTGAATTCTACAAAGGTAGCTTTTATTCCTTCATTCTTTACAACAAAGTATGTAACAAAAAAATTAGTACTACATAGTACACACACATTCTGTTTATTTTTTATTAGTGATTATTATACATGTAACATGGTTACTGTTATTACCACATGGTTATGTTTCCCTGCATTTAGTTAAGTTTAGTACCCTGATGCCACTCAAGATCATAGCTGAATTTGGATTTATGACTAATTCTGTTTCGTTTATTGAAAGTATTGACCTTTGTCGTAGGGTAGCCATTTTGTTTTTCACCATTACAGACTCATGTAGCAAAACAAGGCTTCAAGTGAAAAGTGTGTTTTGCCCCCTCATCTGCAGGGGCTGTACAATGGCGGAAACGCAAAACAAAGTCTACAGTATAAATGTCATTGCCAAGAGATTTGTTAAAATTTGATCAAAAGATCACACTGGTAAAACTGCCAGTTTGCTTCATAACCACTGCAACTCAAACAGAGACTGGTACATGTAGTTTGTTTGTATTGATACACAGTACAGGCGAACATGTTTTATTGACTCCACTACCAGCAAACACAACGACATTGTGTCTGCATTGTCATTGTGTCAAAGGCCAAAGTACAAAACAATGAGGCAAATATATACGTGTGATAATTGACTATCAATCTGATACATAAAATACAACCCTTCCCATAGTCAGCTAGCTCTCACTGGGGCCGACCTGCTATCATACGTAAAATCAAAAATGTCAATTTTACAAAAAGTGCAGCATTATTTTGAAAGATTTCTCAAACATATCCATCAAACCATTTAACAATATTGTAAAAACAAACTCTGTAAAAGCTACGCATAAAAAGTCCCTTGTTAATTATGAATATATTTCTTGTTATTTCTTTGTTTCATTTTTAAGTAAATTTAAGAAAATACTTACTAAGCGTCAAAATTTATCACAAGTCTTTAAGTATTAGTACAAACTCAGGCAAGTTTTGTACAAAATTCAAAGCCTGATTATTTAACTAATGGACCCTAAGGGGGGAACAAAGAATAGAGCATGCAACCCAGTCTGACAAATTAAAATCAAAGTTCAAAATTTCATAGGGTTTACATTCATTCCATCGATTGCTAAATGCCCACCCCACCCCTAAAAACCGATGCTCTAGATCCATTCTGTATAGTTAACAAAAACATTGTTTCCCTGTCTACATGTCTGAAAACACCGATTGTTCGTTTTTTTCGGTTACTCTACAAACTACAGCGTTGTTGAGAAGACCCTCTTTACAGTATTCCATTAAATACTTTCTCATCAGAACGTTGTCATTATTCCTCAAAACATGACGCCTCTACTACAGACTAGATGGCAGTGACCACACTGGATTCAACTTTGATTGTTCCTTTACAGTAAACGAGTACGCTTTAAAAAAAATACATCAATTATGAGATGCTCCGTTAAGTCGTGCTAAAACCCTCCCACCAAGTTTACTCAGTAGTCTTTTATTGTTTGGTTTTTCTACCCTTGCACTGATGTGTCTAAAGCACTGTGTACTCGGTACTTTCGCGAGTCCTGTGAAGAAATAAAAAATCCACAGGCATATTACTCGGGTGGGATTCGGACCCATGACCTGTGACATTCTAGTGCAGATGTCTTATCAACTAGAATGGCAAAGGTTGTGGGTTCGAATCCCACAAGATTAATATACCCGTGGATTTTCTTCACATGACTCGGGCAAAGTACTGAGTAAACGAAGCTTTACACACATTGGTGTTAAGGTAAAAAAAAAAAAACAATATTATTTATCCCGATGCAAATTTAAACACCTATTAAACAGGTTTCTGTTGAAAATAGTGTGCCTAACTTTGGATAAACTGCAATCAGCGTTCAACACTTCGGCCAAATCTTACAGAGAAAATCAGCTACGCCCAAAACAACATTGGCTCACCAGCCACAATTCCATTGTTATGTACTGTTAGTGTTTGTCACTGTAGTTCTTGTTTTTCCTTATCAGTTGTGATGAAATACTTTCAGCTCTACGAAATATGACCCGGCCTGTGGAAATTGTCAGGCGGATGCTGTCACTATTTTAAACACCGAGTTACCCTGTTTTAACACTAGACAGATTTTTAAAAAGCCTTTTAAAGTATAAAAACCTGAAATAAGAACAATCAGAAGAGCGTATTTACAAAGCAACACTATGATTCTCCGTCCTATTTTAAACTGCTGTGTTTTTAAAGTAAACAAAAAGAAGAAGAAGACAAATCCAGAAAATAAACAAATTATTTGAATAATATAAATATAACTAGCCTAACATGTTAATGTATGGATATATACTACAATGAAGTATAATACTTTAGGCACCAAGGACTACATCTAAGGAATCTAATCTGATTTTTAAATTGTTTTTACTACAGCATTGCAGGCAGATATAGTGTTAAGACAGTGTATGTAAAAGTGCCTTATGGCCAAAAAATCCTTTGGGATAATGATTTTCTTTTCTTTTGTAACAAAAACTGACTATTAGTTAATAAAAAAAACACAAAGTGTCCTACATTTAAGACTGTACAGACCAGTGTTAAATAGCACCAATTATGAGGTGATTCACAGATGCATCTACTCCGGGGTGGTTTCTTTCTCCACACTAGCTATGACATGAACCTCAATTTCAAACATGACCGGTTCGCTCATCTCCTCCGGTAGCGCCTCGGCAATTTTCTCATCCTTTGGTTTCAAATGCCCTTCCACCTCCAATTTGAAGACGGTTGGTGTCTTGATGGGCTTGTGTATGCGGACCAGGGTGACGCCATCCTTCTTATTGTGGATGATGAAGAAACCGTTCTCGTCGCCGCTCACCAATTCGTATTCCATCGTACCGATGTCCTTTGAATAGCCCGTCAGGAATTTGGCCACACGGAATCGTCGACGCGCCATGTGGATCGGAAGGTTGAGGGACACGACTGCGCCCGGTTTGGCGTGAACACCGAGGAAGTTCTCCGGCGTCTCCGGGCTGTCGGTCGCAACCATTTCCACTGTGTTGTTGGTCTCCTCTACCGGTAGCGTGTTCTCGATCACCGCGGTGTCGTTGCTGTTCTGCTCGGGGACATCGAGGGCAGCATCCACATCGCGTCGTTTTCTACCCGAGTTGAGTGCACAGTGGTAGCAGGGCTTCGGAACGGCGCCTCCGGTTTGCTGGCCCTGGCCCGTTTGACCGTAGGTTTGCTGCCCAGTCTGTCCGTAGGACTGCTGTCCATTCTGGCGATACTGTGGTTGTTGTTGTTGCTGTTGGCCATACTGTTGTTGTCCATATTGACCGTATTGTGACTGTGTAGGTTGACCATAGTTTTGCTGTCCATAGTTTTGCTGCTGACCGTAACCGCGTCCATATGTTGATACACAAGCACTAAAAAGACAACACAACCATGTCAGATTTGTCCAAAATCATTTCATTTCAATATTTTGAATCAAATTTTTTTTCTTAAAAAAAACAACAAAAAAACTGTCTTCACAGACTTAGGAAGAATAGGAAGTAGGAAGAATATCATGCCCTATAAAAGTTAAGTTTTAATCTGGTAAATTATTATCTCAAAAGTCCAGAATTTAAATGGGGGGTGGTGTGGGGGGGGGGGGGGGTGTTGTACGGACATCAATGAGGGGGAGGGATCATGCCCCCCTTCCCCTTAATTACACCACTGTGTCCAAGTAAAGAAAGGTGAAGGCCAGACTGGTGTCAGATGTTATGTCTTACCCTTGGGCCACACTGGTGTAACCTTGCGGACATCCACAGGAGAAGCTTCCTTGTGAGTTTTGGCATCCATAAGAGCAGGGCTGGTATCCACCCCCTAACCCACCAGAGCACTCATTCACATCTTAAAAAACAAAATCACAATGAAGTGGATCACTTTTTACTAAGTTTGTACATTCTTCTTGCATTAATTTGACTGATTTAGACATATAAGTAGATATATACACATGGTGTTACGATTTACTGAATTGTTACAGAAAGTGATTGAAATTGTCTCCATACTGATATTTAATTTAACTCAATTCAATAATTTATTAGTCATGTTAAAAGGTAAATGAAATTCCTTTCCCTGGTGTAAAAAGTATGTATAAATATAAACAAGTAAGCAGTTTACAACAGCTAGTTCTATTTTCTCAAGTATAAATAAAAATACACAAAATCACATAACGACACAGCCCTCTATACATTTACAATTAAAAGTATTACATTATTATAAAATTCCAAATACAGAAAGGAGACAGTAACACAATAAAAAACCTACAACTAAAATTTGTAAAAGGCAATAACAGTGTGAGGACGACCCTGTCTTCACTACATGGTGATGATCGAGTTGGTGGCTGGCCACTGTTGAGAGACCGAGCTGAAGGCGAGGTCCATTAACAGCGGCCAGCCACCAAAGACCGGGTCCTCACACTGCTCTTGTCATTAATAAATGCCTATTACAAACCACAACAAACCAGTTAAAATCAGAGTTTTTTAAATTTTTCTTTCACCATTAATTTGTAAGTGTTCTATTCATGTTCAAGGGCCATTCTTTAGGCTGTTCAATTTTTCCATGGGACCTAATCTCTTACACATATTTAACCATTTATGCAAATTTTTAAGAACCAGACTATGAGCTTTGAAATTTAACATGAACCATAAATAGACATACTCTGGTTGGTGTTCGGCTTTATGCTTTGCATGATGTTGGTTTTATGTGCGTACCAGCTACCTTAAATTGATATGTTTTCTTCGCATTCACGCATACATAAGTTATGCACAAAGAAAACAGTTGATTTGATAGTTCCTGGCACATCATACACAGTGCATACAGATTATGTGCTTACAGCAGCTCCATGGCTCTGCTTTCTGTAAGCAAAGAATCGGCGCTAATGCAAGCAGGGAATTCCAGGCTTACATCATCACAGGTTAGCAGGGAATTTTTTTGCTTGTGCGCTTGCGTAGTCCACATTACTAGGCATTCTCCGCTTACACAGCTAGCGCAGAAATTTGGCGCTTGCCCATTACGCAAAGAATGGTGATCCCAAGCGCAGAATTTGGCAGTTAAGCAGAGCCATGAAAGTGGGCCCTGATGTATTACGTACCTCTACACAGCATGTTTTGTTGATCAAAGCTGTAACCTCCGGAACACCCACAACGATACGATCCTTCCGTATTGTAACATGATGCCTGGCCACACATGGAACCTTGATTACACTCATTGTCATCTAGTTCAAAGTATAAAAAAAATAATAATAAAAAATCAAGCCCAGTTCATTCTACAAATGGGAGTAGAGATTCACTGTATACATTCTTTCAAATGTGACCTCATCTCCCAATACGCACCCCTCCTCCTAAGTTACTCAATCACATTCACCTCTTAATCCCTCTTACCTGTTTATTTTCTTATCACTTTTTGCTTGAACTGTTCTGCCGTCTTTTTGGCTGCTCATGAATTCGTTGTGTTATCTCTGATCCATGATACGTGTCTTGTGTCAGTGTAGCTATTTGTCATGTCCAATGTTTGTAGGTCCTTTTGCTTGTGTGTCTGTCTGTTTGTTATTTTTGTTTGTTAGTTTGTTTGTTCGGCTGTTTTCTACAAGCTTCTGCTTATCAAAACAGCCCCTTACTCTATTTATTACATTTTTCCTGCCTATTGCTACTTATTGTTATTTTTGCTCTACTCCATAATTACATGTACTTGTCGTTAATTTCAGAAGTATGGAAATAAATGTGTATCTGAATTGGAATCTGAATCTGGTATAAATGTAGAGTCCAAAAAATAGAGGGGTAATAATTTGACGGCAGTTACAGGTTAAAAGGCTCCTGACTGGCTTCTGAAAGGTTTAAGACCGCCAACATTGGGGCTAGATAGCTCAGTTGGTCGAGTACATTAATCCAGAGGTTGCAGGTTCAATTCCCGCTCTAGTTGACTTGTCTTTGTTCAACCCCAAATTATATCACAATTCACCCAGTCAGGTTTCCCTTGTGGTTTATTACTTGATACAGGTAACAGTTATGACAACAGAACCAGTTTTTGTTTATTTAATCAAAACAAAGTCACAGTCTTTTGTTATGTGCGGAACTGCATAACAGTAGTTTATTTTACTTTTGCGGCCCCTGACCCACATAGCTGTTGCTGTTCTTGTTGTACATTTTTTTCCATAGTTATTTGTATTTATTGTTGTATTGGCCCTTTAAGTTTGTTTAGATTCTGTGTATTTTTGTAGTGCTTTCTTGCTCCTTTTTTCATGTTTATTATTATGTACATTCATTTATTTATTGTTCATTTTGTGTTGTTTTGGTCGAATAAATAATAATAATAATAATAGTAATAAAGATCAGTCTCTCAACACCACTTCAACCAACACATGTATCCAGACCTACTTTTTGTCAGAGTGAGAAAGCAAGCTTACCGACACAGCGATTCCAGTAGTAATGCTGGGAGAAGCCATCAGGGCAGTTACAGCGGTAGCCACCCACTGTATTGAGACATCCATACTGGCATCTTGTACCCGGACTCTGACACTCATCCACATCTAAGAGAGGAAAATAGACCGGGGAAAAAAAAACCCATCAGTAAAAGTTTGAACTCGCATGATGAAAAAATTCATATGATAGGTCATTTACTGGATAATGGTAAATTCATTATGATTCAATCATTCCAGTCCAATGTCACATTTATCTAACTAGATTATTATTATTACATTACAATTGTTTCAATGTTGCCATAAAGTTACATTTGTGTACATCGTTAAAGTTAAGGTACATGGTAATGAACATACATGTAATGGCAAACCAGAGAAGTAGTAAAGACAATAACAATTTGTTGAATAAATAATCACAAACAGGACAACAATTAGGCATAGGGTGAAGCAAGAGCTTTTGTTCCCGTACCTACGGACAGACAAACAACAACCAAACCCACCAACAGACTAACACAACACTGACTTACTATGATTCTATGAACGTATAACAACAATTGTTACATGAAAATTAAGAGTGGATCGAAAACAAATAAACACACAAGCAATTCCTATAAACTAATGGGCACAAATGTGCGACAGTGGGAGGGGAACATGGGATAGTAATAACAAAAGTATGTTGTCACGTATTTTTGTCTGTGTACATTCAAAGGCCCATGATAAGGTGCTACATAAATGGGTCTCCTAATTAAACAAAATTCAAAAGCTGTCTTAAAAGTGTTTGTCTTTTTTTAAGTGCCTTGAGCACTTTCTTGGTGGATACATGCGCTATATAAGACATTAATATTATTGTAATTATGCAAGTAACAAAAAAGTTTGTTGGGGTGTTTGTTTGTTTGCTCTGTTTCTATTTGTACAACAGCAACAAAATACAATAAAGATTAGTGACAAATGAAAGACTAAAAAAATCAAGAAACAAATGATCTTCAGCTGAAATGGGGGTTGCATCCACAGGAGGTGAATGCCGCTCCTGTAGTGAAGCAGAGCTGCCAGCATTTGCTTCTTACCATCAGGGAAATTTTGTGCAACAATCAGGGAGATATTCAGAATTTACATTCAACATAATACGGACATTTAAGTTTCCACAATCAGGGAGATTTTTCAAATTTGATCGTCAGAACATGGAAAGATTGGTTTATTTTCAAGGAACTTCCTGCAGAATCAGGTAGAGTTGGCAGCTGTGCTGAAGCACCTAGAGTGCTGGTAAATGCCACAGTACGTTGGAATAAAATACACTTTATCCCCAATGCAGATTATTACATCAATTCGAATGCACAATGTTAGTGATAACAGAATTTTCTATAGCACAATAATAAAGAAAGTGATCAATACACACGTAATTCAAATTTAAAACAAAGAAATTATACACATCAATTAAGATATTTGTGTCCTTCTAATGAAGAAAATCATTACACATGTACTTTTTGAGAAATAAGTAAAACAAAATTAGTTGGAGTCCAAAACCGGATGTTTGAAAGCAGTGAAAACGTATAATGGGGCAAAGCAAGAGTGTATGGGTGAGAAGAAGCAGAAAGCCTGGGTCGATTTCACAAAACTCTTCCTAACTTAGGACTAGTCCTAGGCAATGCTAAAAGATAGGACTAGTCCTAAGTGAGGACCAGTACTTAGGATTAGTCCTATCTCTTAGCATTGCCTAGGACTAGTCCTAAGTTAGAAAGAGTTTTGTGAAATCGGCCCCTGGTGTCACGCTCAAACACCCTGATAGGTCAGACACACTGGTGGCACATTTACCATGAAAATATCTGTAGAAAAAGACAGAGGCTGGCTACAGGAAAAGAGATTGTAATGCTGTCAAACCAACATAACTAAATGAACATGCTGAAATGTTTGACTTACCCACGCATCTTTTGCCGGTAGGATCCAAAGTGAAGAAACGCTGGCACTCACATGTGTGTCCAGTCGGCAGAGAGCGGCATTTACCATACGGGCCACAGACATCAGGGTTGACAGTGCACACGTCTACATCTAAATGGTCAAAATGAGACAGATATTATCAGGTGGCCACACTCGTACGTCATTAACAAGTATACAATTAGTTTTGACGCCAGACATAAGAATTACTGATTGTTTTCAAAAAATCTTGATGACATTTGCAACAGTTATTTAGTTTTCCCTTCGCCAAAACCAAAGGAATTAACTGCCAGGACTTTGTCTCTGACAAAGACATCCGCCATCTCACCATCAGCCTCCGATCTCGCATCTCAAACAACCATGTTGCTCGAACCGTTCCCACCTATGGAGCCTGCTCTTCTGCAGAAGGAGCCTGCCCCCCTCTACCCCTTAGCTGGTCCTGTCCAAGGGGTTGCCCCAGTTTGTGATGGACAGACAACCTCCTTGAAGACCCGAGGATGATGGGACTCAATTCGTCAGCTGGACGGACACTTGCCCAGAACCCGCCTGACCCAAGCATGCAGAATTGTGATGATTCAGTTAACAAGTAAAGTCATCAATGCAGTAATTACCAAGAGCATTCCATCCATGTGTACATTCATTTCAATTTTCATATTTGTGTGGCCCCAAACTTTGACAAAAGACTTTCATTTTGACCGGCTCAATAGGGCCTAACATAGCTAAGCACAACAAAATTATGCTTACCACAATAACGTGACCAGCCAAACTACCATGTCACATGTACAATTTGTGACAGGTATCCTGCTCATTTCTGCTTAGCAGACAATTGTTAAGCAATAATTTCTGCTTAAGCAGCTCTATGAAATTGGGTCCTGGGCCCAATTTCATGACTCTGCTTACCGAGTAGTTCTGCGCTTACTGCCCATAGAATTGTGTGCTTTACACGGCTCTATAAGCGCAGAATTCGCGGTAAGCATAGCCATGAAACTGGACCCTGATCCAATGAGAGAGTCTTGGGGAATTAATACTTACGGACACAAGAGCCATCTTTGGGTGCCATACCATCAGGGCATCTACATTCGTATCTACCCACGGTGTTGAAGCAATCGAACTGGCAATCGTGGGTGCCCAGGACACACTCGTTTATGTCTGCACAAAAAGAAAACAAAATCAGAGATTTAGTCAGTTTATCCTTTGTTGAACATAGTTCTTTGGGAAGAAAAATTGGCTGCTAGTAAACTCTGCCTGGGTTTGAACCCTTAACAATTGCCATTCTAGAACAAATGTCCGAACCACACAACCAGTGACTTTGGAAGTTGAAACCGTTAAAAAGGTGCGAAAACCAAGTTGTTTGTAAACTTACCAACACAGGTGACACCATCAAAACCCATGGTGTATCCCTTGTTACAGCCACAAGTGTAGCTTCCAATGGTGTTCTGACAATCAAACGGGCATGGGCTGATATTTCGGCTGCACTCATCTTCATCTACATTCCGAGAATAAATATTGAACAAACAAAAAAAGGTAAACTAATACACCTGTTTATGTGTGTTGTGTTGCCATTTAGCCTTCTACAAAGACTCTGCTAGGCCACTGAACGTCTGGCCACAAACTATTTTTTCACAAAAATACATAGACATAAACAATAGACCCTTCCCATGAAATATGTAAATTACATTCACGCATGCGTACAGACCCTGCTGGTTGGCAAACGCCATAGAGTTGTGCACTAGGCAGACGCACAAACGCGTGTGCGTCACACCACCATCAGCCCCATACAAAAAGGCGCGATGTTCACTCATTATGCCAACCATTAGGGAGAGTGCGCACGCGCGATGTTCAATTTACATATTTCATGGAAGGGTCTATTGTGTTGAATAGGTGTTTCTGGTTAAAATAGCAACTATCCCCTTCGGTAACTGGTGTTATCACATGGCATAATACTTTTTCGCCAATGGGAAATATTTTATCACTCACCAACACAGAATGATCCGTCCGGTGTGAGCACATATCCTGTGTGACATTGGCAGAGGAAGCCGCCTTGAGCTGCGATGCATTTACCGTTGGAGCACAGACCAACGATCTGTGTACATGGGTCCATGATTGGGTTGGGGTTGTTTTGGCAGAGGTTGTTGAATTCCGCTGTGGTGTTCAAACGAAAATGACAACAGTATTGTCATTATTATTACCATTTTATTTCTCTCCACAAATTCAATAAATTACCACGCAAAAGAGAAACACTAAAAACATAAACTAGATATGGAGAAGGCTAGTGAACGTGAAAAATTTCCTAAACAAACAAGTTCAGTCTGCCAATAAAATTATTTAAGAAAGTTCAGACAGGCATTATATACAAGAACATTTTAAAGATACAAACAATTAAAAACTTTGAGTTGTGTGGGTTGTATCAAGGAGAAAACTGTTGACTGCTGCTTTAAATAAAGAAATAGGTGTTAAGCAACCAATCTTGATGGGCAATGAGTTCCGCAAAGCAGGCAGACTATGAAAAAAAAGAATACTTTAAAACTATTACAGAAAAAGTAGAAAAGGGATAACTGCCTTATCTTTTTTGCCCCTCTGTTAACATTTGTTCTGTCTGAAATATAGAAACATCCAATATTTCCATTGTTCTAGTAATAATGTTTATGTTTTCATTTAGTTTCTTGCAGAGCAATCGGCTTCTTTAACATATCATATAACCACATAATCACACACACACACACACACACACCACACACACACACACACACAGAGTTAATTTGAACAATTATTTCCTATCATAGTACTCAATGGTTTAAGGGCAACAAATCAATTATAACATTATATTTTGCCAGGCTATGTAGAGAAATTTAAGAACATGAACAAGACGGGCCAGCACATTTTTACCTGCCCATAATGTTGCTGCCTTGTTGCCGCCGCGGGCCAACTAGATTTGACCAGTCAATCGACTAGACTAGAGTGAAACGCAGACCATGCATGCGTGATTTAAAACCCTCCAGCGAGGGAGCTGTTTGGTTGCAACGCCCCTGTAGTTCGTTGTCAGCACATTGACAAGCTCTTTCCATAGATAAAGAGGGTTTGTTTTTTTGCATTTGTTGTTTACATGTTCAATTTTAAGCTTAGTTGCTTGCTTAACTAATAAAGATCTATAATTTGGTTTCCTCTACCATTGACAATCGACATACAGATTTTGTACACAAAGGACGCTGGCACAGTTTTGTCCTGCCTAACCAAATCACCAACACCTGTTGATTGACACTTCCTCTATGACGTGTGGCATGGTCCAGTGTAGGATAGCATGACATACGAGCTGACCTGTGTGTACGATGTGGTTAAGACAATTAAAAATATGTGCCGACATCGGCGGCCCTCACTGCAGGCTTTTAAACTGCTAATTGACCAAAGGTTTAAGCAGCCAACATGCTCTTTTATACATACGTGTAGCAAAGTTGGGGCAGGCTTCACATTCAGCCCCCCAAGCCAGACCGCCGCTGCAACAGCAGGAATCCTTGGTGACTGGTACCGTGTTAGCTGGTGCCGAGCAGGACTCATCCAACGTTGCATAACACACACCAGAGCGCTGATCTGCTCCAAGTTAATAGAAGAAAAAAAAGAAGATTACGCGTTACATTAACAGTAGTTTTAGCTCATGTGGTTGCCATGTCAAGAGTTTTTGCCACCAGCTTTTGGATCATTTCAGCAGCAATTGAGATCTTTCTCATTGAGCAGCTATCACTAAGGGTATGACCATGTACTACAGGTCAGCTTTGCTGAGTAACTTCGTTCTTCGAAAAAAAGAAGACCACATTAAGTTTACTTTAGCACATCTTCCCATGTTTGGGGGAAACGGCGTGACCCTAAATATTGTGAATGGAAATTCAACAGTTCTCATATTCCATTGGTACAGACCTTAAGCATTGAGGTCCTCATGCCGCCATCTTAGAGATAAACCAATGATGAAACAATGAAAAATTTAATGCACATCTATATGTACCCACAGCACACAGAATGGGCCAATGAGCTACCTTCTTTTGACCTCTAGCCGAGGGCGCCCTACTCAAATGACATCATGTGCATAAGGTCTATGAAAATGCAGTCTCCGTCTTCAATAGATTTTGTTTTACTCAAAAAAACAAATTACACCATAAAAATAATTAAGTAAACTAGATTTGGATTCGGTATTTAAAATGCGTGTCAATTATGGAATTGACATTAACTTTAAAACAGAGCCCAATTTCATAAAGCTGCTTAAGCACTAAAAGTAGCTAAGCACAACAAAATTTATACAGAATAAGGTTACCGGCAAAAATACCATGTCACATGTACAATTTTTGATTGGTATCCTGCTCATTTCTGCTAAGCAGAAAATTGTTAAGCAATATTTTTCTGCTTAGGCAACTAATATGAAATTGGGCCCAAATCTGACTTTACCTTTGCACTGTTTCCCATCGAAGGTCGGGATGTAGCCAGAGTTGCAGTCACACGTGTACGTTCCCTCCATGTTTACACATCGTCCGTTAACGCACGGGTTATTCAAACACTCGTTGATGTCTAGTTGTAAAAAAACAAAAAGTAATACACAATTGAATTATTGAATCATCTGAATTGTTCTCCTCAATTGAAAACAAACAAGACACTTGCCCAAAACTGCTTAAGATGGGAAAAGAGTCAAGGGGTGCGTTTTCGCGGTCATAACCAATAACTGTTTCGGTTGACTTGGCCGTTGGTTAATCACTGGGCAATGACCCAAACAGTTATTGGTTACGGCCGTGAAAAATGCACCATAGGAGACTTGCCTTATGATGTGCGCAAAATATAATCATCTTTCATAGGACAAAGAAATACCATAGAAATCATTTCAAATGCATGTACTCGATTTTCACAAATCTATCGTTAAATTAACCATCAGTTTCATCAA
Organism: Pycnopodia helianthoides; assembly: GCA_032158295.1. Taxonomy (NCBI): domain Eukaryota; kingdom Metazoa; phylum Echinodermata; class Asteroidea; order Forcipulatida; family Asteriidae; genus Pycnopodia; species Pycnopodia helianthoides. The sequence continues at coordinate 5,019,152 of CM063247.1, read as the reverse complement.
GCTGGGGTTTACATTTATGAGAAAATGTGAAATTAAAAAATGAACGCAAAATGTTATAAAAAGTTGCTACAGGCAATTTTTTTCAACTTGTCATATTCATCCGTCAAGAGCAGCTTGGAGCAGTACAACAGGTACAACAGGTCCATCAATTACAAGCCCACCATAAGAACTGTCTATCAAAAGCAACCCCATGGATAGAGGGCCCGCCGGCTCTGCCCTGCTCCACACAGTGGTCCCAAGGGTGGAAACCTGTTACGTTTTGTAACAGGATTCTCAGGTAATTTTTGGTTGAACCATAAAAAATGATCTGAGCTGAATTTGAACCTGTGACCTCCGGATTAACGTGCCGGCGCTCTACCAACTGCTGAGCTATGTGTTGGTGGTCTCCTTATTTTTGTCAATATCTTTGTTCGGGGGTGCCAGTCAGAAGCCATTCAACCTGTAACTGCCGTATAGCCAGGGATCACACCCAAGATTACAAGCCAGCTTTTAATTCTCATTGAGTGTAAATACTGTTATTCTTCAGCATAGTTTTTAATTCTGTAAATTTTGTAATGTATTTTTGATGTTTTTAGCATGCTCGACAAGGCAAATGTCCATCTTATGGACAAAACAATAAAAATTGAATTGAATTGAAGTTGAATTGATTACAACCTGGGAAGCAGCAGCAGAGGGATCACCTTAACGGGATGCGACTTTAAGGTGTCTGAGTGCTGGGCAATGTGTATTCACACAGGGACTGGTTAATGCATGAAGGGGCGGAGCTTGTCAATGTGTATTCACACAGTGACTGGTTAATGCATGAAGGGGCGGAGCTTCAGCAATGTGTATTCACACAGTGACTGGTTAATGCATGAAGGGGCGGAGCTTCAATGTGTATTCACACAATGACTGGTTAATGCATGAAGGGGCGGAGCTTCAGTCAATGTGTATTCACACAGTGACTGGTTAATGCATGAAGGGGCGGAGCTTCAGTCAATGTGTATTCACACAGTGACTGGTTAATGCATGAAGGGGTGGAGCTTCAGTCAATGTGTATTCACACAGTGACTGGTTAATGCATGAAGGGGCGGGGCTTCAGTCTATGTGGAAGAGTAAAATATGACGCACCTTTACACATGTTTCCATTGCCACCCATGATGGAGTAACCGTCGGGACAGGTGCACATGAATTTACCAATCAGGTTCTTACACATGTACCTGCAGTTGTTGGCAGATGTCTGACACTCGTCCAAATCTGACAGAAAATAAAATGAAAATACAAGAACGATTACATCTCAACCCTGTGAGCTTAATGATATCAAAATACACCACTCATCTAAAGGGCAGGTAGCCAGCAGTTGTTTGCACTAACCAAGAACATATTTTTACATCTTTTTGAAGTTAAATTTTAATATTTCTAAAATCTAGTCAAAAGGAAATCGCATTGTTTGCACTCTAATCAAGGACATACTTTTACATCTTTTGAAGTTAAGATTTTAATATTTCCAATATTAATTGAGACCTAATTCAATCACATAATTTTGAATACACCTGTTTTATATTTTGTATATCGACTCCCATTTTTGCATCCATTTTGAAGATCTCACTTATCATTTCCTTTGTCCCTGTACTTATAACATTCTCCCGTAGCCTTTGTACAACCAAAATTCCTTGTGGAACGTCCCTCTCTTTGGAATTCCCCTTGTGGAGACCTTTTGCACCGATTGTCTTCAATCTCCAGTAGGTAGTGAACATATCAAGACGTTCCCACTATAGCTTACCTCTGCAATGTCTGCCGTCATCGTTGATGATGAAACCGTGGGGGCAAATACAGCGGAAGGACCCAGGCAGGTTCTGGCAACGGAAGGCACAGTAGTCCCGATCGCGCCGACACTCATCAATATCTGGAACCAAAAAACAGTGCATCATGTCAGACTGAGCAAAACCTTCCACTCGGTGCACAAATTGCTGATATATATTCAATTCAATTCAATTCAATTCAATTCAATTCAATTCAATTCAATTCATCAATAACTATTTTGAAAATAACAAAAAAACATAAATTCTGTATAGATTTGAAAATCGAAACAGCATTAATATTCATTTTTTCATAAAATGTTCATATCCTGAATACGACTAATCTTCTTCGTTTTTTAAAGTAAATAAATAACAATTGCTGCAAATTTTGTAATTTCTGTAAGCAAGGATTATTTCAATGTCTACCATATACGGCTATATAGCTTAATTGATAGATGAACCGGTCACAGGTTCAAATCCCACTTTATTCAACATTTTTAGTTTACCCTAAAACTGAAATATATTTTGGGCTCATAAAGTATTCAAATAAAAAGGATGAGATTTGAAAATGTGAATATTCCTGAAAAAATGGCTCGCTGGTCTGGGTTCCTTCTTATTCTAGACCCCGATACCTCCCAGATGTGGCAATTCAAGAGGTTAACAGACTCTGTGAATCACCAGAAATATATTTAAAAAACACGGGTTTGGGCATAATGTGGACTATTTCTTTCTCCCGTTGGTGATTGCTTTAGTTCTTTCCAGAAAATTTGAAGGCCAAAGGAGATTTTGAGGAAAATCCTGAAAATCAGGAAAAAAATCACATGTCTGAAATAAATATAGTGCCCTGATGCAAAAACCGGGGAGAAGAAAAAAATCAATACTAATTTTCTTACCGATGCATTTTCCATCCCTACTCTGCTGATATCCTGTTCCACAAATACATTCATAGGAGCCAGCCGTGTTGATGCAGGTTGCGTTGAGGCCACAGGCACTCAGTGTGTCCTCACACTCGTTCACATCTATATCCAGAGGGAAAAAAACACACAGTAGGAGTCAACATCAGTCATTCCAAATCAAAGTCCCTTCTTGTCACCTCCACCCCTGATTACAAAATCGTATGGAGCTCGGTCATTCCAAGTAGCTGCAGCTGAACTGTGGAATGGCATACCCGAGTCTGTTAGGAAGCAGTCACGGTTGAGCAATTCAAAAGTCGCCTTAAAACACATCTTTTCACCGTTCATCAGTAACTGTTCTTCCGTTGGTATTTCATTTGTATCTTGTTGTTTTCTTTTTTCCTATAAGCGCATAGGGACTTAGCAGTGATATGCGCTATACAAATGCGATTTATTGTTATTATTATTATTCCATTGTGAGCTTTGTTCCCAGAATAACAACACTAATAAACAGGACAGTTCTTAAAAGAACTGAGAAGTCTCCCGAACTCCGAAAATCTACTCAGCGGTAGTAGAATAGATAGCAAGACAAGTTCTCTTAAGAACAAAAATTTACACAGCAAAGTAGATATACACTATGGTGTTACTGCGATATACATTGATACCTCACCACGCAATGCTCAAAACCATATAATAACAACACTGTTTATTTATTTGTCTACAACCCTGGGACCATGGCGTTAGACAGAGGACTGAGTCTGTAATTTTGTGGACACCACGCTGACATTTCTATGTTTCTGTCCTCCATCAAAGCTGGCGACTCTACAGAAGGCATCCTGTGTCATCTACCAGTTAAAATTAGGTTAGGGTTGGGATGTTTAACCAGTTAACCGTTCAACCATAAAACAATCTTACAATGTTACTATCTGTTTCGAAAATTGCCTTAATGGTTAAACAAAGCCGACAGTAAAAGTTTATAAATATCGTACAGAGCAATCTCCATAATCGTAATATTTCATAGTTTTCTTCAATTGAGCTGTGTACATATAACAGGGCTGTTTAAAGTCCAGGCTCTGTGGCTCTTTTGTGAACATGAGATGTCACAGGAATACATAGTTCTATGCAATGCCCACTTCTTTATGTCCACGATCGCCGACATGGAATCTGGATTGAACAAATTACACACTGATTTTTTTTTCTCACCTACGCAAGCGTGGCCCGTTGAGTCCAAGACGAAGCCCTGATCGCACTCACAGCGGAAAGATCCATCCATGTTGATGCAGTAACCATTCTCGCAGATGTCAGGGAACTGTTTGCACTCGTTGATGTCTTCAAAGATGTCTGGGAAGACATCGGGGGCGTAGCCCGGCCCCTTCTTACACAGCTGCTGGTACTCGGCTGTTACAAGTAAAGAGTATTAAGCAATATTATGAAAGTTCCCGACCAACTTCAACAACATTTTGTTCATTTTCATTCCATGCTTTCAAATTCACACAGATCTTTCAAGAGAGTGTTACACAATTTAACCCTACCAGTGTCCTGGGCAGATTAAATCGGCCCAATTTGGTATTGAATTAATCAATCACCAGCATCCAACTTTTACACTCGGTGATATTCCACATGCTTTACACGGTGGATTGTTTCAAGGGGCAATAAGGCCAAGACCTCAGGGCAACGGTGGCCATGGCCTCCACGCAATTCCAGGCTTGCAGCAATCAGTCCTTCTTGTCAAAGTCAATCCACTGTGTTTTATGTGAGTAGAACAGTTTCATAATTGTGGCGTGTCGTGGCCGAGCGGATAAGAACACCGGACTCAAGCTCTGGTGTTTCTGATTAAGCAAGACACTTAACCATTATTGCTGCGTCTTTCGGATGGGACGTAAAGCCGTAGGTCCCGTGTGTTGTGTAATGCATGTAAAAAGAAACCAGTGCACTTATCGAAAAGAGAAGGGGTTCGCCCCGATGTTCCTTGTTTGATTGGCTGCATATTGCGCCACAGCACCTTGTTAACCATGGTGCTATGTAAAGGAAAAAGGTCTCATACTTCAAAACGTAGCTCCACATACATTCCAGGTTAAATACTGTAGCGCTTAGAAAGGTAGTGATAAGCGCGGTATAAATGTAAAGTATTATTATTATTATTTGAGATTGTAGGAGTTTAAACTTACTCGACTGTGGCAGAGGGCATAGACTACAGGGTCGTCCCCATCCAGATCCCATGCTGCAGCAGCACTCCGTCAGGGTGTGGTTACCGTCCAACGGCACGACGCACTGACCCCGCTCAAAACCAGAGAAGCAAACTAGCTCTCGCATATCTGCAGGGGAGAAAAAACAAATCACAAAATCCACACAACTACTGATTCATGCAGGCATGATATTTGGTCCTTGGAAAAAAGTAGGAACATTTTATTGAGTGCAAGGGCTGAACATGGTGTAAGCTTTGGAAGAATTTTCAGGCTATCTAATCACAGTTTGTCTGATTTTCCCAAGGGCAAAATAATCGGAAATCAGACTTAAGTAGGAAGAATATCATGCCTGATCATGATAGGTCCTTCCTTTCTTTTTAAGTTTTCGGCTGGGAATATTGAGTAAAGCAAACAACCAAAGAAAAGGCTTGAAAATATAAATATTTAATAGGATAGCTACCAATATTCACCACTAATTTGAGAAAGACTAGCATGCCCAGCACAAGCCCCACTGTATCCAAAATTGTCAAAGCAACTTAACTGTTTTTTTTTTGCAAATTAGTGTACTGAAGAAAAAAATTATGATTTTGATCATCAGAATGACTCCATTTTATAGTCTGGATGCCCTTCTTCTAATTGATTTAGTGCTTCAATGTAACATCACTGTCTCTATACCTCCTGGTCCCTACACCCCTGGGTGGAGGCCCTTATATCTGTAGCTCTTTGATCTAACCAGGGGTGGAGTTATTGCTTACTAAAATGTCTGAAGCCATGTTCTAAATTTTAGGAGATACAGGTATGTTGAAATGCTGACATTTCCACAATGTAACACCCCTGCCTCTACACCCCCTGGTCCCTACACCCCTGGGTGGAGGCCCTTATAGCTGTAGCTCTTTGATCTAACCAGAGGTGAGAGTTATTGCTTACTAGAATGTCTGAAGCCATGTTCTAAAATTTAGAAATGATGACATTTCCACCTTTTGATAATCCCTACAGTTATAGATTTCAATCAGTTTTTTGAAGTTTTTGAAGTTTTTTTTAGTATCCTCACAACAAAAGAAGCAGATAAAGAAAAGCAGGATTTTTTTTTATACATGGAGAAAATGACAGCCATTTTTTTATAAACCAGGCGGACATAAAAAAGTCTGAATTCAGATAAAGTTTGAAATTTCTCATTTTCTCATCCCTGTCTTACCGACACATGTGAGTCCATCGCTGGTAGGCAGATAGCCCGGTTGGCACTCGCAGTAGAAGCTTCCTAGGGTGTTTACACACACACCGTCCAGACAGGGGTTGGATAGAGTGTTGCACTCGTCAATATCTGGGGAAAAAAAGGAAAATATCAAAACGCACATTTAAAAGATTTGCAAAATAGAAATGCTACACAGCTCAGTGTATGAGTTTTTAGATTTGGTTCTTCATTTTAAAAGCTCAACGAAGCATTCTAGCCCATTTGATAACACAGTGAGGGCCCCATTTAGAACTCGATTTTAAAAGCTCACTAATTCTTGCCCATTTGGTGACACATGGAGGGCCTTATTTAATACTCAATTTTAAAAGCTCATCTATTCTTGCCCATTTGGTGACACATGGAGGACCTCAGTTAAAACTCAATTTTAAAAGCTAACTAATTCTTGCCCATTTAAAGACACTGGACACCTTTGGTAATTGTCAAAGACCAGTCTTCTCACTTGGTGTATCTCAACATATGCACAAAATAACAAACCTGTGAAAATTTGAACTCAATTGGTCGTCAAGTTGCGAGATAATAATGGAAGAAAAAACACCCTTGTCACACGAAGTTGTGTGCTTTCAGATGCTTGATAAGTTGATTTCACGCGTGAGGTCTCAAAATCAATTCAAATATTTTACTGAGAAATTACTTTTTTCTCAAAAACTACGTTACTTCAGAGGGAGCCGTTTCTCACAATGTTTTATACTATCAACAGCTCTCCCTTGCTCGTAACCAAGTAAGTATTTATGCCAACAATTATTTTGAGTAATTACCAATAGTGTCCAGTGCCTTTAATGACACAGGGAGGGCCTTATTTAGAAGTCAATTTTAAAAGCTCACCTAAGCATTCTTGTCCATTTGGGGCAAGTAAGTAGCCGTCATTACAGACACACTGGAAGGATCCAATCAGATTCTGACATCTACCTCCTGGGCACAGAAGTGGCTGCTTCACACACTCATTGATATCTTGGGGAAGAAAAATAAAGTCAATCGGATACATCTCAAGTTCGATATTTGAAAACTCTGCATGGTGGAGATAAGGTTTGTGGTAACACCATGTACATCTCTCTTTGAATTCTGGCCCCAAATTTCATAAAGCTGTTTACTGGTGAGCAAAATTCTTGAAGGCAGGGCCAGCTTGTTCCCCTGGACACCAGTGTTCCATAGGCCCTAGGCACCAATATTCCTTAGGCCCTAGGTACCAGTGTTCAGTAGGCCCTCTAAGCACCGGTATTCCTTAAGCCCTCTTATCACCAGTGTTCCAGAGACCCTTAAGGCACCAGTGTTCAGTAGGCCCAAGGCACCAGTGTTCAGTAGGCCCTCTTAGCACCGGTGTTGCTTAGGCCCTCTAGGCACCAGTGTTCTGTAGGCCCTCTGGGCACCAGTGTTCCATAGGCCCTAGGCACCAGTATTCCTTAGTCCTATGTACCATTGTTCAGTAGGTCCTCTAAGCACCGATGTTCCTTAGGCCCTCTAGGCACCAGTGGTTCTGGAGGCCCTTAAGGCATCAGTGCTCAGTAGGCCCAAGGCACCCGTGTTCTGTAGGCCCTCTAAGCACCAGTGTTCCTTAGGCCCTCTAGGCACAGTGTTCAGTAGGCCCTCTAGCACCGATGTTCCTTAGGCCCTCTAGGCACCAGTGATCCTTAGGCCCTCTAGGCACAGTGTTCAGTAGGCCCAAGGCACCAGTGTTCTTTAGGCCATAGGCACCAGTGTTCTTTAGGCCCTAAGCACCAGTGTTCTTAGACCCAAGGCACCAGTGTTCTTTAGGCCCTCTAAGCACCGGTGTTTCCTTAGGCCCAGGCACCAGTTTTCCTTAGGCCCTCTAGGGACCAGTGTTCTTTAGGCCCAGGGGACTCAGTAGGCCCAAGGGACCAGTGTTCTGTAGGCCCTAGGCACCAGCGTTCTTTAGGCCTTAGGCACCAGTGTTCTTTAGGCCCTAGGCACCAGTGTTCTTTAGGTCCAAGGCACCAGTGTTCTTTAGGCCCTAGGCACCAGTGTTCTTAGGCCCAAGGCACCAGTGTTCTTTAGGCCTAGGCACCAGTGTTCTGTAGGCCCTAAACACCAGCGTTCTTTAGGCCTTAGGCACCAGTGTTCTTTAGGTCCAAGGCACCAGTGTTCTTTAGGCCCTAGGCACCGTGTTCTTTAGGCCCAGGGGACTCAGGTAGGCCCAAGGACCAGTGTTCTGTAGGCCCTAGGCACCAGTGTCTTTAGGCACAAGGCACCAGTGTTCTTTAGGCACAAGGCACCAGTGTTCTTTAGGTCCAAGGCACCAGCGTTCTTTAGGCCTTAGGCACCAGTGTTCTTTAGGCCCTAGGCACCAGTGTTCTTTAGGTCCAAGGCACCAGTGTTCTTTAGGCCCTAGGCACCAGTGTTCTTTAGGCCCTAAACACCAGTGTTCCATAGGCCCTCTAGGCACCAAGTGTTCCAACTTTGCCTATTAGATAGCATTTCTTATCTGACACTGTATGTCAGTGTTAATCAAAGAGGAAATATTCAATTGTCTTCAACTACCTTCACAGATCTCTCCGCTGTATGAAGGCTCAAACCCAGTGAAACAATCACAGTAGAAACCACCAGGAATGTTGACACAGCGACCGTTGAGGCATTGTCCGGCACCTGTGATACACTCATTGATGTCTGGAGGAATGGGAGAACAGCACCATTGTTATATTTACACTGTCTTTAAGATTCTAAGAGTTTTCTTGTGCACTTAGTGAAGTTAACCAAGCTAAGTTATTATGAACTCAGTTTGCTGACGATGCCATCAGTGCAAAAGGCCGTCCTATGGTAGCCATGCAATTCACTTGCGTACATATTAAATCAATGTCCAATTTCATCGCATCAGTGCAAAATAATCTCCACTGAGCAACAACGTCGAAAATGCTCTGTGCGAAAACATTGTATCTCATTCTCAGCACATACTTGTTTTTCTGCACATCTGAGCTATTTTAAGCGAGATACACCATTTTGACGATTTCAAACTCGCTTGTAACGTAAGCGCTATTTTAGGAGATACATTGTTGTTGCATTGATTTATTGTACAATTCCAAGAATGCTAAAGGAAATTTGTTGTTCAGTTTGTCTAATATTATGATGTATGACGGTTACAGCTATTACTGGTTACAATGAACATCTTACTGAGGAGAACATTACACAAATCCTAATTATTGAAGAAAAAAAACAATTGTTGAAAGATAATTTAATTTCAATAAATTCTCATCTCCAGCTTATTTACTCGTATCAACATTTCTGAAACTACATTGATGCTGTAATTGGTCAAAGTTGTATCTGATTTGTTTAACAAATAATTTGTCATGGTTTGGGTTGAACAAAGAAAAATTGACTAGAGCGGGATTTGAACCAACGACCTCCGGATTAACGTACCGGCGCTCTACCAACTGAGCTATCTAGCCCTATGTTGGCGGTCTCCCTATTTTGTCAATATCTCTGTTTGGGGGTGCCAGTCAGAAGCCATGCAACCGTTAACTGCCGTGTAGCCAGGGATCACACCCAAGTTTAAGATACAACCTGGGAAGCGGCAGCCAGGGGATCACCTTGAGGGGATGCGACTTTTTTAATGGCTTCTGACTGGCACCCCCGAACAAAGATATTGACAAAATAGGGAGACCGCCAACATAGGGCTAGATAGCTCAGTTGGTAGAATCCGCAGGTGGTTGGTTCAAATCCCACTCTAGTCAATTTTTCTTTGTTCAACCCCAAACCATTTGAAATTTACCCAGTCAGTTTCCCTTGTGGTTCATTACTTGACAAATAATTCGTCACTTCCATATTTTTGTTCAAATACACAGGCAAGATTTGAATTATTATTATTGTTTTGGAGATCAAATGCACAGTAGACTTAAAGATCAGTATCAACATGTGAAATGTGATCCTCACCAATGCAGTCTTTATTGTTTTGGAGATCAAATGCACAGTTAACGCCAAGATCAGTATCAACATGTAAAATGGGATCCTCACCAATGCAGTCTTTGTTCTGTCCGAGCTCATACCCGCCGAAGCATTCGCACTCGTAGGAGCCGAAGGTGTTACGGCACGTCCCGTTGCCACAAACTCCAATGTTTCCAATGCGTTGTTGGCATTCATCGATATCTATGAACAAAACACACAAAAGTTGAGTTGATGGGTTTGTCTTCATAGTGCTGCTAAGCAGAAAAGTAGACTCAGCAGGAAGTATGCGTAGCCGGGAAATGATTTGCTGAGAATTACAACCGGGTCACCAACTCGATTTGTCATGTCCCCAAACAGTTAGCTAGTGGTATAACTGCCAAAACATTTCTGCTAAGCAAAAATAAGCAGGATGCCATTCATAGATTGTACACGTAACATAGTATTTTGGCTGGTAACCTTATTCTGGTAAGCATAATTTTGTTGTGCTTAGCTATGAAATTGCTCCCAGGACATGATAGGGCTCCTTGACATCTAGCCTGTGTGTCTTTGTAGTCTAGAATCATTGAGGTCACAAAAAAGCGTCCTTGTCCCAAGTTTGAATGCTGTTTCAATGTCAATTTGTACAATTTTGTTGTAAATTTTGTTGCTGCGGCACTGTAAACCCTTAGTTCTGTAGATATTCAGGCACTATGGGTTCCAGTGCTGGTCACATTTGGGCTTCATCACCGGTAAGATTTAAACCTATAAAAAAAATCACCGCACTGGGGTATGTGGCTAACCAACTATTGCTAAGAAAAGAATTTAAGAATGTTTTCCCCTTACATTTGGCCCATTGTTTCCATTTGACAAGTGTGAGTTTACCAACAAAGTAACAATCCTGAAAACAGGCTACATACCTCAAGTTTACATAGAACTTATTTTGTAAGGATTTTGGAACCTACCATCACAAGATTTTCCATCATACGATGCTGCAAATCCAATATTACAATCGCAGCGATATGTCCCCGGAAGGTCAATGCAGCGACCGTTCCTACCGCAAATGTTGGGCGACTCTCGGCACTCGTTGATATCTGTCATGAAACAAAAACACGTTTAAGTAAGGGGTTTCCTGGTCAATTTCAGCAAATAATTCATTGAATTTCATTCAAACATATTCAAGTTCACGCATTTTTTCCTAATTCGATCAAACTAGAACAAACAGGAGGGGAATAATTATTTTGGGAAACGACGCTGCAAAGTGTCCAATAGTTATCCTCATCAAACTTCAGAACTAAATTGTTGAGCCTCGCAGCAAAATATATGGCAAAATAAAGGATGACACATGACACGTGTTCCACCAATCAAATGACACGGATCTGTGTCAGTGGTATATAATACTAATTAGGGATTCGTATTGCAAGATTTTCATAATAGTGATCAAATGCGCATTACAATCAAAAGTATTTAAAAACGAGAAACAAGCAAATATAAAATTCTTTGCACAGGACGAGAATAAAATTTAGACACAATACACAAGACACACAAGCATGTGTCATGGTGTAGACCTTATGCACATTACGTCATTTGAGTTGGGCGCCCTCTGCTAGAGGTCAAAAAAAGGTTTCTCATTGGCCGACTCTGTGTGCCAACGGTACATGTACTTAGATGTGCGTTTTCCGTTGTTACGTTATCTTTTCACCTCTAAGATGGTGGCGTGATGACGTTAATCTATAAGGTCCATTATCAGCAGAGCGAGGACAGCAGAACAAAGAAAACACAAAAGGAACAATGCTGTCCTCACATTGGAATCCTTGGTATTTTTGTGTCCTAGCATTTTTTCTTGCGCTTAGTCTGTGGAGAGTGTCAAGTTAAAGGGACAAAGGGAAGTCCCCACTTTGATAGCAATAAATTGATGTATGTATGTGTGTCTTGTGTATTGTGTCTGAATTTTATTCTCGCTCTGTGCAAGAATTTTATAGTTGCTTGTTCTCATTTTTAAATATTTTTATGAGTGTTAAGTTCAAGGGACAAAGGGAAGTCCTCACTTTGATAGCAATAAATTGATGTATGTATCAGTGTAACAGAAGCAGTCGGGTGGAAAAGTTATTATGAAGAGAAAAGCAAGGAGCAAGGAGACAAAGAGCAGACGGAAGAAGCAAAAGGTAAACCAAGAAAAGCTATAAAAAAGGAGACAGGGGAGAATGGTCGAAGTTAACTGAAAAAAATTCACGAAAACAATGAATGCATATTTATCCCTACCTAAAAAAAACACAAACCAAAAACAACACCAGGAAAGAGTGAGAATGTTGCTAACTTACTAATGCAAGCCACATTGTTAGAAGCCAGCGTGTATCCTGCCCTGCACTCGCACACATGGCTACCGATGGTGTTCCTACAGATTGCGTTACTGCGACAGTAGGACATTCCCTCGGCACATTCATCAATATCTACAGAGAACCAACAAGAGTTTTAGACAGAGGAAAGAGTTACATATTTTATACAGGAATGGTCTGCCATCTCATGTAAAAGACCATCTCATATTGGTTAACAAGTAGACTGACCTATGTGAGCAATCAAGGGCATTTCTTGGCAGGCAAGATACTATAATAAGCTTTACATTTTGTACCTTAATTTACACATAAATCAAGCTTGTACAAAAAAAAACACCCAGATGTAGAAGAGAGATGTATCCCCTTTCGTCAACCCATCTCAGTTAAAGACCATCTCACTTTGTTTATGTGCACAGCCACAATCATGGGTACACATTTTTGTTCTCTTCATGTTATGAACAACAGTTTGAAAACCAGTGATGTAACAGTTATCTCAATGTTGTTTGTAAATTAATTAACCAGCCCTGTGTGAAAGAAGAGTAGAAAGTACTTGAGTTTGTTGGATACCAGATCTGCAAAGAGTTACTCAATGTTTATGTGTTGTTCATTTGGCAGGCAAGATTAATACGCAAAAGTTTACATTTTGTACCCGAAATATATCCACATAAATCGAGCATTGTAAAAGTGACAGCTGGACAAAATAGTTTTTCCTTTCTTCGAACACAGACCAAGTTGAAACCGTACACAGCTGTTTTTCTAATGTGTTAGGTTTGTTGTTTTAGACTGAGCCGTGTACGATTGAGGTGTAACACTTGTGTTTCTAAATTCAGTTAAAAATTCTCACCAGACGGCAATTTAGGGGATCAGGTTTAGCTCAGTGGTTTCTTTCCCTGCCTTTCACCTCTGTAAACCCCCGGATTGAATCCCACCTCAGACCGAAACCTTGCCTGTGGATTGGGCTTTCAGTCCCAGGCCTGATTACACAGAGGCCATGGCCTCTGTTGCCTTGGTCTTGACCTTGGTGCCCCTTCAAAAGTTTCCCACAGACTTTAAGATTTTCTAATGGAAATGCCCTTTGCAAAATGAAAATGGCTCTCAAAGATAAAATTCCAGGCCTGCGGTCCCTCCCTGATTGCATGGATTTTCCCCCATTGGAGTTTTTCTCCCACAGCTAAAATTGAACATACATGTATCTTCATCGATCATCTCCTGTTCAATCTGTGCTTGCACGCTTTTGGATGTGTAATGAAGTACTTCAAATAATAAACGATTTTCTTGATTTTCTAATTAGCACTACTCACCAGTACACTGGTATTTCATGGCATCATATCTATAGCCAAGAAGACAGTCACATCTGAAGGTTCCGTCCAGGTTAATACAAGCGCCATTCAGACACAGGTCGGATACCTCACACTCGTTGATATCTGCGGATTCATCAAGTCAATTAATTTTTTCGACCAAAACAACACAAAATGTAAAAAAATAAATAAATTAACATAGTAATAACATGATAAAAGGAGCCAAAAAGCCAAACATAATTAACAAAAAAAAAAGAAAATTAACAGAAATACACAGAATCAAAACATCTTAAAAGGGCCAGTACAACAAGAAAAAAACACAGGCAACTATGGACGAACACAAAAATCAAATATAGATAGTTGAACATTGTAAGTTTACATCCAGCCACTGTACAAGATCCTACAAGGTATCATCAGAGAGTGAAATAAAGTCAGACATCAGACATTTTCTGACCACCTTCCCTGTTTGTCTGAACAAAGGCAACTGCACTCGCTCAAATTGACCGACAAACATGAATAATAGGTTGTAAATATCACCACAATTTGTGGGATCATATTGTGGATTTAGGATTAGCTTTGTGTCAGAAATATGTTTGGACTATTTAGACACGTCATTCACCGATCACCGACATGGTGTGTACACACGTCAGCCGGTCAACTGACCACAATCAATAGAGGGCGCTCTGAAGTTGTTCTGGGCATTCATAAGCGTCAACCGTATTTCTACCCAGACATATTTTGCGTGTATGCATGACAACTGACGTGAAGTGGTAAAAAGAACCTCAATGAAATTGGGCCCAGGAAATAAGTTTCTTAACTTTCATTTTTGCTATCCTCCATGCTGGGCTCTTAAATACATAATAATAATAACATTTATTAAGCGCCTTTTTACAAAGGTTTCAAGGTGCCGTACAAAAGCATAACGAATAAACACAAATTTGAGTAACTTAGAATAAAAGCGAATGAGTTTTTAACATGGCTTTGAAGGATTCAAAAGATGATGCCTGACGGATGTAAAGACGGAGATTGTTCCTTACCAAAGCACAAGGGATCTAAAGTTTTACATCCAGTCCGAAGGTTGTACACCCCTTATGGAGTAAAAACAGTAGTTCCTTCTTATCCATGACCATTGTCATCCAAACTCATGCTTTTACAAGAAGAATTGATTACCTTTTGGAAGTCCGGTGTTTGGGTCAATAAAGAATCCTGGAGCAATACCACACATGATACGGAACTCCTCTGTAGGAGAAAAGAAAGATATATATATTTTTTTTAAATACATGTTCGGCGTACAAATGTTAGTACCATAGTGCACGTGCCACATAACCAGCAAACCCAAATAACTCATTTCCGTGGAAACTTTGAGTGATTTCATACAAAAAAACAGTTTGACAAAAATTGTAACTCAAACACAAACAACCTCAAATCTTGCGTTTCCTCAGCAGTTTCTGTTTTTGTTCTTCTGTTTTTAAAAACTTTTAAAACTCTGGCTGTGACAATGAGCTCTATATAGCTCTATAGACTTAGGCGCTCTTGTACGCGGATGCAGTCTCATAGGTGAGTATGCATAACACGCAGAGATCTCTTAAATTGCAATTGTTCCTTGGTCATGAACGTTTTCGAAAAGTTTGTGCACCAAGAGGGCTTTTAAACAGTTTGTGTTAGTACCAGGGATGAGATTAGACAAAATGTGAAAATTCCTGAAAAACTGCTTGCAGGGCTTGGTTCCCCCTTATTCTAGGCTTGGAACCTCCTTATAGTTTAGGAGGTTTACAGACTCTGTGCATCACCAGAAATACAAAACTACAGGTTTGGACACAACGTAGACTACTTTGTTCTCCCTTTGGCAAACTGCTTTACTTCTTTCAAGAAAATGAAAAGGCTCCAGAAAATTTAAAGAAAACACTGAATTTGGGACAAATACCGGAGAAATCGTTTGCCTGTAGTAAACAGTGAGTCAGCGCTCTAGTCAATATATACAGCTCTAAGCTTTACCCAGATTGGTAGCCTATCCTGTAAAAGTTAATATCAAAATACACATGCCACGCGTGTGAAGACGTGTTTTGCATTGGGCTCCGTCGGTGGAGGTTCCTGGTGCCGTTTTCCAGCCTAGGCACTTTAATATGTTTACTTCAAGTCCATCATAAGATTGCTGACATATGGATCATTTTGTTCGATAAGTAGCTGACTTTTTTTCTCCCTGATACTGAGAAACTCATGTTTTCCCCGAACAATTTCTCTCTCAAATATCAATCGTCTGAAAATCGGGGAAATCTGTGGAGGTCAAGAAACTCAATTGAACAAACCTGTGAACATTCCTGGGCACTGTGAGCAGGAAGGAGCTCCCCAGGCTGCCCCCTGTAGACCACTGCAGCAGCACATCTTCTGTGTCAGGTTCATGCCGTACGAGCCTGAACACTGGAGCTCAGAGGTCTCATCGAAGTTATGGTAGCATGGTAGCTGTCGCATATCTACACATATAGGAAACAAAACCATTCTTATTTAGTCCAAACCAGTTTACAAGAAATGTCTGCACCAAACATGCTTCGAAAACCCTACAAAAGTATACCCAAAACATATTAAAGGAACATTACAGAATTGGTTTTTGCTAACAAAACAGTTGCTGGCAGTGCTAAGCACTTTATGTAATCCACCATATACATAAACTGACAAACCTGTAGAAGTTTGAGATCGATCGGCCATCTGGGTCACGAGAAAATAGTGAAAAACCGATTACACATTTGCATGAAATCATATAAGTTCAACAAATGAATAAAACGCTCACTGAGCGATAAACTCCAATCGGAAAATTAGTTTATTCATTTCTCATCAAATATGGCATTTCAGACAGAAATATTTCAAGGGATGTTTTCTACTATCATCATCATTAGACCGTGTAAGTTTTATGTAAATCTGTGATCAAAAATATATTTTACAATTACCAATTCTGTAATGTTCCTTTAAACATTGTGTAGCTTAACATGTTTAATGGTGTCCGTTCTCCCTTTGGTATAAAACCAAACCCATCCCTTGGACTCACCCATGCAGTTGCGTCCACTGAACATATCCATCAACATGAAACCAGGTGGACACATGCAGGTGTAGTTCCCGATGGTGTTCATGCAGGTGCCTGGGCCACAGATGTACAGGTTAAGCTCACACTCGTTGACGTCTGGGAAATGTAGAAAACAACATCACGCTTTATCGAAAAGTATTTTACACTCGACACAAAATTCACCCTTTACTAATTGCCGCTAGTTTTATTACTACAATTTCTTTAACAACTTGTTCAATAGGACTCAGATTTGTTAAAAGTCACTATGTCACGGTCTTTTATTTAAGAGTTTTGGGTTGAACAAAGAAAAGTTTACTAGAGCAGGACCTGAACCTGCGACCTCCAGATGAATGTGCCGGCGCTCTACCAACTGAGCTATCTATCTGGCGGTCTCACTATTTTGTCCATTTCCTTAATGTTCAGGGGTGCCAGTCAGAAGCCATTCAACCTGTAACTGCCGTTTAGCCAGGGATCAAACCTGGCACGTTTCCCCGAGGTCGCAGGTTCAAGTTCCGCTCCAGTCAATTTTTTTTTGTTTAAGAGCCTTTACTTCTTTTTTTGAAATGCCAAGTGAGGATCAAATCATGAGGTTCTTTAGAAACAGTAATAACAAATTAAAGCACTCGGAAAACATTGGTAAAAGACTTGTATCTATACTTTATGTGACCCAAGATACACATAAAATAACAAACCTGTTTAGGCTCAATCAGTTAAGTGGGTACAGTCTGCCCCCAGTCTGCCAGTTTGGGAGTCAAACTGCATATAGAAATACGGTGAGCTTGTACATGCACGCGCAACACCTTAAATGCTCGCTACATAGTATAACACATGGGGGATACTGACTTCCAAAATGGAGCAACCAAGATTTATTGTGGTAATGATGCCAGGTGAATTGGGTACATTAACCCTCTTGCTGTCCGACCATTCAATACCGTTCACTGTGGTTTTGAATGATAGATCAACTATGCCAGCCTGCAATATGATACCATGAGGGAATGCATGTACACAGTACACAGTTAGTTCTGTGCACAGTTGTGCCACCGTACACAACCTTGGCAGTCGAATGGTTTCAAATGGTTGGTCAACTCACTGGAAAATGTTGCCAAGAGTCACTGACAGTAGGAGGGTTAAAGAGACAACATTATTTCAAAAGGTATCTTTCAAAATAGGCCACAACAATTTAAACTAATTAGACTCACTTTGTTCGTTTCCACACAACATAAGCAAAGGAAAGTCAATCGCTTCCACAACAATTCTATGCCCATCCTCATTTGATACAATGTTATACTATTCTTTCATGAGGTGTTCGGCTAGCGGCCGAAAAACCTATTGTTATTATAAATTACTATACCTCATACATATTCATGACCGAGAGTCGAATTCTCACTGGTCCATTCAACATCACGTGCCAGACGCTATATTTGCTGTTTACCTAGCGCGCACGCGAGTATTCACGCACATGGTAAATGCGCAAGACAAGTAGACTGTCGCCCAGACAGCCCGGGCGACAGTCTACTTGTCATGCGCTTTACGATCGTGGAACTGTTCACCGGGTGTTGTCCGCATGCGCGAACATCGCTCTAGTGACATCCAACACATGAAAAACTTATCCTGGATGCAATTTATCATTTCACAGTCAGTTTCCCCTTGGTCCTAATATTGTACCGGTGACTGAACATGTCTGAGGTATAGTAAAACAAATATAACATGGTTTATTTCGGTTGATCAGTCGATAATAGCTCCCTCGGTATTGGAAGTTGACAAACTAGTTCCCTCGGCTTCGCCTCGGGAACTAGTTTGTCAACTTCCAATACCTCGGGGAGCTAATATCGACTGTTCACCCTCAAACCATGTTATATTTGTATACTGTACTCCTGTTTAAACATAACCTTTTCACATCAGGGGGAAAAAGAAAACCTGTAGCCAAATTGACTCACCCCTGCAAGCTCTCGAGTCTAGATCCAGTGTGTAACCCACAGGGCAGATGCAGATGTAGCTACCGATGGTATTCTCACACTGGCCCCCGGCACACAGGAATGAGAAGAGGAGGCACTCATCGATATCTACTCACACAAAAGCAGTCAGAAATAAACACCATTAATTACCTGATCAATAGACCGATCCATTAAGCCCCACCCCTTTAGCATATTGACCAATCACAGCATTGGCTGCCTCACCACTGCACACGTGTGCAGCACATGTGCGTCTCTCCAATGCCACACTCGCGACATGAACGTGCGCGCTTTAAGTACGCGCGCACGCATGTTTACTTTTCTAATGGGATTTTAGCGTGTCGGACTTTGTCGGACTTTCGGTGGCGTATAGCCAAGGTTGTGATTGGTCAACACGTAAGGGGCGGAGCTTAATAGATCGGTCTATTCAATTTATCTGGGAACACACTTTGCAGGCATGCAACTGTAACTTCACCAAAAAAAAGAGGAAATTACAAAGTTTCAATGATTTTGTACAGTATTTTTCAATTTTGAATGGTAAAACCGAGAATAAAAAAAGAGGAAATCAGCTGATCCGAGGAAAAGTTGCATGCCTGACTTTGGAGGAGTTTGCTTCTCTGGCTTCATTATTATCACTATCATTATATATTTCTGGTAATGAAACCAAGGATGCCTCAGTGAACTTTATCACTGTAGCTCGCAAGCCTGAGGAAACCGGTAAACAAGGGTGCTTGCTATGTGAACCAGAAGCACAGGGGTTGACCTCTACTCTTCCACGATGAGTGTTCTGGTTTCTTTTACGTGCACGACCAATCCTAGTACACAGGACCTACGGCTTTATGTCCCATCCAAAGGACAAACAATGATGGTAAAGTATCTTGCTCAAGGACACAAGTATCAAGACAGAGATTTGAACCCACACTCTGCTGATCAGAGTCCTGTGTTCTTAACCTCTCAGCCACGACACGCCGAATGAGTGGGGGAAAAACAGGATAGTCTCGTTAAAATCTAGTACGGTCTGCGGTAACACCATGTACATGATTTCTCTCCTCGGTCATGGAGGTTTAAACAAGAAGCAGTGGTATAAAAACTCAAGGTTTCCATCAGTATGGTCTGGGCCCAATTTCATAATGTCATTATCAAATTGAAGCTTTTTGAGGTTGGAAACACAGGACAGAGTAATTAACTAAAAATATGGAAACATTGTTTGCGTACGAAGTAAACATTTGTTACGTGGGAAAAATTGCACACAGAAATTGACCACTTACCATTAATCTCACTGGGTAGAATGGGTACAAGGGGTTTGAAGCCTTGCCCATTGGGACACAGCATTTCCCCCTCAGCTGTCAAACAAAATATTCACACAAATTATTATGTTATTTGGTTTTACCCTTTCACCGATGTGTGTAAAGCACTCTATATTCAGTACTGCCCCCGAGTTGTTAAAAAACAGGCGTATTACTCGGGTGCGATTCAAACCCACAACCTTTGCCATTCTAGAGCAGATGTCTTACCAACTAGACCACCGAGATTGCCTGGTAGCTAGAGGCAGTTCGAACCCTTGAGAATTATTCCTTGTGAAGCAAAAAAAACAATTTAAACAAATTGTTGAAATCAAAGTTTCAGATGATCACCTTCTTTTGCCAAACTCTCTCGTTTCAAAACTTTCCCATTTTTGCTCAGTTTCTCTTGAACTCTGAAAATCCTTTTCAATATAGAGTAACAGTTTAAATACACGGCAGAGCTCGGGATTTGCGCCAGGCCACAAGAAGGCCAGTGATTTTAGCCTAGGGCCAGTAAGCTCATGACCAAACAAGTGATCTTGTGTTTTTGAATAATAATACCCCAGTGTGCGTAACTGAAACAATTTAAAGTTGAGTTTAAAGTATTTATCCATAAGATGAACTAAATAATTCTTCTCTTTTGATGCTTGTTCAAAAAAAAAAAGGTTGTTTAAATAGCTATTCCTCATTTTAATTCTGGTCTTGTAACAAATTTTCTGGTCCAGTAAATATTTTACAGTCTTGTGGATTCCCCCCCCCTTAAATTCGCGCCCTGTAGAATGACAGAAAAGAGGCTTACTTGAGTTAGAGGGTGGACAGGGTTCACAGGGATCCCCCCATCCTGTACCCAGTGAACAGCAGCAAGAATAATGGGTGATGGAACGGCCGAGGAGTGTGGTGCACGTCGAGCCCACCAGGTCACCTCGGTCGGGGCTGTTGGCGTAACACGGACCTCGCCTCTCATCTGCCAAGAGAATGTGTAAAGTGGAGTTGGAAGTCAAAATAAAACATAATTTTGCAACAGTGTTTTGTAGTTCCCTTTAAATAAATTTTGAGTTGAACAGAGACATTTTGACTAGAGCGGGATTTGAACCCGCGATCAATGTGCCGACGCTCTACCAACTGAGCTATCTAGCCCTAATGTTGGCGGTCTTCCCATTTTATCAATCTTTGTTTCGGGGTGCCTACAAATAAATTGAAATTATAAAGTTGAAAGATTGATACATGCACCAAGTTTCCTGACGAAATTTGACATCCTATCCTATCCATTTGTTAGAATGATTGGCACTTGTGCTTGAACTTTAAATTTGCTTTTCAGAGTTAATGATTTTTTATTACTTTTTAAAATTTATTTATCAATTAATTACTTTAATTGTTTATTTCCTATTTTTATTTATTTATTTTCAACATCATAGTACAAGCAACAAGGCTTTTTTCCACAGCCGGCCCTAGGGATTGGAACAGACTACCTGTTTACATCAGAAACTCTTCAATTCAGGTAGTCAAAAAACTTCTCAAAACCTCCCTCTCCTCCATTTCTGTTTAGCTTTTGCTACAGGTTCTAGGTTCGCTGTGAAGTGCTTTGATCTTGTTAAAGGCGCTATATAAATACCCATTATTATGTTTAAAGGTTACCTCATTGAAGAGGAGGCAAGGGTTTTAGCAAGTGGGGGGGGGGGGCTTTGAGCCCAAGACGGTAATGAGTAAAAAAGATGTGTATGGTAGCTGTTTTTTGGTAGCCTCTAAAAGGACCTTGTCTAGTGATATCAGTGTTCATTTATGTTTAAAGGTATTGTACACTTTTGGTAACAGCTCAAAATCAGTGTCCACATTTTGTGTGATTAAACATATGCATGAACAAACAAACCTGTGAAAGTTTGAGCTCAATTGGTCATCGAGGTCACGAGAAAATAGTGAAAAGAGATCTTATGTGTTTTCTGTTTTTTCAAATTATCGCGCGCGATAATTACTATTGTTTTACTCGTTTCTCAGAAACATTAGCATTTTAGGCAGAAATATTTTAAGGAACCCTTTCTACCATTACTTACTTTAAATCATGTAAGTTATGTGTGAATCTGTGAAGATTTTGTTTTTCGATCTTACCAATAGTGTACAGGGCCTTTAAGCATAACATACAAAGTGTGGACCTGAGGACAAAAGAGGTCCACACAATGTAGGGACTTCACACACTATACGTTGACTTACACACGTCCACACAATGATTTCATTTTCACTACCTTATGGAGACCGAGAACAAAACAGAAAAGGGATAACAAAGGGTCTCCATAGGGAAATTCTAAAGACTGGGTTGCTCCACAAGGAATTTTGCGTACAAAGTCTATGGGGATTCTTAACTACAGGGACAAAGGAAAGAACAAAAGATGTCTCCACAGGGATGCAAAAAATAGAATGTGTGTTTTTGACAGTGTTGAAGAGTAAGTGCACAGAAAAAAAAGGAATGTCCACAGAGTGGATGCAAACACGGAGCTGTGTGAACTCACCTAGACAGACAGTGCCATCAGAAGTAAGCGTATAATCCTCTGGGCAGTCACAGGTATAACTACCGATGTTATTGGTGCAGGTTCCACTCACACAGTACGTCTCTGGCTCGTCACACTCGTCCAAGTCTTCAAGATTAAAATATCAACAAGATTAAGACAGGTAGTAGTTAATAAGCAGGACAGTTCTTTTCAGAACTGAGAAGTCTCCCAAATTCCGAAAATCTACTCCGCGGTAGTAGAACAAATAGCAAGAAAAGTTCTCTAAAGAACAAAATCTACACAGCAAAGTAGATAATTATACACATGGTGTAACCGCAAACCGAATATACGAGATTAAGACAGATATTTGATGTCAGTAAATATTCAACATGTAAATTTGACTATTTTGCCAAATTGAGATTCTGAACAAGAAGATTTGCTCCAATATACAGGAATGAGATTCAATGAATATGAAAGTTCCTGCAAAATTGCATGTGGGACGACGTTCCCCATTATCTAACATTATATAACAATTCAGGACATTTACGGATTCTGTGCATCATCAGAAATATAAAACTCCAGGTTAGGACACAATGTGCACTATTCATTTCTCTCTTTGGTGACTTTTCTATTCTGTGCATCACCAGAAATATAAAACTACAGGTAAGGACACAATGTGCACTATTCACTTCTCTCTTTGGTGACTTTTCTAATCTGTGCATCACCAGAAATATAAAACTACAGGTAAGGACACAATGTGCACTATTCACTTCTCTCTTTGGTAACTTTTCTAATCTGTGCATCACCAGAAACATAAAACTACAGGTAAGGACACAATGTGCACTATTCACTTCTCTCTTTGGTGACTTTTCTAATCTGTGCATCACCAGAAACATAAAACTACAGGTAAGGACATAATGTGCACTATTCATTTCTCTCTTTGGTGACTTTTCTAATCTGTGCATCACCAGAAACATAAAACTACAGGTAAGGACACAATGTGCACTATTCACTTCTCTCTTTGGTGACTTTTCTTTGATTAAGAATATTTGAAAACTCAAAAAACATTTTTTAAGAAAATCCTGAAATCATGATTAATCCTGAGAAATCTCAGGCCTGAATATAAAACTAACCAAAAGAAAATTAATTTGAACTGAACTGATCTGAAGTGAAATAAGTTTTTCCTCGGTTATAATATCATATCAATAATATTTGATTGCGGGATTTACCTGTGCAGTTGGCACCGCCGGCGTCTAGCTGGAAGCCCTCATTACACTCACAACGGAATGTGCCTGGAACGTTGATGCATGTACCGAAGATACAGATGAAGGAGATGGTACACTCATCAATGTCTGTTGAACAAAAAAACAAAAACAAAATGTTCCAAAGCGTTCACTGAGTGCATAAGACGAACGAAAAAAACCACAACCCTAAAACAGTCTTCCTGTTTGCAATAGACCGTATTGAATATGACGTCACCATTCAAAAAACCTGCCCTACAACATGGCGTCTGTGAGCGTGTGCGCGTACGTGTGCGTACGTGTGCCGTAGAAATCAAACCGGGAAAGCTGCGCGCTGCGTGCTTCATTGATGTACACGTTTAGACGCGCATACGGTTTGCCCTACAAGATGACGACTTTCATAGCAACAAAGGGGTTATTCAATACGGTCTATACTCGTTGAAAGATACAGGATTTGGGCTGTCCTCTCATCGCTGGGAACGTTCAGTGGTCTAGCAGATTTGGGTTTTCAGGAAATCCAACATAACCATCAATAATATTGATATCACCATTCATCACCACAAGTAACAAACAGCAGCAACAATAAACGAAAGAATAGCAGTAATGAAATTAACCTTAACACAAAAACAAAATGTTCCAAAGCAATCACTGAGTGCATAAGACGAACGAAAAAAACCACAACCCTAAAGCAGTCTTTCTGTTTGCAATACTCGTTGCCAAAAATTCGTGCTGTCCTCTCATCGCTGGGGTACGTTCAGTAGTCTAGCAAATATTTGTTTTCAGGAAATCCAACATAACCATAAATAATACTGATATCACCATTCATCACCACAAGTAACAAACAGCAGCAACAATAACTATTGTTTGCATTTATACCACAGGTCCTTCTGGTTGGCAAGCAGTTTGCAACAGCTTATTCTATTTTCTCGTCTTATGTCTATGTCTCAAACAACAACACCAACAACATTTTTTCAGCAGTCAAACTTACCTTCACAGTCGGCATTATTCTCGGTGGGCAAGAAACCCATATCACAATCACACTGATACGACCCTGGTGTGTTGAGGCACTGGCCGTTGGGGCACAGCAACGGATTTCTCATGCACTCATCCACATCTAGACAGAAAATAATCCAACAACAAGAAAGTAGGGATTTAATCATTGAGTATCCGTATTAGCAGACTTTGGAGTTGCAGTGTTTGAGTACACTTTTGTTAATCCTGGCCAACTTGATATGAGATTCTTTTTTTTCTTCACTTCTTAAAGACTATTTGTATTTTGTATGTTGTATTTTAGTGTTTTTTTAGAAATTGGAGAATAAATCATTTAAAAAAATTAATAATTATAACTTATAAGTTTGCAGAAACATTGAATTTGGTCACAACATCTGTACCCGCGATTGAATGTTTTGCTAACATTCAGCCCTCCAAGCCAACCAGCGCGGTTTGTTGATCAACAAAAGAGAAGACTATAGCAGTCATTTTTTTATGACTTGAAGATGAACAGAGCACACTGTTGGGAAAATAATGTGACTTAATTGGGACAGGTTGTAAGAGGCAGAGAAGCAGAACACAGGTAGTGAATTCCAAAGTAAGACAATACGTGCATGCCTCAAAGTGACATTGAATAACAGTTTCAACTGAAGAGGCCAAAATCGCTTTAATACATTTTTTGCCCAAAATGACCGGAAAAAACCTAAGGTTGATTTAAAGGCAAAATATACCTTTGGTTTTTGGGACCATTTGATTGTTTTAATCCTATATAAATGTAGATATATACAATAAAACTAACCAGTGAAAATTTCATTTAAAAAGGTGGTTGCGTTTTTAAAATAACGCCAAAATCCCCAGCGAATATGTCCACGCATAAATAATAATCTCTAATAGGAATACATGATCTGAGAAACGTTTCTGACAGAAACGTTTCTCAGATTCAAATTTTGGAGGATAAAAGCTGACATATTTTTCCATATCCACATTAGTTTGAATTGAAATATTTTGCAATATGCTTTATAATTATACAATCGAAAGTTGCTGTACTTCTAACCAAGTCAGTTTTTATTGCCATTAATTTTTAGAGTGATTACCAATCGTGTACCTTCCCTTTAATGGCTGTCCCTTCTTAAAATTGATCTGAGGTGTTTAGTAGCTTACCGTTACAGATGAGTCCATCTCCAGAGAAACCCTCATTGCAGATGCATTCATAAGAACCCTCTGTGTTCATACACACGGCGTTGTTACGGTCGCACTCATGGATCTGAATGGCACACTCATCAATATCTGTGAAAAAAACACAGCAGCAACGTTTTTTTATCAAAGAAAATTCTTGCAAACGGTTATCAATATAAAGACATGATTCTCCTTTTTATAATTCTCCTTCTTTAAATTGTTGCGGTACCCGATGCTAAAATATAGGGTTCAAACTGCTTCTAGCCACTGGGCTAGCTCGTTAGTCCAAAGATGAGACATCTGGGGCCGAATTCACAAAGCACTAAGATTCACCTTAAGATGAGTTGTCAGTATCACCATAGTGATTTCTATTGTGACATCACACTTTGCTCAGCAATTAAGATTGAAATCGCAGTTAAGATCAATCTCAAGTCTTTATGAAACCGAGCCATGCTCTAGAATGGCAAAGGTTGCAGGTCTGAGTCCCATCTGATTTATATGCCTGTGGATTTTTTCCACAGGATTCAGAAAACGGAAAGTACCGAGTACACAGTGCTTTAAACACATCGGTGTATTGGTAGAAACAAATAAGACTCTTTATTCCTGATGCGAATTTAACATCTCTTACATAAAAAAAAAATTATTTGTGAAAACTGAAACAATGTTTGGATGAAAGAGAAAACTACAAATACACATTTCTGAACACTTGAAATGCAAAAGTCATGAATCTTTTAAACAGAATCTAAAAACCATTTTTTATGCAGTTCTATTGTATAACCGTTGATAATTTATATGACTTTACCGTTGCAGGCGTCAAAGTTGGGGAAGAAACCAGCATTGCACTGACAGCGGAAGGAGCCTCGGTTGTTAACACATTGGGAGTGCATTGCACAGTTGTGGACACCCATTGTACATTCATCAATGTCTACAAAAAAGAATGAAAAAAAGATGTTATTTATCGATAAAAGACAACTTTAGAATAATAAACATAAATTGAAGTTTTTTTGTTTTTTAATAATAATGATCTTATATAGCGCCAAATCCATGAGGGTGCTTTAGCGAGCGTCTCAAAAGTCGGAATGGTAAGAACGTTCTAATTGGATCAGATAAGTATTCCAACGCGTGCACATGGACCGTTCCATTGGACCACTGGAAGGTTCCATTGGATTGTTAAAAAATAGTATTGCACATATTCCCTTTAGTAGGATTGCTCCGAAACTTCGGCAAAAAGATGCAGTCTAGCGACACATTCTGGCCGTCCAATTGATTGCGGGCGTGTGGGAATGTTATTTTGTGCCTAGAACAAGCCTGAATTTTGAGACGCTACCTAACAATCAGTAAAAATATACAAAAAAAACCACAAAACCTTAAAATATTGAAATCTATATTTTTCTGTGTTCCACTCCCGCATGTGTGATAACTAATTATATATAATTGTACAGAATTGGAACTCTTACAAAATGTGTTCATCAATTTTATGGTAGCTCAAATAAATCACTGGCTGATGATCTAAATATTTCAAAATGTGACACCAAAGATTTTTTCAAACTTTTGCATAACAAAATACACATGTATACATTTATGAATTAAATTGGCCCTCTTTTGGGTATTTGATGTGGGTGTTTTTTTTGTTTTCTTATTTTATAAAACCAATATGTAATATTAACTAATATAAATATCTATTGGTACATAAACTCTCACAAAATATATCGGCTAAATTTTAGCACTTACCAAGACAGCTGAGGAACGCTCCTTGGATAGCAAAGCCAGGATCACAGCGACAGTTGTAAGATCCCTGGGTGTTCAAGCATGCTCCTTCACCACAAATGTCTTCCGCCATCGTGCACTCATTGATATCTGGTAAAAAAAAGCACAGACAAATCTTACCGGAGTCCATGTAAGGGGTTTTTCCAAAAGGGAATTTTCCTGATTATCTTTTGAAAAAATAAAATAAAATTCCAGGCAAACTGGAAACAGCCTGTTCAATTTTGAATGTACTCTTAGGTGACAGTTCCGAGGGGGAGGGGGCAACATTTAAAAAAAAAGAGAAAACCAGACAGATGATTGGACAAAGTCCTGGGGTGAGATTCACTGCTGAGAAAAAAGTCTGAAAAGCGGGATTCAGATCTTAGGAGGTAAGTTGAAACGACGGCATTTCCTGGAATTGTAGATTCAAAGGAGCTTTTGGGAACAGTATCCTCAGTGCTAGAGAAGTAGATCAAAGAGCGTCACATATTTTATTTGGAGAATATACAGCTTTTGTTTTATCGGGCAGACTTAAAAAAGTCTGAATTCAGATAAAAGTCTGCAATTTTTCATCCCTAAAAGCCAAAGGAGACTGGGGGGTGGGGGGGCAAGGTGCCAGACTTCTCCCTATTAATCTCCATTGGCAGCTAAATACACATAATTGATTTGATTGGCGTAGCACGGATCATATTTTTTATCTTGTACAACAATCTAGTTCAAAAGTAGGATCTAAAGCTTTGCATGGTGGAAGTATAATTAGGAGAGGTTTGTGGTGACACCATGTTAACTCTTTTTTGAGTAGTGTTGGTCCTGAAGTAGCTTTCTCCTGAAGACGATCAGAGCATACTGATCGAAACGTTAACCAACGGTTCTTTTCTGAACCAACACTACTCAAAAGAGATTTAACATGGCGTCACCGCAAACCTCTCCTAATCTAGTTCATGAATCCCAGATCCCCAAACTCGAGAGGCTATTCCCGCTCCTCATCCCCAATCACAGCTTAACGAGTTTTCTGCGATGGGTTTCTTACCTTGACAGCTGGAGTAATCAGGAGATATCCTGAATCCTTCCAGGCAGGTGCAGCTGTAGGATCCTGGGCTGTTTTCACAGACTCCTCCACCGCAGATGTCCACACTCTCGGCACACTCATCAATATCTGGGCAGGTAAAGAAGATACTGCTAACAAATACTGCTAGAAAAAAATCTGCCCAGCGAAAATGAGCTGTATACCATACTTATTCTGGTCAGCATATTCTTTAAATAAATAATGTGGGTGACTTCAGATCGAATTCACAAAAATCATTAAGATAAAAACCATTTAGAATTCCCTGAGATAGCACATAAGGGCTTTTTAAAATCAAAAATAAACACCAAGTACAAAACATTCTGAAGACCTCCTTTTAATTTTACCGTGCTTCGGCCAAACCATTTTGAAAAATCCTGAGGAGAAACCCAGGTCTTAGTCTAACCCCAACTACCCATGGCTCTAGTTCCAGTCATTGTTTTGAGTACAAAGTGCTTGTCAGGCATCGGTGAATGGTGAAAACTAAATTATACCCTCAATGTGATAACTACATCAAATAGCTGTTTTCATTGCAGTGGTATAACCATACATTTTCACTGAAGGAGCATAAAAGATTTACGTTTTCCATTGTTTCATCATCGTTTTACCTCTAAGATGGCTGCATGATGCATAACATTACATGAATCACCCATTAAGAGCAGACCTAAGTTTGCCTAAGACAAACTCCAGGTGTCCAGTTTTCAACACGATCTTGTGAGTTTACTGACACAAATACCGACAACATTTCACAGCTTCTTGTTTATAATGTGAAGTATTGGGGGAAAGAGTTAGATGTTGTTATGAAAGCAACTTTGAATCATAAAAATCAACCAAATATATCTTGAGAAATCAAATAAGAAACAGTAGGACTTTCTCTCTGTTCTTCAGCATTTGTGAGTAGAATTCAGAGATTTTGGCTAATGGGAAATGTTCATAACGAGGTTCATAATCACAGTAAGGACCTTACCCCTGCAATGCCTCTGTCCATGCATCAAGCCATACCCAATATCACAGACACAATTGAAGCTGCCGGGTGTATTGACGCAAGTTTGCTCACAGCCACCGTTGTCCAACTGACACTCATCCATATCTTGGGAAAAAATGCACATTAAGGATTTAAAAGAACACAAGAAGAACATCTGATGAAACTATATACATCCTGAAGTCTCTGTTTAAAGGTATGAAAAGCAATGGTGGCACCAGACCTGTTAGTCTGTGGGCAAAATGGGGGCCGCTTAAATTTAAAGGGGGCAAACATCATTTTTTAATGTAATTTTTTACTGCTGAGAAAGCATTGACGTTACCACAGTGACAGACTCACTCCTTCGTTGAGCTGGGGTAATGCACATAATTGAATTTGGGGTTAAATTCAATTTGGGCCACTGGTTTGAATATACTTCGGGCACAAAATTACACAGACATACAGACCTACCCAGATCGAACCCTCTGATTAAGTGGAGCCTTCTGTTCTTTGTAGCAGACTTCCAGATGTCTTGCTGACAACCTGTGCTAAGTTCTGATGTTCTCAACACCCCAATTCCCCTTGCCAATCGAGCCTTTGGCTTTACCGGGGAGCCAGTGTTTAATGGAACCTTCCTGCATTTGTGTAATTCCTAGGGGTTACTCCCGCACTTCATTGAAAGGGAAACATTTTTGCATACGTACCTTCACATGCCTTGAAGTTCATACTCGGTCTGAAGCCTGGGTTACACATGCACCGGAAACCACCCACCATGTTCATGCAGTGGCCATTGGAACAAACATCATGCCCACGAGAACACTCATCAATATCTACAAGAATTTTTAAAAGTAGAAAAATAGGTGTAATTCATTCCCCTAATAAATCGTCACCCTTATAGAGGGGCTCCAAGGTCAAATTCAGTTTTTGGATCCACTTATTTTCCAATAAAGTATGAATATGAAGAAGAAAAATGGGCGGCTTTGGCTACAGCTACGACTGTTGCTAAGGGTGTTGCTAAGAACGCCTTCTACTTCAACGCATGATGACGCGGTGATCCAGTCGTACCAGCAGCCGTAGCCGCAAAATTGAACATGGCCAAAAGTCCTCATATGGTAAATTGAAACATTATTACCCTAAAATTATTGAAGAAAAAAGTGTGGGGTGGTATTATACCAAATTATGTAGTTCAACTAAAATCAGGGGTAAGAGTCATTGCTGACAAAAATGTCTGAAACTAAGAACCACGTTTTGGGGGTATGCTGACATAACAGCATTTCCACCTGGAGTTATAGATTCCAAGGAGCTTCTGGGAACAGTATCCTCAGCACTAGAGAAGTAGATCAAAGAACATGATTTCTTTATATCTGTAGAAAATTTCTTTTTTCGTTTTGGCACCTTATCCATTTGGCTGTTGATGTCACTTTTACACAACATCCGAGTTAAGCTCAAATTTGGCTGCAACAGGACAATTTTTTCGAAGGTCCAAGTTGATTTATTTCATCACTATTTATTTATATTTATTTACATGTCCAACAGTGCAAGGGCCTATAACATGATGGTGAATAGGAAACAAGGAGAAATGTTCAGTTTTAGATGTGGGAGAAAAAACCCAATGTAGAAAACCCACACAATCGGGCAGGGACTGCAATCCACATGCAAGGCTCCAGGTCTGAGCTGGGATTTGAACCAGGGTCCACAGAGGTGAAAGGCAGGGAAAAGAAACCACTGAGCCAACTTGACTACTAAAATAACAGTTACTCCTTCCACCAGGCAGACACAAAAAGGTCTGAAGTCAGATTAAAGTCTGAAATTTCTCATCCCTGTAAAAATACAAGATATTGTTGAGAATTGTTTGTACCTTTGCAAGCTCGTTTATCCTCAGAGAGTTCTTGACCAGGGGGGCACAGACACTGGAAGGAGCCGGCCGTGTTGATACACTGACCACCTCGGCAGATACCTGCAATGCTGGTACACTCATCAATATCTGAAACAAAAACAAAAATGTCTTATACTGGATTGAAGTGAAGTCAATTCAAGTTAAGACTTACTCACAAGCAGGATTCAATAAACAACACAACCGAGGTTCAATCTTACTTATCTGCTTAAAGGTGGGGTTATTGATTGGTTTTTGTAAACAGAATGGTAATATATAGGCAAAATTATCAAGAAAGATACAATAAAAGTCACCTATGAAAGTTTCAGCTGAAACAGAGTGTAACAGGTTGGTCAGGTCGATCGGTCAGTCACTCAACTAAGGTTTGTCGGTCGGTCAGGTCGGTCGTTAGGTCGTCAGGTCGGTCAGTCAGTCAGGTCAGGTGGGTCAGGTGGGTCAGGTCGGTCGGGTTGGTCGGTCAGGTCAGGATAGTCAGGTCAGGTCAGTCAGGTCAGGTCAGTCAGGTCAGTCAGGTCAGTCAAGTCGTCAGTCAGGTGTCAGGTCAGGTCGTCAGGTCAGGTCGTCAGTCATCAACTAGGTTGTCGGTCGTCAGGTCGGTCGTTAGGTCGGTCAGTCGGTCAGTCAGTCAGGTCAGGGGTCAGTGTCAGGTCGTCGGTTGTCGTCAGGTCAGATAGTCAGGTCAGTCAGTCAGGTCAGGTCAGGTCAGGTCAGTCAGGTCAGTCAGGTCGGTCAGGTCAGGTCGGTCAGGTCAGGTCGGTCAGGTCAGGTCAGTCAGGTCAGGTCGGTCAGGTCAGGTCAGTCAAGTCGGTCGGTCAGGTCGGTCGGTCAGTCAGGTCAGTCAGTGACAGGTCAGTCAGTCAGGTCAGGTCAGGTCAGTGATAGGTCAGTCAGTCAGGTCAGTCAGGTCAGGTCCTACAGGTCGGTCGGTCAGATTATACCGCTTATACAGCTTCCCCCTACTCTTGAGTAGGGTTGGCTATTCCACAAGGTATGCCCATTTGCCTGGGCAGACCAGGGGTAAAGCGATCCAAGTGTGAAAGGCCAGCTGTTATTCCCTATAGATGCCCCTGGGCAATACACTAGTGTGAAAGGAGCTATAGATGAATCACTTTTTCTGTTCATAATCATAGTGGTTTAGATGATCAGTGACTGAGGCTGTACTCACCGGTACACATCTGCATCATCATAGAGGTCTCGTATCCATCATGGCAGTTACAGACAAAGCTTCCAGGACGATTCTCACATGTTCCATTACCGCAAGCACCAAAGGCAATACGACATTCATCAATATCTGTTTCATATCATACAAACTAGCAGTCAAAGTTTATCCAAAAAACAGTTGTGACTTATATTTCATACTTTATTTTTCTTGTACACATTCAGTAGCTTTGCTTGCTTGCTCTAGTGGTATAACAACTTAAAATGATAACAGGAATGCATCATAGACTATTACATGTATATTTTTATGGCCAAACATTCCCATTGGGAATGGGTCGTTTGAAGCTCGTCTACCAATTGGCTAAGATTATTATTTTATTAAATCATTACAGCAAATACAAAGATAAAAACCAATGAAAAGTACATACAAGAAAAATCCACACAAGAGATTGGGTTGGGTAAAAATCCTTCCTCTGAATATCATAATACAATACATTTTTTTTTCAAATAATGTGATTGACTACTTACCAACGCAGTGATAGTTGTACTGATCCAGAGCATATCCCATATTACACTCACAGCCAAAGCTACCGATCATGTTGCGACAGTTTCCATTGGAGCACACATCGGGGAAAATGCTACATTCATTAATATCTACAATCAAATCAAATCAAATCAAATATATTTGTATCAAAACAAACTCTTTGTGCCGTATTGTAAGCAGCTGGCAGGCGCTCTTGGGAGATTCAAATTTGATGACATACTTTTATCACTTTCTAATCAAGGGGGGGGCACTTCAGACGAAATAAATTCGCAGTAAGCTTACTAATATTACCATCTTTATAACATGTATGCTTTCAGATATAATATATTTCTTTTCGGGGTCACTACCAAAGTAGGATCCTACCTTTAACCCTCTCGATATTTAATTGTTTTGACATAAACAACCGCTGGTGACCGTATTATTTGACCACTCAAGCGTGAAGCACACATTCTTACACAACAGATAACTTTCGTTCAAATTCCATGTTCACCAACTCTATTATCTCCTTGAAGATATTGTTTTACAGCAAAATAAGTAATAAAAACAGTCTTACTTATTGAATTCTCTTTCATATATTCAAAAAACATTGAGAAGGCCAATAAATGTCAAAATCTTTGGCCTTTGTTTCCTCAGTGTGATCTGGAAACTCAAAAACTCAAAAACCATATGGTGCTCCATAGGGTGTTTGACATTTTGGATCTTTCCACGCCGATCTGAAGGGATTACACAATAGCAACCTTATTTTATTTTAAAG
Organism: Pycnopodia helianthoides; assembly: GCA_032158295.1. NCBI lineage: Eukaryota > Metazoa > Echinodermata > Asteroidea > Forcipulatida > Asteriidae > Pycnopodia > Pycnopodia helianthoides. Next base: position 4,985,248 of record CM063247.1, on the reverse strand, counting down.
TCATTGAAATCCAATCTTTCTCTTTCTTGGATATGGCGGCTGAACATAAACAAAACTACAGCTTTGTAACAAATGGCCTTTGTGCTCAGACTTTTGCTCAGAGTGTTTTTTTGTATGTGTAAAACTTGGTCGACTAAAGTTGCCACTGGTAAAGAAGAGGGGGTATGAGTGCAGTCGACTAAAGTTGCCACTGGTAAAGAAGAGGGGGTATGAGTGCAGTCGACTAAAGTTGCCACTGGTAAAGAAGAGGGGGTATGAGTGCAGTCGACTAAAGTTGCCACTGGTAAAGAAGAGGGGGTATGAGTGCAGTCGACTAAAGTTGCCACTGGTAAAGAAGAGGGGGTATGAGTGCAGTCGACTAAAGTTGCCACTGGTAAAGAAGAGGGGGTATGAGTGCAGTCGACTAAAGTTGCCACTGGTAAAGAAGAGGGGGTATGAGTGCAGTCGACTAAAGTTGCCACTGGTAAAGAAGAGGGGGTATGAGTGCAGTCGACTAAAGTTGCCACTGGTAAAGAAGAGGGGGTATGAGTGCAGTCGACTAAAGTTGCCACTGGTAAAGAAGAGGGGGTATGAGTGCAGTCGACAAAAGGTGCACTGGTAAAGAAGAGGGGGTATGAGTGCAGTCGACTAAAGTTGCCACTGGTAAAGAAGAGGGGGTATGAGTGCAGTCGACTAAAGTTGCCACTGGTAAAGAAGAGGGGGTATGAGTGCAGTCGACTAAAGTTGCCACTGGTAAAGAAGAGGGGGTATGAGTGCAGTCGACTAAAGTTGCCACTGGTAAAGAAGAGGGGGTATGAGTGCAGTCGACTAAAGTTGCCACTGGTAAAGAAGAGGGGTATGAGTGCAGTCGACTAAAGTTGCCACTGGTAAAGAAGAGGGGGTATGAGTGCAGTCGACTAAAGTTGCCACTGGTAAAGAAGGGGGTATGAGTGCAGTCGACTAAAGTTGCCACTGGTAAAGAAGAGGGGGTATGAGTGCAGTCGACTAAAGTTGCCACTGGTAAAGAATAGGGGGTATGAGTGCAGTCGACTAAAGTTGCCACTGGTAAAGAATAGGGGGTATGAGTGCAGTCGACTAAAGTTGCCACTGGTAAAGAATAGGGGGTATGAGTGCAGTCGACTAAAGTTGCCACTGGTAAAGAATAGGGGGTATGAGTGCAGTCGACTAAAGTTGCCACTGGTAAAGAATAGGGGGTATGAGTGCAGTCGACTAAAGTTGCCACTGGTAAAGAATAGGGGGTATGAGTGCAGTCGACTAAAGTTGCCACTGGTAAAGAATAGGGGGTATGAGTGCAGTCGACTAAAGTTGCCACTGGTAAAGAATAGGGGGTATGAGTGCAGTCGACTAAAGTTGCCACTGGTAAAGAATAGGGGGTATGAGTGCAGTCGACTAAAGTTGCCCGTGGATAGGAAAGGTTTTACACCGGAATCCAGAAACATGAATGTAATTTTCTTTAAGTGATAACAATTTCCCCAAGAATATTTATCTCACCTGCAAGATTGATGGTTCCATCCATGAGATCTTGAGTGGGTCTGGTGTCTGCAAAGCCAGGGCCTCGTAAGCACAGTAAATTGTAGTCGGCTGTAATAAAGAAAGAAATTAGAGGATAGATGAAGAATAAGAAAACGACGATATAGTGAAACAATGACTCACGACATTAACAAGAGGATAAGTGGTACGAAATATTAATCATAAAATATAATAATCTTTGAGAACTTTTTTTTTTTTTTTAATTCTCTGATTACTTGTCGAGACCACAATCATTTTCAGATAATCTGCATACTGAAAAAAATGTGGATTTTTTTGTTTTTGTTTTTGAAAACAAATAAACTAACCCCCATACTTGCCAACATTTGTAATCTGGACAAAGGGACACATAGCGGAGAAAAAAGGCACAAGCGGATGATTGACCCATGGAGAGAGTCAGGGTCGGCCTTCCCAAGCCTCCGGTAGGGTCTAGGATTTGGGGTTAATTAGACCTACAGTACCTGACCACGACCTCTGACTTGTAAAACAGCGCCCTCAGGCTACAGTGCCCTCAGGCTACTGTGCCCTCTGTTCAGATGAAGTCTGACTCAGACTGCCTTTTTAAAAAAAAATTTGTTAATTAAATATTAATAAATTCCTCTCCTGAAAATTGAGACGTCCTTGGTTTAAGGTGTTTTTGAAATCGGACAGTCCAGGGACAAAACAGGACAGCTGGCAGGCTCAAAACCTCTTCGAACACAAATAAATGACGACAGCTTTACACAGACTAGTTATCAAGAAAATCCTATCCAGCTTACCTGATCCCGGTATTGGGCAGGAGATGCACTGGCCCAGGCTACCCCAAGCTTTGCCCATAGCACAGCAGCAGACAGAGTTACGATACAATCCCTGGATGGGCTCTACGCAGTGACCCTCGGAGAAGTCCAAGAAACACTGATAACTCCTCAAATCTAAACAGCAGTAAACAAAAACAAGGCAGTGCTTACTTTTTGAGCGTTCATTGTCAACAAGTCGTTAAAGGGAAGGTACACGATTGGTTATCACTCTAAAAATTAATGACAATAAAAACTGACTTGGTTAGAAGTACAGCAACTTTCGATAGTATAAAGCAATTTGAGAAATATTTCAATTAAAAATAATGTGGACATGGAAAAAAAATGTCAGTTTTTATCCCCCAAAATTTGAATCTGAGAAACGTTTTGTGTATTCCTGTTAAGGATTATTCTTTATGCATGGACATATTCGCTGCGGATTTTGGCGATATTTCAAAAACGCGACCACCTTTTGAAATGAAATTTTCACAGGTTAGTTTGATTGTATACATCTACATTTATATAGGATTAAAACAATCAAACGGTCCCAAAAACCAAAGGTATACTTTGCCTTTAAGTTCAAGTTTCAAGTCTTTCTAGGCAATTCTAAGTCAAGTCCCAAGTCCCACAAAGATGAGACTCAAGTCCCCAACTCTGCCTGCCTATGGCTAATAGAACTTTATTATTGTGTGGCCATCTTTGTTGGATTTCCTGCTCACACAGTGATATTGACAGTTCTTCTCATTCCAGTAAAAGGGACCAGACTACTTTTTTTCCTTCCAGCCTCAGTTTGGTGGCTTCGGCTACAGCTACAGCTTTTGCTAAGGGTGTTGCTATGGATGTCCTGTACTTTAATGCATGATGAGGCGGCAATCAAGCCATAGCCATAGCCTTGTGATGAAAAGCAAAAAAGCAAAACAGCCACACCATGATCAAGGACTAAGATGCTTACCGATGCATTTCCTTCCAGAGGTATCTAATGTGAGTCCAGTTCCACAAATGCATCTGAAGGAGCCAACGGTATTCTGACATTCGGCGTCCTGGCAAACCATTGGGTTCAACTCACACTCATCGATATCTGCAATTGAGAGAAGGCGCCAACCAAATTTTTATGGTGAAAATGACATGTTACATCTGGGCTCAACTTCATAAAGTTGTTGAGCAAGAAAAAAAATATCCAGCTGACCATGGAAAAGTGGCCGGGCTACAACACAACATTTACCTCCCTTCGAAATTTTAAAAGAGATCACTTTTTTTTGTTAGTTTATCGTCGAGTCCGCCGAAATAAAATCAGACCTACCTTCACATTTGCCATTCTTCATGGTGTAGCCTCTCTGACAGTCACCAAGAGACATTGGGCAGGCATCACAAGGGCTACCCCAGGCCTGGCCAAAAGTTGCACAGCAGTGGGCTTTCTTCATCAGTCCCATGATATCTGCCTCACAGCGTCCAGATCGAATCTCGGTCCAGCAGGTACCCAGACGATTGTCTGTTTAATTGGAAAAACAGAAAGAATTCTTAAGAAATCTCAACATGTGTCCATCTCACCGCATCAGATCATCGTAAAAAAATTCATCATAATATTCTATCATTTAACAATAGACCCCCCCCCCTGCATATGACGTCACAAGCCCAAACAGCGCCCTCACTGAGGTCAATGAAGACCTGTCATTGGCTAAAAGTTGTTCCATTGTTTAACCTCAGCGATGACGGCCAACGCAAGGGGTCTATATACAATACTTAGTCATTTCAATCACCATTGCCTCCGTACCCTTCCATCTGTCCTTTCCATTTCACATTATATTCACCAAAGATGCACTCCTATGCATCTAATATTTGTTATTATATATAAAGATACCAGGTTTGACTTGACTATCTCCTTTAAGAGAAAAGTCTTGCAATATATTTACACTTACTTAAATATTTTGAAATTTTACACTTTATTGATAGACTGAATCTTGGTTGCACGAAAATAAGTTCTTCGTCCTTGGTCTTGCCTTGTCTACATCGTCATTTTATTATCGTTCAATCTGTACTTATTTTTTTGTGATAGTTTATCATTTTTAATTTTTTTAAATTACACTCTACACTGGCAAAAACAGCTACAAGTCATTAAAAGGTATTCCACAAAATAGAACTTTGACTGAGAACATAAAAGTAAACACAAATTTACAAAATTGTATAAATACCAAGCCAGTGAGTGGCAGGGAAGAACAGGTGACCAGCACCTTTACGAGGATGTCCTATCACAAAAATTGTCAACAAATATCCCTCCCATAAAAAAAAACCCAAAACAAACCAAAACCAAAACATAGCTATATTGTTCATTGTAACCTTTTATTCTGTACACTTGACTATGAACTGTTTGAACCATGCACAAGTCTAGAGAGTTATCGATTTGTTTCCTTACCAACACAAGCTCTACCCGTTTCATCCAAATCTGTTCCAGTGAGTGTGCACTCACAGCGGAAGCTGCCAAGGGTGTTGCGGCATCTACCGTTCAGGCACTGACTATCCCTCAAGCACTCGTTGATATCTGGCCCAAACAAAATAGTTCACAGTTTTCAATAGATTATCCTGTTTGTAAGTCAATAATATTATAGATTGTTTCGTCCTTCAGATGGAAAGTCAATGATTCCATATATTGTGTAATGCAGGCCTGAAATTACACGGAGGCCACAAAGGCCATGGCCTCCAATGCCCTGCTCTTGGCCTTGGTGCCCCCTTCAAAAGTTGCCCATAGACTTTAAGATTTTCCAATGGTAGTGCCCTTTTTAAAATGGAAATGGCATTGCCCTCTCAAAGATGAAACTCCAGGCCTGGTAGAAAGAACCCAGTTACACTCATCGCTAAGTGAAGGGGGTTTGCTGCATGTTTCTGGCAGTGGCTGCTGAATGCATTTACAGCATTTTGTAAACCCAGATGTTACATAAAGGTGTTTCATAATCCTAAAAACTTCAACAACCTGTCTGGAAAAAATAACGATAAGAGCTTTTGCTTTATAAGGCCAAATAATAATTTTAAAAACATGTTTAGCATCCCGCCCACTCCTTTTAGAGGCCACCCCCTTTTGTTCTTCTTTTTTTTCCCTTTCTTTTTTTTAAAGGATACATTTTAATGATCTCTGACGATTTTTTTTTTTTTTAAACAAATAATATTGTTCTTTTAGACTTTAGCACACCAGAAAAACACACAGAAAAAAGCTGCCCAACCATCTTGAAAAATAGCCCGGCCAGTTGTCTTGAAAAATGTGTCGGGCGGCCATTTATAAAAAAATATATAAAAAAAAACTCCTCCTTCCTTTTTTTAAAAAGGCAGGACGCTTAACATGTTTATTTGTATTTTTGCCTAATAACTAGTCTTTATTTTCATTACCTCTGCACTGTACGCTAGAGATGTCAAACTCGTATCCATCTGGGCATTCACAGGTATAGCTCCCCGGAGAGTTACGGCATGCTCCTCCATTACACAGAAGTCTGTTGATGGCGCACTCATTTAAATCTGCCAATAAAAAACATTCACATTAATTGCAGCCCTGAATGGCAAACTTTGATAATGCCATGATAATTGTTCACGTTGTTGTAATCCTATAACTTCCAAAGTTTAAGGAACTTAAGATTTTGTCACTTTTTTAAAATAAAATAAAACATGTTTTATAATGGATACTGTTTACCATTTAAAAGCAACCATTACAGTATCAGGGTTGACAAGTTTCTATGTCTAGTTATTTTCCCAAATAAAAAATAAAACAATTGAATTAAGACTGTTTGTTCATCTGTTCTAGAAATCGGGGCCCAATTTCATGGAGCTGCCTAAGCACAAAAAGTAGCCAAGCACAACTGAACTTTGCTCACCAGATTAAGATTACCAACCAAAGCACCATGTCTCATGTACCCTCTGTGACTGGTATCCTGCTTCTTTTTCGCTTAATAGCAGGATATTGTTAAGCAATAGTTTATGCTTATGAGCAGCTCTATGAAACTGGGCCCTGTGTCCAGACATGTTTTGCATATCATACAGGGTGCCATAATATTTCTCAGCAGTCAAAAGTACAGATGGTAATGGGACTTTAACCCTTTCATCCCCAAGGGCAACTATAGTCGACTGTGCACTATACCCTGCTTGAGCCACAAGGCGACTATCACACACAACAAAGCACTCAAGCCTGGGCACAAAGGCCATTTGTTAAAAAGCTGTAGTTTTTTCCATGTTCACCCTCCATACCCAAGCTTATCGTCATTGGAGAGAAAAAGATTGGATCTTTCCAATGACGGTAAAATAAAATAGGGTTCAATTTTGCAATCGCTTCAAAATAGAGTAGAAATATCCGAAATGCCAAAGACCTACGGAGTGCCATAAGGTTGTGTGCAAAAAAGTGTTTGGGTTTTCAGAACACACGGAGGAAACAAAGACCAAGAACTTTGACATTTTTTGGTTGATTTCAATGATTTTTAACTTACATGAAAGGAAATTCAATGAGTAAGACAATTTTCATTACTTATTATGCTCTAAAACAAATAATAGAGTTTGGTAAAATCAAACTTTGAACACAAGCTTCCTGTTGTGTGAGGAAGTGTGGTTCACGCTTGAGTGGTCAAAAAACGTGGGCTCCAGCAGTTGTTTATGTCAAAAGAACTTGGGGCTGAAAGGGTTAAACATCTTACAAGGATTTCTTAATAATTACATTGATAACAGTTAAAGTGTTTAAGTTTGTTTAACTGTTTAACAAAATTAAATTGTAACAAATCACAAGGGAAACTGACTGGGTATATTTGAAAATAGTTTTGGGTAGAACCCCCAAAAATTGACTAGAGTGCGACTTGAACCTGAGACCTCCAGATTAGCATGCCAGCCCTCTACCGACTGAGGTATCTAGCCCTAATGTTGGTGGTCTCCCTTAGGGCTAGATAGCTCAGTTGGTAGAGCACCAGCTCGTTAATCCAGGTCGCAGGTTCAATGCCCGCTCTAGACAACTTTTCCTTGTTCAACCCAAATTAAAAAATAAAATCGGCAACTAAGTTTAAGGATTCCTCGCACGGACTGTATAAAATGATTTCCTTCGTAATCTATGCAGGTTTATGCACCTTTTCTGGTGAAACATTTTGGACCATTTTTTGGAAATCCGCTAGCTAGGTGTACACAAGACAATGGAAAACGTACCGTTACAATCCTTGGCAGTGACGTCAGGTTCGAATCCAGCATTGCACCTGCAGTGATAGTTACCCACTAGGTCCTCACACATCCCATTGGCACAAAGGTCTCCGAATAACATACACTCATTGATATCTAAGCAAAAAAGATACAGTCATTTATTAGTTGAAAATACTGGATTATTAACTTGCTCAATTTAAAATCATAAGGCCTTTTCACCTACAAACACAATCTGTGTCTGACACAGGCAAGGACCCATGTTGGTTTGACTGACCTCTTAACACGACAACATTTCAATCTGGGCCCATTTTCTTTTTCTTTTTCTGCTTAAGCACCTCCATGAAACTGGATCCAGGGCCCAATTTCATAGAGCTGCTTAAGCAGCATATATTGCTTAACAATTTTCTGCTAAGCACAAATCAGCAGGATACCTGTCACAAATTGTACATGTGACATGGTAGTTTGGCCGGTAACCTTAATCTGGTAAGCATAATTTTGTTGTGCTTAGCTACTTTTTGTGCTTAAGCAACTCTATGAAATTGGGCCCTGATGTTGAGCCATGTAGACTGCTTGGGAGGTCTCTGCTCAGGAGGTCCCTGCTTGGGGTGGGTTGAAGATTTTTGACCCATGTAGAGAATCACTTGTGCAGCGAAAAAAACTGATTTTACATCGGGCAGTGTGAAAGCAGAGTGGATTTGAGCCTTATTGAAATTTTATGAAGTCAACACAGCTTTGAACCATGTAAATTTTGGCAAGGATCACGGCAATCCAACCGTGGCCCTATCCGCTGATTAGGACATGCCCTGAATATGGCTGTGAACAGAGGCAATGCCCGACTCTAAACTTTTAAGGAGCATGTAAGGGGAAACATTTTATTTTATTTTATTTTATTTTAATTTTATTTTGTATTTATTTATTTATTTATTTTTTGGGGGGGGGAAATAGGCTATATTTTTTTATCAATATATCAAGAGTGATTAAAATAATCATTAATGGTAGTGTGGAGGCTGTTTTGTCTCACAAATTTCTAAAATAAAAGAAAAGAGGTGAGGTAAACTTGACAAACTGCCATAATTGTTTTGTTTTTTTAACAACAACATTGACTCTACAGAGCAAAACACAATCTTTAAATCTAATTTTTGTTTTGCCAAAATAGCTCTTTAGACATAATAATTAGGCTTTTTTAAAGATTTCGCTCTTACTGGTTCCAAGACTGTCTCGTCCTCCCCCATGAGAGCACATCTTCTCCCACTGCATTGTGCCCTGTGAGGGGCAAGGTTGGCACGTCGGCCCCCACCCAGCTGATCTCTCCATTGTGACCACGTTACAGCAACACTGGGAGATGGTCACTTGCATGGTTGACCGGGTGGTGCACTGACCGTCCCGACTGTGCAAGGAGCAGTAGGCATGACGGCTCTCTGGAATGTCAAAATAACAGAAACCACGTGAAAATAAACTGACAACAAAGAATTTTGATTTGTTGGCGGTACCCACTGCTAAAACATAGGATTCAAACTGCCTCTAGCTACCGGGCAATCTCGGTGGTCTGGTTGGAAAGACATCTGCTCTAGAATGGCAGAGTACATGGGTTCGAATCCCACCCGAGTAACACGCCTGTGGATTATTTTTCACAGGACTCGGGGAAAGTACTGAGTATACAGTGCTTTACATACATCGGTGTTAGGGTAAAAAAAAAGATTCAAACTCCCACGCCTGATACCTCACTGGGGGGCAATTGCACTCCATGCCCCTGGTCATTGACTTGGTGCTCTTTGAAATTTTCAAATACAAAGTTGTATATTTCCCCTCATAGATTTGCACTTTGCTAAGAAAAAAAATGCCTATCTCTTGCAAGAATGATCAAGCCTGAACTGTAAACTATTTAAAGGTAGTGTAATAGATTGTTTTTTTGTCAAGGTAATGCTGATTTTTAAGCAAAATTATAAAGAAGGCTTTAATAAAAGTCACTTGTGAAAGTCAATAGCTGAACAGTGTCTACTTGTTGAAAAAAAAAACCCAAAACTGCCAGGTATTTTCACACAGATCCCAACCACATTTTTAGCGGTGTGACAGCGGGTACCAACTGCATCTCTGGCCGCAGCATTTGTGATCAGACAGCAACTTTCAGACTTCTGAGAATTGATTCATGCACAACTCACTTCTCAGATTCAAAATTGGGGGGTGAACAACTTTCTAAACCATATTACTTCAAAGAAAATCCTTTTTTCGAAATAGTTTATACTATCAATAGCTGCAGTGCTTCTTACCAAGTCAATTTTTATGGTCAATGTTTTTTGGAGCATTTACAAATCTCAGACCCTACCTTTAATGTATGATATATCATTGTTTTTTAAATAGCACAACTTATTCACATCCCCTAGTTGAAAGAAAACAGCACACAAACAACCTGGGAAAACTAGTGAATGAATATATTTCTTTTAAAAAAAACCAATGATGTATCACATTTTTATACTAAATTTTGGTATACTGTATCAATTTGTTTTTTCAACTTAAAGGAACATTACAGAATTGGTAATTGTAAAATATGCTTTTGATCACAGATTTACATAAAACTTACACGGTCTAATGATGATGATAGTAGAAAACATCTCTTGGAATATTTCTGTCTGAAATGCCATATTTGATGAGAAATGAATAAACTAATTTTCCAATTGGAGTTTATCGCTCAGTGAGCGTTTTATTCATTTGTTGAACCTATATGATTTCATGCAAACGTGTAATCGGTTTTTCACTATTTTCTCGTGACCCAGATGGCCGATCGATCTCAAACTTCTACAGGTTTTTCAGTTTATGTATATGGCGGACTACCTAAAGTGCTTACACTGCCAGCAACTGTTTTGTTAGCAAAAACCAATTCTGTAATGTTCCTTCAAGTTGTTTTCATCTCTTTAATGTTTGTTTACCCATAACCAACATTAACTTGACAATCATCACTAGGGGTATGTTATTCCCAGGAAAATAGACATCCTTAGATGTCATCAATTCGACCCCGCTCCAGACTCTAAAGTACTTGTGTTTGGGCCGTTACCTTCACATCCACTTCCCCCTTGCGTGTATCCCATGGGGCAGTGACACCGGTGGCTACCCTGGGTGTTGATACAATCGCCCATCTGGCCGCATGGATCGCCCAGCTCGCACTCGTTGATGTCTGGAGAAAAAAAAAGGACAATAGTGGAATACTTGACAATCATTATGAACATTTTTTCCCAAGGTTTTAAAATAAGAATTCAAACTTGTTGCCTTCCATTAGGAATGCTTGGACCTCCCAGGATGCATGTGTTCAATCCTGAGACAGTTTAATTGATTGACCAGCACTGAGCAAGCCTTAAATGTTATTCATTGTTAGCTGCATTCATATTACTGCATACTTATCCCCTCATGGCTTCAACAATTGTCCTTTCCATACAGCCTTCTTTTAGAAAACCTCAGTGTCCGTCGTCGTCGTCGTCGTCGAGGAGAGAGAAATACCTCAATGTATTACCCTGGAGTTTAATGACTGAGCAATAAGGCTGGTTTCTCTTGCTTATACAAAGTTCTTCTGTGACGTAACCCTCAAACATAAGGCTGGTTTCTTGAATACAATGGGAGTTCATGATTCCGGCAAACAAAAAACATCTTGCCTGGACTTAACTTGGAACAGATCTTTTAAGAATAACGGTGGAAGGAACCACATAATCCAGACAGAAGTCTCCTTAATAACAGGAGACAACAATAAAAGGCAGTTGGTTCCCGAAACAAGGGTATAGACAAAAGCTCATTGTGTCTTGTAATACTTACTCTTGGAATGTAATTCTAACAGTAAACAGCTTCCGTATGAATGGTCTGCAGAAGCTTTCAAGGTAGGCCTGTCTACTAACAAATGTCGGAGCTTAATGAGCATTTACTACTTCCCTCACACACACTTGATGACAAGGTTTAATGAAACCGACCATTCAAACCCTATCCAATGAGATATCCATGACAGGATGTTTAAAATAGACTCATCATGTCCACAACAACCCATAGTAAAAGCATCTAGCCTGTAATAGCTTTCCACAATGGTACCATGTAGAGAAAAGGTACCATGCACTGTGGTTAAATAGATTCTAGGACACAAAGGGTGCACACACAAGCTTCTTAAAGGCACAGTACACGTTTGGTAATTGGAGCCTACTGATTGTGTTAATCCTATATAAATGTAGGTACATACAATAAAACTAACCTGTGAAAATTTCACTTCAAAAGGTGGTCGCGTTTTTGAGATATCACTGAAAAACCGGAGCGAATATTTCCACGCAGGAAGAATATTCCCCATAGGAATACAAAGTCTGAGAAGCGTTTCTGACAGAAACACTTTTCAGACTCAAATGTTGGGGAATATAAAGTGACATATTTTCTATAACCGTAGTACTTTGAAGTTAAAAGTTTCTCAAAATTCATTGTACTACCTTAAAGCTGCTGTACTTCTGACCAAGTAAGTTTTTTATTGCCATTAATTTTCAGAGTCATTACCAAACGTGTACTGTGCCTTTAAGCAATTTGTGCCAGCCCTGCGAGTAAAACCATATGGTAAAACCACTTCATTACATCACTGGGAAGTTCAAACTGCCTCTCTTTGAAAGTCAAGCTGCCTCTCTTTGTAAGTCAAACTGCCTCTCTTTTTAAGTCAAACTTCAATGGTTGATATGTGTTGTACCTATGGCTGTTCCACAGTTGTAATAAAGGCGTTTAGTATTGCAGAGCTCTACTGAAATAATAACTATATGTATAAAGTGCCAAACTCCCAAAGGATACGTAGCACTGAAAAGGAGGGGAAGGGGGGGGAGAAAAAAGAAAAAGGGATGGGTCTTGAGCAGGGGTAAGAGTCCTTTCTGTAAAAGAATTCTGAAACTAGAATCCAGATCTTAGGAGGTACACTCAAATTATAGCATTTCCACCTTTCAACGACCCCTGGAGTTACAGATTCCAATGAGCTTTTGGGAACAGCACCTTGAGTGCTAGAGAAGTATATCAATAAGCCTGATTTATAATTCTATTTTAAGAAAAACACAGCACTTTTTGTTTACCAGACAGACTTTAAAAAGTCTGAGTTCAGGTAAAAGTCTGACATTTCTCATCCCTGATCTTGCGAGCAATTTTAAAGGACGAAACACCTAGTCTGACTTTATGTTGGGGATGGATAGGCTGATTTCATATTCACTACCTTATGGAGATCGAGAACAAAACAGAAAAGGGATAACAAAGGGTCTCCATAAGGAAATTCTAAAGAATGGGTTGCTCCACAAGGAATTTTGTGTACAAAGTCTACGGGAGACTCTTAACTACAGGGACAAAGGAAAGAACAAAATATGTCTCCACAGGGATGCAAAAATAAGAATGTGTGTTCCATAACTGGAGAAGGGTAACACTGGGGAGGGGGGAGAAAGGGACCAGACAAAAATATAAAGAAGAACAGCATGAGATTGTCAGAGGTTATTTCTTACCGATACACTGTCCTTGCTGTGCAGATTCCTTATACCCATCCAGACACACACACCTGTAGCTGCCTCCAGAATTCTCACAGTCACCATTGATGCATACCCCACGGTTGTTACACTCATTGATATCTGCATAAAGAAATTGATCACAGGTGAAGACAGCTTTATCAAACAAAACAACTGATTAACGCAAGGAATGCTAGACTCAATTAAAACTACAGTAGTTTGAAAAGAGAACCCCAACTTGTTTTTATCATTAATCAATCGAAACAGTTCATACGGCACCAGCATTTATAAGAAATATGTTAAACTTTGAGATAAAACTACACATAAATAACAAAGAAAAAGCTTTAGAGAATAAATGAGTTGTGAGTCTCTTCTTGAGAATGTTCACATTTAGGGAAGTTGTCTAAAGGGAGGTCGCTCACTAAGGGGAAAATAAACCATAAACTGTGGGTTTAAATCAATAACTAAGGGGGGAACCATAAACTGTGGATTAAATCAGTAACTAAGGGGGAAATAAACCATTAACTGTGGGTTTAAATCAATAACTAAGGGGGAAAATAAACCATAAACTGTGGATTAAATCAATAATTAAGGGGAAAATAAACCATTAACTGTGGGTTTAAATCAATAACTAAGGGGGAAAATAAACCGTAAACTGTTGATTAAATCAATAATTAAGGGGGAAATAAACCATTAACTGTGGGTTTAAATCAATAACTAAGGGGGGAATAAACAATTATCTGTGGGTTTAAATCAATAACTAAGGGGGAAAATAAACCGTAAACTGTTGATTAAATCAATAATTAAGGGGGAAATAAACCATTAACTGTGGGTTTAAATCAATAACTAAGGGGGGAATAAACAATTATCTGTGGGTTTAAATCAATAACTAAGGGGAAAATAAACCATAAACTGTGGATTAAATCAATAATTAAGGGGAAATAAACCATTAACTGTGGATTAAATCAATAACTAGTAGGAAAATAAACCATAAACTAAGGGTTCCACACTGTGTTTGTACACGCTGTGAAGTGATGCAAGTTCTTACCAACGCAGTATCTTGAATCCACAGACAATTTGTAGCCTGGGAAACACAGACAGTCATAGGAGCCTAATGTATTCTGGCAGGTACCATGTAGACATACATTAGCATTCACTCTACATTCATTGATATCTGCAGATACAAGAGGGGGAAAATGCAATCAGTAGTGGGAAAAATTATTTTAAAAAATTATCATTATACCTTGTAAGTTAACAATGAGGTAGGGGTTTTCCAGGAAAATGTGTCATTAAGTAAAAAGTGTGACAAGGTATGAGATTTTACAACAAAAATTCCAGAAAAAAATTGGAAAGCAGTTTGGGATCACCCTTATTCTAGACCCAGAAGACAAAAGACTGGAACTGAGACTTGACCTCAAAGAGTTGAAACTTGATTTGAGACTTGAAACTCCATATGAAACTTGATCCCAAAGACTTGAAACTTGATTTGAGAATTGAAACTTGATGTGAGACTTGAAACTTGATGTGAGACTTGAAACTTGATGTGAGACTTGAAACTTGATGTGAGACTTGAAACTTGATGTGAGACTTGAAACTTGATGTGAGACTTGAAACTTGATGTGAGACTTGAAACTTGATGTGAGACTTGAAACTTGATGTGAGACCTGATCCCAATGACTTGAGATTTGATTTGAGACTAGCCCCGAAACCTTCCTGACAACTCTGCCCTAATATTGATTTCATTGAATTGAATATTACAAAGCATCATGATCATATTAAACCGTTGTCATGGTTTCTTGTATCCATTTCAAACAAAAAAATTAACCACATCGAGGTGATATAAGGAGGTTCCTCTTGTTTGTCTGAAGTAATTTTACTGTAAGCTTCAATAAAAACTTTTTTGGGAACAGATGAAACACTTGATGTACACATAAAAAGAGAAGCACACGTCCGTGATGTGTGAAGAATTGACACAGGGACTAAACAAGTACATTCTTTATATAATAGGCCAGGGTTGCAAGCCAAGTTTGTCTCTTCTGTTTCAGCTCACCCGTTTCCCCTTAGTGTTTTTCTTTGATCCACTGCTCAGTGTTCATCATTGTAAAGTTCAAATAAAAAATGTTAATTTCTTCCAAAAAGAAGCATCAGTTTACCAGAAGGACACTTGCTGTGTTCTTTCGAGAACAAAGTTCAAGGTCAGCACAGAACTCTATATTTAAACAAATGCAGCAATAAATGTTTGTGGTCTGCCAAATGTGGTTTTCCCCAGATGAGCCCGTTGCTTCAGACCCCTGGAATTAGCGCACCTTCAACCCCCAGTGCTGGGATGACAGTCCAAGGTACAAAAGAGCCAGGGAACTTTATACACATGATTTTTTACATGTAATGCATAGGCCAGGTGCTTGAAAGCAGTTTGTAGGTCAGTGCTTGCCACCCAAATCTGGTTATCGGAACGTGATGGGTCTAAACTACCACCTTTGGCTTCAAACATGAATATAATGAAACAGTTCTTCTTCTGCCGAGGTGGAGTTGCAATCAGGGCACTGGGTTACAACATAATTATCTGCAAACGACAAAACCTTACAGACTCTATTCCAATATGACTACTTTCTCGAAAACCTACTTCCGAATGTATGACCCCATAATTCTGAAGGCCGAGAGGCAATTCTTGACTCCGCACATGTATATCAACAGGAAGATCTATTTTGCATCATAGGGTTAAAGTAGTTGGTAATGTGCATTGTCAACGGTTTCCTGACATCTTGTCGTGGGCACCGGATGCAAATAGTTTTTAAGTATATTCTAATCATCCTGTTATGATACTATTGGAGGGGGAGGGTAAAGGGGGATATTTTTGAGGATTTGTTTCAGTTGTGTGACGGAAGGGCGTACAAGATTACTTTGATGAACTTTTTAGAAATTCAACGATTCGGGTAGAGACAGATCTTGAAATCACCAGATGGATTATCACTCCAGTCATTTTCAGTCCTAGACAAATTCAACCCAAGGTGGACTGCCCCACCATTGTGTTGCTGCTAGGCATACAACCCTACAGAGGCAGTCTTACTTTTGAACATGCGTGCCGACATCTTGGTCATGTTCCTTGTATCCTATAACAGTAATTCACTAATATTCATTGTACAAAAAGGAACCAGACTATGTCTCCTTCAAGCCTCAGTTTAGGTTACACTGATTTCAATAAGAGAAAATCAGGATGGCCACACCATGATATGGATCTATACTCCCTTTTCTTAGCTGTGAATTTTTAAAGCACTATTTTCAGATAAGCTTAAAAGTTGGTGTGATGAAATAATTTAAAGTAGAGGTGCTAGAAATGTAATAGAAAGAACACTCAAGTAATAAGCTGCAAGGGAAACTGAGTGAATAAATTTTTGAACAATTTGGGGTTGAACAAAGTAAAATTTAGTAGTGACTTCCATAAAACAAATTTTATCTGAATTATATTGAATTAAGAGCAAAAAATCCCCCTCAAAACTTATCACTGATTTCACACAAAAAATGGCAACTTGAAATGAATAAATTGTTCCGTAAGGGACAGTGGTGAAACTTGACAATTGATGAGTTTTAAAGAGTGTAATCACCCCTGAATCTCCTTTTTTCTTGTCATTGCCAACTGTCATCGACTTCAAATGCCATTTCTGAAAATAGTGTAAGATTGTTGCAAGAGTTTCAATTCAACTCAAGCAAATGCAAGTGTATTGTTTGTCAGGGTCAACACTCAACAAAGATAATGCTCCAAATTGCAAGGTGTCCCACACCCCAGAACAAAACTATACACCCATCATTGTTATGCTCTGCAACAGCTGATCTACTATCTTTTCCTTTCATTGTTGTTGTCCTACTTAATCCTGTCTCTAACCCTGACTGGTGTGTTTCGATCACGTTCTTATCAGATAGGAGAGAAGGGGAGGGGCAGTAAGTGCTTAAAGTTTGCACATTCTAATTGCCTACAACTTCCACTTTTAATCCTGAAGAAGGGAAACCAGGCTCATCCTGTCTCCCGACCTTTTCACTGGTACTGCACTGCAATAGCCTGTGCAAGTCTTGCGCGTATTTCAACGTCCGAGTTGGTCCCAACCATATTGAGGTTTACGTGTGTGCGATTTTGTTTCTTCAAATACTTTAGTTTAGCGTAGTTTGTGGCTATAAAAATTGTATCGTATTGTTAGGAAAGTAAAATTTAGCAATGAAATATTTATGAAAGTAGAATAATTTCACAAATCAACAAAGAAAACCCCGGAATAAGACTTGACCCCCGTTTTTGGTTACTTGTAAACAGTTAAGAATTTTGCCCGACTGATATTAATGCTATCATTAAACCTATGTAAGAGCTGCACAAGCATCCTTGTCCCAAGTTGTAATTTTGTTTCAACGTTAATTTTAACAAGTTTTTTGTATTATATGAAAATTTAAATTGCATTATTAACAAATTGCTGTGGTTGATTTCATTTTCAATTTTGTATAAATGGAATTTAAAAAGAACATTTGATTTAAACCAAAAATATTGTCTTCTTCGAGTTGTTTCCTCATTTACCATCTAGGCGCAATACTTGCACAGTCTATCGTAAGCCTGAGCTGGTATTTTTTTTTATTTATTTTTTTTCTTTTCTTATTTTTCTTTTTTCTTTTACAGATTGCTTCATGATAAAGTTAATTTGAAATTGAGGGGGACCAGGTTGGCTCAGTGGTTTCTTTCCCTGCCTTTCACCTCTACGGACCCCCGGCTCAAACACCACCTCAGACCGGAGCCTTGCGTGTGGATTGGGTTTTCAGTCCCTGCCTGATTGCGTGGGATTGCGAAGGAATTTATTCAAAGTAACAGTATGTGACAGGATTTGAATTTTTTATGTTTTTTTTATATATTTTTTTATAAATGAAAAATCCACCGATACAAGGCCAAAGGGCCACTCTAAGGTGAAGGCTACCAGACAAATCAAGACAATTTAAAGAGAGAGAAAGTTTCTGCTCACATTTCTCTTAAACTATAATAGATTTCAAGATACAGGTAGGGAGTTCAAAAGTACAGCAGTAGGTTGGGGGGGGGGAGACTATTTGTAGTTGATTTGATTTCCTGCATCCCAAGAATTGGTAAATTGTGGTTTCATTTGGAAGGAAGTTACTTTTATCAATGTACTCAGAGTTCTTGTTGAATAAACAAAGATTATTTATCTTTAAACCCCATTGACCTTATGCTGCCTCCCACCCGGATCCTAGAAGATCTGTGCTTATACCCGTTTTCCCCTCTGGGTTAAATAAACTGTATAATTCTTTGGTTCCGAGAACTGCAAGGACTGGGTTACAAATTAAAACAAGTTAACGGTATCACACAAGGTTGGTAAGGATAACAAATATAAATGTTTAATTTTAGTCTGACCGCTTACTGATTATGAAGTTCATACTAGGAAAAACTGTATCTAAAAACCTTAAAAACCGCAACAGCTAATTTTTGTTGTTACAACCAAAATCAAGGACAGTTTGTTTACATGCTGAAAAATGTGCATGGTTTTCCACTATTTTCTCCTGACTCGCACAACGGATTAAGCCCAAGTTTTCACACAGGTTTGTTATTTCATCATGGTGGATAACACAAAACATAAACACAATCTTCAACAATTTTGTCAGCTCTACCAATCCTGTATAATACCTTGACCTAAACACTACGAAAGAAATTAAAAAAAATAAAAATTCAGCCCCAAATGGGCGATTCCGCGATTACTCACACTGACCATATGTAGAAATCTGGGGCAGTTTAGGTTCTGAACAATTTGTTTCACTCTTTTTTTTTTATCTTACTTTTACTATTTGTCATCGATTAAAATTCAAACTTGTTGCTGAGACAATATTGAATCGTTTTGTAGATAATAAAATATACAATTTTCCAATGGTAGTTTCAACAAGACAAGAGATTAACATTGAAAATTAAGGTGTATTTTTTGCTGTTACTTCTTTAAAGAAATTCACAATGACTGTACAAATATAATGTCCAAAACCAATGTTGCAAATTTCTCTATCAGTAACGGTTTCGAAATAATGTGTGAAACTTTTTGAACTCCTATCACTCAGGAATAGTTTGTCACGGTGCCTCCATCTTGTTTCTCTTCAATACAAATCAGTGTGACCAAACTGAGGCTGGAAGGAAATACAGTCTGGCACCCTTTGGTGGAATGAGAATTAGAACCGCTTTTGTGATTTGTTACTCAGGGAACCTGACAAAGAAGCAACCCTACCTTGACATGACATCCTGTCTTCAGTCAAATCAAATCCTGGGTTGCACTGGCAGTAGTACGACCCTTGAACATTGATACATTGACCGTTGGCACAGCGTCCCTGATCGTAGCATTCGTTAATATCTGAAAACCCCAAAGAACCAATACGTTAACATCACAAATACCCTGCAAATGTACTTGATTATGCTTTAAAATATAGTTTTAATACTATTCTTGCTTAATAACAAAAACAAGATTTACAGGCACAGAAGTGAATTGTTTATAATATATTAAAATATGGATTAATAAAGAAAAAACTACTAAAAATATAAAAGCACTTATATTTAGCACAAATTATTAACAACAAACTGCTAAAGGAAGATTTTGAAATAAAATTACGTGACATGAAACCAACAATTAAACAAAGTCAAGGTAGAAGTAGTTGCCACTTCTGTGATAAAAACATCATAATTCATAAAAACATCATAATATGCCATAATTCACAAAAGCTTCAAGTTGAAGCTAAACTTGACACCACATAAGTACTTCACATAGGGTAAAGGCTGGTTAAAATACTATCAGTTTCTGAAAACATTTTGCCCACTCTTAACTGGCATTTGTATGGGTCTGTTGGATTTCACTTTAAGTATGAATGAACATATATGGGTCGATTTCATAAAGCCTGTAAGCACAAACATTTGCTAAGCGCACAGAAAAATCTTGCTTATCTTAAACATGTATCCAACAAAAATTTTGTTTTAAGTTTACATTGTTGACAGAATGGGTTACCAGCCAAAACATCATGTGGGCTCAATTTCATTGAGCTGCTTGAGCACAAACAGTATCTCAGTACAAAATAATTTTTGGTTACGTAAGGCTACCAACCAAAATATCATTCCATCTGTACCATTTGTGACTGGTTTCCTGCTACATTAAGCTTTGTTGACATTTATCTAGAAATATTTTCTACTCAGCAGCTCTATGAAATTGGGCGGCTGGTGTTTTATGTTAAACTCAATCTAATTTTATTTCAATTGTGACCAGGGCCCAATTTCATTAAGCCTGTCAAGAAAAAAAACTTGCTAAGCACAGAACAATTTTGCTTATAAATTGCTTATTTGAAACAGGTAACCAGCCAACATTTCATACAGCTAACATTGTTACCACTAATTCCCACCTCATTGTTTTGCTTAGCATAGCAGTATCTTCTGCTTCATGGCTATATGAAATTGGGCCCGGTGATCATAAAGTGAGTTTTTTTTCTTACCAGTACAGATATTCTGGGTCTGCGGCTGGAAACCACTGTTGCACTCACAGCGGTAGCGATCATTTCCCAGGTTCACGCAGGCACCGTTGGTGCAGATTGATGGGTTGCGACTGCAGAAGTCAGTATTGTTTAACTTCTCAGGGGGGTTGCACAGTAGATTGTAGGAAGCTGGAAGTTCATCAATTCACAATTAAAAACTAGCAACAATTGTCCTCCTCAGGGAGGCAAACATGACAAAATTTGAAGGGGAAATTACATTGTGAAGGAAACATGTTTGCTCATACATACGCACACACACACACCAACACAAAAACAATTGCTTTCATTTATGTACTTTCTTCTTAAATTGTAGACCTTCTGATGGAAGTAAACCCCCCCCCCCCGCCCCAGCTCCACACACACACACAAACCAAAGACTTTTCTTTGTTTTCCCATTGTTTGATTTTTTTGTCTATAGCATTGTCCCCATTGGGTTTTGTCTCTGAAAGCAAAGCGAGGGTGTCCTCACTTTGTATGAACACCCGCATCCTTTTGTTAAAATTCTTTTGTTAAAATTCTTACAAAAGGTAGACACCCCTTGTCGACCCAGTTCATCGAGGACTTTTGTTTTTTTTGTGTTTTGTGGTTTTTTTTTTTTTTATATTTATTGTCATGATAAAAAGCATGAAATTTGTCTTCCCTTCACCAGTTGGACTTGGTTAGGATGTCCCCAATGGTTATGTACACAAAATTTAAACGGGGACACCTTAGTCTGTCCAACACCCGAATCCCTTTTGATAAAGTCTACAGTGTCAAGTAGACACACTCTCAAGTAGACACACTCTCAAGTAAACGCACTCTCAAGTAGACGCACTCTCAAGTAGACGCACTCTCAAGTAGATGCACTCTCAAGTAGACACACTCTCAAGTAGACACACTCTCAAGTAGACACACTCTCAAGTAGACACACTCTCAAGTAGACACACTCTCAAGTAGACACACTCTCAAGTAGACACACTCAAGTAGACACACTCTCAAGTAGACACACTCTCAAGTAGACACACTCTCAAATAGACACACTCTCGAGTAGACACTCTCAAGTAGACACACTCAAGTAAACACACTCTCAAGTAGACACACTCTCAAGTAGACACACTCAAGTAGACACACTCTCAAGTAGACACACTCTCAAGTAGACACACTCTTGAGTAGACACACTCTCAAGTAGACACACTCAAGTAGACACACTCAAGTAGACACACTCAAGTAAACACACTCTCAAGTAGACACACTCTCAAGTAGACACACTCTCAAGTAGACACACTCTCAAGTAGACACACTCTCAAGTACACACACTCTCAGACACTCTAAAAAAAAATGCATCCTTGTGGATATTTACTTCCCCCTTTTCCTCTGTACCTATATATCAACATGCTCCCATAGACTTCATAAACATAACTCCTCGTTGAACATCCCTCTCTTTAGAATTCCCCTTTCGAAGACCTTTTTTCTTATCGTCTCCAGAATATATCGCGGCATCACATACACACAATCATCCCAGGCCTACCTTGGTTGCGAGATGGGCATGGTTGACAAGTCTCCCTGTCGGCACCGTAACCCTGTGAAGCACTTAGACTACAGCAGCATTCCTTCTTGGTCATTATGCGAGTCAGCTCACCTGAGCACTCACTCGTCGATGGGTTAAAGTTGACGAAACAAACACCCTCCCTAGGATCCGGAGGATCTGCAAACATATGTGGATAATTCATAGTGGATCAAAATTGTATCCCTTGAATAAATAAAAAAACAACGGGTATTTAATACCCAGTGCTTTTTTTTCACCAACGAGACATGCTCTTCTTTATTTCAAACATCACATATATTTTTATTAAGTGCAATGTATACACCTATTAAAATAGGGTTACCAAGGGGAAAACAGATTTCAAACAACAATACTAGACTATAACAAGCACAGAAAAGCAAACATAAAAAGGGACAGATTTCACCGATTATCTTTTCTGCTTTGTTAACGCAAAGCTTGTTCTAGTTTTTCCGTTTTTTTCCATCTATTTCATCTCTGGTATAAGCCACTGGACATCAACTTTAACCCCTTTCACACTGGATGATTTTTCCCAGGAAAATAACCTTTTCACACTTGGCAAACTCCAGAGAAATAGCCGTTTCATGGGAAATGGGGAGAGGGCTTTTTTTGTGGAAAAATATGCTCACGGTCACCACTGTCTGCTTACAGGGTTGGCATCAAATTTCTACACTTAGCTATGTAAGTGAAGAATGCGTAGTAACATGAAGTATTATAATGTGTACGAAATATGGCAGAAGGAGTGCCCCCCCCACCCCCCCCCCAAAGTGTTCCCATAGACTAGACTGTAACACACTCTTCCTCTCTTGTAGTGAAGTAACCACCCCCCCCAAAAAAAAATTAAAAATAAACAAAAATACTCTCAAGAATTCTTGAGATTCCAAAAACACAATGACAACACAAATATCGAGGATCTAATTTCAAGTTTGCATTTGCGAAAACACAAACCTCTTGCCGAACACGTGAAATCTGCTTATATTTTCCCCTACCATAAGTACAAATTTTTGTTCCTTATGGTAAGCAGAGCCATGAAGTTTGGCCTTGATGACCTTACCAACGCCTCGCTACCATTGGTACCAACTTTTGTTCCTTATGGTAAGCACAGCCATGAAGTTGAGCCCTAATGACCTTACCAACTCTGCCTCCGGAGCAGCTGGTTCCATCTTGACTCAGAGTGTATCCCTGTCGGCAGATACACTGGAACCCTCCTAGTGTATTACGGCACTCTCCTCCAAGGCAGATGCTGGAGATGGAGACGCATTCATCAATATCTACAATGGAAAATTAACAAAAACATAAGTCAAGGTTTTTATCCAATTTTCTAAGACGGCCTCTCCACGCAACAGTTTTATAATCAAGTGAGGTTTGTTAAATAACCCTCTTTATGAGCTGTGGGGGTTCTGTGCAGAACCGGTGGAATAACAACTGGACTTTTCGATCAGTGTGTTCTGATCCTCATTCAGGAGAATGCTGAACTCTGTTACTGATGAGGGCTAGCTGCCACCAGGTGGGGCTTAGCTCAATGGTGCATGACCAGGAGCTGGAACAGGTTAAGCTGGGCTTAGTCCAATGATACGTGTAGGTGTTAAGCCCAGCTTGACCTGTTCCACTTACTGCCATTGTGCACCCATTGAGCTAAGCCCACCTGGCAGCTAAACCACTACGGCAGTACTTAAGCAGAATGCAGCAAGATAGTTCAGCATTCTTAGTGAACTGATTGAAACATCGAGATGTTAAACCACCGGTTCTTCTCAGAACCAACACAGTTCATAGAGAGACTTAAGTACATGGTGTCTCCGCAAGCCTCACTTTTGATTGTATTCCCACCATACAGATCCTACTTAATAATTTTGATAACTGTCTAGTCTCACTCAGCCCCGCTACCTCGGGCAGCGCGCCGTATCGATACCTCTCGTACCTTACCCCTGGTAGGGATGTACTGAAAAACAATGCTGATTGGCTCCCAAAAGTGACTACTTTGGAAGCACGTTTTTTTTTTAATTCTGAGTGCTTGTATTTGACGCGATTCCATTTCAAATGAATCATGTTTTTACACTGTCATCCTTAACTGCATAGAGTTAGACATATCACAAGATCAAAGAAGAATGAGAGGGGACCAGTTGCTCCTTGACTTCAGACCTTATTTGCGGGTTACCATACTTGAGCCGGCGTGTAGAGTAGATCGGCCACAGGTCTAATTAAAATGTGCTGTATTTGAGCACATTTTAATGAACCAATTCCAGGGGTTGTGAGCGAGCAAGCAAGGCTGGACAAAATGGCGCGCCGAGATCGATCACCCCTGGGAACGAGGTTGAGTCTCACTGCTCTTTTATCAAATTGCAGCCATCATGTGATCCTTCCATTCAAAAACAATGTAATAAAACCAAGGCTGATAGAAAAATAGTCAGGCACTTCTGTAATATTAATCAGTTGTCATAATTGGTATGGCACATATGGAACATGACAAAGACGATGGGGGAATTATTGAAGTCTACTGCATAAGGTGTAAAGGTAGACTTTGTGAATGAAGCATAAAATAAACCAGTCCATTAAGCTCACCCTTTAATGCACTGACCAATCGCGACCGCAAACACTCGGCCAAACGACGACGTGTCACCAATCCCATTATACAATTTTGACAATTGTTTTACGATTTCATTTGCTGGATCTTGTCTTTCGAAAGTGGTGTTGGACAGGGCAAGACACGTGTGTTCTAACCACTACGGGGCTCGAATTAGGGGGGAAAAATCCACAAGACAATAGGGCTTGTAGCTCAAAGTGTTCACTGGACCAGAGCTATTTTTACAAGACCAGAATGTTTACTAACCAGAACTTTTTTTTCAAGACCAGAATTGAAATGAGAAATAAATACCTACACAGTTTAACATTTGAACTGTTTTACTTTGAACAAGCACGAAGAGAAGATTTATCTCATTTGTTAATGGGTAAGTATTCTTCTGTACTCAACGGAACTAAAAAGACACCTATCAGGCTGAAATTCAACATTTGAACAAAAACACTAGCTTGTCTAGTCGTGAGTTTACTAGCCCATTGCTATAATCACTGGCCTTGGGGTCCAGTGTAAATTTCAAGCCCTGCACTACCATGTAGGTGCGGTTGACAGTGTGCGGGGCTTGTAGGTGCGGTTGACAGTGGGCAGGGCTTAATGGATTTGGGAGTGGATGAACCGTCTAATTGTGTAGTAAGTGAATGTCGGACTGTTCTTACCTTCGCATGCCTGATTAAGAAGGTTAAGGGCATACCCTTGTGGGCATTCGCAGATGTAAGAACCAATTGTGTTGGTGCAGGTGCCCCCTTGGCATAGACCAGGAACGACATGACATTCATTGGCATCTATGGGAATCACAATACAGACAAAAATACATTAAAGCTTATCAAGTGATTTCAAAAGAAAACTCAATATTTATGATCAAATGTTTCCTGGAAACTTCATGAAGATGCTTATTGATTATGTGCACTTCCAAAAAGCCATTAATAAGATCCCCGAATATTGACATTGTTTTCATATAAATAAAACAAATACACAAACTGCAAACAAGTGATTCAAGTGTTTACCAATGATTTGGATTTGGTTAAATCTTGCTGAATTGAAACGAGGTCCGTGGAAATTTTTTTGCTTAATGTTTATATTTGGGTTTAAAAGCCCTATACTGTGTAATCTGTGCCATTCTAAATGGTTTTATTTCTATCTTGATGGTTTTCGTGAATTTCGTATGATGTAAACAAATTATTAAAAATCTGTTTGCGTTTAGGCCACAATTCCTCAAAAATGGCTTGTGGGCCTGGGTTAATAATAATAATTTATTGAATTTGTAATGTGATCTCTCCACGACCTGCCTGTTTGAGGGCGTATTACAATTTAAGTTCCAGTAAGAAAATTACATAAGAAAAAGTTTATGCAAAAATACACTAGTAAAAATAAGAAAAATTTAAATCAAAAGCCTAAAGAAAAAAGAAAAAAAGGTGCATGAACACCACAATACTGTTTAAAAAGATACAAACTTACACAGAATAGCATTTAAAAGGTACACAATGAAATATAAACCATGCTAAAACCTAAAGATTACAAACTCACTGCACATCACCAAATGCTTGCCTAAAAAGGAACTTTTTAAAATGGGATTTAAAAAGACTCTGTGAATTTAATTTATGAATATTAAAACCTCTCGGATGATACCATTCACTGGGACATTACAGACTCTGTGCACCACCAGAAATACAACACTACAGGTTTGGACAAAATGTGTCTTGTTTCTTTCTCCCTTTTGGTGACTAGCTGCTTCACTTCTTTCAAAGAAAATTTGAAGGGTCAAGGAGACTTTGAAAAATCCATGGCTGTTCGAAAGAACATCACATCCATCCTTGTGATCAATCTCTTAACTAAAAGACATTCCCACCTGCTTAAAGGAACATTACAGAATTGGTAAGAACTTTTTTGTAAAAATACTTTTTGATCACAGATTTACATAAAGCTTACACGGTCTAATGATGATGATAGTAGAAAACATCCCTTGAAATATTTCTGTCTGAAATGCCATATTTGATGAGAAATGAATAAACTATTTTTCCGATTGGAGTTTATCGTTGAATCTATACGATTTCATGCAAATGTGTTATCGGTTTTTCACTATTTTCTCATGACCCAGATGGCCGATTGATCTCAAATTTCTACAGGTTTGTCAGTTTTGTATATGGTGGATTACATAAAGTGCTTACACTGCCAGCAACTGTTTTGTTAGCAAAAACCAATTCTGTAATGTTCCTTTAACTAATTCTTTCATGCTTCAATAAAACACTCTCATAGCAAGCAGGATCTGAAGCAGAGGTAAAACAAGTCTTTATTAATTTGTTACTGATTAGCGTAAATGATGATGATGTTGTTTTTGCTTCATTTGGTTACACACCTATGTTCAAACACTCCTACAAACGTATGTTTCGAGTTCTAACCCAAACCCAAGCGTGTAAATCACGAGGGGTTAGCGGAGCATAGGGGTGTCAGAACATGGAGCAGTCGCCCTTCATTTCATGCAGACTTAAGACAAAGCTAACCTGTGCATTGGCCTGTTCTTGCATCAATGACAAAACCCCTCTCGCAGGGACTTTCAAAGGTAATACAGGACTCGCAGGGGTTACCCCATCCTTGGCCGATGGTGGAACAGCATAGAGCCTTGGTGCATCTTAGTCCGTTGATCTCCCCCGTGCAGATACCTAGGTTGAACTGGCTGAAACACTGGCCTGTGCGATAATCTGTCGACAACAATCAGTATAAACTATTGGAATAACTCTAAAAATGAATGTTCTTTCTAATACCTTTTGTGAGAAACATGGACAACACTTGGGACTAAATAATTCAAATTGCACAACGCACAAAATTGCAACAACAGTTAAATTGTCGTCTTCAAAAAGGTTGCTTTTTAGCCACAGAAGATGGATTGCTTTTTTTCAGTCTGGTGCTTTTTCCCCCCTCTGAGACACCTTCTTTAAGCCCAGACTTTGCCAGAGGGCATGACCGTAATTTGACAATGACAAAAGAAAAATAGTTTGTATCCAAAAACATCCCCAAGGAATTGTGTTGAACCACCTGCTTTAGTCAATAAAAGTTTGGTGGGGTTTTTTTCACACACAAGATCTCACCACAAAATTTCCCAAAAATTGATATTAAATAAAACAAATATATCAAAGGCACGTTTTTATAACTTGTTTTTTTGGCATTTTCATTTGGGACTGATAATTTCCCTTGAGAAAGTTTGACCAGCCTCGGGGTGAAATGCAGACTGATGGTGGTTAAACAAGTTAGAAAGGCTGATGAAGTAAATGCTGACCACATCATCCACTCTCAGAGGGCAGGGCTCGATTATTTTTTTGGGGGTAGGGGGGAGGAATTCACAAGACCACAGGGCGTGTTGGGACCAGTATTTTCTTTTACAAGACCAGAAACAAAATGACAAAAATAAGTAAAACAAGAAAAGACTAGAACCAAATGAGAACACATTTTAATATAATGGACAGTTTTGATTTTAACAAGCACGATAATCTTATTTGTCTTATGGCTAAGTATATTT
Organism: Pycnopodia helianthoides; assembly: GCA_032158295.1. NCBI lineage: Eukaryota > Metazoa > Echinodermata > Asteroidea > Forcipulatida > Asteriidae > Pycnopodia > Pycnopodia helianthoides. The sequence goes on along the minus strand of CM063247.1, from coordinate 4,957,158 downwards.
GGATACCAAGCAGAATCGAAAGATATTTATCAGACTCAACTCAACATTTGAACATTTTTTTTTTAAATACACAGTGAATTGGAAAATTCAAGAATGCCGGTGTTGTCCAGTCATGAGTTTACTAGCCTGATGCTAAAGTCACTGGTCTTGGGCCTGTGGTCTAGTGTACATTTTGAGCAGAGAGGGATGGAACAGCACTGGCTCAACCATCTAGTTTTCAAGAAACAGTTTTTTGCTTTTGTAAACTAGCCAGTGAAAACGTTATTGTGCTGTTGAGAATATCTCAGTAAAAAGTTTACATCAAATTCAACTTTTCAAACCAGTAAAGTACATTATGGTTTAACGATGAAACATCCCAATTTGAGGTTTTTTTAAAGTGGATCACACCTGAATGGGATGACCCTCACATTAAAAAGTTACAAGTTCAATATGTCTCTTTTCATTCGCTGCTACACATAAATCCAACCATTCTGCTCTTTATCTTAAATATAAACTGAGTAACAGGGCCCAATTTCACAGAGCTGCTACAAGCAGAAAATATTGCATGACAAGTTTTTGCTTAGAGAAAGTAAGCAGGGTACAAGCCACAGATGGTACGTGTGACATTTTATTTTGGCTGGTAACCTTATTCTGGAAAGCATAATTTTGATGTGCTTATCTACTTTTTTGTGCTTAAACAGCTCTATGAACTTGTGCCCAGTTGGTAGCCATTTGACTTTAGGATATATTGTAGGAATGATTCAACACCCACTTTCCCAACCCTACCCCTACCCCTTAATCAGCCAACTCCTTTCTCTATGGTTCAAGGTACAACTTAATATTGAAAAAAAAATCTTCTCACCTGTTTCGCATCTGTCCCCCATGAACCCATAGGGACAAGAGCACATGTTATTACCCACACACCTGCCTCCATTTAAACATGCAGGATTACAGACAGCTGTGGAAAAATTGAAAATCAACATTTTCACACAATTCATTAGGTTCACCAATATTGACATTTTCAACAGATGCCGCCTTCTTTGGCACACCAAAATATTTGCAAAGAATGTGACATTGTGGCCTGAGGGATACGCCTGAGGGATACACAAGTGGGAACATCTTGGAGTATATCCCAACTGGGATAGGTCCTTTCTCTCTGTTTAAGTGACAATCACCCAGTGGTCACTGCAGACCATTTAGGTGGTGATGTAGAGGGTTCACTGAGTATGTCCCAACTGGGATAGTTTAAGTGACAATCACCCTGTGGTCACTGCAGACCATTTAGGTGGTGATGTAGAGGGTTCACTGAGTATGTCCCAACTGGGATAGTTTAAGTGACAATCACCCTGTGGTCACTGCAGACCATTTAGGTGGTGATGTAGAGGGTTCCATGAGTATGTCCCAACTGGGATAGTTTAAGTGGCAATCACCCTGTGGTCACTGCAGACCATTTAGGTGGTGATGTAGAGGGTTCCATGAGTATGTCCCAACTGGGATAGTTTAAGTGGCAATCACCCTGCGGTCACTGCAGACCATTAGGTGGTGATATAGAGGGTTCAATGAGTATGTCCCAACTGGGATAGTTTAAGTGGCAATCACCCTGTGGTCAATGCAGACCATTAGATGATTAGGTGGTGACGTAGAGGGTTCAATGAGTATGTCCCAACTGGGATAGTTTAAGTGTCAATCACCCTGTGGTCAATGCAGACCATTAGGTGGTGATGTAGAGGGTTCCATGAGTATGTCCCAACTGGGATAGTTTAAGTGACAAGCACCCAGTTGTCACTGCAGACCATTAGGTGGTGATGTAGAGGGTTCAATGAGTATGTCCCAACTGGGATAGTTTAAGTGACAAGCACCCAGTTGTCACTGCAGACCATTAGGTGGTGATGTACAGGGTTCAATGAGTATGTCCCAACTGGGATAGTTTAAGTGACAATCACCCTGTGGTCACTGCAGACCATTAGGTGGTGGTGGAAAAGAGGGTTCCCAAAGTATGTCCCAATTTGGGATCGTTCTGGTGATCATTTCAATCCATGCATTCTCATCAGGAGAATAGGGTTCCAACCTGGGTAAGAGTGTCATAATTGGGATAGATTGACCCAAACAATGACCAAATTGATGATCCTTTTTTTTCCTTTTTTTTACCAAAAGACAAAGTACTCATTAATGCTGAGGAGGGTTCCAATTTGGGTGCAAGAACCAAATTGGGATACTTAGTCGACAATGACACTGAACTGTAACTTCAGAACCCACTTCAGTGACAAGTGTGGCACTTGAATTGGACGAAGCACTCTCGATTGATTCTACAGTTGGTTCTCATTACTTGTTAAGAGATTGCCAAATTGGCACTGCATGACAATAATTTGACAACTGACAAGCAAGATAGCATTCAAGTGCATACCTACATAATATTCCTATGCTGCAAAACACTTACTCAAACATGATCATGGCTCCTCTAAGTAGGTTACCCCCACCCAGACCTCCAAACACACACACAAACTTTTCTCTACATGTGTTGGTAAAGTCCTATTTTTGAATCCTTTTCCTTTCACTTTGCAGGAATTTTTCATAAATTCTGGGTTGTTTACATGTTTACCAAATTGATTAGTGATCTTTGCACCTTTCCCATCGATGGGAACAGTCAATATCAATCTAATATGACATATCTCACCATGTGAAATTGAACTTCGACTGGGAAAATAAGTTACTTTTAAGTAAAATAACACAATGCTTTCCTACGTCTCAACAAAACGGCTCCCTATGTAAATTCAAGTCCACACAAAATCCCACCAAATCTTTAAAGAGATTTCGCTCTGGCAAATTGCCAATTTTGGGGGCTTTTTTTTTTTACGAACAGACAAATCCCTGTATTTGAACATCTGATTTTGTAACCAGCAACCAATAGAGTGGAATCTTTTCCCTTAGGATCAATGAGCCCAGCCTTGCCCCCAAATCAAAAGGGGTCAAATAAATTTCCTGTATTTACTGTCCGGTTTTATTTGTTGGTGGTTCTTGTGATTTTTTGCAGATGTGTGTGGCCGACGAGTCGCTTCCCCATTTCGGGTCCACCTGGGACTGGCCCACGATACAATAAAGAAACGTGATCTTGAGTTGTCGCAAAGCTCTCCCATTTTAACAACATCTGGAAGATACTTATCCTACAAATTGAATGCACACTGTACTATGATTTACTTAACAGAATTGGAGTGTTTAAAGTTTAATTTCATTTGAAACTAATACTGATGACAGGGGCGGATCCCGATAGATTTTTGGGGAGGCTGAGAGTCATTTGACAAGTGGGCTGGGCAGCCACTCATCAAACGTGCTGTTCCATAATTTTCCTGGGAGAGGGGGAGGTCTGCTTCCCCTTTGGTACTCCCTAGATCCGCCACTGGATAAGTATCAGTGGTATAGAAATACAGATGGGCCAGTCAGGTCGAACTTATACAACTCAAAAAAAATTATCATTGCTTGTGTCTTTTCCCCCACAGATTGTCCACACCACAATAACCCTGTCATAACATCACCTCATTAATCCACTGATTTTATAATTTAAGGCCAAGTAAAAAAACATGTTTAGCGTCCCCGCCCACCTCCTTTTTGGCCGCCGCCTCCTTTTTTTCACTTTTTACTATTTTATATAAAAAAAAATTAAAAATGAAAAAAAAAAATAATACAAAAATAAAAAAATGACTAAAATGATACAAATCATTTGTTTTGTCATACATTGCATCAGTACACTAAAATAGCACAAAATCTGTGAATAAATATACCTTGACCAGCCATATTTAGCATGGCGGCCATCTTGGAAAAAATAGCAAAAAAATAGTAAAATAGTAGCGCCCTGTCTCCTCCTCTTTTTGAAAAAGTCCAACATGTTTCTTATATGTATTGTGTGTTTGAACAGTAGAAAAAGCAATGGATATTTGAAATTTAAAAAAGAATGGCGGCCATCTTGAAATAAAAAATAAAAAATAAAAAGCCCCTCCTCCTTCCCTTTTTTTTAGAAACCCGGACGCTAAACATGTTTCTTTTTTTACTCGGCCTAACAGAATTTCGATTTTGAAGGGGAAAAAATCACCACTTCAGAGGGACATTGAAATTCCATTACTAAAGGAAATCTTTCTCCTTGTCATAAGTCGATGGGAGGGAAATCAGAGCGGCCATATTTCTTAAATTTCAATTCCGTGGGAACCAGAGTGATGAAAATATAACATTTCTCCCCTTAGTTCATGGTTACAACTTTGGTTATTAACAGTGGGTATCCAGTTTGGAATAAAAAATCACCTTGGCCCATATTCACTTAAAAGGTTTGGGAAGTATGAATGATCCCCCCTTGAGTTTACTTCCCATGTCATAGATCAAAATTATTGGTTAAGACTTAGTAACTGACACGGCTGGTCTATGGTTTACCTTGGGATAATAATACTAGTATGACACAGTTCTTTACTCCATGAAAAAAAATCACATTGATGTAGTCCCTTTGGATTGGTAGGAAATGAAACAGAACTCTCTTACTTAAATTTTTAAGCTATGGGAAACCTGCTGGCAAACATTATTATTATTATTATTATTATTTTTTTTTTTTATTTTTTTTTTTACAGTATTTTGTTTTTGTTTTTGTTTTGTACAACCCTTGAGAGAGAGTATACTACAAATACTAAGACTTGCTTTTAAGGCCAGGGACACAATAACAGGCCTGAAATGTCATCATTGAGGGGGCAATTGGCCATTTTCATTTTGCAAAGAGCAGTTCTATAAAAAAAATATTAAGGTCTACGGGAAACTTTTGAAGGAGCACCAGGGCCAAGATCAGGGGGCAACAGAGGCAATTGCCTTTGTGTAATTCCTGGCCTGCCATAAACAGTCAAATAAGAGAGGTAAAATAAACTATGGACAAATAAATCATGTACCAATAAGAAGTGGGAAAGAGTAATAGACATAAAACAAAGAGCCTTTCAAAAGTGTCAATTTCACTGATGGAGATAATTTCAAAGTAACATTTGGTTGATGCTTATCTGTGGTATTCAGATCTGCATAAATTGAGGTGTTTGTAACCAGCAGCACTCTAGACCAGATTTAAAGTAGGCTTGTTGAAGTAACTTCCAAAAAAGAATGTTTCAGATGAAACAATGATAAGTAGACAATTGAACTCTTGAAAGAGCATACTCAAATCTTTACCAATCACACGAACGAATGACCAGTGTAAAACTAGGTGCATCACAGAAATCAAGACTAAAGAAAAAACAAGTTGTTGAGATATTGTAAATATCTTTCACACTTTGATATGAGCCTAAATGACCAGAAATATCTGAACCAAAACCAACAGAAACAATTGTCCTGACAATTTGTGATTAATCACTTTTTTGAAGTTGTTCATAGGCCTTGTAATGAACCTTCAAGTGCATACATGACAGGGTCTTTCAGATCAAATCCCTAAAGTGTGCACGTATAGCAGTATGCAGAGAGTATTTTATGGCACTGACATGCATACAGGGGGCAAACCCTAGCGCATGACCCCTCATAAATAACACAACCTGCAAGTAAGCCTAAACTGGTAGGAATTTGACTAAAGACAAATTGTCACGAAACCACATCTGTGAAATTGACTTGGGGGGGCCTCCTCCTGCAGTACCTCAACCCATCTGACCCACGTAAATTACCCCCATCTTATGGCTAGAGCAACTGGCTGCGTACAAACAACCGTAGCTCTATTCATAGATGTACCCGGCCAGCATACATGTGGTTCAGAAATTAACAGTGGCTTATGTTCCAGCTATGAAATTATTGGATTCAGTCAAATCACAACAGTAACTGTTGCTAGTGACAAAGTTGTTGGGCTGCTGGAAAATTTCCCCCATAATCTTTTGACCTTAATTACATGCGATTCAAGCAAACATCCTCAAATGCAGCCTATTTTTGGGGTCTCCGGCTATGTATCACTTTATAGGAAGGTCTACCCCTGTTTATCAGACAGTTCTACTGCTTGACATGCATGACAGGAACAAGACTAGGACTTTGATTTTATTTATCGCTGAAGGAAAGGACAATCTGGAAAATGGATATTTGGAGAGAAAAATCTGCCCCCAAGATGTTTTCAAGACGAACACCCAATTCTTAGTCCAAGCCATTGATTGAATGGATTGAAATTCACGAATTAAGACTTAAAAGTTTGCATGGTGGTAAGAAAATCAAGTAAGAATTTGTGGTGACGCCAAGTAGTTTGAGTGTGAGGTTCTGAAAGGAACCGGTGGACTCATTGTTTGGAACAGTATACTCTGTCCATCGTCAAGAGACTGCTGTATTCAATCATGCAATTATTAAAATAACAGTGCCCTGTATTTTCATCTTTGCATAAAATATCCTGAATCAAAATTAATATTTCTTAAAAGTTGTATTACATTAAATTGTTCATCTAGTTAGGTAGTTGAGTAGAAAAAGTTCAACAATGTTTTTGTTCTGTTATTATCAAAGGACTTCCGATTTACTCCCTTACCATGGAGGTTGCTTTAGTTTGGGGGGTTTGATAGAGAGGCTAAGAGGCTTCAAGTAAAAACAAGGACATTATGCTGCATCGTTGAAGGTCTTCAATTGCTCAAAGACTAAACCTGTTGAACACTAAAATCAAAAATAAGGTAGTAACAATTCCTCATCTATAGCAATGGTACAGTGGTTTTGATGACTTACATGATGCTATCATTAAGAGTGTTTGTCTTTGTATGTGAAAAGATTTAGACGAGATATTGTACAAATGCAAATGGTTGAAGGTAAACAAAATATGATTGTTAAGAAAATTATACCATTGTGAACATAAAGGTACTTGCATAGTTACTTTTTTCAAACTTGCTCATTTGCAAAACTCATGCAAAACACCATGCATAGTTCACTAATTATCTATACACGATGCATGATCTGTTGGGTACGGTTAGACAACCTCAACAGAAAAAGCAAGATCAACACAAACTTGCACACTTCAAACCATAAACCAAAACAAAGTAATATTACAAATATTAATATTGATATTAGAACGTTTAAAGGGAAATTCCATTGTTACTCGTATAACAACAAAGAGCAAAAGATATAAGACGTCTAGTTTTCTCAACGAAAGACTTTATGTGTTGAAACAATAACAAATTCAACATATCACATGACAACAATCTTTCACAGAGACATATTTCTTATATCTGATGCCAATGTACGGTAAGTAACTGGGATGTTCACAAGGTTGGATAAATAATGTGTTTGTATTAGTATACCTTAGACCAATGTTGGAAGAGGTAACTGTTAGTTTATGAACAAGTCTGTAATACATTTCAAGCAAAATGAAGTAAACAACAATTGGGAACATTTTAGAGCTATTTTAAAGCCTTGCTTGAAAATGTTACAAACATGTCAACACACAAAATTTAAAACTCAGTTGTGGCACACTCACACACGATTACAAATAAATCTCAATGAAAATCAAGTTTGACCTTCAAAATTCTTCATAAATGAACTGTACTGTAAAGGCAAAATCTAAAAACTTCTCAAAGGAAATGCACCTCATTGGTAATATTGATATTAAAAAAACAAAGTTAAAAAGGAAAGAAAAGTAAAGAATTTTTGATTGGTCATTGTCAATTTATCTAGCTTTCTAGATCTATTCTACTAACGTTTTTGTTTGTTTGTTTTCAAACTAATGTACTAAAAGATGCACAGCACTAAAGAAAGGTTGCAAAATCATCAGTTTTTAACTACTACAGCATGATTCGTCAACAAGTTTAAATTTACTTGAATTTCCAAATAGAAAGTTCTTGATTTGTGCTTCAGGTAAAATGAGATGGAATTAAAACTGAGATGGTCTCAATGTATTTATTGTTGCAAAATCTCAACAGGGTAAGCTGCGACTATTTTTTATACATACTTGTTTGATGAATTTAGCATTTCACCACCAATGTTGTATACATTCCCTTCAAGAGTGTAAAAAAACTCCAGATTGAGGATTGAACTTACGGTCATACGGGCCCGTTATGCGTATGTCACAGAGGGGCCCAGTAAACCCAGGCGGGCACTCTACAATCTCACCATCTGTAGGACCACATGGTCCGTAATCACCACACGGGCCGGCTGGACTAATTGGTTGGCCACCACCATAGTCTAAAAACTTCCCACCCGCTGCTGTAAAGGTTAAGGGGGGTAAGAGAAGGTGCAAATAGAGACAAGTGCATGCAGATTTAAATGAAATGACGCATGCACTGAAAATCAGCACACACTAAAAATAGATCTTTATTATGGTGCGACCATCTTGATTTTCTCCCATCCAAATCAACATAACCAAAATCGAGGTTGGAAGGAGAAATAGTCTGGTTCCTTTCTGTACAATGAATATTAGCATTCAATACTCTTATTGGATTTAAGGAACATGACCACGATGGTGGAAGCATGACAATGGTCTACACTCAAACTCTATAGTAACTCAATTCATCTAATAGAAATCTATGAAAAGTTAGTGTTTCAATTGAGCACAACCCACACCGAATAAGAAATCTGAGTTGTTTAGACGGGGCAGTATATATGCGCTACAACTTAACTGCACTTTTAAATGTCACTTGCTTCGCAAACAAAGCGCACAGCTTGCAAAATAAACACATCATTGCTTGAAGCAGCTTGATTTAGTCTGGTGGCAATCAATGAGTATGACCGATCATTAGCTCTTAAAGTCGAATATCTTCTCACATTAAGTAAAAAGAAAAAAAATCAATCTTGATTCATGTGTAATGTGCACACCCTCAGTGGGGTTCCTGAATCTACACTACATACCCCGCACTAAGTACATGTACCTGGATCTCAGACGTTGTGTCAAAATTGAACTAACCCGCGTATGTGTCCAAGCTTAAATGTTTTAATCGCATGTACTGACTGTACTAGTAGTACTGTGGTTCGCGTCGATGATGCGGTGATCGCGGAAGTGGTGGAATGATTGTCTGGCAGCTGAGTATTTTTAGCAAAAGTGACATCATTAATGCAGAGTGCTTTTAGTCTCAAGAAAAATTAGAAGGTTTAAGACTCTAATATTAAATTGACCTAAACTGAATTAATGTCCCATCACCATGAGTTGAAGTTTAGTAAAATGGAAATTGGAGTTATACTTGTTAATCAGAAGTTTAAAAGAAAGTTTTATTCTAAAAGGTAAACAAACAAAATTAAATGAAGAGTTGGTAAATGAATTTTAAAAGAGATTTAATGCTTTAGTGGGAACATTGTGTATATTAAAAACAGAACAATTAAAAAACTATTTCATTCTTTCTGTTATCAGGAAAAAACTTTCTACTTATTATGGAACTGGTGACTGTATTTGTAATACTCACCTGCAAACTTTAGCCACAAAATATTTGAAACAACTTCTGCTTAACTTTAGCTTACCCCTAGCATTGGCTCTGTTTTAACACATTGTTTGTTCTTACATAGAAATAAAAGTTACACTGTGACAACAGAGAGTAAAACTTTTATTAATAAAAGGAACAGTTAAAACAGAGCCAAACTACAGCCACAGAGACTCAGAATTTGCCTAGTCTAACTTATTCTAATTTCTAGGCATAACTGTTCTTTATCCTTGTCTAATCCCCAGCCCTGGGTGGGTTGTGTTCCCTTCCTGCTAAATGAATGTACTATCGATATCAGAGCCAATTGCTTCATAAAATAACAAACATCATAATAGCAACGTAATTTTACCACTCTATGTCATGAGTAAAACACTCATCGACGACAGTTGTCTAAACAAGTTACTTCGAACACGTTCGAGTTCACATGATTGAGCAATTCAGCAATAAAACTTCGTTCAAATTTTCCATTATGAGCTCTACTGCATGTCTAGTTCCTTGCCAAGTAATTTCAGCAATTCCACCCGGGTATTCACTCACAGCTCAAGATTTGTTCAGCTTTAAAATAAACTTGCACTTGAAGGTTATCAGAAAGTCAAGTTGCAAAGATTGCACACCGTCTGCCACACGCATCCACCATATTTTGTTCTGGATACTATTGCATTGTGGGAACGTTGGCAAGTTATTTCTAAGAGATGTCGTCTGCTATTTTTTGTCACGTGACGTTTTAGAGCTTCAACTAAGTACCGTGTAATTTCACCTTTGGATAAACTTTATCAAGTAATAAAGTTAGAACTTTGACAATTCAAAAGCAGTTCAGATGAAATTTTTAAAAAGAACAAAATGTCAGATGGGCCTGCGCAGTGCGCAAGCAGACTGTGGCTCGGCCTTGAACATGTTTTTAAAATGGCAGCCACAATAGCCTACATGCACGAAAGAAAAATGATAAATTAAATGATTTGTAGAGTGTTAGCTTTCAAACCATAAAATAAAATCAACTAAACAGGAAACAATGCAGTTGAGGAAAATGTGCTTCAAGTGAAAGAATTTGAGTTTATACATCCCAGATGAGCGGAACTTACGATCGACAGGCGGACCGCCGCCGCCGCCCCACCACCGCCGCCGTCACAGCCTGAGAACCCGGAGCATCCTTGCCCTAAGCAGGTGTTTGGTGTTCTACAGAAACCAGCACTACACTGCCGACTGCATATTGCTGTGTCGATATAAAATGTTTTACAAATAAAAGTTTAATCTAGGGCTTACACATATACTTGTCAAAAAATATAGCCGTAATGTTTTGTTGTCAAGTAATAAACCACAATATGATTTATTGTGATTTTGTTACTTTTATTACTGTATAGGCCTACATGGTTTCTACATTTTTAAAGTACATTTTTTGCTGTTCGTCTTTGTTTCTCTGTTTTATTCTGATGTGTCATCAAGGTCCCCATTTAGTGGCATGCACGTGCTGCTGTTCGGGTTTCCCTTTCGCACAATGTTGTTATTTTATGTTTTTGCAATAAATTGAAGGTAATAAACTAACATGTGTACTTCTCCAACGGGCTGTGAGTGATAGTTCGCTCTGTAGTGAAAATGTTGTGGGTAGTTCTGACTAAAGAACCAACGGTTTCCCAACCGCGGTTCGAACAGTAGGCCTGCTCTTGTCGTCTTAGGAAAAGGGCAGCAATATACATTTTGATCAACTTGCTATGTACACTTATGGCTTAGATGTAAAGTGTTTTCCCCTTGGCCTTTTAGTTTTAGAGTGAACCTTTCAGCCATGTCTTTAGAGGCCAAGGACCTTCATTGTTCATTGTAAAGAGGTTGTCCAAAAGTCATCCATAATGGGTGTCTGATTTTTCACGTAGTTCATTGCTTCATTCGTCAGACGGCATAACGTTTGTCAAGGCCTTGTATTGTTGGTTTTTGTTTGTTCGAAGTTTCAACCTTGCACAAAAATAGTCCGAAAAAATTTTGCCCCGTGACCCATTTTGGTGTACGCTGTTTTTGTGGAAACTTCTTTAAAAAACCAACCCCACTTAAATAATGTCTGAGCACAACCATTCAACTCCACTTAATTAACTTACGCTTCGTGCACTGTTGCAAGCCGGGGTGAAACTGCCAGCCGGGACAGCAGTACGCGTATAACCTTGGTCCGCAGACGTTAGCTCTTGAAAGAAAAAAAATCATACAAACAAAAGGTATAAGTCATAAAATAATGTTAACATTCAGTGACCTGAACATAATGTAAAAAAAAAAGTAATACAACTTTAATTGTTTGTAAAACCAAAAGGGAAGGATAATACTGCGTAAAAATAATAACTGGTGGAGTCAACCAATAGCAAGCAAATACCGTATAATCGAAGTGGACAGATTGCATGACTTAAGTCTTGCCTTGGAGTTTAAAAAGTCTGGAACGATGTAGGCTCTACCCTGATTCAGAGCAGTTCGAAGCTATGATTTGGGTTCAGGTTCTTGTTATGGTTTGGTAGTAATGATACACTTTTCTGTGATGTGATTAGTAACTGTAGCTTGGAGGTTGTCTTGCCTCTGAGCAAAAAGAACCGTTTGTCACATGTGTCGATACACTACCAAAAAAGCGAGTTTCGATCCAACCTTTTTTAAGTTTCGTGATCACAAACTCTTGGTGTAGGGCCTAAATGCATTGATGTTTGATTTCGGCCGGTATGCACCTTTGGGGCGGGGCGGGGCGGGTGGGGGTTATTATATAAGCGCAAGCCCTGGAGCATTCAAGGCAACATTCCTTGACTGTCCATTGTGGTTTGGTATTACGTCGTCTTGACATAACTTGTTTTGACGGTCAGGAAGCTAGACCAACTAAACGAGCTTTAATGGGAGCAGGTTATGCGAGCGATTTTACATGAAATCAACATGAAAAGATTATTGGCAATACTATAGGGCTCAAAATAGGCCTTCTCCTTTTTTGAATCAATGTTTCTGAATAGTTGAACAGCAATGTTGGTGAACTTGTGCTCTTGGGGAAAGGTATCATTGTCAGTGCCATTCTGGTAGACGTTTTCATTTGGGGCAAAGGGTGCAAAGAGGGCAAAGGGGCAAGACTTTCGGGGGGGGGCTATTTGCCGTATCGATGACTGTGCATGTTTTTAATCGCTCTTTTTTTTGGGGGGGGGGAGGGTGGCAAGAGTGGCAAGGGTTCGAGCCCCCGCCCCTTCCCCCGCTGATTACCGATACGCCACACTGATCATTGTGTAAGAACACGGAGGAATGAAACTAAACACTATTTCTTTTATTGATCTAATCAACAGACTATAGGCACAATAGTCAATAAGGGACGTATCGGTTGGTGAGCTGGACTGTGGAATACTCCTCGAATGAAAAACGCGGACTCGTCATTCCTTTCCAAGTGGCTTGCCGTCTCCACACTATTGTATTTTTCACTCGCGACTACTTGGGTTCAATTGGAAGACATAGGCCTACAAGATAGCCGGTGGGGACTGTTCAAAATAGGTCTGTGATGCAAAACTGACCAAATGTTTACATGACAGTCGGAAACCAGTTGGAATTTCATTGGCTCTCCAACTCATATCTCAAACGAGGCACCGATGGAGTGATGCATAAAATCAACATATCAATGCGTTTTAAAAAATATGCATTATTTTCAATATCTGACCCCAAAAGTCGGCTACGGCTAACAGCTGTCTAAGAAAAAAAAAACTTCAAAAGGTCTAATCTACTCACGGTCCACTCCAATTCAATCGATTTCGACAGCAAAGTAGAACTAGATCTACTTTGTCCCTGCGTAACCTTACACCGTAAATATTTTAGTCTGATCACACAAATCTACAGGGTATAATTCCATGCCTGTCACATTCCGATGTGGCAGATCAACATGATAGGTGACATCAGTGGCACAGCATTTGAATAGTATAAGCCATGGTTTCAAATTTTGTCTGGCCTCGGGGCCTATACTTCGGTTCTGAACACGCCTCAAAAATATGATGGACGATTTAACTTTTCAACAACTTTCAACGCGGGTTTCAGCACCTTTTGTAACTCGGTCGCAAGAAAATTTGAAATATGGAAGCTGATTTTTTTTTATAAACTTGGTATAAAGGCCAATACCAATATTTTCACCATTTTGGACTTTTTGGACAATATTTACCCCTATATAAGCTCATGCAGTGTCCGAATTGGCGTCTGGATCGCTCGCGTCAATGTGCGTTGGAGTTATTGGACATCCTTGGCAACACACTCTTAGCAACAGCCGTAGCCGTAGCCGAAGCCGTAGCTGCCAATTCGGATACAGGCTCAGTTCAAAGGAACATTACAGAATTTGTTTTTGTTAACAAAACAATTGCTGGCAGTGTAAGCACTTTATTTAATCCACCATAAAACTGACAAACCTGTAGAAGTTTGAGATCGATCGGCCATCTGGGTCACGGGAAAATAGTGAAAAACCGATTACACATTTTGCATGAAATCATATAGATTCAACAAATGAATAAAACGCTCACTGAGCGATAAACTCCAATCGGAAAATTAGTTTATTCATTTCTCATCAAATATGGCATTTCAGACAGAAATATTTCAAGGGATGTTTTCTACTATCATCATCATTAGACCGTGTAAGCTTTGTGTACAAAATCTGTGATCAAAAAGTATATTTTACAAGTTTTTTTCTTACCAATTCTGTAATGTTCCTTTAATATAACAAAACAATAACATAACAATTTTAAGGCGCTATTCCAACAAGATCATAGCCCACATAATATCAATAAATACGTATAGAGGTGAGTCTTAAAGGCACTGATGGACACTATTGGTAATTACTCAAAATAATTGTTAGCATAAAAAATTACTTGGGTAACGAGCAATGGAGAGCTGTTGATAGTATAAAACATTGTGAGAAACGGCTCCCTCTGAAGTAACATAGTTTTTGAGAAAGAGGTAATTTCTTACTCAAACACTGAAGCCCTTTTTAGGCATCTGAAAGCACACAAAAATTTGTGCAACAAGTGCGTTTTTCTTTCATTATTCTCTAGCAACTTCGATGACCAATTAAGTCCAAATTTTCACAGATTTGTTATTTTATGCATACGTTGAGATACACCAAGTGAGAATACTGGTCTTTGACAATTACCGAAGGTGTCCAGTGCTTTCAAGAGCTTTACGAAGTACAGATAAAATATTCCCTCATGACAGTAGATGACGACCGTTCCAAATCATTGGTCCGGCTACACGGACTCGGCTTTGGACTCGGAACTTTGTTTGCATGGTTTTTTTTATGTGTGTTTTTTTAATGCAATTTTTAAAGTTGTAACATTTCGTTACTGATGGTTTGTATTGTATTTGCACAGAGCTCTTTGTCAAGGCCATTTTAATTTCCCAGTGAGGGATAATAAAGTTTTTATCTATCTATCTATCTATCTATGTGGAGAACTTTCAAAGTGAGTGATGTCAAGTGTGGACCGAAGAGAACGCGGAGGAGTGTAACCCGACAGTAAATTGGAAAGATATATGGTACTGTAGGCTACTTGAGTGATTGTATGGTGCTCACTTATAATAACATGAATAATAAACAATAGGATGTTGAAAAGCTAAATTACCAAAGAACACCGGGCGCTGAAAAGGTAGGAATACAATAACAAGGGGATAACCCAAGTTCACGAAGTGAGTCTTATTTTGGGAGTATTTTGAAGGAAAACAAACAGTCCGAATTCTGGATGGGATATTAAAAACAGGACGCAGCAATGAAAACAAAATCCTGTTTAAATATCAGTATTACCAAAATGCATTGCAGCAAACGCAAGGGAAGTACTAAAATGTGCGAAAATGTCAATTAACCGTTACTATTATCAGTTGACATGACGTGAACTATGTAGACCCAAAGGGAACACATAGCTTGGAGCGGAACATGTCTAGACAAAAGGTAGGCAAGGCCAGGAGTTGTCACTCACTATATACCTGATATCAAGTTAGAAACTTAGAACAGTGATGGACATTCTGGGGAAGGGTCAATGTGTGTGACCACAGAGCTCTAATATACCAGTGACTTACATGTACAGCCTAAACTGGTATGTCGGAAGAATTAGCGATTAATAGACCGTGTAACCTTTGTTTTGAAAAAGAGTGACGTTGTACATTCTAGGGCCTTTCTGCTGGCACTCGACACTGCACTGGTCATAGGGGAAATTTTACATTATTTTTGTGTCATAATTGCCACATAAATTCCACAGTTACAAAAGTAACAGCTGTACAAGTTTTGCGATCTGCCCCTTTCTTCATATTAACAGTCAGCGATAACAATATCATTTCCATAAAATATAAGATTTAATGTTTTGTTCCATTGAACTATGTACAAATTTTGCCTGCAGGAAGTTCATGTTTTTTGTAAACATGGCTGTGATGTCACAGGTCACAAGGTATGTAATGCTACCGAATGTCAAAATCCATAGACGAATCCAAGCGGCAACCACGTGCCCCTATTTCGTGGACACTCTGATCTTCCACACAATACGCATCACATCCATCTTCCGTCGATAGTTGGATTGCACATGACGTCAGTGGCCACCATCTTTAATGAAAAACAATGGAAGCGTTCATGCGTGTACGCGCTGCGCACAACCCTCAGCCAATGATAGCTTTTCATGCGTGCACGTTTCAACATTGATGGCGGCCAAAGGGTCTATGGGTGAAGCATTGGTCTACATTATACTGTAGATCAATGGGTCTATGGGTGAAGCAAGATAAAAACCTGCCTGATTTAATCTAATCAATGACACTAACGTTATGCGTCTCAGTAGACTGTGCACGTCTAGCGCGTATCCGACCATTGGGACCCGTTTGTGTGCGTGAGTTTGCTTCCTCTACGCGTTATTTAAGTAAATGGTACGTGTGGGACCAAAATGATCACACAAAATGTTTGAATACGTGCGAGACTTGCACGGCTTATGGCGGGAAATTTAACCTGCACATGACATAATGCAAATAACAAAAATATGAATCTGTCTATTCATTGAACTCAATTTTATCAAATGGATATCAATTCAATGGTCGTTCATGATAATTTTCTCAAATTAAACTCAATGATCGATCCTCGGAACATTCGATCCTGAAAGAAACGCTTTCTCTTACGGAAGGTACCGACTTTATAATAACATGTTGTCTCCGATCGTGGACCCCTTTAAGGCAACGGCGAAAAAAAAATCGGGGTAAATGCAGAAACCTAGTTTCTGATCCTTTGACAACCGTAAAAAACAACAACAACAACAACAACAACAACAACAAACAAGTTTTGTTCTTTGCTGCAAAGAGCCGGATAAAATTATTATTTAATTATTGTTTAATTTTAGCTTTTCAATGTACTGTTCCTATAACGGGAAACGAAGTTTCCACTACCGAAGAGTCCGTAAGTAAAAATCCTTTAAGTGTGTCGACAACAAGTCAGAAGTAAGCTCCTATTGTGAATTATTCGTCCAATAGGCCTATCATCGGACAACGCCGTGGCCAGATCCACCATCACGGCGGTGAAATATGATGATCTGGTTCATGGCTATGTCACAACCACCTCCTCGAGGTTCAACCTCAAAATGGAATGCTAGCAACACCTAATAAGAAAAATCTACAGACCCATAATTTTCCATCAAATCGCGGTAATGACAACCCACTGGAAAAACCAGCTGGAGATTGTAAACAAACATAACTTTATATTTTTGTGTTTGAGTTAGGGCGGTAAAATTTCACGGTTTTCACTCAGATGTATAAAAAGTGTGGTTGGATATTTGTTGGCGAAGTATCAGCTTCGCAAAGCACATATTGGGTACAAAGAAGTTCCCTCTCGTAAAAGTTTAATGGTTATAGTATGTACTGAACTCTGATTGGTTCTTAGCCACCCCACTGTTTGTAAACTAATAACTTTGATTGGCTATAATTTTCCCTCCTTTTTCTGGATACCATCCCATTGTTCTTTGCCTCTTTTTTGCTATAAATGGATATGTTTTCGTTTGTTCTTATGCCGCTGACGAAGGTCCGGTTTGGATCGAAAGCTAAGGCCATCTACCCTACAAATGTTATATATATATTGTGTGAGTATAAATGTATATTTGTAAATAAATCTTTATGTATGGTTCCCCGCTTATTTTGTAACCATTCTGCATATAAACTCAAAAGCTGTTTTAATTACCAGGAAAAATTGCATCAACTTATCTGCCAATTAAAGTTGAAAAGGGCATCAGGTTACAGGTAATGCAAACTACATTTACTAATAAATCTTGCTGTAATTAACCAGTTCTGCTATGCACTTAATTAAGTGTTGTTCTTCATAAATTAATCTGCGTGCCTAAGGCCGTATCCAGATTACCGGCTACAGCTACGGCTACGACTGTTGCTAAGGGTGTTGCAAAGGACGGTCTATGATACTTCAACGCATGATGACGCTGCGATCCAGCCGTAGCCGTAGCCGCTAATTCGGACACAGCCTTCGCATCTCTATGCATTGTCTGTGCTAAGATGTCCGAACCTTTCTTTACAAAGGTTTGAATATCGTCCATTGGCGACGATGATGGCCCTTCTGGCACACAAAGCAGAAACTTGCCAAGTGCCGTTTCTTCAGAGAGCACATACATTTTAAAGCAAGTTCTAACAGCCCTCAATCGACCATTTCGCTGGTGTTCATTAATGCACATTTCATTGTCATGATTGTATGACAAGAACGGCTGGAGCCACTCTGATTTCATTAGAAAACTCTCAAATTGAGCTCAATAAGTTATCGATAATGAACTTAGGCCTACACCAAAGTGTAAGATAGATAATGTTTTTGTCAGGTAACGTCATCATTACTATACTAACAGCAAGACTAGAATCAGTATTAGCGATATCGGATATTTCAACATGCTGTTCCGCTCCCATCACCGAAACTGTGGAAACGCTTGTCAGACCGAACGGAAAAGGCAATTAATCAAGATATTTTAACTGCCATATTCCACTTCAAACAGCTTAGCTCGGGGGCGAGTGCAGGAAATTCCAGTCAGAATAGAGTTCAACGGGTGTGCCATCATTCGACCCGGGAACCATTGTGATACAGACTAGGCGGAAACGGTTTTCTCTTTACTGTTTAACCCTGATACACCGGTAGCTGATAACGATAACCGATAAAGATTAATTTGGTTTAAAGAGACGAAACTAAGATATAAATTGTGTCGAATTCAAAATGAATAGCGTACTTCAATAATTCTCACAATCTGGGTTCCCGATTGCCTCAAAGGTTCTATTTATATGCAACATTATTTAATAGTTGTATGTTTATGTTATTAAGCACCGGTAAAAACAAAACAGGGTGTGTTTTTTTAGCGGACGGACGTATTTATACAAAATCTTTTTATGAAGTTCCCCTTCAACCACGGAATTTACGCATAGCACAGTGGCGCTGTTTATGACGTATAGACTCCGTAAATTACGAAAGCAAGCGAATCCAAACAGTCTGGTATTAGGCTACATGTATTTGCCATAAACAAAGTTAACACCCTAACTTTCGAGGCCTAAACGTTCGAATACGCCCGAGACCTGAAAACAGTCTATTTAAACGATGCTTAGTTCTGTAAAAGCTTGTACACCATACAGTGTCGCTGTCACCTAAATTATCCCAATTGAGAGCCTTTCACTCAGATTGATAACCTCCGTCCGGTAACAGTAATCACAAAGCAAGGTAATCTACTCTGTATAGAAGGTGTGAAGATGCTCAAGTTGAGTCGAAAATTGTCTGATGCAAGGTGATGAAAATGGTCTGATGCAAGGTGATGAAAATGGTCTGGTGCAAGTCTGATGCAGTAAGTCGGGCAGGAAAGGTACAACTACAAGGCAGATTATACACAAAATGCCCTTTGTTTAACCTAAACCGCCCTCTATTGAAATCTGCCTAGCGATATGCTCGCAGTATGTGTTTTGCTTAAATTTGGTTAGGGAGTGACGTCAAAGGTAGCAAAATTCAAAGGCAATTTGACCCATGACGTCACTCATAAAACCAAAGAAAAGGCGGGAAGAAATGTTGTTTGGTTTCGCAGAGAGTACATCGTCTATAGAGGATTGTAGATGCAGCAAGGGCTATTCGTTATATGTTAATATAGGCTAGGCCCCCCTCATTATCCGTCTAATTGTTTGAATAGCAAAGGTATACTACCGGGGTACCAAAGCAAGATCGTCCCTGTTCATCTGTTTTGAAAATATGTGTCAGGCTAGCGTCCACAGCCCTTTTTTAACACTATTCTTCCCACCACCTGTGGCGGGAAAATTCTATGGTAAACAACAAGAATCTCCACGCAGGTAACTGGTAAAAAATATTTTGTTTAAAGGTACATCAAAATATATTTGGTTTTTGAAAGAGTAGATTCATTTTAATGATCTAGTTTTCAATATACACCCCATTACAGTCGATCCATGAAAATGTAATCACAAAAAGGTGGTTCCGCTTTTGTGAAAACTATAAGAAACTGCTTTTTGTGTGTGTGATTTTGTGCTGTGCACATATTTATGTTATTTGGCTCATTTTTAATTGCAGTAATCGAAACAAGCAATGGTTGCTATTTTTAAGACTGACTTTATTTCAGACGGTACTCTGAAGATTGGTATTGGTACAGGTACGACCTTTATAAACCAATGAGCTTTCAGACTAAATAATTTTTCCCGCGAAAAATAAGCACACCAAATCCTGTACTTTTGTCTTTAACATAACACTGATTTCTTACCCGCCAATCATGCTGTACTGCTGCCGACCACCACCAGCACCGGGACCGCCACCAACAACGGGACCGCCACCAACACCAGTCTGCTGCTGAGGGAGAGGAATTGGTCCCTGTCCCGGTCCTTGGGCTTGGCCCTGTGTGATGACACCGGCCAACATGACCAGGCAAAGCCACGATAACCTCGTTAGTACTCGTACCTCCTGCATCACTCACTGCTCCTCCTTCTTATGTGTGGTCACTCCCTTGTACCTGTACAGGAAGGGACACAAGAAACAAACTAAGTGACATGTGCCTCCCGTATACCTCAATCTCAAACCACACCAAGAAACTCGAACATAAAATCAACATCACCATCTTAAAATCAACTTAACTCGAAAAGTTGAAAAGATACCAACCATGTTCAACCATAGAGAAAAAAGTTCGACAAGTCACTTTTCACTGAACGGCACGAGCCGCAAGCTGTCATCTTTTCTAAAGTTGAAACCCTTTTCAGAACGTGTGGTCACATTCAATGTCGACTGGAAGGGGTATTATGCTAGTGTTTGCTTTCAGATACTGTTTTTGATGGAGTGGATGCGACGCAAAGAAATTCAAAATGGCGATTTTGTATCATTAACGCCACAACAGGCTTTTGCCGCGTTCTTGTTCATCCAAATCAATAAAGCCCGTGAACAAACAAACAAAAGTATCATTATCTAAATCATTATCTAAATAGATAGTATAATTAGTTGATTAACAAATATTTACATCTTAAGACACCCGGCCACCATAAGGTCAGTCAACACCCTTGCTCTACGGTCTTGCTCTACGGTCAAACTATTGTGAGTGCTCATTGTTTGAGTTGATTTACGATCTATTCGCAAGCCAAGATAGATACAATATTGAGAGTTCCGTGGTCCTATATCTATGGTTATACTGCATGGATTTAAACTGGCTTGAAGGGATTTGATCCACAAAATGTACAGCTCGTATTTCCCTCCTTCTAGGTCAACGAAAGAGACCTTTGACAAACACTGTGGTTATAAATCAGTGATCATGTTCGACGCCCACGCGCCATGGTTTCAAATCGTGCAGGGTCCTTACCCCGCGGGATCCAAGCTTGCAATTGGGTTCCGTGCAACAGCTGTTCGAATCTCAGTTCGCAGGTGCCATTGATAACACTTTTTTTTTCATTCATAACTTATCAAAGGTTAAAACACAGACTGGCCATCGTAAAAAAAAAATGCCAGTTGTAACATTCTTAACTGACAGGGTGTGTAGAATCTCCGTGTAGAGGGCTCCGAAGTTTAATTGAAAAGGGAAATCTGCTTAGCGAAAAGTGTGATACCTTTTTAATAGGGACCTCGTTCTGTGATGATTACAGCCCTATTAATGAACACGGGATCCACACCCTTTTTAGTTGCTCAACTAGAACTTTGGTCAAGCATAGAGAAAGGACCACGAGTGTCCCTCCGAAGGGGGTACCGTGTTTTTGTTTTCAAAAGCACAGTCTTGAACGAATTGGTTGATCACCATCTTAACAATGATAAGATACCAGCAGAGGATAGGCATGTGGCTATAAGAAAATTACCATAATCGAATTTCACCCGACCCTGTTATCGTGGTGCATAACCACGCTGGAACAAGTTATTGGACCACAGATTCTTTGTTTGTATACCGTGTTCATTTCCCCGGAAAGGTGGGGCTGGTTCGCTATCTGAATGCTAATTAACAAGTCCGTCTCACTCACCGGGGAAGGAGCATACCCCCAAAATTGCAACGGTTAATGGTTGACAAACAACCCCAAAACGGCAAAGAAAAGCAAACTTTGCACATTATAGAAATGTAGTTGTTTTTTTCAAGATGCTCATTATAAACACAGTGTATAATTAAAGCTACTCTAAGATATGGGCCTATCTTGTTGATTGTCAGTGCAAGTAGTATTTCGATTTGCCTATTTCCATTAAATTTTTCGGAAAAAAAATTATTGCTCATTCTTTGGAACTGTATTAAAAATTAACAGCGAATTAAAACCCTCACAGTAGGGGGCCCCTACATGTCAGCATGCGCTGACACAGTTAATATTTACATTGTCTTAACCCTTGCTCTATGTCTTAACCTAGTCGTACTGACACACCAGTGAGCTCATGTGCCTAAGCTGGACTATGCCACAGGTCCTAGAGAGAGGGGTGTCAATCAACAGGAGTCAGTGATTTGGTAGGGGGGGGGGGGCACGACAAAAATCTGCCAACATCCTTTGAGTACAAAATCGGGATGTCGATTGTGGATGTCGAAACAAAATTATGAAACTTCATCAATTAATCAACCAAATAGCTTAAATTAACCAAGGCAATATCTGGATATGTAAACAACACATTTACTTTTTTTAGAAGAAAAAATCGTACAAAATGCAAAACAAACCTAACCAATATGGGAAAAGCTTGGATACGGGGACGTTGCAACCAAACAGGTCCCATGGTCAGGGTTTTACAGACACTGGACACCTTTGGTAATTGTCAAAGACCAGTCTTCTCACTCGGTGTATCTCAACATATGCACAAAATAACAAACCTGTGAAAATTTGAACTCAATAATAATGGAAGAAAAAACACACTTGTCACACGAAGTTGTGTGCTTTCAGATGCTTGATTTCGAGACCTCACGCGTGAGGTCTGAAAATCAATTCAAATATTTTACTGAGAAATTACTTCGTTCTCAAAAACTACGTTACTTCAGAGGGAGCCGTTTCTCACAATGTTTTATACTATCAACAGCTCTCCATTGCTCGTTACCAAGTAAGTTTTTATGCTAACAATTATTTTGAGTAATTACCAATAGTGTCCAGTGCCTTTATATAAAGGATGCTCACATTTCGAAAGATAAGACGGAAAAACACAGCAAACCTACTTTTGGTAAAGACTTGCATTTTAGACTGAATCTTTTTAAAGACAATTAGTGTACATGAATCAACTCAACACCAAAAAGCTACAAATATTTACTCTTATCTTACTATCAGTTTTATTTTTTGCTGAAAGATGGCCAAGCTTTTCTCTGATTTTCTTTGAACACGGAGATATAGTCTTCCTCCACGTTCTGAACGAGGGTAACTATGTTATTTACGAATAAAAAAAGAATCCAAGTTGCCTAATGCAGACCGTGGAATCTTGCAATCTCACCGCAGATAAAGGTTTGGTGCTCCTGGCCACTCACTGACGGTTGTGACGCCACAACTTGAGAACTTTTTGACAGACTGACTTTGCAAAAAAAATGGTATTTGACGGCTGGAGTAGAGATAAAGACGGCGAAAGCTCTCGCATTCCTGCCCCGGAGGTAGACAGCGACCTGCTTATCTATGCAAAGACAATGCAATTACAGGTGGCAATGTATGGCCAGAAACTTCATTCACAAATGGGCATTTACACACGCTACTGGACTGGATAATTCAAAGACTCCCATTCGCTGCGTGACCTTCGCTTCGTCAAAAGGTAATCACACAATCCGAAGTGGGTCGTTGTTATCACGTTTAGACCTGGGAATTTAGAAAATTGCATCCCCCGCGGTGACAATGTCGCGCACATGTAAATAAGTCACACTGCACATTCAGCAAAATGAACAAATCCATTTCCCGATGGCACAGCTATCTTCATAATGCATGCATGTGGTAACACTAACACAGGAAAGCTACATGCAAGCACGGAGAGAAGTTAATGGTGCTTGGGTATTCAGGCCTATTTTACACGGAACGTCTGTACTTTCCCTGTTACAAAAAAAGAAACAACATTCACAATGGACGCATTGAACCACAAGTCAAATAAACCCCGGACAAAACTTCGACGACTTGTCAAGTGGAAAATGTTGCTAAGAAAATGTTGTTTCAAGGAGTGTATGAATCGCAAAAGTGGCACTTGAATTCTGAAGAACTTGTGTATAGATACGTCTGGCAAAAAAAAAAATGAATTGTCCCATGAAGTTCTCGTGAGAGAATCGAATTCGTTACAACCGATAGCCCATGCTAAATAGACCATAAAACACTTTAAGGTTCTTAAAGCTCCGACATGGCGATGAAAATGAACGTGACGAATTTATGTTGAGTATACAGGAACTGACAATAATAACAGACGGTATAGTGATATAGATAGCGACTGTCGATTAAATTATGGTTCAACAGGTGGGTTGTCACACCATAGACTGAATATTATTTGGGGTGTTTTTTGTTTGTTCTGCCCTTACATCGATGTGTATTAAGGACTTTGCTTGGTGCTTGCCAGAGTTCTCTGAACAAAATCCACAGGCATATCACCCGGGTGGGATTTGAACCCACGACCATTGCCATGCTAGAGCAGATGTCTTACCACTAGACCACCGAGCTAGCCCGAGGCAAACAACACTAACCAATCCCAGGAAGAATCATGTTCACATTTCAGTACTCACACAGTTCTTGGTCATAGATAGCCGGGCCGTTGGTTTCCGTCTGCTGTGCATACCTCGGGATACAACACAAGTCTCTGAACACCGAATGACCCAAAATGCTGTAGGCCTACTTGCAATCAGTCATTCAGAACCATAACTCAATAAAATCAACCTGACATTTTGTCACCACATTAAAGCACATGTACAACAAATGGTAATTTTCAAAGACTGGTGTCTGCACTTTATGTGACCCAACATAAATACATGAAATAACAAACCTGTGAAATGTTTAGCCCAATCGGTCTTCAGAGTCATGAGAAAACATCGGGTTTTGGACAGGCGCGATAAAGACTAGACCTGATTGTTTAACTCATTTCCTAAAAACTACTGCATTTCAAGCAGAACTATTTCAAGGGAAGTTTACAACCATGACCATCTTCATACCATGTAGGTTATGTACAAATCTGTGATCATTTATACTGTCAATTTTACCAATGCTGTACACACCCTTTAATCCTTGCTCTATGCTTTAATCGAGTTCAGCAGAAACTGTCAGCATGTATTTATTGTGCAAACAACTCTAATCATTGCTCCTCCCTTTATGTGCAATGGCACTATATAAAATACAAAGAACGGGACAACCTTCCCGCCAGGGGTTTTAAGCCAAAATTGTAAACAGGGTGTCCCACTTTGTTGTTAGTGTTAATTGAAAAACATGGCGTCGACGGGGTTCGCAAAGATTCAACACTTTCACATGGGAGAGGATCATTACGATTGTGTCACTGTCAATTGACCCAAAAGGCATCTAGACTCACATGCTCCCCCACCCCCATCTATAGATGGATTGCAAAAGGCGTCATCGGCCGCCATCTTTAATGAATTATGCACGCGTGAAGAGCTATCATTGGCTGAGAGTCGTCCGTAGCGCGTACACGCATGTACTTTTCCATTGTTTTACATCAAAGATGGCGGTCATTGATGCGTACTGCAATCCATCTATAGCAAACCGGGCACTTCAATATAAAGCTCCGACTATTTAAAGGTATGCGTACATTACATCATCGGTTAGGAAAGAGTAATTACATACCCCTTTTCAAGTTCTCAATATACACACCATTAAACCAAACTGAAATAGAATTTATCAAACTAACCTGTGAAACAGAATTTATCAAGTTAGTCCCGTTTTGGTGAAAATATCACAACAGTTAATGCTTTGCGACAGATTTGGTGCGTTCAAATCATTTGGCTTATTTTGATTGCTGCAATGACAACAATTAAAACAAAACATCAACTTGCGGTGATTTAGTGGAGTCTTCAAGTGCTAATTTTCAACTTTGACATTGTTTCAGGTTAAGACAAACTCTCTGGGAGATTGGATACTGGTATGAACTTTATAATAATGAGATAACGGATTGCCATTATGCACACATGGTTGAACCATACAGCAAACGGTGGAAGAAGTTCCGCCGAGCAGCAATGAACCAAAGTTCACAAAATACTCCCATGACCCATTAGTTTGGAAAGGAATTCTGTGTCGAAAACAACAGACTGAAGAATCTCGCTGTGAACCCCCACTGCCTCAATTGGCTTGTGTACTCCCAAAGGTTAGACACTCAAAATAAACTGGCCGTGATTTTTTTATAGTATTCTCACTGTATATTTATATATAAACAAAATCTTGGTTTCGAACATCCAATATTGTTGGCTGCAATCGTCCGTTAGTGAAGGTTTAGGCTACACATCTTAAAATTTGAAAGATGTCATTTTTGTTATCAGAACAAAATGTCTAGTGTTCCCATCGGTCCAATCTTAACAATCAATTGAAATCATAATGTACTTAAAGTGGTCCGCTGGCCAAAAACGAGTTAATAGAGCCGAGTACCAGTCAAGTTCTCTCCAAAAGTGGTCTAGCTGGCTAGTTCAGTGTTGAAGTCAAACATCCCAGAATATAATGATAAAATGGCCGAGCTCGCTGGTCCTGCTGGCTAGTTATTGAAAAAGTTATGGGCGAACCCTGATAATCGGTAATTCTGAAAACGATGTCCCATTATGACCACCTTGCCATTGCTTTCTGGACCAAACATGGAGTTTGTAATTAGGGCACAACGCGGCAAAATACTCCCATTCCGCGTGTCTCCTGCATTCTGACCAATCACAGATCACTCGCAGCTTTTACAGGCATTTTAAATTATCCATCTCAATTTGTACTACGGTGACAAGGTCGTATTTAATCTGGGTGTTATTATAGCTCTATATGGTGTCAGCTGGGATGATCTGGCAATCGAGTGTCCAAATTGAAAAATAGGATGCCCAAATTGCTCACTTATTAAAATCACATGACAGTTAGGCTACATCCAACCATAAAGCAAGGACAGAGATCCTTGCTCAATGATCCAACAGACACCTAGATTGAACTGATGACACCCAGATGCCCCGGCTATAGGCCAGAACACGCCCCTCCAAAAAGACCATGTGTTCCACTTCAGACTTGTATCATTGGTGGTTTCAGCACAGCTTTGCAAGAAAAGCCAGTAGGTAGTTTTTTTCCAGTCTCACGGACCCACATGATGTCCGTTGATCTCCGAAGACCCCTAGCTCAGTTGATGACCCGGAATTCAACACAGATCCTGCAAACTTCTCACCCAGCAAGACGATGTTTATCACGACCAAATCAATTGCAAAAACATTTACGGAAATTGAGTTTCCTTTTTGAAAGGAAAAAGAAAAGAAACATAGAAAGCCGCGCGTGGACAGAGTCAAGGCCAAACTTATGAAAAGGGCATCATCGCTGCGTAACTGGAGATCAACGATTAATCCCCCCAAATTGCCGCGCAGATGGCGACACACTTGACCGCGTTGACTCCGTGCGGTATCGTTAAACACTGCTGAAAGAAATACTGTTGAGCTGAACAAGTTTAAGTTGAGAAAAGCTTGATTGGTATTACGGGTTAAAACTTGGATGTGATTACTGCGTGTGAACAACGGGGGGTCAAACACAAATCACAGGAAGCCAAAATCAATTCACTTCTAAATAAATCAATGCTCATTATAATATCACGAGACAAAGGTAACTTACGTCGCAATGGTAAAAACAGCGTTCAAACATGGATTATTCTTGACAAGGGACGCGTTAACTTTAACCATACCTCCATGCTTTAACTACCAGTGCCAAACCATAACCTGACATACAGGCTTACAGGAAGTCACAATTTACCGAAAGGGAAGTGTTCACACTGCACCCTTGTTAATGTTAATCTACGCCAAATAATTCGACCAACTTAATCGACACTTTAAAAAATAGTTTTAGCTTCTTTTTTTTCTTTTTCTTTTTAAATATTACCCCTACTTAGAACGTGGCTTTAAAGGTAGAGTCAAGATTGGTTTTTGTCAGCGTAATGCTGATTTGTAAGCAAAACTATAAAGAAAAATACTATGAAAATCACATGTGAAAGTTTCAGCTAAATACATGTGTCTACTTGCTATTTAACAAACAGCAGAAAACTGTCACGGTATTTTCAAGAGAACTTCGAATCCATCCACATTAATTAGCGAGGTGACAGTGGGTACCAATCGCATCTCTGGCCGTACCATTCGCGAACGGACACCAGCCCTCAGAAATCTGAGAAATGATTCATTTATGAATCATTACTCGGAATTCAAAATTATCTAAAACCGTTTTACCTCGAGGGGAATCCTTTCTCAAAATACTGTAAACAGCTGAAGTGCTTCTCAACAAGTGAGTTTTTATTGTCATTTATTTTTGGAGTATTCCAATCTTTGACCCAACATTTAAGCCAAAGATTTTGATCCAACAGCCTCAGTGTTGTGGTTCCACCAAATCGTCTCGATTTCATAACGCACTATAAGATTCATCTTAATTAAAATGACTTGGTGAATTTTGACGTGCGTGGTTTGTATTGTGACATCAGACTTTGCTCGGCAATTAAGATTGAAAATACAAAAGTTAAGATCAATCTTAGCTCTTTGAGAAATCGGCCCCTGGCAGTGTGAGAATGATTATGGACCCAGTTGTTATCATGCCTAACTTGTCTCTCATACCGAAATCGTTGACAAAAATCCATATCAAACTTCTAAACACAGCCAACAACTCTCACATAAAACTACTAATTCCATGAAGCTATATTACATACGTTCAAGTAAAAGCCATCCGTACTAGGGCTAGATAGCTCAGTTGGTAGAGCGCCGGTACCTTAATCCGGATGTCGCAGATTCAAATCCCGTTCTTGTCAATTTGTCTTTGTTCAACCAGTTAGAATCTTAAAACATGCGAGTCTAAGCAACTGAAAGCACTGATATATACTTTGTTTAAAGGCACTGGACACCTTTGGTAATTGTCAAAGACCAGTCTTCTCACTTGGTGTATCTCAACATATGCACAAAATAACAAACCTATAAAAATTTGAACTCAATTGGTCGTCGATAATAATGGAAGAAAAAACACCCTTGTCACACGAAGTTGTGTGCTTTCAGATGCTTGATTACTTGATTTCGAGACCTCACGCGTGAGGTCTCGAAATCAATTCAAATATTTTACTGAGAAATTACTTCTTTCTCAAAAACTACGTTACTTCAGAGGGAGCCGTTTCTCAAATTGTTTTATACTATCAACAGCTCTCCACTGCTCGTTACCAAGTATGTTTTTATGCTAACAATTATTTTGAGTAATTACCAATAGTGTCCAGTGCCTTTAAAGAAGTTACAAGCTAAGATACCAAGGCATTTACAGGTCATAAGGACCTACTTTCATCCAGCTGTTCACCGTTTATTTGTGTATGGTTACAGTGAACAGATAGGCCTATGCCTAAGCAACAGTATACTTCAAGAAGATTTTGACAGCGCGTGTGCTCACAACGGATTTGCATCACTGCGTCACTCTGCTTACTGGACTGGAACCGCTGGTAAGTTGGCATGCCTTTTGCTTTCTAACGGTAAGCTGTGTTTATAAACTGTGCTAAGGATTGCTCTGTGAGAAGAAAACGGCTGCTCACTGGTTTATTAAATTGCTAACCAGCTCTGTATAATTCAACCCCATCAAAATGCACATCGTTTTGTTCACAGATAAACGACCAACGACTAACGAACACTCACAGAACGATGGGGTCAGACAATATCGTTCGCACCAACTTAACTATACGGTCAAATAAACAAGTATATAGCGACAAACTGAGCCACCATCAGTCAAAACCAAATCAAATGTGCCATGGGAAGTTTCTCCACTATAGGCAGGTTTGTTTCCCCATGAAGAAATCGTGGGTGAAATGGGACCCGTGGCAGACACATTTTGAAAGTCGGCCTTGGGTCTGATGTTCGAGGATTGTCAAAATCTTCAACAGCTGCCAAAAACATAAACAAAAGGAAGGCTAAGGTTGTCGTAATTTTACTCCATTGTTCACAAACAGATCCGGATTGTATTGTTTCCTTACTCTAGCTCTATGGTTGGATGAAGAAGAAAAAAGAACGCCAGCGTTGGTCAGTCAGCCTACGGCCAGACAACGGGGGCAGTGATATTATTGTTCACACTGCTTGCTGTGAATCTCACTAGTGACTGTGAAAAGGGGATCCAAGATTGACCAGCAGACCGCACAGATCTCGTTTACCCATTTGCGGTCTTTTACAAAAGCCACTTTAATAAGATTATTGCTGTGTGTGGGAATGTGGTTTCCTCTCCAAAATAATGGCATAGCCAGATGACTTGCGAATCGTTGTGTATGGATTCTCATCGATCATTTGTAGACTTAAGCGCTATTCCGAAAAGGGCAAATGATGGGAGAAACATTAATTCAATGCCCAAACCAATCTCTTACGAACAAACACCAATATCTTACGAACAAAAACCAGCTAATTAACCAGCAAGCAAAGGGATACAAATAGCTTGAACATACCAACAGGTTATACTTCCAGCACTAGAACATGCAATAATAAAGTTTGTTTGTAGTTAAAATCACTTCAAAGAGTTTGAAGGAAAAACGTCCTTTTAGAGTAGAATTGTAACTTTTCTTCAAAATATTAGAAGCTCATGCTCAGACGAAAACCATTCATTGATATCTCTATATGGCAGGAGACTTCCTGAATAAACCACGATTGCACTGCCCTGCTGTTGTTGTTCGAAGCGATCGAACCTCAACATTGAACTAGAAACGTTAACTGTTTCTTTCTGATTAAAAACAAACAAACAAAACTATATCCTGAATTACGTTGACTTCTCTTCTGATTTCCAAGATTTTAATTTATCTCACACCAGGCACAGCATAAACAAACAAAGTATACACACATTTAACAAGAGTGTTCCTCATTCCAATGCAAATAAAAATATATTGGCCCTGAATCAATGTAATGTGATCAGTTCCATGCCTAGGCAAATGTAATGTATACCGTAATAGTTAATGCAAGCATTCATTTTAAAAGTGCAGCATTTCAACCACAGAGGAAAGTAATATATTTCGTTCGTAAAATGTTTCAGCCGTCGAGTCTGTGATTGCGATAACTTACCATGGAGGTACAGTTACTCGACTTGGATTTCAAATCCAAACAATAAACTAGCGATAACAGGCATAATTGGTAGACTTACAGCCTGTGAACTCCTTTGACATCTGTGGCTATAGTTCTCAAAGAAATTAGTTTCACTTACCAAGATTTGACTCCGACTTCCCCGGAAGGTTTTGCCACACAGGGCTTTTGATTCCTCCCCACTTGCCAACGTACCACCTCACAACTGAAGTCCCTAGGAGGATTAAGGTCCGTAACACAAACCGCAGAGGCAAGCCAAATTCCTTCTGGAACGATTAAGTCAAACGGTACGCAAGGAGCTCGCCTAACCGACCCGGCCCGGTCTCGTCACTGCGAGCTTCTGCTATTACAGCAAGATCAACCTTTACACCATAGACTAATAAAATTTGAGGAAGGAAGTTGCCTTTTAACGGCGTACTTTTTTTCCCAGGACTCAAACAGCAAGCAAGCACGCGCACCCTTTGGGGGTCCCACTCTGTGCTGGCCAATACAGTTGTATAATCTTCAGTAGATGGACAAATCTGTGGCGGCAGTGTGTATGGATTTGACCAATCACCAGTCACAAAGTGCCACGCCTCGTCTCAGATCTCGGGGCCTAATTCCTTGAAGAGGGGTTAGCTGGTGGTGGTGTGGGGGGGGGGGGGTCTTGCAAACTTTGAGATTGTGCAGACATTCAAACTCTCCCGGAAAGGGCAGCTTGCAAGGTTATCTTCACATGGTGAGGAATTTTCTGTTTACGTTTACATACTTTCGAGGATCTCAAATTAGTGGCACGTGGTGACGTAAGAAACCTGGCTGTGTACCCCTTTACCCGTCCGGATGGTTTACCATCAACCAACCCCAAGACCCAGACAACGGAGAAAGAGAATGAAATAACAGGGTATCGCCAGAAAAAAAAAGTTAACTTGAAAAAATGTTACTTTCAGACATCCCCTCTCTGCCATACGACTTTACAATGTAAGAGCCTACATACTGAGGACCTCTTCTGACTGATACAATTCATGTTGGAGAATTTATCTGTTTGACCTTTGACCTAATGTGTTGTTGCAGTTCCTTTTTTCCCGCATTAACATTATGGAGGGGAAATGCAACAGACATTGTGTGAGTGACTTAAAACTAAATGTTGCTTTTCAATCAACTCTGTCCCAAGAATGCACAAACACTGACCCCAAAAAATGGGACGCCTTCTCAAGCAGTCTGCTACGAGTGTGGTCGCCAATAGAGCAAGGACACCGTTATTATTCAGGACGGCTTGTGGGCCGAAAATCACGGCCCGTTTCTTACAAAGTTTGTTATTGGAAGACAACCTGCCTTTGTGTACATTGTGTAAACGGAACAGCCGCACTCCATTCGGTCTCCACGCGGCTCAAGTGTTGATGGGGTAATTGGGAGAACCATGGGAGAACACGCCTTTGTCCTCCCACTGTTTGATGTAGACCTCATAGCTGGACCATGCATTAAGAACGTAGAAAAGATGTGATTAAATCTCGAATGCTCTCTCATTCATTGCACATACTTTACTTTTCAGCAAGGACATCCCCGGGTTTTGTCTTGTTGTTTGTGTACCGCACTCAGCGCCTTAAGACACAGTGGTTGAATCAAACCCAAGATGGTAGGGAGGACAAGATGTATGGAACATGGCTATAATTATTGGGGGTATTTTGTGTCAACATGGAGGTAGCATGGAGCATCGGTGGGGATCAATTCAATTCAAAACTCACATTTATTTCCATACTTCATGAACATTTCTAAACAATATACAACCCCAAAAATGAATTTAAGAAGTAACCATAAATCCAGGTTTTCAAGACAGGAGTCAAAGTGTGGAGGCATCTTTTCGAAGCCGGGGCTTGTACGAGAAGCCCGATGGCGGACAAATCATGGGCCTATAGAACATAAACAGAAACCAAAACGGACGAACAGACAGGTTGAAAAAGACCGAAATGATGAAACAAAATAATTTATCAGTACCTGAAAGGCTTTGTGCAATAGACTATGATTTGTTTCTCGTCATTCCGTAGCCAACTGGGCCCAATTTCATAAAGCTGTTTACCGGTAAGCAAATTTTTGTGCTTACTGTAGCAGAAAAATGTGCGTAAGCATAAGCGTATTTCACCATGATTTCTCAAGTTAGCAGAAAATTTCTTGGCGCGCATGCACGTTCACCATGGAATTGCATTGTTATGTCACGTGTGTGCTAAACGCGGGTTAGCCAGCATTTACCCTTGCTTACGGTAAACAGCTTTATGAAATAGAAATTCTGCTAAGGGACGCTCCGTAAGCACAAAACGGCTGCTTACATGTTTTATGAAATTGGGCCCTGGACTACATACTTGGTTATCCAATTAAGTTCGTTACAGTAAAAGTCAACAAGGTAACATTTCAAAATGGACAAGTAATCTTTGTAAAAAAAAAAGGTTAACAATGTTTTAAACTTGATTAAAGTTTACATTTAAAGATGAATCCACTCGAATATATATTGAATTTTACAAAAGCAAGGGAAACTCTTCGAGACTTCCCCTTTTATTGAGACGGAAGTGGAAAATCCAATGTACCAAAGAACAGGTTTTCCCCCTTTGCGAATTCAGAGTTGTCGCTTTACGAGCGAGTCTCGGTATCTTTGACCGTGTGGGGGCGTCTGTCAGCCAAAATTACGTGATTCAAAACAAAACACGATTTTTTTGCGCTGTTGTTGTTATAATATATTATTTGTTTGGCCATTGGTATAAGCTAGAAAACAACATACCGCAGTCAAGATAAGATAAAACTATATTATTGTTTTATGCAAGAAAAGTTGCTGTTGAAAGCGCCCTCATGCGGTCTAAATACGGTCAATTGAGTTTAAAGTTGACCAACGTCGCGGGCGCAAGATAGGCAACTCGGGCTGGAATGAAATGTGAAGTAAGTATGCCGTAACTTTGGATTTATAGTGCTTTTTTCACTTGTTACATGATGTTTTACATATTTTGGGGATGATCTTTGGATATCGAAGCGGAGGAACATAGATTGGAATGACGTGTCGGCATGCAGATGAAAATAGTTTTTACACACGCCTTTTTTGTACTGGATGGATGCAGACTGGATCCTCATGTCTCACCATAGTTATAACTTTTACATAAACAAAGCACCAGTCTACTTGCAACATTGCGCAACAATATCACGTTGCATTTGCAACAGTTACCAGTAAATAAAGCAATGTACGTTGACCCATAGAGCAAGGTTTTGACCTTAGACCGCTTTTGTTTTTTCGAAAATTTTTCGTCAATTATGTGACATTTTGATGAAAAACCCATACAAATTATTATCTATGAAGTGTGATGATATGATTCTACATCTCACAAACTACGTTAACGATGAACAGGCTGAGCCTGAGGTATGCATCTATATTTAGAAGTAAGTAGTCCTAACCATACATGCAGTGGGTGCCACTAAACAACAGCGGTCAGGTCAGACAGTAGTGTTACCAGGTAACTAGTTGTACCATGGAGGTAGAAACTACAGTACAAGGCACCAACTCCATTTGTATACAACACGATATAAAGCACATGAGTGACACTTCAATCCTTCCTCCATGCTTCAACAGTATAGGGTAGTCATGTAGCTACATACAATTACAAATGTTGGATGCATTTGCCTGTGTTGCCCTTGCCCTGGTCATTGCTTTTGTGCCCCTTGAAATGTTCTATTAGAAATTGAAAATGTCCTCATAGAAGTGCCTTTTTACCAAGGAGAAAACGCCTTGGTGCCCTTGCCTTTTCAAAAACCATAGAACAAATTAGTGCAGTTGAATGGTTTTTAAATGGTGCGACAACTCTACGAAGAGAGAATGGCTCTAAATGACCAAAATCTAGGTTCATGAAAAAACAATGGTGTGCCATATTTTACAATGTTGGAAATCTCTTTATACCACATTACAGATTGACAACAACACAATATGTATAAATGCTGGTTAGAGTGGATCCAAGCATGTTTTCAGAGTTCCAAGCTCATCCGACATCCTTGGAGGACATTACATAAGAGTGTTTCTTCAATGGGTTACCATGAGAACTCATCTGCAGGGCACTTGGCTTCAGTATGTGCGAAGTTTCCAGTAAGAAGTCGTCCACCATCTTGTATCGCTAAACGAAATCGCCACTTTTTGACTCCAAGCCAACTGTGCTGGACGAGGGGATATCATTCGATGAAGCACCCACGTCAAGAATGTTTGAGTTCAACATTTTACAGGAATGTTCGGACAACTTGCCGCTCTTCTACGGAACAATCTACAGATACAATATTTGCCCTGTCATCTGGTCAGGGGAAGTGTGGTGTCGCCGTTGTGCGTGTTTCTGGTCCCAAGACATCAGATGCATTGTTACAAATCGTCAAAACAATACATCTGCCAACGGCTAAAATGGTCTATTTAACAAAACTCTACAACCCGGCTGATGGAGAGGCTGTTGACAAAGGACTTGTAGTCTGGTTTCCAGGTAAGTACTACAGAGGACCAGGGACCCATGTTCATGGCGCTACATTGAACCAGAGAATTGGTCTGTATTAATACAGTGTCCTGCAGGCTGTGAGCGCTTTATTGTGTGTTAAACAACACCATGAAATTGGACCCTGGTTAACACCCAAACTCAGCGACTTTGGCTATGGCTGTGGCCATCCAGTGACAGCATTGAAGAATAAGCCGTTTCAGCGATCTAGCCATAGCCACTACCGAAGGACAATTTGGTATTTAAAGGCACATTACAGAATTGGTAATTGTAAAATATACTTTTGATCACAGATTTACATAAAACTTACACGGTCTAATGATGATGATAGTAGAAAACATCCCTAGAAATATTTCTGGCTGAAATGCAATATTTGATGAGAAATAAATCAAACTAATTTACGATTGGAGTTTATCGCTCATGAGCGTTTTATTCATGCATTGTATAACACATGCAAATTTGTAATCGGTTTTTCACTATTTTCTCGTGACCCAGATGGCCGATCGATCTCAAACTTCTACAGGTTTGTCAGTTTATGTATATGGTGGATTATATTAAGTGCTTACACTGCCAGCAACTGTTTGTTAGCAAAAACCAATTCTGTAATGTTCCTTTAAGCTGATGGTCGCAATGGTCTCTAAAGGGTGAAGGGATTCTCTTTGACAGTTTCTTAAAGCCTGTAAGCACAAAAACTTGCTATGCACAGAAGAATCTTGCTTAGCAGTAACAGGTTACAAGCCAAAATGCCATGCACTTTACATTGCTGTGGCTGGTACCCTACTATAGTTTCTTGCTTAGCAAAAACAATTTGCCAAGCAGATGTTTCTGCTTTACAACTTTATGAAAATGGGCTTAGACCAGGGCCCAAATTCACGGCTCTGCTTACAGTGGAATTTTGCCCTTAGGATCACGCTGCTGCGCTAAAAACAAGGTAAGCACCCAGTTTCTGTGCTAGCCGTGTAAAGGAAGAAGAAGACGAACGCACACGCACTAGCAAAAACTCTTTACTGACCTGTGAATTATGCTTACTTTAAGTGCAATTGTTTTGCTTACAGTAAGCAGTAGCCCAGCAGGGTAACAGAAATGTCATCTCTTGTTGTTTTTGGTTCATGAAATAGTTTTCCTCTAACCTTCTACACTTGGATAAGATTAAAATCGTATTCATGTCAGACTGAACTATTTATCAAGAAATTTGATTACATTTTGTTCTATCTTTTGTCTTAGCTATGTTAAAATGAAAAAAGCAAAAAGCATCGTCTGCAAGCAATGTGCACAAGTGACACACTGACTTTACCAGCAAGATTAAGTGTGGCTGCTGAATTTTCAATCATTTCACCAGGTTTTTTTCCCCTCTGGATTTGACTGAAATCTGGTTTGGATTTTGCACTCCCAGGTCCTCATAGTTTCACTGGTGAAGATGTATGTGAGTTTCATGTGCATGGAGGACCTGCTGTTGTTACTGCAATGCATTCAGTTCTTGGCAACATTGATGGACTTAGGCCGGCAGAACCTGGTGAATTCACCAAGCGGTAGGTATTACATAATTGCTGCTACCATTCAGATACCAGGAACAATTAATGAAATCATCTTTCTGGAAAAAATCCACAGTGTATGATTTTTAAAATAATAATAATAATAGGC
Organism: Pycnopodia helianthoides; assembly: GCA_032158295.1. NCBI lineage: Eukaryota > Metazoa > Echinodermata > Asteroidea > Forcipulatida > Asteriidae > Pycnopodia > Pycnopodia helianthoides. Next base: position 4,920,063 of record CM063247.1, on the reverse strand, counting down.
AAGGATATTGAAAAATTAGGGAAACCGCCAACATGGGGCTAGTTAGCTCAGTTGGTAGAGCGCCGGCACGTTAATCAGGAGGTAGGCCTAATTGGTTCAAATTCCGCTCTTGTAAATTTGACTTTGTTCACCCCCAAGTTCTTGAACAATAATAGGCATAACATTGTTCTTGAGTTCAATGCTCTAGACTGCTCGGCCATGACCTGGGCCCAATTTCATAGAGCTGCTTAAGCACAAAAGTAGCTAAGCACAACAAAATCATGCTTACCAAAATATGATTACCAGCCAAAGTGCCATTACTTCTGTACAATCTGCCAATTTTTGCTTAGCAGAAACGCTTTGAGCAGTATTTTCTACTTAATATGTAGCTCTATGAAATTGGGCCCTGTTATAAGGATATATCTAAAATTTCTCTCTTCTTTTTCTTGATGTCAGTGCTTTTTTGAACGGTAAGCTGGACTTGACAGAGGTAGAGGGCTTAGGAGATTTGATTCATGCTGAGACTGAGGCTCAGAGAAGACAAGCTCTGAGACAGATGGACGGAGATCTCAGCAAGATGTACAGCTCCTGGAGAGCACAACTCCTTAGAGTAAGAATCACAGTCGAACATATTTCAGAAACTAAGGCCCTGTCCGAATTGGGGGCTACAGCTACGGCTATGGCTAGATTATCGCGTCATCATGCGTTGGAGTATTGGACGCCGATAGCAACACCCTTAGAAACAGCGTAGCCGTAGGGTAAGCTTTACGGTAACAGTGTTTTATTTCTCCACTGTGCTGGGATCTTCTTCAGAGCATACGATCGAAATGTTGAGTTTGTTGCACTTGTTTTTTAACATTTTATTTCTTGTTATTATTTTCAGTGTGTGGCTCACGTTGAGGCTTTCATAGACTTCAGTGAAGATGAGAACATTGAAGATGGTGTCTTGGATAAGGGTAAAGGAATCATTACATTCTACTTGAAGATTAGTGTAACTTGAGTCATATCAACTTAAAACTAAATAGTCCGTCTTATTCTGTAGCCTGTTTCCTTTGCACTTGGCCTTGGATTAATTATAACTACTTCTTTATATAGCGCTTTTACAATCAACGTATCAATGGCTTTACATTAGTGCCCTGGTCATTGGGCCGATGGATTTCCTGTAATCGTTCTCAGCATCTTGGGGAGTTTACATCCCGAGCTGTCGTGGGCACTCGATGGCTTTTCAAACACAACATCAACCTCTACCCTCTCAGGTACCTATTTATACCCTGGGTAAGAGAAACAGTGGGGTATAAATGGGTACAATACACTATCCAAGTCTCGTACTTATTCTGAAGCTTTTGGGAATCTCGGGTTCCCACGGACATTGCTTAAAATGTGTAAAGGCAACAAAATCTACATGTTTAACTTCGAGTAGTCCAGCCCTGATTCACAAAATTTATACAACTCGTTAAGTCCACTTGTGCAACATTTATTGTTTAAGTTGTGCACCACTAACACAAAAAATCTTGCACAAGTGGACTTAAGCACTTGTGTAAAGTTTCGTGAAATTGGCTGCAGGCTATTAAACAGAAGTGACTTTTGGGCATTGTGGAAACTTGTTAACAAATTACAAAATTTATTGTAATGGTAGTGTAGTGTAAAATGTCAGTAATGGCCTTTCTAACAGCTCTCCTTGTGTCAAATAAAATGAGTACAAACAATTAGATGTTTGTGATCTTAAAAAGGTTGGTAGGTTGCCAATGGGCTGCTGGACTCACAGAGTCTATTTTACTTCCTTTGCAGCTCAGGATGGAGTGAGTCAGCTTGTCGGTGACATCCATGCCCATCTTAATGACAATCGGTGCGGGGAAAGGCTGAGGAGTGGTGTCCAGGTAGCCATCATCGGACGACCAAATGTCGGCAAAAGCTCACTCCTGAATCTTTGTGTAAGTTAAAGCATGGTTGGTAGTGTGACTCTAGATTTTTGCAAGTTACAATGTGGCCAAAAATGATTCACTGATAGCGATACTTTATAGTTTATGGCTCACGTGATGCGGTAGGCAGTTCATCAACAAAATACTTGTTCATTGATGTGTACTGAATGCCCTCTATTGAAATAGGCCAAGGACATCTTGCACCAAGAATAGTTTACGTGCTGTCAAAAAGTGGTATAAAAATCCTGGCTTGGATTGGTGTATCAAGAAAGAAATTTTGACAACTCGGGCAGGATTGTGTGGAAGAAAACGTGAGGGCTGTTTGTTCATATTCTAAGGTATACCAAACTTAAACTTGTAATATTTAGTAACCGTGCAGGAGACTGGTGTGTTGTGGTAGAGCAGTCTAGGAAGTTCTAATGGCTTAGTCATCGCAGTGTGGGTTCGAATCCCGGTCATGACACTTGGCGCCCTTGAGCAAGACACTTAACCATAAATTGCTTCTTTTAACCCATGTGTTACATTAAATGGGAAATGCGAGGACTTAAATTTTTTTATATTTAAAAAATGAAAATAATACTTTGCCTAACTCACAAGGCCGACGGCCACTTCAAGGTGAGGGCTACACTTAACTGATTTGGGCTGTTGACCCAAATCAACTGACACCAGGGGCACGTAGCCACCTACTCCTGGGGCTGAAACAGGGTTACCCCCTTCACAGTCCGTAAGGATGTAGGCATGGGTATCATCCACTAGGAGCCTGGCTGGTAGAGCAGAATACACTACCTTCCCAACTTTTTACGAAGCAATTATGGTTAAGTGCCTTGCTCAGGGTTTTTCAGGTGTTCAGGCACAAGTGTCATGACCGGGATTACACCAGAGCTTGGGTCCGGTGAACTAGACCACTCGGCCACGAAACGCCACAAAATAGTGTTATGTTGGATTAACCCCTTGGTGCTAATATAAACAGTTGGGGATGTATGCTCCACAGGGAGATGAGAAGGTTTGAGGAAAGGGTTAAGTTTGTATACCTGGTTAACTGGGATTATAATGTTGTAAAGTACCTTGATCTAGGTGTCAAGTAATGAACCACAAGGGAAACTGACTGGGTAAATTTCAAATGGTTTGGGGTTGAACAAAGAAAAATGACTAGAGCGGGATTTGAACCACGACCTCCCGGATTAACGTACCGGTGCTCTACCAACTGAGCTATCTAGCCCTATGATGGCGGTTTCCCTATTTTGTCAATAAACTTTGTTCGGGGTGCCAGTCAGAAGCCATGCAACCGTTAACTGCCGTGTAGCCAGGGATCACACCCAAGTTTACGATACAACCTGGGAAGCAGCAGCCACGGGATCACCTTGATCTAGTTACTAAAATATGTGTGCTATATAAAAACCAGTATTACTATTATTACTGTTAAACTAATGACCTGCAAAAATATTCTTTCTTTCTCTTCCAATGTGAAGGTCAGCGCCCAGCGGCCATCGTCACCCCCATAGCAGGTACAACGCGAGATGTCATCGAGTCTGCAGTCAACATCGGCGGTTACCCCGTGCTCCTGCTCGACACTGCTGGTCTACGAGAAACGAATGATGTGGTGGAACGAGAGGGAGTCCGTAGGGCCAAACAGAGGTTGGTGTCCTCCACAGTGAATCAGATTTCATGTGTGTTGGGTTCGATGCGGCTGGTACCCCCCTATCACCTCGCTAAACGTGGATGAGTCTGACGTTCTCGATGAAAATACCGTGACAGTTTGTTGCAATTTTTTATTTATTAAGTAGACACTGTATTCGGTCAGCTGAAACTTTCACTGGTGACTTTTATTGTATCTTTGACAATTTGGTCTATAAATCAGCATTATGGTGACCAAAATCAAACACTGACCCTACCTTTAAGAGGCTGTTATTAAAGAGGCAGTAGCTATGGGGGAGGGGGGAGGGGCTGGGATCAGTCTTTTGCTTATAGAGGGAACATGACAGAATGACTGGTCTGTTCTTTGTTACACAGGGCGGATGATGCAGACATAAGGGTCGTCATGATGGAGGCAAGTGACATCCTTGATGATTTACCAAAGACTTCATCCACGTACGGTCTCCACGACGGCACGATAGATACCGTCTTAGAAAAGCAACTTCGAGACACATCAACGATTTCAGCGCCATCGCAAAGGGCACCTGAAGATGTCGGAGAAGCAGAGTTTGAGGACACACTTCTTGTGGTCAACAAGTCGGATCTTCTCCATGACGTAGAAAAGAACATACGATTGGAATCGTTTGTAAGAAAACACAATGAGGAGAAGAGGAAAGAGCAGGCCTCTGTCTGCTTGATGTCCTGTGAGACCAAGGAAGGCATTGACAGCTTCCTTGAGATTTTGAGAGGAAAGGTTGAAACTCTGTAAGTTGAAACAAATCTAATTGAGTTCTCCCCATACAGTCTGTCCCAAAAGTTCTATGTCAGTGAAAAGTAAATCAATACAAAATGCCCCATTAACCCTCTTGCTGTCTGACCATTCAATACCATTCACTGTGGTTTTGAATGATAGATAAACTATGCCAGCCTGAAATATGATACCATGAGGGAATGCATGTACACAGTACACACTTAGTTCTGTGCACAGTTGTGCCACCGTACTATGGTCCACACCATGCAAAGCTTCCAACATCACTTAACCCTCTTGCTGTCTGACCATTCAATACCATTCACTGTGGTTTTGAATGATAGATAAACTATGCCAGCCTGCAATATGATACCATGAGGGAATGCATGTACACAGTACACAGTTAGTTCTGTGCACAGTTGTGCCACCGTACACAACCTTGGCAGTCGAATGGTTTCAAATGGTTGGTCGACTCACTGGAAAATGTTGCCAAGAGTCACTGAGAGTAGGAGGGTTAAGACCCATTTATTTACATATCATCGTGTAACGGGTTACAAGGTGCTGTGGCGCAGTCTGTGGTGCAGTCTGCAGCCAACCATACCAGAAAACACCGGGGCAAACACCCCTTCTTTTAATGATAAGTGTACTGGGTTCTTTTATGTGTATTACAAAATGGACCGACGGCTTTATGTTCCATCCGAAGGATGAAGCAATAATGGTTAAGAGCCTTGCCTAAGGACACAAGTATCAAAGACGGGGACTCAAAGCCACACTCTGCTGATCAGAAACATCAGAGCTTGAGCCCACTGCGCTTGTCTGCTCGGCACGCCACGGTGAGATTCAAACTCAATTTCCGGCAAGTTATAAGAATCGCCCCCCTATTTCTACATTTGTTCACAGATGTGGTAACCCACTGGTGGGGAACCCCAGCCTCACACAGTCACGTCACCGCAGCAACCTCAAGGAATGCGTTGCTGCTCTGGAGGCGTACTCCGATCAGCAGGACCTCGTCATGGCGGCAGAGCAGCTGCGGATCGCGCTGAGGCACCTGGGCAAGATTACTGGAAGTGTAGGTGTGGAGGAGATCCTAAATGTGGTGTTTCAAGATTTTTGCATCGGTAAATGAGGATGGACTCAGGAGTGAAATTTGTGATTTCGAGATGACACACAGGGATGAGACTGTCTGGAAATATAAAATCCTAAAAATTGGACAACAATTTTCTCTTGGTGTACAATCGAAGCTCCCTGAATGTACAGATGTTACATTTTAGAGGTTTACAGATTGTCTACATCATTTCAAATACATATCTGAAGGGTCTGGTCATAACAAGGGCCAAGTCTTTTCATCTCTGTGATGGCAAGTTTGCCGTTATCAAGAAAATCTGAAGGCACGGGGAGATCGGTGAAAAATCCTGATGTAAAAAAAATCCTGACAAAATCACAATAAGAGGGGGAGGTTTGACTTGGTGCTGTGATCAGATCATGCTGTTCATTTCAGGAAAAATAAGTGACGTCGCTTTTGAAAATCAAGATGAAGTGGTTTTGAGTAGAAAAACATATATTTATTTTTATTTATTTTGTCCATAAAGCTCAATTGGAATTAAGCTTTTACCTTGGCCAGATGTTACCCTGAAAAACATTTCTTTAAGAAATTATGCCATCTTCTTTATTTTTTATTTTTTTGAATCTGGTTTTAATAACATAATTCGTACAAGTTTTTATACAGCGCTTAATCAAGAGTGCTCATAGAACTCCTCATTTTTATGTCAGGTATGCTATGTTTGAATTGTGACTGAATCCTTTTTTTGTGATGATAATGATGCACACTTATAAAGTGTTAGTATCTGCCACAGATGGGTGCTCATGACACTGATATGTTTCTGACCCTTTTTATGTAACACCTCATAAGGGCTTACAAGGTGGTGCGGCGCATTCAGCAGCCACTGCCTGCCAGAAGCACCGGGGCAAACCCCTTCTCTTAACGATAAAGTTTAACTGGGTTCTTTTACATGCATTACACAACACACAAGACCTATGGCTTTATGTCCAATCTGAAGGACCAAGCAATAAATGGTTAAGTGTCTTGCTTAAGGACACAAGTGTTATGACCAGGACTTGAACCCATACTCTGCTGATCAGAAAAACCAAAGCTTGAGTCCGGTGCACAAGACGGCTCGACCCGAACACGCCTTGTAAGACAACAAAAAAGGATAGTTTCTGTATCGTTTCTGTCATGTATAAAAACACAAGAGAACATTGTCACCAGTCCTACTGTCTCCTTGAATTTTTTAGTCAGTACCGTTAATTAGTTCAACAGCTACATTTCTTGAAAACTATTATCATTATTATAGAGAGGGTTTATTGATCTTTATTGATCACTTGGTGCTCGATATGGGGGCGTGGTGTACCCCCCTCTTTTGTGTCGTCATTGTGTTCTGGGAATCTCAGGAATTTTTTAGATGATTTTAGGGGGTTACTTCTGTACAAGAAGAAAAGAGTGTGTTAAAGAGGGAACACCCTCTGCCACATATTTGGCGTGGTATAATGTTGTTTTAGGCAGCCATGAAGCCGAATTGCAACAATATAATTTGCCCAGGTAGTAGTTAATAAGCAGGACAGTTCTTGCCAGAACTTAGTGGTCTCCTGAATTCTGAAATCGACTCAGCGACAGTAGAATAAATAGCAAGACAAGTTCTCAAAGAGAAATATCTACAGTGCATAAATATATATACACATGGTGTTACCACAAACTGAATATACAATACAAATTTGGAAAATTTGAGATGGTCTTGATTAGCATGAATAGACCCTATTTAAATTTGTTATTCATCTTTATACCATTATGTGCAAGTCTGTAAATAAAATAAAACATTGTTTTTGTAAATCTCACCAATGTTGTGCACACCCTTAAGTTCAATATTTGTAACTGGTATAAAGTTGAAGAGAAGAATCAATCATCTGGCATTTGTTGTTGCCATCATTCTAGTTGCCCATTCCAAGGCGCTAAGCAAAGTGAAGACAAATTTAAGACAAAAGACAGCCTTTTCACCGGCCCATTCTACTTGACAAAGAAAATTGCTTTATTTACAAATTGTCAAAACTTATTCATTGACATTGCACATGTACAATGTTGTATCGTAATGAAATGGCACTACTCTACTTTTAGTAAGACACATTAAACATTTCAAACCTTAATCTGATAACCATAAATGTACAATCAAAGACACACTATAACACAAGAAAAAACTCTTCAATACCAAAGAAATGTTGACTGAAGTTTGCTTTCTCCTCACAAGAAAGGCAAAATTGCACTTTTTAAGTTAACTGCATAAAAATTTACACACTAAGACTATCCTCAGTAAACGAAGCTCCACAATGGGTCTCCGTCTCTGTCTTTGGGTCAGGTGTGATAGTTATCACTTCTAGTTCTTGATTGGCCGGGTAACCGATGACATTATATGTCACCTCACCTTTGTGTCTCTTTGATTGGCTGCTCTTGTAAATGACTATAGTTATGACAAAGAAGACCACGCCCCAGAACGTTAACCCAGCAGCCAAAATCACAATGACAAGTTGACTATCTATAGGTTCAAGGAGCACAACTTCTTCTTCCAGTTGTGTGGCAACGGTCGAAGAAGATGAACCTGTTGCTGAATTGAACTCCGAACTCTTCGTTGAAGTTGGAGACGCCGAACTCTTCGATAACGTTGGAGACCCCAAACTCTTTGTTGAAGACTCCAAGCTCATCGTTGAAGACGCCAGTGTTTTCTTTGATGTTTTGGGTGAAAATGTGTTTTCGCTCAGAGTAGAGGGTGCAGAAGTTTGTGGCGGTGGTGTTACAGCTAAAAAAAAGTAATAATAAAAACAATTTTATTTGTAATGCGTCAAGGCTGTTCAAAGGCGCATGACAATGTACAATAAAAATATTTTAAATACTGTAAATTGACACGGTAAAACAATTAAAATACTGCTAGTAGAATTGTTGCTGAAACATATTCAATACATGCCTATAATTACTAAAACTATACTGTTCAACAGCAGTCCAAAAGTTAGAACAAAAAATAAAACTTGTTTTAGAGCGAGATTTTGGTATTGGGAAAGTATAGACCCCTTGCATATGATGTCACACTCTCAAACAGCGCCCTCACTGGGGCAAAAGGAGGCAAACTAATTGGACCACAGCTGCTCTTGGTGCGTTAAAAATGTGTGCGTGACCTCAGTGTACCAGCAGCGATGCTTGTTATGGGCTATCCAACTATAATGAACTTTGTCTAAATTTTTTCGCAAATTCTACAGAAACGTTTCTTTTGAGATTTAAAAGGGAGACAATATCATGGCATTGTAGTTGATTAGCTTTAAAGGAAGTCTGGATGACGAACCCAACAAATGCCTGGGTGGTTTTCCACTTTTTTATATCAAAAGCTTATAGTGGGTAATACAAAATCTCACCAATTCCACTGCATGTTGTTTCTGATGTCACAGTGATGTCATCAATTGCAATATCGGATTTGAATCCGTCTCCTCTTTTGGCTTCAAATAATATCTGCAGAATAAAAAAATAAAAACATGTTGTCATAAATTATTTAGATTGAAAAACAATATTGGTTAATCATGTAGCAAGTTAACAATTTCTTGGCAAGGAGAGTTTCTCTGACACAGAAAGGTCCCTACCCTGAAATTACCAGACCATGATTATTGTGGAGAATCTTACCACTCAAATCAGTTCATCAAGACCAGACTGGCGCTAGAGTAGTAGAAAAAAGCCTGGTCCCATGTTGGTATAATTAGAATTAGTATTCATAACTGCTATTGCACACAGGGGACATGACCAAGATGGCAAGTGCCTGACAAAGGTCTACTGTGATTGGTGATTGCCACCCTAAAAAACAAAACCTGTCAAGTTTATCTCCCGCCAAAAGTCCTCTAACTTAAACAAAGCTTAATACCTCAAAGCCTGATGATGAGCTTCCATCAACTTCTGCCTCAAGCCACTCATCTCCTTGTTCCCCCTTCAATGTCCACAAGGAGTCTGTCGCAACCTCTCCCTGGCGTTGTAGGAGGACGCTCAATCGGCCCGTGTCCTTCCCGTGCATGTGATAGAAGAAGCGGACACAGAATGCCGGAGTTGGCCGGAATGTTGGACTGATAACTCTGCAGCGTCCCACGCACGTGGGCCAGATGTTTCAATATACATGTAGTGGCCTAAAGTAAAAAATAATATAACAAATATTTGTGAAAGAGGTTTCTGAGAAGATTATTATTTGAATTTTTTTACTATAAAGGAATCGTTAAGGCTTCACACTCATGCTCACTGTTCATTTTGTCAAATTCTTCAACGCTATAATTTTGTCGAGGCTGGAATGCTGTTTCTACATACAGTCAATACAAGCTGCGTGTGGCACACCTGCAGGGCCAATTTCATAGAGCTGCTTAAGCACAAAAAGTAGCTCAGCACAACCAAAATTATGCTTACCAGAATAAGTTTACCAGCCAAACTGCCATATCACATGTACAATTTGTAACTGGTATCCTGCTCATTTCTGCTGATAAGCAGGCAAGTTTAAGCAATATTTTCTGCTTAAGCAGCTCTAAGAAATTGGGCCCAGATATCAACATTCTTTCTTGTCAAACATTGACGATGCTCTGACCTTTGTGCAAACACTGACACAACGATACTGTCTTCATAAATATGGTGAAGATTAAGTTATTCACCGACATTCCAGTGATTGCAAGGCTCGAGTGACGTCAGCATCTTTGTGGCAAAGGTCGTCCAAGAGAATGATGGTTGTCACTTCTAACAGTGTCTTACCATCTCCGAGAAAATGTTGAATATTTGAACTTTAATGTTTTTCTACTTCAGATTGCCTGGAACAGTAAATCACCTCTTAAGGTACATCTTTTCCAGACTATTTCTATTTTGCATCATGTTGACTTACCATCGGTGGAGTTAACTCCAAGGGTGTGGTCGTGAGATGGTCCCGTCTCAGATGTGGGCGTGTTTCCCCGTGTTACAGACCAATCAAAATTGTCGGTGTTGTCCTGAACATAGCCGCAAGTGTCATCTTGAGTTTCGAAGTCACAGACAAGACTGAAACCATCTGCTGCTTCCAAAACAAAAGGACAAAATATTAATGTATTAACTTGTATTTGTGTTTTACCCATACACCAATGTGTGTTATTAAGCACTTTATACTAAGTACTTTCCCTGTGTCCTGGGAAAAAAATATAAAAAAATCCACAGGCATACTTTGTTGGGATTCAAGCCCACAACCTTTGCCATTTCAGAGCAGATGTCTTACCACTAGACCACCAAGCTTGCCCGGTAGCTAGAGGCAGTTCGAATCCCATATTTTAGCAGTGGGTATCGCAACGGTTCCAACACATGTTAAATGGATGTATTCACTTTAAATGGAATAATCAAATTTGAACACATTTTTTGTTTTAAGTAACAAATTTATTTCAAAAGTGGGGACAAGAACTGTGGATTATAAGGGCTAAAGTTTAGAGAATAATTTTTACAAACAAAAACTTGACCAAATTGAACGTCGTTCACTTTCTGGTGGACTTTGTACATTTATTCCTAGTTTCTAGTTGAAGCCGACTAATTTATAGTCTGACCGTCTGCACTATTTGTCACCTTGGGATTTCTTTGATATCGTAATGGAATCTCACCTCTTTTGTCTCAAATTCAAAATAATGTAAAAAGATAAACTCGATTTGCATATAAAACAAGCCCTATATTTACTACTAAGGTATATTTAGTTTATAATGAACACTTTAGTAATTTTGTAAATGCATCTCAGATAAAATTTCGCCAAGAAGCAAATGGCATCACATAATATAGTAAATCAAGGGACATGTCAAATACCTTTTAATGAAATGCTATACAAACAAATCACACACCTACTGAGGTCAAATTCAGTTTTGTGATCCACTCATTTTCCAATAGATAGAGTCATTATAAAAATGAAAAACATATCATAAGTCTGTAATCTCAGGTCAAAATCGGTGTAAAATGCCACTGTGCTTGATTGATACCCTTCAAGTGCAATTTTTGTCAAAGTCCAAACACGTTCGATGACATAACATTCAAATAATATGGTCTGTACATTTTCGGTGTGAAGAATTTTTAGTTCGTTCCTGAATTTTTGATGGTATTCAATCAGAATTGAATTCGACTTTTTGACTGGCGCAAAAATTCCTGATTGGAATGTACAGACCCATTTGTCTTTTGCTGTCTGATGGCGTCATGCTTCAAGTTTCGGACTGAAAGAGTACAAAAAACAACATATATTTTAACATGAAGTTAGAGACTTGCAAATTTTTGTTCCACTTTCATGAGGACTCTATCTACTGGAAAATGAGTGCATCACAAAACTGAGTTCGACCTTGGAGCCCCTCTTTAAGATGAGAAGCATAGCTTTCTTACCTGTCTGGAGTGATAGGGAAGCCCACACGCAGATAATACCAAAAACGGCTGTCAAATCCATCCTTTGAATCTGGTCACCACAAATCAGAAATCAATCAATCACACGAAGAACCTCACACAGACGATAAAATGACAACCCAAGAGATAAATCCAGGCATTTTATACAGCTTTTTTGCACAGCCAGAACTCTTCCTGTTTTCGACAATAACGCCAAGACATTTCCTCTGCGGTGGGAAATCCCTAAATAAAACTAAAACGGTTTGCCAAACAAAAATCGACACAACAGGATCCTACGTATCTCATATGCATTTCCCTTGCTACAACAATAAAGCCATAATTCTTATCATGGCTGGCTTTGCATATGAGACGCTCTGATGTAAATTACAGTAGTAACTAGACCACTCATTCCAAAGGTCAGTTTCCAAAGTCCACAAGGAAGTGTACTGCAACAGACAAGATAACCGGAAAAATAACAACACTGCATAAATAGCAACCGGCCATAAACTTGTCCAGTGAGTCTCTTTATAGACATTCAGGGTCTGGCTATTTCAGTGGGTGTTTTTCGAAATAATTATCTGTCATTTCGTCAATATCGATTTCCTTTGAAGCGTTGTAGGAATTAGAGAAACACAAAAAAAGAAATGTCCAGACATGTTTATCAAACATCCGGTGGAGGTCCTTGTACATGAAATAACAAATCTGTTAAAGGTTGAGCTCGATCGGTCATCAGAGTAACGAGAAAGTTGTGAAAAACACCCTTATTCGCCCTTTGCACGGTCAGCCATTTGCGTGTAGAGCCTCGAATTGGGGACAGCAGTGAATAGAAGCATTATATAACTCTGTATTTTCACGGTAATGTAATGACACTTTCATCCAAACAGATACACCAATACAAAACAAATGAAGCATTAAGTCGAGGCTCTACAAGCACATGGCGGATCCGTGCAAGTAGCGAATATATGTTTTTCAAACATTGGGTTTGGACTCATTAGATCAGAACTACCGGTAAATGTTTTATTCTCAACAACTTAAGCGTTTCAAGCAAAAATACTTCAAGGAAAGTTTTCCACCATGACCATCTTCGTACCATGTAAGTGATGTGCAAGTCTGTGACCGTTTATTTTTGTCAACCTCACCATTGTTAACCATTGTTTCAAACTTACCAACCAAAAGGACCTATGGTATAAAGGCCTGACGTTTGGCCCTAGCAGAGTCTTTCGTGGTGGCTAAATGACAACACAACACACATAAAGAGGTATACTGGTGTAACCAGTACACACCAGTATTACACCAGTACACACCAGTATTACACCAGTACACACCAGTATTACACCAGTACACACCAGTATTACACCAGTACACACCAGTATTACACCAGTATAACCTGTTTATGTGTGTTGTGTTGTCATTTGATTTAGCCTTCGAAAAAGACTCTGCTAGGGTTGAAACGGCCACCAACAAATTTTTGCAATAATGAAAGAGATAACTTTTACAAAACGGCATGAATTTATACTACTTAGGAAGGCAATAAAATACAAGTCACTCGTTTTAGTTAGTGCAAAATTTTATTTTGCAGATGACATTGTTTTATTGACATTCCCTCATGAAAGGGTCATAGTTCATCCAATTTTTGTTAGCACCATGCCTCCATCTAATGTTAATAAGCAATGCAGTTAAGGTTTATTAATGCTAATAACAGAGTGCTTATTAATTAATAAATGCATAAGAATTAAAACAATATATATATATATACCAAAAACTAAATATCAGCCAGCATTGGCTGAAAATCGACAACAAACTGTGTGGGTTTTATATTCAGACTGGTCCCTTGACAACTGAAACTACCCACGGCATGGTTTTTGCAATGGGTTAGATATGGACACCAACAACAGAAAATAGCCAGTAGAACTGGGGCTTCCAGAGTAGTCACAAAACTACCCTGATCCAGATATAATATCTACATCCCATTTGGGATACTTTCTCCCAATGTGGATATCAATAGTCCTCAATCGAGATAATTTCAGAGTAGTCGCAAAACTATCCTGATCCAGATATATTATCTACATCCCATTTGGGATACTTTCTCCCAATGTGGATATCAATAGTCCTCAATCGAGATAATTTCAGAGTAGTCGCAAAACTATCCTGATCCAGATATAATATCTACATCCCATTTGGGATATTCTCTCCCAATGTGGATATCAATAGTCCTCAATCAGGATACCCTTGGAGTATGAGTAGGACTCATGAATTTAGTGTTAAAATACATTAAAGGAAAATATATATTTTGTTTTGAAGTTTTAAATCCACTAAGAGGTACACATTATGTATCATGTCCGATCATGAGCTATGGTGAACTAGGTTATTAAATAGATAACAGTTTCTGCCTCATTTTATATATTTTTTTTATTACCAAAACAGACAACCTGTTTCAATAATATTATACAAATATTGGATGCATATAAGTACTTTGTCAAAGAATATAATTTGGAGTTAAAATCTGGACTATTCCATTTCACAAGACGGAGCCGGAGTGAAATGGAACAGCCCCGGTTTCACCGAGTGATTGTATTCTGCGACAATTTCCTGGCAGTATGCATGGCAAAAATATAGGATGACATGTGACGCGTGTTCCACCAATCAAACTGCAAGGATATGTGTGTGTGTGTGTGGAATATAACAAAGATAATTATGCACCCACAGTTAGTATTTTGCCAGAATTCAGCATTCTTGCATTACTAATACTCTGTCCCTTTTGTCTTGCCAAACACGTTAGCCACAAATTAATTTGTTAAACATGCTCCCCTGAAGTACACATGATGAGTACAAAGGGCTAAAAAAACACCATGACATTTCAGAACTGTAATTCTATATATACACTGCTCCCCTCCCCCCCCCCCACACCAACAAGAAAAAAAGAAAAAATTTGAGCCAAATTTAATACAAGTTTGAATTAAGTGGACAGTAGGTGTCTGCCTGCATGTTCATTGAATGCAGTTTGGAAACATGTTTTGTTTATATGCAAGTTCGCCCTAAACAAGGCTGTAAGCCACTCTTGGTAAGGAGCTACAAGAAGAAAAACATTTAAGAAATATTTTCATAAAAACATTTATGGAAATAACTCGGGGGAGCTGAAGGTAGGAATTGATATTCCTCTTTAAAACAGTCTAGATTGTAGGATGGAGGGAAACATACACCAGGCAGGGAGTTCTAAAGAGATGCAGTACGTGGAATAAAACTGTTGATATGGCGAGAGTGTATGGGTGAGAAGAAGCAGAAAGCCTGGTTTCATGTTCAAACACCCTGATAGGAGGAACCAGGTCAGACACACTGGTGGCCATGAAAACATCAAAAGACATGGAAAAGACAAAGGCTGGCTACAGACCCAAGGTGGGAAAGAGGTTGTAACGTTTTCAAAATCGTATGCAGAAGTATGAACCAAGAGAAATTTGACAAATTCTAAAGGAAATCAAAAAGCCATAACCGTCTTTACATTGAGTCTATATACAGCGATACAACTAATAAGGGGTTTTTATATACTAAACTGCTGACATATACCAACAATTTACATATAACCATGGCATAATAATATAAAAAAACCATTCATGATGGAGTTTTAGACCACTCAATACAAAAACCTTAAAAACATGTTTTAAATTCACATATTGTATACACAAAACGACACCTACCCTAAAATAGCTGCAGTAGGTGCCCTTAACTTTGACTTTTTCTTACCAGCTGGACAACCTTTCCACCTAAACTTTTATACTGGTCTTCTTTTAGATAAATTCAGTGACTTGTTATCAAAGACTAAGGTCAGACGTCTTCCATGGTAAACGTCTTCCATGGTAAACGCCACAGTCAACTTTATCGTTTCTAAGACACTTCCATTTTACAACACAAATTGAGCAACATCTAACAAAGCACTAATGGAAGACTGCTCACACTGGAAGCAAATAACCTGGACCCAATTTCAGGGCTCTGCTCACCGTCAGCAAAGAATCACTTACGGAAGCAGGGAATTCCGCGCTTACATCAAAAGTATTTCATAGGTTAGCAGGGATGTTTTGCTTGTGCGTGTGCGTACAAGTCATTCTTCGCTTATTCATGGCTAGTGCAGAAGTTCTGTGCTTGCCCTGTAAGTGTAGAATGGTGATCGAAAGCACAGAATTCGGCGGCAAGCGGAGCTGCTTGAGCACAAAAGTAGCTAAGCACAACAAAAATTATGCTTACCAGATTAAGGTTACCGGCAAAAATACCATGTCACATGGACCATTTGTGACCGGTATCCTGCTCATCTTTACTTAGCAGAAACTTTGATAGCAGTGTGTTTTTTTTGCTGAAGCAGTTCTATGAAACTAGGCCCTGGTTTCTAGGGATGGAATTTTGATGTATTTTAATTTGCATTTGGGCCACTGGTCCACCATCAAAGGAGGACTCTGGGCAAATACACAGAAATCTCTCTCATCAAATTAACTTGAAAAGCAAAAGGTTGTGGGAATCGGTCACCCCCCCCCCCAAAAAAAAAAACCCAGAAAATTAACTTTCTCCACGACAAGACGAGCAAACCTGTGTTCAACAAAAGTAATTCCTGTTCATTTGAAATTTCAAACAGCTTAAAAAAAAAATGGAATACCCAGTTATCAAAAAAAGATTTCCAGATTGGAAGCAGTTTCTTCCAATTATAATCCGGATGTTCAAATCCAGCTCCAGTCAATTTGTCTCTGCTCAACCCAAGAGAAAGAGAGAAAAAGAAATTAAGATTTGAAAATCTCACTTCACTTGGTTTGGATTGGATCATATTTCATGCATTACAATAACTACAAACCAACATGTAAAATATAATTTACAGTGGAAATACACACCACAAACCGAAAACATAACACTCAAAATCAGTTGGTATAAAAATCAAACAAACTTTTGATAACTAAATGGAAATGGAACAGATTATGACAGTAAGGCACAGTAAAAACTTTACAAGGAATGAGCGAGACAAAAAAGTAGGCACCCAATCTTTCTTCAAACACTTACAGGGTTGACTTGGGTTGATGATTTTTTTTAAAATATCTTCTAAGGCACGATTTCATTTGCAAAATATTTACTGGATGATTACTTAGAGTTCTTTAGAAAAAAAACAGGAGGAAGTTTAATCTAGATTGAGGCAAAGCATCTTTCTGATTAATGTATGTACGAGGCAGCTTCTGCTGGAAGTTTGAATAAACGTTATACAAATATTGGTTTCATGTGAGCGCACTGTCGCAGACTATAATCATGAGAAGAATTCTGTACTGTTCCATTTCACAAAGCGAAAACCGGGTGAAAGGTAAAGCCAGATTTCACCGAGTGATTAGATTCTGCGACAATGCACGAATGAAATGCCTGTTTTATATAACTCACAGATAGATCCTTGTCATTTGAAATTTGTTCACAATCAGCACAAAATAGAAACAGAATTCTGAAAATTCTAAAAGTAGAAAAAACAATAACAACTTCCAAACAATGCGGATGATTCCATGTAGACACCAACCTTCTTCGCCCTGACAAGACTTTGACTCGCTTGGACAAAATGGGCGGGGAACCATTTTTTTGGATATGACACTGCAAAGCATCCAATAAATATCCATATAGGACTCCTATATTAAATTTGGGAGCGTCGCAGCATTATATATGGCAAAATAAAGAATGACATGTGACGCGTGTTCCACCAATCAAACGACAAGGATCTCTGTATGTGGTATATATAATAGATTTTATTGATAAACTATAATTTTTCTCCATCTAAACAAGAATAACAAAACATCTATTCTTTTTAAAAATGGAATACAATTCATGCAGAAAAAGTTGTGTATTTTGACACACAGATAAAATGGGCCGTGCAACTGTGAATGTCAAATTTGACAAAATAAATGTTTGCAGAAGTTACACTCAAAAGAGAAAAAAAATAAAACAAAAAGTTCACACATTCCCATTTTGCAACCCCTATGGAGACTTCTTTTGTGCTTTCCTTTGTAGTTGCACATACTCCGTTAAATTGAATGCCGATTTTGCATGGCAGAAAATAATGCCTTGTAAGTTTCATTGAAAATGGGCAATATAAATTTCAATGCCTCAATGTGAAATGGAATGACTGTTTCAACTGAAAAGGCAAGATCACTTTAATGTGAATGAATGAAAGTGAATAAGGCTTCTTTTGCCAAAAATTAACCGGGAAAAAAATTACTGCTCAATATCTACTTCCGAGCAATAAATTAAAAAAAAAAAAAAATAAGCAGTTGCAAGAAAATATTTCGGGAGTTGACGGATTGAGTTTCATCTGCATATTTAAAAAAAAATCTATACAAAAACAAATATTGTTTCGCAACATACAGATTCTAGTCCCCTTAAATAATACACGCACAGTTCACGACGCAGTCCCTCATGTTGCATGCATTGAAGTGCATCAACGCACGAACTACATGTTTTGAAACTGTACCGCTTTATATCTACCACACATCACACAACAAATGAAGGCATTAATTCTTTACCATGGCACAACTATGAAAACTGGATGATAACAACTTAATTGACATGCTGTATTTCACTAAAAGTGTATTTCACGACTTTTGTTTTTTTGCCTGCGTTCCTACTTTAAAGACCAAAAAAAGATGAAGAAAAAAGTAATATTTTTATAGTGGTTTAACAACCTGGGGTCAGACCAGGAAAAAATTTCAGCTTAGACAAAAAAAAAAAACTAATACACAGCAAAAATTTCATTCAAAACACCATAAAACAATACACAGAACCTGACAAACAATTCTAGCTTTTTTTTTTATAACATAATTATTTTCGGATAATTTCCTCTGCATTATAATTGGTTCGGATAAATTGTATCACCTCTTCTCGCAGCAAACTAGGGTTATAGAAAAGAACGTTAAATATGTACAATGTTTGCAACCCCTCTGGTTCAACCATTTTATATAAAGCTGTGCACTTCTAAGTGTGCAACAAAGTTGTCTTTATTAAAAAAAAACAATTAACAAATAAAATCATGGATGTTAACATGCAATACATGTACCAATAAGAACTATAAATAAATAGTAAACTTGCCGGTACAACCATGTGTAAATCACTTTTGGGGAGTGTTGGCTCTGAAAAGAGCCGGTGTGGTCTCAACGTTTCGAACAGTGTACTCTGCTCGTCTTCAGAAACAACACTCTCACAGAAGAGATCTAATACATGGTTGTACCCGCAAGTTTTACTATTGATTTATAGTTACTTCTTATTTTTCACACCATGCAAAGCTTCGAGCACCCCTTACATGTACCAATGGAGTGAACTCTGACACATTGACCACTGTGCAATCATCATGAGCTATGAGTTGTGAGTGACTTATGGTAGTTTGTTGGGGTCTTCCCCTCGGCCAGACAAACCGTCTACCTCACCCCACTATGCTTTCACTTGAATATAAACAAAGCGTTATCATTCAAAAAATCCACACTAAATCAACAAATTAAATTTACAGTTTGCTAAATTTCATCTATACAACTCGGCACGATGCTTGACAATTTGTTTTTCTTTCTACCAAATCTTAGCTATTTTTTTCCCCCTCTCATTTTCGTTATCTCACTTGATATAAGAAAGTTGTACAAAATTTAAAGAATAGACTAAATTAATTGTACAGTATAAGAGATTACAGTAGAAATTATGTACATTTTGATTCTAGTCATTATTGCTGGTCATCGTATAATAAAGAATGTGACTTGAAATTTGGGACAGAGTAACAAATTTTGGTCAAAAATTTCCTTCAAAATTGCCTCCTATAACAAACCTTCATCTAAAAAAAAATCACTAAAAGCACTTAAAGGGATGGTACAGTAAATGGTTTTGGATGACAAGTACACTCAGTTAAATGTTTGGATTTTTTTTTTCCAGCAAGACTGGGGAAAGCACCGAGTGTACAGTGCTTACTGCTTATGAGATCTTGTCTGCAGTGACACGAGCTTGCCTCGCGCGAGTAACGATTATTTTAGGAAACGAAGCTGCGAAGCATCTCTGTGAAGTGCTATATTGATAAATATAGGACTCCTATATAAAATGTTGGAGCGGCACACGTCACGACAGTAAATACATGGCCAAATAAAGTATGACACGTGACACGTGTTCCACCAATCAAATGAAAAGGATTTATCTTTGCGGTATATAACAAACTATATACCAGGTAGGCTTTTTAATTAAAAAATTTGCACTTTTTTTTCTTCTTTTCTGCAGATCACAAAACACTGTACCAAGTCTTTAAGGAAACTGAGCTTGATTCCAAACTCATCTTATCTGAGCTTCTCAAGTATTCACCATCGCCTCGGTGATTGGTTCATGAGAATCACAGTAATTACGATCAATCAATTTCTTCAAACCATCGTCTGAAGAAACCTCAGCGTCTTGTGAGCTAGATGCCTTGGACTCCCTCCGCACTACTTGCCATAAAACTTCTTGTTTAGTAGATAGATGAGCAGGTTGACGTTGATCTTAGCTCTGCCGAACATGTTCATGACGGACGCTCCCTCATACTGAAGCTGCAACAGATCCTGGAGAGAAACAGAAACTTAAGTTCAACACTAGTTGATGTGCCTCACAATCTAGAAATAATTACTTATTCATTATGAATAATAATATAATAATATTGGAGTCTCAAATAGCGCAAGTGTCCACCAATAAGGTGCTCAAGGCGCTGGAACAAAGAGAAACACTTTTTAAAGACAGGTTTTAAAGTTTTTATGAATTATGAGACCCATTTATGCAGCACCTTTTAACAGTTTACAAGGTGCTGCGGTGCATTCAGAGCCACTGCCAAAACACCAGACAACCCCTTCTCTTAGGATGAGTGTAACTGGGTTCTTTTACGTGCATTACACAACACACAGGACCTACGGCTTTACGTCCCATCCGAAGGCAAAGCAATAATGGTAAAGTATCTTGCTCAGGGACACAAGTGTCAAGACCGGGACTCGAACCCACACTCTGCTGATCAGAAACACCAGAGCTTGAGTCCAGTGCTCTTAACCGCTCGGCCACAACACGCCGACTTCGATGGCTAGAAATCAAACAGGCAGGGGTTGCTTACCTGGAATACGACCTGCACTGTGTCCATCTTGACTCCGAGGAACTTAGCCGAGATGTCAAATCCACCCGGCAAGGAGGACGGTCTGATCTCAAACATCACATTCTTGAATCTAGACGGGATGAGACAAACAAAAATTCAAAATAACATAAGGGTGTGTTATTAGTAGCTCGGAATCAACTACCGGAGATCACAACATTCAGATTTCAGAAGTTCTATTTTCTAATCAAGTCTGTCGACATGGTGCCGCATTTTGCCACAAACACAGAGAAGATTTCCTGTCATATCCTGCCAGAACAGAGCCCCAATTTCATGGCTCTGCTTACCGCTTGCAATCACCACTCTTCGCTTACAGAGGACAACGCCGAATTTCCGCACTTGCCCTGTAAGCGAAGAATGATGATCGCAAGCGCAGAATTTAGCGGTAGGCAGAGCCTTGAAAGTGGGCTCTGTTATAATCCAAGATTTAGCATGTTTGGTAGAGTTATTTTGAACTTCCAGGTGCAATGTCCAAATGCATAAAATTAATATTAATACTATTATTATTTTTAGCAATAACAGGATAGTTCAAAAATGGTTGGATTCAAAACAATCTAAAATTTATCAAAATGATAACAATACAAGTATCCATAATACAATACAATTTAAAACATTAAAACACCCAAATTGTGGCAAGCATTTGGAGAAAAGTAACACGAAAAAAGAAGAAGATGGTCATGGTAAAAGCATTAAAACATACATTATAGTAACCATGGGACAATAAAATGCACAGGTATTCAACTCCAAACTACCAAAACACACAATTTAACAGAGAAGAAGCACAGTTTAAACAGGGTTAAAACATGACCAATAAGTACTCAATGTCACTACAGAAGACTAATTACTTGAAAACCAAAGATCAAAGTAATGGAGGACAAAAACTAGCACTAAAAATAAAAACTGACAGTCATTATCATGGCACGCTGTTTGGAAAAACAAGTCTTTGAAAAAGGCATCCTCAAAAAATATTCAAAACAAATACATAAAATCGTACAATTGGTAAAAAAAACTTTGAAAAAGTACACCAAAATTGTACATGTTGGTTGGTCTAAAACACCCAACATCTGAGAGACACTCCTTATGATTAACAGTGAATTCCTTCAATCCAAACACCAGGGCTTCCCTTAACACTAGCCCGGCGTACAGTGTTTAGTAAAAACTACGGCTAGAAAACAATGCTTCTCAACTTGCCATGTGGGCGACTATTAAACTTGTTAAACTGGACCATAAACTGGTTGTGTTTGCTAATAAACACGTCAGAAAAACATATTAATGACAAAACAGTATAAAAATCTGAGCAACTAAAATCCTGGGGTTAAGTAGAATGCACAGTTCACTAGCCCGGTACGCTACACAGCAAAAAGCTGAAGCTCAAAGCCTAAAACACATCTGTACACCTAAGTTTGACACCATAAAATAACATACTGTGTTTCTTCCAGTCCTTCAATCTCTAAAATGACACCCTTTTCATGGAGTCTGGCTGCATTGTAGGTCACCGCCGTTGCCTTCTTATCCGTCTTGGTTTTAGCCTTTGATGACCTCCTGCATTAAAAAAAATAATAACCCAAAACAATAAATGAAAAAGTGGTAATGTGTCTTGGCCGAGTGGTATACTGCATCGACTCAAGTTAGAAGACTGGTCTAAAAGTGCCTGATGAACTGGGATACTAATGTTGTAAAGCGCCTTGATCTAGCTACTAGAGTATATGCGCTATATAAGATTTACAACATTGTTATCCCTGTTCATCAGGCATACTTAAACAGTTCCTCAAACTTTCTCACCCCCCCCCTGGGGAGCATGCAACCCCCCAAGCTGCTTGAATTAGCACTAAGGGATTTCTCCAGCGCCATACTGTCTCAGCCCTCTCAGGTTCCCATTTATACACCTAGGTTAAGAGAAGCACTTATGGTTAGGTGCCTTGCTCAAGGACAGATGTGTCATGACCGGGATTCGAAACCCACACTCCGATGATTCATTCATCAGAACTTGAGTCAGATAAACTAGACTGCTGGGCCATCGACACGCCTCAACACAACTGTAGACAATGTGAAGTGATCTATTTCGGAGCTGCCAACATTTGCACCTTGCAGTCAGGGAGATTCTGTCTAACAATCAGGGAGGTATTTAGAATTACATTCAACATAACAGAGAAAAAGTTTCAATAATCAGGGAGATTCTTAAATCTGTTCATCAGAACGTGGAAAGATTGGTTTTTATTTTTCAGGGAAACTTTCTGCAGAACCAGGTAGAGTTGCCCTGCTATTCTCCAGCCTACTCACTTTGCCTGTAGGTTTTCCAAGCAGGTTCGAATGTACTGATTGTAATAATCCGTCTGGTCCTCGTAGAACTCTGCCTTGGACTCCAGAGCACCCATCGTACCTTTCATCTTCAAGATATCCTGCTTCCTCCGTTGCCGATAGCGACGTTGATTCCTAATATCCTGCAAGTGTATCAACAAGTCATGAATGAGTGGCCACGAAGCTCAGTATTCGATTGGCTAACCCCAGTCTACCAAACTTATTGAGCAATAGACCGATCCATTAAGCTCCGCCCCCTTACGTGTTGACCAATCACAACCTTGGCCATGCCACCGAAAGTCCGACAAAAGTCTGACACACTAAAATCCCGTTTGAAAAGTAAACACGAGTGCACGCGTATACTTAAAGCGCACACGTTCATCTATGATGCACATGTGCTGCCCACGTGTGCAGTGGTGAATGAGGCAGCCAATGCTGTGATTGGGTCAATATGTTGAGGGGTGGGGCTAATCGAATTGGTCTATTTGTAACAGACAGTTGACATCGCCACGCCAAAGAAAATGTAGGTTCCTAATACTTCGACTTCAAAATGGCCATACATAATAATAGTAATACGAGACATTCTCATAGCACATAATGCAGGAGCCTCTATGCGCAACACAAATATAAAACAATGAAATGAAATAAATAAAAAGCACTTGTTACAAAAAATAAAGATCCAAACAATTGAGTTTTTAAAAGTCCCTTGAAAATCTGAAGAGAGTCAGTTTGACGAATATGAAGAGGCAAGTTGTTCCATAACGAAGGTGCAATGAACTGGAAGGCTCTTTGACCATAGAATTTAGTGGAAAAAGTAGTTGGAGTCGGTAGGGATTGGCCAGCAGAACGAAGAGGACGAACAGAAATGTATTTATGCAGGAGATCAGATATATAGACAGAGATAGGCCATGAAGAGCTTTGAAAGTGACGAGATTTAACTTATACGTGATACGCATTTTGATTGGGCGCAGTGGAGTTCTTGTAAGATAGGTGTAATAGTGTTTTAGAACGGTGTAACGTGAGACGAGGCGAGCAGCGGTGTTCTGAACTCGTTGAATTTGAGAAAGTTCTCTACCTGTGCTATTGCATGACCATGATCTGGTAGTGGTCATCACTCTCTACCATTCCTGCCTTCTCAAGGATGTTCAGGTTACGTAGGATCTTCTCCTTCTTGGATGCAACGGCAACCTTCAAGAACAAAACAAAAAAACAAATAATCAGATATACAAAACCCCCCTAATTCCCTTCCCCAACCTCTACTTAAAAAACGGGAGAAAGATGACATACTTGCTGTCATCCATGGCCGACGTGTTCCGTCTCAGCTTCTGACTACTATCTGCCTTCTCGTCTTGCTTCATTCTCTGCTGTAGCAGAGCAGAATGCTGCTCCTCCTACAACAACAAAACAAAGGGAGAGACAAACAAAAAGTTGGTTTCAAGAACTGAACTTCTTAACTTAAGACCCCTATGGAAACCACAGTATTGGCTTGGGGCTCTGGCTTAAGAGTCTGCTACAGCTATGGCTACGACTGTTGCTAAGGACGCTCTATACAACATATGGCAGCGATCCAGCTGTAGCAGTAGCCGCTAATTCAGACCCGGCTTAACGCAAAGCCATGATTTTGAAAAAAGGCTTTTCTCTTTACACAGGACAACTCTGACTCCATTTTGGCCAAGAGTTACCTCAAGGATTTTGTTTTCACCACGAATATTCCCCCTATATAGGATAATCATCAACTAAAAATGTCTACAGTGAGATCGTATAACCAAACTGAAAAACCCTGACTAATGGGTTGCAGTTTTCAAGATGACTCGGGTGAATTTACAGGATGTTACATTTGAGAAGAATTTAGAGACTCTCTATCTGTATAAATTGAAAAAATGCACAGAGCTTCCAACATTTGTATCTTGCAATCACAGAGATTTTGTACAATCTGGCAGATATTTAGAATTACATTCAACATAATACAGAAAAAGTTTCCATAATCAGGGAGATCTTCAAATTTGTTCATCAGAACATGGAAAGATTGGTTCATTTTCAGGGAGCTTTCCTGAAATACAGGTTAGACACAATGGAGATATGTTGTGTAAATCACTGGCCTGTTTGGTCCTGTGTGTTGTTAAGACAAAGAACCCAGCGCACTTATCGGAAAAAGAGAAGGGGTTTGCCCCGGTGTTCCTGATTGATCGGCAGCATATTGCGCCTTTGCATGTAAAAGGAAAAGGTCTACTACTTCAAAACTAGCTCCCTACCTTGCACGACTGAATGTTGAAGCGCCTTGAGCGTCACTGAGTGACGGATATGAGCGCTATATAAGAAGCCATAATTATTATTATTATTATTTTTGTTACCTGTTCATCTGATGCTGTAGTACTCAAGATCTGGGTGACGTTATCCCCAGACTGGCAGCGTATCACATCAACAAGTAATCTCTTGGTCCTAATCCAAACAGACAAACATTTCAAAAAAGAGTGAGCCATCCACACAAAACTTAACCGAGCTCTCCGCATGTAACATTATTTTTAATCAGGGGTGAGATTCAATGGTGAGAAAAAAAAGTCTAAAACTTCTTGGATCCAGATCTTGGGAGATGTTTTGAAATGATGGAATTTCCACCTTCTAATCACCCCTTCGAGTTATAAAAAAAACACGGAAGAAGAATCCTCAGTGCTAGAGAGGTAGATCAAAGAGCACAACTTATTTATATCTGAAGAAAAATTTAAACATTTTTTTTGACCAGAGAGACAAACAAATCACTGAATTCAGATAAAGGTCTGAAATTTCTAGACACTTAGTCAAACCTTTGCAGCAACTATTATCTCTCCACCTTAATCATATTGTGTTCAAATTCTACTCAACGCATAGAAATCAAACTCGGAGAATGCCAAGCTTGACTGACACGCATGCATGGCAAAATAATACCTGACACATGTAGCAAATTATAGCCAACATGTGTATGGCAAATATATCTGACCAAGGCCGCCAAAAGACCAGGGTAACAGAGGCAATGGCCTCAATAAGGTCTTGGCCCTTCATGGTCTCCATCCAATTCCAGGCCCGGATAGTAAAATGTTATATTTTTTTCTTCAAGAAATGTTGAACATAAAAAGTGGGACATAACAAGATCAATAAGAGATGGCTAGATTCTCGTTTGAACTCACTTGATGAAGAGTCGTTTCTTTCGCTATCGTCATCTTCTTGTAACTCAAACTTATTAGTGAGCGTCAGTGACATCTCAGTCTTGGACATACTCGCTAAGATCGCCTCGTACTGAGCATCACCTGCCTCACCTGGTATCTCACCTGTAGGTCAAAGGTCATACTCAATATGGATCAAATAGCTTTTACATGATGAGGGTAGGTAGCCCAATAGTTGGCTGCAATAGACTAATCGATATAGCTTTCCAATACTCAGTGACCAATCACAACCGTCAACATGAACTGCTGTCCGTGGATGCTCTATGATTAAGAGACAGAAACCGCGTGTCATTGGTTGGCAGATGGTATGGTGGGTGGGTAGTCTTGGCTCAAGACGTTCTTATTCATTTTTCGCTGCATCGATATCTCATTACCCGCGCTTTCACATCGTCCCAGACCGCCACACATTATCTCATCACAGATTGCGATTGCGCTCACATCGTCCTTTTCCCAAATCGAACAATAGAGGGCGCTTTCCCAAAACCTGATTCTTTGACAAACCGCTAACACTGACTCAAAACTGATTGCTGGCGATTTGAGAATAGCGCCCTTTTCGGCGAAAATGTTCGGCCGCCGCATAGTGCAACTAAAAAACATCTCGACCAAGACTTGTGGCCCGGAGTGGGAAGTCCCCAAAATGTTCCCACACTCTTCCATCTTTTACAGACTTACACCCTGAAAACCTCCCAAGAATTCCGAGATTCCCACACCACAATGAAAGACACAATGGTAGGGCGGGGGATACACCATGCCATATACGAGCACCAAGTGTGAGCATGACTTCCTGGATTGGTCTTTTCAAACAATAAGTCACGCTCATGACATTCTTTAGTTCTTTATATATTAACAGTGATGTGAAATGCACAAACGTTTTGGTCAGGCATGCAACTGCAGTTCAGTTTGTCAAAAAAACAGACACAGCAGAACTTTGTACTGTGTTTTTCAATGGCGCAGCTCATGTCTGTTTGATCGGTAGGCCGTTCTCCCAAAGGCAAATTTTTTATGACACTCTATGAAAAACAGCAAATTCTCTATGAAGTATGGCCTTCTGGGAGTGTTTCTTCCACACCTTCATGCCTTCATTTTAAAGATACCATGCACGGGAACACACATTCAAATGCAAGAAAATCAATTTTTAAGAGGTGTTTAAAATAATTCTGTGAGAGATTTTGGAGGCTGTGCACTTTCCAACAATTCCATGCACTCCTCATGGGGATCTTCAGAGTACTATTACAAAACTGTTGAGATGATCAAGTAAAAGGGGGAGGCCTTATTTTTTCTTCAT
This sequence comes from Pycnopodia helianthoides, assembly GCA_032158295.1. NCBI lineage: Eukaryota > Metazoa > Echinodermata > Asteroidea > Forcipulatida > Asteriidae > Pycnopodia > Pycnopodia helianthoides. The sequence continues at coordinate 4,892,443 of CM063247.1, read as the reverse complement.
TGTTCTTGTCGTCTTGAGCGAACAATCAAGGGACGATTTCTGTAGATGTAACTGTTTCCGTTCATAAAACCTAACATGTTGTCTAGAGGTGTTTGTGCAATAACCTTTATGCATGGACTGCTACAACGAAAGGCCCGTATGTGTTCAAAGAAGCCCATCTTTTGAAATTTGATCATTGATGATACAAAAAGATGAACTAACTCTGGGTTATGCCCACAGTGGTCGGTGCCGGAAAACCGCCCGGCCCTCAGGATTCCCCAACCACCACTGGCAGGGTTTTCACTATTTCCGACCTCCACACATTTTCTAAATTTTAAAACTAAACGTGCAATTTCCTTTCGTAGGTTTTCAACAAAATATAAAGTGGGTATTTACGAGTAAAAATGGTATTCAAGGCCATTAATTTTGAGTACTTCTTAAGTTGAGTCTATTTTATGATCTACCGTGTAACTGATCCACCCCACAATAGTTTCCAGGAAAACATTTTTCTGCCACTAAAGAAATCCTGGGCAGAACCCTGCAGTAATTAAGTTATGTTTGTTTTCTTTACTTGCAAACACCCCAAACAACACTGTATGGCTGATCAAATAAACTTTCTGCATATCCCCAGAGTTTCGGTGGATTTACCCTACAATGCACTGCAAAGTATGTAGCGCACCAAGCTAAATCAATCACATGAACCATCTCTGCCTTCAAAAGCACCCACTTACTCCTGGGTGAAGAGAAGCAACTATGGTTTAGTGTCTTTCTTATGGACACAAGTGTTATGACCGGGATTCCAACCCACACCCTAATGACTTTACCACAAAGACCAATTTCAAAGAGCTGCTTATGTCAGTTTGTCCTAAGACCCTTTTTACTGCGACCGGAAAATCACTCTTATACCTAGCAAAAATCTATTTTCATGCAAATCGAACCTTGGTATGCCAAACCTAACTTCATTCATAAAACTTGAAGGAACCTGCATGCAAGGAACTAGAATCTGTTGAGCACTCTGTAATTGGAGTACAACAGCAGAAAATCTCTTAAAGTATGTGTCACACAAAGAAAAGGTGGAACTTACTGCTCAGCTTCTCTATACTGTTAAACAAAATAGTCACTTATTTACATGACGACAAAGAAAACCACGGCCCTTGTTAATGAATATTGAAAGAAAATGATACAAGTCAATGAATATGCATACAAGTCAATGAATATGCATGAACAAGCTCACCAGTACTTCTAGTGGAACATTTAAACACTGCAATAAAAGGGAAATTCTGACAGCTTAAGCATAATAATTTTCTGCTAAGCAAACCAATCACAGATAGTACACATGGAATGGCACTTTGGCGGTAACCTTCTTCTTGTAAGCAAATTTTGTTTTGCTGCTAGCTACTTTTTGTGCTCAAGCAGCTCTATGGGCCCTGATCTTGAGTCCAGTGCACTTGACCGCTCGACCACGACAAACCATAACCGGTCTTAGTCAACATCGTTTCTCAGGCTTAAAATACAAAATATAGAGACAAGCTATCGAAGTGCAGGAACCATGCAACCATGCACACTCTACCTCTGTTGAACAAACTAAGAGCCTGGTGGTATTTTCGACTCATCTTTGGATCAACATAGACACCTAGGACATACACCACACACACAAACAAACAAACATCAACTGTTAAATGTCACTTACTACTTCAAATCATGGCAAGACCTAGTCTTTCACTTTGTACACGTCACACAACCAACAACTCTAGCCCTGGGCCCAATTTCATAGATCTGCTTAAGCACAAAACATTGCTTCACAGTTCCTGCTCAGCAAAAATGAATAGGATACCATTCACAAATGGTAGTAAGACATGCTATTTTAGCTGGTAACCTAAATCCGGTAAGCATGATTGTTTCGTGCTTAGCTACTTTTTGTGCTAAAGCAGCTCTATGAAATTGGACCCAGGTGTATGCTTATAAGCACAAGTATGATTTCAAATTGCAAATCAAAACTAATTTTTGTTGAACTGATTTATTAAATCTGTTGTTTATAAATTACTTGATTACTTAACCACTTGACGTGACAGAAAGACTTGATGAAAGTGTTTTCTTCTTACCTAAGATGTCTTCGGGTGAGGGGACTTCCCCAAGATCTTCCAGGAGCTCATGGAGAGGATCGCTTCCCTCCAACGCCATGGACTCAAGATGCTCAAGTAACAACTGAAGACAAAACACCAACAATTAATCTTTTGGAATGAAATCATTCATTTCGTTTCAAGGGTGGGGGGGGGGGGGGGGTTTGGTTGAACAAAGACAAATTTACCTGAGCGGACTTGAACCTGTGACCTGCGTATTAATGTATTAATGTGCCGGGGCTCTACCAGTTGAGCTATCTAGCCCTAATGAGGGGGGTCTCCCTATTTTGTCAATCTTTGTTCGGGGGGGGGGGGGCTCCAGTCTCAAACCATACATCCTGTAATTGCCGTATAGACCCATTGCATATGACGCCACACTCTCAAAAAGGAGGCAGATCATTGGACGATAGCTGTTCTCTGTGCGTAAAAACGTGCGTGTGACCTCAGCGTACCTGTAGCGTTTCGCGTTATGCAAGGGGGAGCTATTGATTTATATGACCCCCTTACACAACACAGAACACGCCTCCGAACAATGCGCATAATTTTGGGTGTCAACTCTCTTTTGTGCATGTTTGTATACGATGTTGACACCCAAAATGACACCCAGGATAGGCACATGTGAGTACGCTGCGCGTTGTGCAAGGGGTCTATAGACAGGGATCACATCCCAAGTTAATGATACAACCTGGAAAATGCCAGCAGAGGGATCACCTTGAAAGTATGAGACTTTTCATTTCGAGTATCAAGTCATAAACCACAATGGAAACTAACTGGGTAAAGTCACAGTCAGCTCCCCTTGGGTTTATTACTTTATTTTATTTTATTTTTAAAATCTAATGTGGAAATGACTTGCTAAAATTCAGGTTACATGCACAAGAATCAATAAAAGTTTTGACTACTGAACAGAAACCATGGATAATTTTGTTATTCTTATTTTGTTTTTCTTTTTCTAAAAGTGGCAATGACTCACAGCGTGGGTGTCGATGATCTCTTTGACCGACATGTACACAATGGGTTTGGAAGGGTTGACAAAGTCCGCATATTCATCGATATTAAATCGCTCCTCTGGCTCTGGTACATCGCACACCTTCAGCAGGAAGTTCCTTCGAGGGAAAAACAAAAAAAACCTCAGTCATCCAAATTGTTGTCAGAAGGGAAGTAAGGCCATATCCGAGCTGGTGGCTACAGCTACGGCTACAACTGTTGCTAAGATTGTTGATAAGAACTTCCAACACTTGATGATGCAGTGGTCCAGCCTTAGCCATAGCCACCAATTTGAACACGGCCTAAGAGTTTACTGAACGGCGGGCCAACAGGGGAAAAAATGGATTTTGTTACAAATCAATGACAACATACATTGGACAAACTCGGAAAAATTCTGTGTTCATACATGCAAAACAACTATAACAGAAAATGGTGCTTTGCTGTGAATAAGTCATAAGTAAAAATAAAATTGCATTTCTTACTGATGACATCATCAACTTTACTCAAACACAATATCGACAAGTAAAAGCAAGGGTTTAACAGGATAGGTATAACATTGACATTTTTGATATTTTGAATAAATTTTTCCAATACTTTTTTATGATACATAAAAATGAACCACTCAAATTGACCACTCATAACTGCAAATACATGCCAAAAGGTAAGCAAAAAATCTCACATGCTAAAATACAATAGACTGAATTTTTGAATACATGAGGGCCCTTTCCACCGGTGAATTTCCTCATATCACACAACAGTTTTATCTTGTTTTGACTGCCTGGATGTCATTTTCTTGTATCAGTGGCCAAATAAATAATAATAATAATAATAATAATAATGAAAAACACAGTTTGTTTGACTTATTTTGCATCATGTAAACTTGGTTCACACACCAAACCTTACGGATCAGATTTGTGGGGTCCTGCTATTGTTGTTCTATTATTCCCTTTTCCAAAGAATTCACTGCAGGGTCCAAGTTGAACAAAGAAAAATTTTGCGGAATCTATTATTCCATTGTGTAAAAGACCTCACAAGGGTCCTTCCATAAGCCCACGCACTCACATGGTCAGAAAAAAAAACTATATAAAAAAAAAATAGCCACAAATTTAGACTGCTCCATTGTGCATTTTGATTGTGGGGGTGCACTGCTTTTGATTGTGGAGGCTGGTGCAAAGAAATATGCACACATCACCTACATCAGTGAGCAAGTTCGGGTGGCGACTAAACTTGACTAGACCAACTAGACTAACCAGAAACCATAGAGCACAGGGAGATTGACAACATCGAACCATGCACTGGAGCATGGTCGACTATGGTCAATTCGAGAGCTACGTAACAGTTTCTGGTCCCAATATACGGCTCTGGTCAAGTCTAGTCGCCCACCCGAACTTGCTCAGTGTTGTAGATAGACAGTTACTAATGGTGGGCAGGGCCTAAAGTACCGGTCTATTCTGATAAGAACTAATATCTTATTTGGTTTTTACCCTTTCACCGATGTGTGTAAAGCACTGTATACTCAGTACTCTCTCCTGAGTTCTGTGAAACAAAATCCACAGGCATATTACTCGGGTGGGATTTGAACCCACATCTAGAGCAGATGTCTTAGAATGCTCTAGAATGACAAAGGTCGTGGATTCGAATCCCACCCGAGTAATATGCCTGTGGATTTTTTATCACAGAACTCGGGGGAAGTACCGAGTATACAGTGCTTTACAAACACCGGTGAAAGGGTAAAAACCAAATAATATTCTTTATCCCTGCTGCAACTTTAACATCTGTTAAACTGATATCTTGTAGGCATCATTATGTTTCTACCCTTGCTCTACAGGAATGCTTACTTGAACCGTCCGAACGCCTCGTTGACAAATCCATTGAGGGAAGCCAGGTGCGCACTTTCACCACCAAACTGCAACAGCGCAAAATAAACAAGGAAACAAAAGCAACCATAGCGTAAAAAACACATCGAGCAGGATGGGAAGGGGTGTGGCTGAGGAGGAGGGGGGGGGTAGAGAATCTTGTTTGCACCCATGGAAATAGACTCCAGAAAACACCGCGTGAGAGTTTGATAGGAGGTAACACAAATCATGTGCCAACCCATTTGGGCTGCACGGCAAATTTTTCCTGTTAAAAAGGAAGACTTAAAGCTTTGCATGGTTTAGAAAGTAAGAAGTCAAGACGACTTGAGGGTTTCTCTTAGAGATGAGCAGATCACACTGTTTGGAACGTTAAGACTCTACAAAGTAGGATTTGAAGCTTTGCATGGTGAAAGAGAGGTTTGCGGTACCACCAAGTTAAAATCTCTTTTGAGTAACTGTTGGTTCTGAAAAGAACCGGTTGTTAACGACTCAACGTTTCGATCAGTATGCTCTGATCGTCTTCAGGAGAATGTTAACGACTCAACGTTTCGATCGGTATGCTCTGATCGTCTTCAGGAGAATGTCTTTCTCCTGAAGACGATCAGAGCATACTGAGTCGTTAACAACCGGTTCTTTTCAGGACTATACTAGTAAACTGATCATGCTTTACATGGGATCAGGCACACCACCATAATCAGAATCCAACAGTTTGGGTGTTCAGTATAAAACACATGGTGTTGGATTTTGTTAAGAGTGAGGAAGGATCTAGTCAATCACCCATGGGAGTTAGGGGTGTACCCCCCTGGGAGTTAAGGGTGTACCACAGCAAAGGATGGCATCAAAACCAGTTAAACAGTCACTCAAAGAAACACATAATTCCTTTTTTAGTTTCGCCTTGGTCACGAATACCAACAGCGCAGCAAGGTTCCCATGAACAAAAGAATAACTTTTTTGTGACTATTTAAAAAGTAAAAAAAAATGATGAGTCAGGGTTTGTTCGAAAAAAACTCGCCCTTACCTCTTTTCCCGAGGCTACTGCCTGCAGGACCTTGGTGACCGATCCCAGGTTTCTCCGTTGGTCATTGGTCATTGCTTTCTCTACAGAAATGTCAATGATATCAAAGGCATCCGGAGCAACGATCGCAGGGTTCATGTAGCGGTAGTAGATCAGATTGCCAACAATCTAAAGGATAAACAGTTAACTTAGTTAAAAAGAACTGTTTAATGTTAGTGTTGAGAATGGTCAGACAGTAGTGCATGTAGTAGTACGATTGACTGTGTACTGTGTAGATGCATTCACCACATGGTGTCATATTGCAGGCCGGCATAGTATTTATCTATCATTCAAAAACCAAACCGCGGTGGATGATATTGAATGGTCAGACAGTAGGAGGGTTGACTGTGTACTGTGTAGATGCATTCACCACATGATATCATTTGCAGGCTGACACAGTTTATCTACCATTCAGAGCCACAGTGGATGAAATTGCATGGTCAGACAAAAGGAGGGTTAATTTAAAAATCTTAGAGTTTTCAAAATACATGTTTCTGTAATAAAATAACACATGAACAGGTGACCAAATTGGCCCAAAACAGCAGTTATATTTTTGGTTGTGCTTTAATATTTGCCGTTCCCGCAGGTTGTCATACGTTGCAAAAGACAAAAGAAAAGAGAAGTCAACATTTCAACTTAAGTTGTTTAAAAGCCCTCAACCCCTGTGCTCATTTTATATCCAAAACACACATGTTATTACTTTCTTTCGGTAAGGGTTTCAACAAAATATCATTACAAAAAAAACCAGTAAAAAAAAACCCAGTGAATTGTAGAGAAGGCTGACAGCAACCACAGGCATGTTCGCTTCTTGTCACAATTCATTTATTGATTACAAGTCCAACAACAAAATATTCAACGGTATGAATAGGTAACAAGAAGTGTTCAGTTTTGGGGTGGAAAAAAAAACCAAATGGGGGGAAAACACACCCAATCAGGGAGGGACTGAAACACCCATTCAATATGCAAGGCTCTGTTCCAAGGTGGGATTCGAACCGTGGTCCACAGAGATGACCAAAAAAAAAACAATGAGCCAACCTGATTCCCTCTAACAATGTACAAATAACTAGACCACAAGCTCACCTTCAGCACTTCCTCATCCGTGGAATTTGGGAATTTGTTGTGTAGCGACAACTTCAACACTTTGGCAATGTAGCGAATACCATACCTACAAGAGTTAAAATTTGAAAAAAATATATATTTACTAAACTCAACGTTTCTGCAAGCTTTCAACAACAAAAATAAACATCTTGTAGTTTGTTGCTTTGTTTCCAACAAATTCAACACTATTTTTAACATTGTTACAAACTGTGGCTATCCATTTTTGCTTTGCATTTATCGCTTCTCACAGTATTCCAACCTTGGTTGGCAAAAACTTGGGCTGTGGCGTTGCAAAAGAAAGGTCTATTGGACCTGAATTTCACCCAGAATCCTTTGCGCGCCGATCATGCGCACTGGGGCATGCATATATGAGCTGATGCCACCATGCTGTGTGTGTACTTACGGGAACTTATCAATGGCAGCTATGATGGCCGTGAGGAACCTCTCGGCCACGGCACCCAGGCTCTTGACTGACTGCTCTATTCTCTCTAGTACCTCCTTATGCTGTAAAGCTACCTCTGTGGGTACATCGTACGGGAGCTTACTGTTTAGAAATCAAGCAAAATGAATCATAAGAAAGGCTTCACGTCTATATATGTTAAGAATCCACAGAGGTGAAACGCTGATTGGCTCCCAACAGTGACTACTTTGCGTGCGCGCTTGTTAAGAACTTTCAAGCGCTTGTAGGACACTTAGTTATGCGTGTGGAAACGCAAGTATTTGATGCGATTCCATTTCCAATGAATCATGTTTTTACACTGTCACCCTAAACTGCATATAGTTAGACATATCACAAGATCAAAGAAGAATGAGAGGGGACCAGTTGCTATCTCACTTGATGCCTCTTTTGTGGGTTACCATACTTGAGCAGGCGCGTAGAGTGGATAGGCCACAGGTCTAAATAAAATGTGCCAGATTCTGGCACATTTCAATGAACCAATTTCAGGGGTTATGAACGAGCAAGGCATGCTGGGGGAAAAAAATGGCGCGGCGAGATCGATCACCCCTGGGAACGAGGTTGGACCTACCTTGCCTCTCCAGTTTGCGACTCCATCTGATTAATCCATGCCTTGTAGACATCTGTTGGGCTGGTGTTGATGTTCATCTTTTTATCGTCCATCACTCCCTTGACTAGAGGCTGAAGGATGTCCCTCAGTGAACTCTGACCTTTAGTACCTCTGGAGGGTCAAAATACACAAGGACGATCAATCAGAACAAATTCATAATACGATAATAATACATTGAAAACGGTTATTCGCCCTTTGAACATAGTGAACAGAGTGCCTGAATCTTCCCACAAAGATGATGGAAGGGTTTTACAATAACACAATTTAAATGCAAGACCAATTAAAACTTAGAAATTACAATAAATAAGGGTATCAAATTTAGAGCAGATAAAATAAAATGAAGATGATGGTTGCAGTCATAAATAGTTTAAAATTTTAAACAATGAGGTTTTAAAAATGAATATGGAACTCAGTGGGACACCATCCGTATTAAATGTTGATATAATCATTTCATACATTAATACAAATTTGAAAGAAATGAAGAAATTATACTCTCTGTTCACAAACAAGATTTTGTGATTCAACCCGTTATAATCTACCTATGATAATGAAGTGTACTTATATTAATAAGTAAATCATTTTTTTTTTTTTAAAAAGAATGTTAAGGAAACATGTAAATCGTTTTAAGCGCAAATTTAATTTCATTTCACACGTTTTCTTTTTTTTACCAAGAGTAAAAATTTGCATAATTTGAGATTCACTTTACATTTCTTTGTGAATGGACAGCATGATGGTTGAAATTCAACGAACCCTATGTAAAAATTGGTAATATGGCAAAATGGACAACTTTGCAACACAGAGTTATAAAGAAAGTGATTCTACTTCAGGCCTGGAGTTTCATCATTAAGAGGGCAAGGCCATTTTTATTTTTGCAAAGGGCACTACCATTGGAAAATCTCGAAGTCTACGGGAAACTTTTGAAGGGGGCACCAAGGCCAAGACCAGGGGCAACAGAGGCCGATGCCTCCTTGGCCTCAGTGTAATTCCAGGCCTGCTACTTCTGAGAGATCTAATTCAAACAATATTTTTCTCAAAATGAAAGACGACTTTGTCAATCCAAAGAAAGAACAAGGGAATCAAAATTCATGCAAGTTTAAAATCTTAAATATCATGCACTTCAAATGTGAAACAACGGCAGGCAACCACCTCAAATGAGGTCGGTACAAAACAAAATTATGGGAAGATATCTAAAAAGAGACTTTATGTTTAAACACCAGAGGGCGATATTCTTAGTTGGGAGGAGGGCGTGGATAACTTGAAGGTACAACAGTAGTGATTGGATTTCTAGAATGGTAATACTATTTATGATTTGAATAAGTTCAGCTTTTGGAAATATAAAAAAGATTCAGATAATGTCAGATATTGATCGCAGTTTAGGTTGGACGATGCTCTTTTCAAATTGGGTTTCTTCTCAAAATAACCCACAATGCTTCTTGATCGCAAGACTATGGGGGGGGGGGACACAGCTCATTTTGAACCCTGAAACTCGCCCTGAGGACGACTTCAGAAAAATGGAACATAACAATTCTTTCCTCAATGTTTGACAGATCAAACTCAGCTGTAATTGTCTTATATAAACGCCTTGCATAGGACCCCCCCCATCACTGAGGTCAAACCAAGGGAATCATGCACACACGCCACGCACAACTCTCAACCAATGAGAGGTCTTCATTTGACTTCAGTGAGGGCGCTCTTTGAGCTTGTGATGTAACATGCAAGAGGTGGGTTATTTCAATTGATTATTATCTTTGATGTCATTCGTGCATCAGGGATTAGAAACAGTTCATTGTAGTTTCACTCATGCATGAAACACGAGTGCAAAATTAAAATTTCTAATAATTTTTTAAAAACCTAGACTAACCACCCCTTCCATATGCAACCATCATTGAGGTCAAACAATGGAAACATGCACACACGCCACGCGCAACTCTCAGCCAATGAGAGGTCTTCATCTGACATCTGTTTGAGCTTGTGACGTCATATGCAAGGGTTGTTTTATCGAATGTGAAGCTTATTTGGGACAGTCGTGTTGTGATTTTTTCAATGTTTGGGATGATGGATGGGAAATGTCCGATTTGGACAACAGAGAATACGTGACAGTTTCTTGTTTTCTCTGTTTCCCTTCCCTTTCAGAACCTTTACATGTACTTCCTTTAAGAACACACTTTAAGTTGATGCACAATTTGGTGCACGTTATCATCGCCCTCGCATGCACAAACATAATGGGTTTGAGTGACAAAAGTGTCTGTTGAGAGAAACTGCAAATAGAGCTGGATTTTTTTTCTCAAGAAAATGACTGATTAATGTAAAATGTTTTGGCCATGGTCTTTCTCGAGTTGAAATTAAAATAGCTTCTTACAACGAGCTGAAATTTGTTCTCCTCACAGCGCTAGACCTTTCCTGTCAAGTACTCTGTATTTGTGGACAGCACAGAGCAAAGAGTCCTGGGGCCAATTTCAAAGAGCTGCTTAAGCAGCAAATATTGCAACAATTTTCTGCTTAGCAAAAATAAGCAGGATACCAGGCACAGGTTGTACATGTGACATGGTAATTTGGCTGGTAACTTTACTCTGGTAAGCATAATTTGATTGTGCTTAGCTGCTTTTTATGCTTAAGCAGCTCTATGAAATTGGGCCCTGGAGCTAGGGCTATTCTTTTAAACCCAACCCTTCATGGCTGGACCTCGGTACCAATGACCACTGCCGTATCCACGGCCCCTTCACTCGAACATGGCCAAACATTCTGAGAATATTGCTGTATTCCAATTTGCCGGCTACAGCTACAGCTCTGACTGTTGCTAAGGACATCCCTATACTTCAATGCATGATGGACACAATGATCTAGCCGTAGCCAGTAGCCACCAAATCGGACACGGCCTGAGAAGCTATCATCAATCACTTAACTGGTGACCAGTGGTAAACTACAATGGGGGGCCTATATGAAAGCATAGTCATGCAGAGTACCAGTCAATCATACCTCCTTGATCTGCATACAGTATAAACATAGCAGCATTCCCCGTATAACAGACAAGAGTAACTGTTAGTAAAATACTGATCCCAAATAATCACATTCCAGGGCTCAAATTTCAAGACAACTTCAACGAGACTGCGGGTCTTTTTGCTCACTACTTCTACTGGACAAAAATATATTTTTAACAAGACCTACATCATCGTTTTGAAAGCTTTATTTAAAAAATATTAAAGAACAAATTGAAAAACAGTTGCCCAAATTCTCATTTGCAATACTTTAAACACTCTTTGGTTGTCCATTCATAAAAAAACCACGGACCCTTTTTATGTAGCACCTTGTAAGGGTTTACAAGGTGCTGCGGCGCATTCAGCAGCCAGTGCCAGAAACCCCTTTTCTTAGCGACAAGTGTTACCGGGTGGTGGGTGCATTTCACCACACACAGGACCAGCGGCCTTACGTCCCATCCAAAGGACGAAGCATTAATGGTTTTAACCCTCCTACTCTCAGTGACTCTTGGCAACATTTTCCAGTGAGTTGACCCACCATTTGAAACCATTCGACTGCCAAGGTTGTGTACGGTGGCACAACTATGCACAGAACTAAGCATTCCCTCATGGTATCATATTGCAGGCTGGCATAGTTTATCTATCATTCAAAACCATAGTGAATGGTATTGAATGGTCAGACAGCAGAGGGTTAAAGTGTTTTGCTTAAGGACACAAGTATCAAGACCAGGACTCGAACCCCCCACTCTGCTGATCAGAAACACCAGAGCTTCAGACCAGTGCGACACTCAGCCTCGACACACACAAAAAGGATTCTACATTTTAAGATAAAAGCCGCATGTACAGTCACCTCAGTTAATGGCGAGTACAATTGGAGTGAAGGGCCAACCCAATGAACCAACCCCAAGAATTAGAACCCACTGATATCAATGGGAAAAGGTTTGTGCAGCAGTTAAGGTTTTAGCCAGGATTTGGTAAAAAGTGTCCAAATCTGCTGGAAATATAAAAACTGGGTGTCCAAATTGTTCACTTACAATACATTTACATGTAAATGACAGATAAAACAGGGTGTCCAAATTTAAAACAGGGTGTCCAAAAGACACCCAGACACCCCCCTCTGGCTAACACTATGGCAGCAGTGCACGGTGACCCTCAACCATCTCTGGTACAAGTGATGCTGCATTTTAGCCACAGATGTGTGTTTTTTTTTTTTACAGTAAGGGCAGAGAAGGCGTAACACCGCAAAAGATTCTAACCATGGTTTGAAATTTGTGATCTTTTTTCCCAAACCGATCTTACCTGTTGAAAGTGACCACCATTTTGATGACCATGGGACTCCCTGTCACAATCTCCATCATCTTGTCCACTTTAGAACTGTGGATACAAAACACATGTGAACAGAATAGTCAGAAGAAGAAGAAGATGCTTGATCTAACAGCTGGGCCCAATGTCATGGCTCTGCTTTACCGCCGATTTCTGCGCTTGTGATCACCATTCTTCGCTTGATACAGGGCTTGCCGCCGAATTTCTGCGCTAGCTGTGTAAAGCGAAGAATGCCTAGTAATGTGGAGTACGCACCACACACTCACAAGCAAAAATTCTCCCTGCAAAAATGGTCTATCTCAGCGTGTACATCTGGGTTATTTTAAAGACACTGGACACCTTTGGTAATTGTCAAAGACCAGTCTTCTCACTTGGTGTATCTTAATGCACAAAATAACAAACCTGTGAAAATTTGAACTCAATTGGTCGTCGTGAGATAAAAAGTTGTGAGATAATAATAGAAGAAAAAACACCCTTGTCACACGAAGTTGTGTGCTTTCAGATGCTTGATAAGTTGATTTTGAGACCTCATGCGTGAGGTCTCAAAATCAATTCAAATATTTTACTGAGAAATTACTTCTTTCTCAAAAACTATGTTACTTCAGAGGGAGCCGTTTCTCACAATGTTTTATACTATCAACAGCTCTCCATTGCTCGTTACCAAGTAAGTTTTTCATGCTAACATATATTTTGAGTAATTACCAATTGTGTCCAGTGCCTTTAAGCAAGATACTAAGTATTGCCAATTTCAAATTCGCGCTAAACAGAAGTGCTATTTTAGGATATTATTTTTTGCATTGACACAACGAAAATATCTTAACAGTTTTTTGTTCTACAAAAAACAAGCACAGTGTCATTGTATTTATGTTAAACCCACTAGGACCGATGGGAGACTAGTTACACTGCGTGGTACATGTACACTTCTCAAAATAACATTAAAATAAAGTGCATTTCAAATGCAGCTTTTAACAAATAATAGAGCATTGCGTGGTTTGTTTTGTTGTTGTTGTTGTTGAGCTTTTTTCATTTTTTTTTTCCCAGCAATGGGCAGGAAGAGAGACAAAAATGAACTAGACAAAAATCAAATTTATTTTCAAGACATTTGAGTTGTTTTATCTGCAGGACACTTCATGGGTGTGCCAACGAAGGGAGTGCACCTTGACAAAGGGGAGGCACAGCGGGGTGTGCCCACCTCCCCCCCCCCTTTGTCAAGGCATGAAAATAAGGAAGTGCACAGCTCAACAAGTCTTCTACCATGGTCCATCTAATGAGCATGACCGACGTATCACTAGATTTGCCGTTCTGTGTTTCCAGGAAGTGGCGCATCATGATACCCCCACTTTATCCATTGAAACACATAGCGCCGGCACGGTGCCAAACACGCCGCATGGTGCCAAACACACGTAGCACGACTTCTGCATTTTCACAAAATGGCATTTGAAGTTTAGCGTTTTCACAAAGCTACGGTATGCGTTGGTTTGTACACAGTGCTCTGCGTGCACTTCTTGTTTTTTCATTTTCACAAAGAGTCGGATGTGTTTAGGAATTAATAACTCATCAAAACAGTTGCAAGATTGAAAACCCATCGACTGTTCTGTACTTATGAAGAAGTCAGATTTATTTTGTCCAAAACAAGTTTTTGTTTTAATATTGCAATCAGTCTCCAAAACAGCAGTTTGAAAAAATAGTTTATCTTCAACCGCGATTTTAAAACACAGAGTTTTGGCTGTGGTGCACCATACGTCAGTTTGTGGCGGGACCTACGAATTGATGCCTATCAGCCTGCACAGGGAGACCCTAGATACATGTCCATTTGATATGGATCATGTACAGTGATGTCATCACGAACAGAATGCAAGATAAAAGGGAAAATCAGCACATTTGATAGCTAAAAATGATACATTTTCGCTTGATGACCAGTGAAACTCAAGATTCAGACAGAAACTGGATCTGAAATATCGTGCTTCAATCACTAAAACTCATTTTGTAAGAGGAACGACACACACATTATTTCCCACGTTTCCCCACACAAAAACAGATATGAAATGTGCTGCACTTCCCAAAAAGATAACACATAACAACATTCCTGACAGCATGCACACAATCACAAATATGCAACTTTGGCCGTGTCAAAATTAAACCATGAGGCTGCGGCTTAATCACTTGTTTCAGCCGATACTTTAAACATGGCAACTACAGCCAACCAGCCATAGAAACAGCCAAAGTCGCTCAATAAAACCATGTGCAAGTTAGATTTGAACAATGTCTGGTACACTGACTTGCTTACTTCACAAGTGACAGTTTAAATTTGATGTCCCCAGACTAAGACAGTGCTGTTGTGTCACAGGGAACGGGGCAAGTTTCCAAGAATTTACATAAGAGACGCCAAACATTCATACGCAATTCTAAATGAATGTATCTGGAACACAATGGTACCAGGTTTTGCCCGTCTGCAGGTTGCTATGGATCCCTTGCATATGACGTCACACTCTCAAGAAGCGCCATCCCTGAGGCCAAAAGGAGGCAGATCATTGGACGATAGCTGTTCTTTGTGCGTAAAAACATACGCGTGACCTCAGCGTACTTGTACGTTTCGCGTTATGCAAGGGGGCTATTGATTTCTATAGCCCCCTTGCCAAGAATGCACCTCCGAACTTGCGCGTCATTTTGGGAGTCAAATCTTTTGTGCATATGTTTGTGCACGATTTTGACTCCCAAAATGGCGGACAGGATAGGCGCGTGTGAGTGCGCTGTGGTGTGCATGTGCGCTGTGCGCTGTGGCTGTGCGCTGTGCGCTTGGGTTGTGCAATGGTCTGATACAAAACTTGCCCTGAATCATGTGACACAGCATCACTGTCTTTAGTCTGGGGAATTCAAATTTGAGTGTTCACTTAAGTGACCAATCAAGTCATTGTACCATACCATGCACATTGTATTCAAAATCTAACGAGCAAATAATGGTCAGGCCTGATGCTTCAATGTTTAAAAAGGCCAAGGGCACCAAGGCGTTTTTCTCCTTGGTTAAAGGGCACCTCAATGAGGAAATCGTAAATTTCTATTGGAACATTTCAAGGGGCACCGAGGCAATGACCAGGGGGCAACGTAGGCAATTGCCTCGTCGCCTCCGTGAAGTATCAGGCCTACTTATTCAAAACATAGCCCCTTTTATAGTCGACATGCATTGTACTTCAAACACATGCATCAATTCACAGTGAAAGAGAAACGTGCTGCAGGGTGGGGGGTGGGGGATGGGGGTAGGGGGATGGGGCTGGGGAAAAAGGTTGAAGGAGAGAGCATCACACAGTAGGGTAGGAGGAAATCACCAAAAAAAAACACAACTGCGTTCAAGATAGAAATACAACTCAAGACAGTAATAACATCATCAACATTAGCAGGATTGGGGAAGGACAACTAGTTTGCACACGGTTTTTCTTTTTTCACTAAAGACACAATAAGTTTCAAAACGGATAGAAAAAAAAGTAATACAATAAAGAAACAGCATCATTTAATGAATGGGAGGAAATCACAGTTAGCATTTGAAGCACAACTCTCAGCAAGTGATACACGTAGGTCCTCTTTTGACCTGGTGAGGGCGCTGTAACATCATATGAAATGAAAGTACTCTCTCCCCCAAACACACCAGTAATGGATCACCTCTATCCGTTGTTTCTTGTAAAACACAGGATTGGAATGGAAGAATCCGTCCAAAAGCCGATAATTCTACAACTCCTTTTATACCAGCACTTTTGAAAGGATTAAAAAGCTATTAAGCGTAATCCTGCATGTTTATTAGTCAACCAAACACCAAAATATTACGAACTAACAACACAATGTACCCTCATGTGTGACCCTGCCTCCTACAGACTGTAGTAGTAATTTTCCTGAGAGAGTGTTCAACTTTGTTGGAAATTCTAAAACGAGTTTGTAACGTCACAACTTTTCAAGGTGGGAGTACAATGCTGACAATGAGGTCTGAAAAAAGGATCTAGGGCCAAATTTTGAAGAAATGTTGTGTAAACTTTTATTCATTTTTTCAGGCTATTCAATATGAGATTTTTGATGATTTTTCTGAGGGAATTTTTTTCTTTTTTAAATCGGAAATCAGTTTTAAATAGGAAAAATGGCATGCCTTTTGGAAGCTCTTTTCGTAATTAATTAGAAAACACCAACATCCATGAAACAAAAAAATGCAACATTTGCATTTGTGGGGCAGGGTCACATGGTAAGTACAATCTAAGCAAGAAATTGTTAATAAAGTATAACAGAGTGTGTACATGTAGCCACTACTAGACGAGTTACTACTTTCAATCTACAGCAACTTAAATAAAAACTAAAACAAAAAAAAATTGGTTCACTGTAAAAATGACCGGTTATACTTTCTGGGAAAGAGGTCATTTCCCTACTTACATCATCCTGCGGGGTAGAAGGTTGGCATCCATGATGGAAGAAGCAAAAAGGAATTGAAGAATGACGAAGGAGCAGGAATGATTGGCAGTAATATTGCAGTGACGTCGTGTAAAGAGGGCAACACAAGATTGCAAATAAACAAAAATAAAAACAAGGAGCAAAATGTAAAAACGATGCAGGGAAATCAGACCCAGAAACCCGAGAAAAACCATGCATCCCCGATAAAAAAAATGTATAATTTAAGTGTTGTTTTGAAGAAATCAAATAAAACGGACTGTAAGGGTTTTACAAGTGTGTTTTTGAATGAATTTCACCAGAAAAAAACCAATGAACAAAATTTGAAGAGTTAGTTGGGTATAATTTTGTTACAAAATCATAAAATGGAATGTGTTAGCACATTTTCCGCCATCCTCTTGGGACAAAAAAGAAACACTAATTCTGACATTTGAAAGATTATTCTTACTAAAAAAATAAAAAATTAATTAGTTGATAAGTGCTGAAAATATATCATCCATAAATATACATATATCATAATGAAATGGTTAAACAAAATGCCATGCGAGGAATGCAACATTCATACCCAAGCCCCCCCACCAAGGTTAAATATTCAGCAACAACTAAGGTCAGGGTACTACACCAAACTCGACTGACTAGTAAGACAGACAGGAAGCATGGCAAGTTGAAATCAGTGAAAACATATGAGCTTTCACGCAGTAACCCATGGCAACCAATTAATCGTATCAACAAAAATTGAGATTTTTGTTTTCAAAAAGTTTCCTACATTTAAAAAAAACTTGTGAGAAAAATTGTGCCCTCCAAAATCTTATTTTAGATTTTAGATACATGTCTGTATTTATCCTTAGCAAACATTCCATTTGGTTTCTGGATGGGGGAGCGTCTCAAACACTGGGCGCATTCTAGGCGTGAAGGATTGTTGCCGTAGCCATACCCCTGCGATCCAGTCGACCGCCAGAAGTTCCGCTGGACTGCAACAATGTCCTGAACCACAGGAACATTCCTGCAGAGCAGAATTACGCATCAGCATAATGACCGTTCCGATGGAATGTTCCTGAGGTCCACAGGATCGATTCCTGCCAGAATACTTGACCAATCCAGTTAGAGTGTTCTGACCGTTCTGAGACATTTGAGACGCTCCCTTACTTCAACTTAATCAGCTGGACATGTTAGGCTCAGTCTGAAGGTCTGCAAGACTCTTTGGTCTACAATCCCCCGGCCAAAATGCTTGGGCCACATGACAACAAACCTCCCTCCCCCATCCCCTGCTCAATGGTGTTAACCCCAGCTGGAGCGCAGACCGCGCAATGAGAGCCAACAAAGTATGGGCCCAACAAGATAGGCTCTTCCAATGCAGTTAAACATGAACGCATCCTGTCCACAATCAGGGGTTCTGGGAGAGGGGAGCCCAACGAGGTATGACCGGGATTGTAGAATCCGTTTTGGTCTTCGATGGTAATTTGTACAGCCTCTGAATTAGAAAACAGTCGGAATAGCCATGCGATTCTGACCCCCCAAAAAGCTTTCTTTTTTAGGAGTACACATTCTTGTAGAAGACATGATGCAAATGGTATGGGGGCGGGAATAATCTAGTCGCATGCAAATAAGGTAAGGCTTGCAAAACAGGGTCAAAGGTCAGACTTTATCTACAGGCAACAAAATACAAGATGCTCATTCTCAAAATCAAACAAAATGCACATCTCCACAGCAGGGCAATGAGGCTGATCTACATTCCAGCACTACTCTGCCCCAATCACTTCTTCTATTTATTGCTCTACTTTGACTGCAAGGCTTCTCTAAAATGCAGGCAGGCATCTACTTGCAGCACTGCTACCATAATAACATAATGAAGAGATGTTACGCTGGTTAAGAACTTTGGGTGGATACAGAGTCACATCGGAAAGGTATTTCGTGGTGGGGGGGGGCGGGGAATTGTAACAATAATGAGCAATGGAAACTCATGTTCTGAACTGGATTCACATTCTACAATTAACTGAACACTTCATTTCAAAAACAGTTTGTAAAAAAAACACAACAACAATCCCCCAGCTATTTTGTTTACCCCTTGCAGTTGCAGAAGGCACCTGCACGGCTACTGTTTCCACCATTTTTTTGAGTCAATCCCCGTATACATTTTAACTCCCAAAATGGAGGACAGGATAGGCGCGTGTAAATGCGCTGCGCATCGGGCAAGGGGGTAAATACCAATGAAATGCTTTTAGAATATTCTATTGTAAACGTCTCAATGATGTAAAATAAAATTGATGTAAAAACTGCAAGAAAATCTTGCATTAAGTGCAGGCATAAAATTTGGTCCTTGGGGGGAAAAAAAACATACAAATCTTATTATGTATAAGGGCTGACCTAGATATGGAATAGACTTTTGAAGACTTTTCCAGGCTATTAAAACAAATTTATACTGATTTTCTTTGGGGGGGGGAGGGAGGGGGGAAAAAATCAGAATGTGGAAATATTCGGACAACACATGCATGTTTTCCAATTGTTTTTGTTGTCTTACCTAACTTTTAAAAACTTTACCATGAAGTAACATTTCATTCATCTTCCACACAAATCAATGTAAGAAATGGACGGAAAATAGTCTGGCCCCATCGCGGCATATTTATGATTACCCACTGCAAAGATGATGAACATGACAAAGACGATGAACTAATAATTAATCCCCCCCCCCAAGAAAAAAAGGAAGAGAAGAAGTTCAAACTTACGTAATCTCCTCCTCCAACGCCGTCTTGAACAGCTTCAACATCAGGAACTCCTCACGCTGATTGGCGGCGTAGTTGTACAGCGTCAAGATGACCGACTCCATGAACTTGGTGGTGCGACTCTGCGGCATGGCGAAGATGAGCTTGGCCAGGTAGTGCGGGTCGGTCTGGAGGAGGTAGAACAAGTGCTGGTACGCTTCCAGCATCTCACGCTTCTCCTTGCTCATGGCCTTCAGGCCGGAGGTGCGGCTCGCCTCCGTGTTGCGGCGAAGCTTCTTGCCGTGGGATACGACATCCTGGTGTATTATAACGCAGAAAACCAAAATTCAAAATCACAATTTCAAATAGCAAACCCAGGCATGGTAAGTATTGTTTGAAGCTTTGCATGGTGTGGAAATAAATAGGAAGGAACTAAAAATGAATAAATAAATAGTAAACTTGCGGGTACAACCATGTGTAAATCTCCAGGCTGGTATTTGGTCCATAAAAAAAAATGCAGAAACATTTTTTTGGAGTACAAGGGTTGACCTACATGTACACATGCTAGATGCTTTCATATACCTTTTTTTACTAAGGATATCCTTTTTCCCCAACCCAAAATAGAAAAAAGTGTAGAATGGATATGTAGAAACTGGAATCTCATCAGTGTGCCTACCTGAAGCGTGATTCTGTTCTTGACCAGCAGGCCGATTTTGATGTCCATTACGTTCAGGTCGCTCTCCAACTGCTGGTTGGATCGGATCTTCTTCACTACTTTCTCACGCAGCTCTTGAAGTTCTGTCCAAAAAAAAAGCACAGCCAACCACAATATTATTACAAGGTTTTACTTAATCACGTCTTGCACGAACTACAGTCCTTGGTTATCAAATAACTTTCACAGCTAACCCCTTAAAGACTTCACCATGACTGAATGGCGCATGAGATTAACCACAAAGTTCTGAACTTACAGGCACCATTTCAAGTTTAAATTATAGAATGCTTTTGCTTGCCAAAACTCAGACCTCAGACTCTAACATAACATAAAAAATAACTGTTAACACTTTTAAGGGGCTATTCCATCAAGATCAAAGCGCACATAACTCAAATTAACATGGATAGAGGTGAGCGAGTCTTAAGAGCTTTACGAAGTCCAGCTAAACTAACCGATTCCCTCATGACAGGAGGAAGATTGTTCCAAATCATAGGTCCAGCTACACCGATTGCTTTTTGACCCAGAACTTTGGTTGCACGGGGAACATTCAAGTGAGTGACGTCAAGTGTGGACCGAAGAAAATGTGGAGGGAGTGTAATATGACAGTAAATTGGAAAGATATCTAGGAGTAGTTTTGTTCAAGCATTTATAAAACACAAAGAGCAAGTTTAAAATGAATCCGTTCTCTAATCAGTACCCTACGACGTTCCCCGAGTGATGGAGTGGTATGTTCCCTCAAGGGTGTAGAACATACCAAACTTTCCTTGCTTAGAGCTAAAAATGTTTTGCTTACCGAGCTCCTCGTTCAAGTCTACCTCATTCCTCTCCAGGAGGTGAACAAACTTTGCCACTACACTGACAGGAGGATGGTCCGACTTAACTGTGGAGGGGAAGTAAAGAACATGGATAGGTGAGCAAGCCATCAAAGTCAATTTTTAATAACATAAAAAAACCAATCAGAGCAGTGCCAACATTTGCATCTAGCGATCAGGGACATTTTGTACAACAGTCAGGAAGATATTTAGAATTACATTTAACTCAACAGGGAGATCTTCAAATTTGTTCAGCAGAACATGGAAAGATTGGTTCATTTTCAGGGAACTTTCCGCAGAATCAGGGATAGTTGGCAGCCCAGAAATACAGGTTTGATACAACGGAGCTATGTTGTGTAAATCAGAGGCCTGTTTGTTACCTTGGCCCTATTCCATAGAGCTGCTTAAGCAGAACATATTGCTTATTAATTTTCTGCCAAGCAGAGAAGAGCAGGATACTAGTCATAAATTGTACTTGTGACACGGTAGTTTGGCTGGTAACCTTATTCTGGTAAGCATAATTTCGTTGTGCTAAGCTATTTTGTTTGCTCTCTGAAATTGGGCCCTGTTGGCAGCTCTGTGTAAGTGCCGTCAAAACACCTTTGCCTGTTAATATTTTGTACCTACCGTTTGGTTGGATGGATGAGAGAAATTTAAACAAAACTTACTCAGCGTGAAGTAGTCATTCCTGGCTTTGTTAGATCTCCAGAAGGTCTGCAGTTTCACCACAGAGTCGACCTACAAGAGCACGGAGATGGAAAGTGTTTGAGTTTTCAGGAGGGAGGAAAACAAGAGGGCCTTGAGAAAAACCCACGTGGCATAGGATAGAACCAACGTACAGCTCTACTCACATATGGCCTTAGCCGGGTATCGAGGGTATCGAACTAGGGTCACATTGGTGAGAGGCGAGCGCTTCACGCACTAGCCACCCAAGTGAGTTAAACTTACATTTTTTCTGAAGAAGTTGAGTCTTCCTTGGAATTTCTTCTGGTCAGCGTGCATCCGAGCGTAGGATTGCAACTACAAAATTTGATAGAAGATCAAAGACTGTTAAATGTCTTATACAGGATTGGTGGAGCTGACAAAATAGTCGCAGACAGTGCTCATGTTCTGTGAGATCAACCATACACATGAAATAACGAACCTGTGAAAATTTGGGCTTAATCCGTTGTGTAAGTCAGGAAAAAATAGTGAAAATTTTTAGCAATTAAACACATTGTCCTTAATTTTGGTTTAACTAACAAAATCAGCTGTTATGTTTTTTTGTTTTTTTTAAGTTTTCAGATAAAGTTTTTTGTTATGCAAGTTCGCCCACAAACAAGGGTTACAGCCACTCTTAGTTAGGGGCTATAACAAGAAAACATTTAAGATGAAAATAACTCAGGGGAGCTGAAGGTAGGAGTTGACATTCCTCTTAAAACAGTTTAGATTGTGGGATGGAGGGAAACTTGCACCAAGCAAAGTTCCAAAGAGCTGCAACACGTGGAATAAAAAAAAAGCTAAAAGTGGAGTAGCAAAACCATCATCTTGAATTGATCCTTGAAATAACAGGTGCTTCTTACTTTGACGGCAGTTTCTTCTTGCTTATTGAGAAATTCCAATCTGTTCGTATACGCTCGCCTTTGGCGGAAGCCCTTGAGCCAGCTCTAATGAAAAGGGGGGGAAAAAAAGAAGAAAGAGCAATCAAAAGACAAGGCTTAAGAAGTACCTGCTCCACACTTAATAAGAATTTCTTTTACAGCGCTTTATCACACCCTGAGGGCGTCTCAAAACACTCATTATTTTTTCTACAACGTATGCAGAGCTATGTTCAAAACATAAGACCCATTTATTTACATAGCACAATGTAACGGTTTGCTGTGGCGCAATCTCCAGCCAATCATACAGAAAAAGACCACACGAACCCCTTTTCTGACTGTACTGGGTTCTTTAAAGTGCATTACGCAACACACAGGACCTACAGCTTTATGTCCCATCATAAGGACAAGGCAATAATGGTTTGAAGTGATTGCTTAACGACACAAGCGTCAAGACCGGGACTCGAACCCACACTCTGCTGGTCAGAAACACCAGAGCTTGAGTCCCGTGCACTCGGCCACAACACACCACTTCCCAAGGATGGGGATTTTTCAACCCAAAATTCATGTCTTTCATTTTGCATTTGGGTGTGAAACAACAGTAAAATCATTCCGTTGAAAAAAATTAAGGAAAGGGAGTTAAAAATGTTTCAACCAAGGAGGATTCTTTGAAAAGTTGACTGGAAAAAAAAAAAATGTAAAAGCTAATTGCGGGCAAATTTTGCAGCCAAAAATAGTTATCAGTCAATACTACTTCTGACTGATTCATGCTAGTTTTCACTTAGCGTGGAGTTTTTGTTGAGCAATACTTCACGCTGAAACAACGTCATGGCGTTGGGCTTCCACTATTACGGTATTACTTCCTTGATTGTCAGGAAAGACGCACCTGTATACGGATGATGGCAGGTAGTTGCCTTCTGATGAAGTCCAGTCTCTCCTTGTAAGCCTTCCTGGCGATGGTTCCCCTCACCTGAGCCTGAAGCGTCACTATCTTACCCTCGTTGGACTTAAAGAGAAGGGCGCGGTCGTACTCTGCCGTCACTCCGGTCACCACTCTCTGATCATCACAAAAGTATTCAAAGTGAAATGATTCTTAATAATAGTACCAGCATAAAAAATAATAAATAATAATAATAGTGGCTTCTTATAAAATATAGCGCTCAAATCCGTCACTCAGTGACGCTTCAACATTATTACCCCTGGTCACTGGGCCATTTATTTCATTCCTTAAACCATCTCAGCTCCCTGGGAGTATACAGCCTGTGCTGCCCAATAGGTAGCGCACTAAGCTAAATCAATCACACGAACCATCTCTGCCCTCACATGTACCCATTTACCCCCCTGGGTGATGAGAAGCAAGTGTCTCGCTCAAGGACACCAAGTGTCATGACCGGGATTTGAACCCACACCCTGTCAACTCAGCAACCAGAATTTGAGCCCGATGCATAACCACCTAATAATCAAAAGCCAAAATCTACCTGAGAATATTTTTTTAAGCATCCTACACAATGGAGCCTTGACTTCAGGACTGTCTCAACATATCAATCAGGTGACTTTTATATTAATATATACCCTCACAATGAATAGGTTTAGTCCGTTGACTTTCCACTTGGGAACTTTGGTCAAGTCAGGACACTGTAGCAACATATAAATTTCTTCGGAACCCTGACTTAATACAAATATCCACCTCAAGATCTTACCTGAATTTCCTCCTTGGAGAGCTGTAGGTTGGAATCATTGAAGTCTTCCGGCTCCATCCAATTGAACTCCATGGTTAAGAAGTTGAAGTAGAAGTTACTGCCATCCCTCAGCGTATGACAGACCCAGCTGCCTGGGGAACCACCTACAGAGAGAGAACACACCGTTCACAGAGCTTATAGGCAAAGTATACCTTTGGTTTGGGGGAAAGTTTGATTGTTTTAATCCTACATAAATGTAGATATATACATAAAAAAAATAACCTGTGAAAATTTAATTTTTTAATGGCCACTTCAAAGTTAGGGCTACACTGAACTGATTTGGGCTGTCAACCCAAATCAACTGTCACCAGGGGCACGTTGCCACCTACTCCTGGGGCTGAAACAGAGTTACCCCCTTCACAGTCCGTAAGGATGAAGGCATGGGTATCACCCACTGGGAGCCTGGCTGGTAGAGCAGAATGCACTCCCTTCCCAACTTTTTTACGAAGCAATTACGTTTAAGTGCCTCACTCAAGGGCATAAGTGTCATGACCGGGATTCGAACCCACACTCTGCTGCTGACAACACTTCAGAGCTTGGGTCCGGTGAACTAGACCGCTCGGCCACGACACGCCACAATTACAGCGAAACCAAGGTTTACTCACTCTTCGTTTTATTTTCTTTCGCCTCGGTGAGTTTCTCCAGATACATCTCTTCACATTCGGGTACGACGGAGTTAAGAGACAGGTCAGGGGCACGTAGCGCCTCAAGGAGTGGGTCAGACTTCTTATCTTCTACCATCATATTCACACTGGCTACACTCACCGCCACTGGATAGCACAGAATGAAGAATTAAAATAAATCAAATAAAATAAATTACTAGTTCTTATATAACGCATTTTACAATAACGTATCAATGCGCTTTACATTAGTGCTCTGGTCATTGCCCCCGAGGGTGTACAAAACCCATGGACCCCCATCTCAGCGTGTGCGACAATTGTTTTGAATACCATGGTAATAGATTCCTCTTCTTTGGAGGCAATCTGTTTTCTTCCAACATTTCTATGACAAAATTGGGCCAGTTAAATTTGGGACACTTCAGTTTGGTGACTTTGTCCTCTATTTGTGGGAGGCCGTCGTTGTCAGCTCCCATGCCACCAATCATTACATCTAGCCTACTTGTGCAACGGCAAAAGAGTAATCCCTTCAGCTAGCTTTGAGCCAGAACAGGGGTTAGAGTCACTGCTGACAAACAAGTCTGAAACTGGGATCCATATCTTAGGAGGTACATTGAAATGATGGCATTTCCATCTTTTGATAACCCCTGGAGTTATAGATTCCAAGAAGCTTTTGGGCACATTATCACCAGCACTAGAGAAGTAGATCAAAGAGCCGGACTTATTTTATTTGGAGAAAAATACAGCATTTTTGTATTTACAGGGCAGACTTTAAAAAGTCAGAATTCATATAAAAGTCAGAAGTTTCTCATCCCTGTTTTGAACTAGAAGTAGATAATGCCTTGGTGAGGGGTTGGGGAGTGGGGGGAGGGGGATAGGGAGTTGTACATACGTTTGTTTGCATTGGTGTTCTTGTTGTTGGATTTGTCAATCCCATCCTGGATCTCATCTAGCCACAATACTGCACCCTCATCCTCTGTCAACTAACATTGTAAAAAAAAAGAACGGTTCAAATTAAGGCCTAATTTAGAAAATTTGATGAGAATACTGTTTTATGTGAGCATTTTTGCTACAAACTATAAGCAGACAAAACAGTCACAAGCATTTAATATAAAGTCCTTTTCACACGGTGAAAATATAGCCAATATTACCAACCCAAAACATCTCCTGGCCCAATTTCATAGAGCTGCTTAAGCAGAAAACATTGCTTAACAACAGTCACAGAGGGTAAATGTAAAATGGTATTCTGGATGGTAACCTTTTCCTGGTAACCATAATGTTTGTGTGCTTAGCTACATTTTGTGCTCAAGCAGCTCTATACAAATTTGGCCCTGGGCCATAGAGCTGCTTAAACACAAAGAGTAGCTAAGCACAACATAAGTTATTTTAACTTAAGGTTACCAGCCAAAAAACCTTATCACATGTACAATCTGTGACTGGTCCCCTTGCCAATTTTTGCTCAGCAGAAAATTGTAAGCATTATACTGGGCCCAGATTACTGTAATGATGCCTAAAACAAACAAGAAATGACGAGTAATCTCGAACCCACCTCTGCCTTGTGATCTTTTTCTCCTCGTAGTGTGATCAGATAGAGGATATAGAGGTCTGGGTCTACTTCTCGTAGCTTAGCGGCGGGGGTCTGCAGGGCCTGGAGGGTCTCGTTGGGATCGCCCGTATCAAGGGCTTCGTTGATCTTAGCAACGGCCATGATCCCTGAGCGAGGCAAAAAAACACACAATAGCTTTGAATTCAATTGAACTGTTTCAATTAACTGGCTAAGTCAAAATGCTGTTATGAAGACGCAATGTTTTTCGATCGCATGCATGGTTGTGTAAATGAGGCTTACCACAAATTTTGCTCAGCAAAATCGCACGCCTAGAAAAATCGAGGTGTGCTTTTATCCACACGCCTGTGATTTTCAAATCAGAAGGACTGAAACACTGAAATTTAATTTCCATCGGTGTGTTGAAAATATAAACATACATTTAGATAAAACGAATATTTTCAAAGACAAATTTTTTTTAAAGAAAAACACACTCAAATAAAACAATTTACAAACGACAAAAATTACAAAGTGTTACAATGGGCGGGAAAAACCAGCAGCAAGTGCCCCTATTAACAAACAGATAATGTGTTAAATAAATAAATGGAGTTGTGAACAAATGATTGCCTGTATTGAGCAAGGTTTGTACGAGGATAATCATCGGATAAATTAAAAAACAAAAACAAAAACAAAGTAGTTAGCCACAAGGGAAACTGACTTGGTAAATTTGTAATTAAGTTTGGGTTGAACAAAGACAAATTTGCCAGAGCGGGATTCGGACCTCCGAATTAACGTGCTGGTGGTGCTCTTCCAACTGAGCTATCTAATGCTAGTTGTTGGCGGTCTCCCTATTTTGTCAATATCTTTGTTCACGGGTGCCAGTCAGATTGACAACGTACGGAGACCGTCAACTTTAGAGCTAGATGGCTCAGTTGGTAGAGCGCCAGCACGTTAACCTGCAGGTCAAAGGTTCAGTTCCCGCTCTAGTCAATTTTTTTTTATTGTACAACCCAAAACTTAAAACAAAATGACCAAAAGTGGATGATTTGGTGCTGTACTTAGAATTTCTAGAAGAAGTTTCTCGACTTACTCTCATGTTCTTCAAGTAACTCTGCATTGACCTGTTCCACACAATCCTGTACGTGCTCTTGTAAGATATAGTCAGCACCACCCTGCAAGGAGAGATGTAAATATTTAAACCTCGCTGTAGGCTTGTGCATCTACATTTACTTTTCTAGACAGTTAAACAGAACTTGTGACTTCCGTTTGAACCATTTCTACCTAATCCAATCCAAATTGAAAATCCAAACTATGGTGAGGGGTACAAACAAATGCTGGTGCCTCTCTATTTCTATGTGCCGTTTGAACCGTAAAAACGAGCAGATTCGAAACACTTTTCAAGATTAAAAATAGACCACTTTGCCCAGTCTTGATGGTCGCATAACCGCAATGTTTTCGGCTTACAAAGCAAAATGTAAAAATGTAGAGGATTAAGATAAGACTCATTCAGACCAACAAAAGGTCAATCCTTCTCCCTGGATCTTGTCCAGGGCTAACATGGATATTGTCTGGGGCCAACATTTTACAGAAAATTAAGGTGTCTCTCTTTTTATTGAAATGCTGATGGAATTTGGAAACGAATTTCAATGTTTTTTTGATTGATAAACGATTAAGCATCCCAACCCCACCTTGCTGTCTTAAAGTCCATAAATACCAAAAAAAATAACCTTTATTTTTCTTGCTGAAGTTTGTACTGTCAAGCTGAATGAAGTCATTTGAATAAAGTTGTGTTTACAAAGTTTTGCATTTTGGGGGTTAGGGTTGGGTCACAAGGAAGGCACATCATTGCACTGGCCCATTATGTCTTTTAATTTAGGGTTTTTGTGTTTGTTAGCCTTTTGGGGGTGTTTTTGATTGTTTCAGGTTCAGGTTCAGGTTCAGGTTTATTTTCCATACCATTAGGTAGTACATGTATAATGTAAGGAAAAACTATTTATCGGAACTTAATAATAGTATGGGGAGGTCGCAGACAAGAAGCCTAAGCTTGTACAAGGTCTGGCCTCTTCAAAAAGAATACATATAAATATGACGTTACAATCATGAGTTTTCAAAATAAATAAGCAATAGTTATTATATGTTTTATTTATTGAATGATTTAATTTAATAAATTCATAACCTGATAAGTCAATAAACACAATTTAAAAGAAAAATAACCATCTTTAATTAAACAATTTTATTAATATTGAGTCGCATGGCAATTTAGGTAAAAATTCCTAAAGCTCCTAGTTATCGTTAACTATATTAAGAAGAAGTTGCGTTGTTCTAAGAATGACTCCCTTTGTTCTAGGGTTTTGTGTTTGATGGGCTGTGTTTTTGATTGTTTGTTTGTTTGTTTGTGCAAGGAAATAGGTCCTTTGTTCTAGAGTTTTTGTGTTTCTTGGGCTTTTGGTGGTGTTTTTGATTGTTTGTTTGTTCAAGGAATGACATCCTTTGTTCTAGGGTTTTGTGTTTGTTGGGCTTTTGGTAGTGTTTTTGATTGTTTGTTTATTCAAGGAATGACGTCCTTTGTTCTAGGGTTTTGTGTTTGATGGGCTATGTTTTTGATTGTTTGTTTATTCAAGGAATGACGTCCATTGTTCTAGGGTTTTATGTTTGTTGGGCTTTTGGGGTGTTTTTGATTGTCTGTTTGTTTGTTCAAGGAATGACATCCTTTGTTCTAGGGTTTTGTTTGTTGGGCTTTTGGTAGTGTTTTTGATTGTTTGTTTGTTCAAGGAATGACATCCTTTGTTCTAGGGTTTTTGTTTGTTGGGCTTTTGGTAGTGTTTTTTGATTGTTTTGTTTGTTCAAGGAATGACATTTTTTGTTCTAGGGTTTTATGTTTGTTGGGCTTTTGGGGTGTTTTTTATTGTTTGTTTGTTTGTTTGTTTGTTCAAGGAAATAAAAATCCTTTGTTCTCGGGTTTTTGTTTGTTGGGCTTTTGGTGGTGTTTTTGATTGTCTGTTTGTTTGTTCAAGGAATGACATTTTTTGTTCTAGGGTTTTATGTTTGTTGGGCTTTTGGGGTAATTTTTATTGTTTGTTTGTTTGTTTGTTTGTTCAAGGAATAACATCCTTTGTTCTCGGGTTTTGTGTTTGTTGGGCTTTTGGTGGTGTTTTGATTGTTTGTTTGTTCAAGGAATGGCGTCCTTTGTTCTTCATCTTCTTTCAGGCATAATGTAGGACAATTTCATGGAGTACAATGACTGCCCAGTACATATGGTGTAGGCTGTTATTTTGTCTGAGGTCAGAAAAATTGGAAATCAGATCAAAGGTGGAAGAATCTTCCTTTCACTTTCAGAAACATTCCCAACAAGTCTTGCCATATCAGGCTCCATACATACAACTTCATATAAAAAAAAGAAGAAAAAAGAAAAAGGAAATAACAACTACACTTCACCTTTGTACAGTGGTTTTCAGTTTTCATTTCAGTTTTCTGAATCACTATTACAGAAAACTGAGGAAATCAGCCGACCAGCCGAAAAGTTACATCACTGAGGTTTGTGTTTTTAAACAAAGTGTAATTTTACGCTTAAATACTACACCTCATGGCAATGCTTACCACGGAATTTGTCTGGGTTAATACTGAACCAACGAATTGCAGAATTCCATGGCCCTAAGGAAGCGCATAATTTCGCGGGTAAGCAGCAATTAAAATTTGGGTCCGTAGGGAAATAAATACACTCAAAATAATTTTTTTTAAAAAGCCCACCGAAAACAAAGACACTCACCGATGCATTTCTTCTCTTTCTGGACGCCAGTTTATCCTGGTATCTCTGCCAGACGGTTTCGTCTTCCTCCACGTTGGTCAGACAGGCCTCGGGAAGCAACATCAGGTGCACGGTCTCAGTTGGATCTCCCACCTCTACGGCGTGGTTGATGCGTGCTACCGTCTTTAGTACTGTCAGGGAAAGGCGATGGACAGAGTGTCAAGTCTTATCGTGTAAATTTCATTGGGCAATTTAAACCCCTTTTTAAGAGTTAACGTAGACTAAACTACAGCGTTACAACAAATGGCCTTTGCGCTCAGACTTTAGTACTACTACTAAAGTCGCCAATGGTAAGTAAGAGGGATATGAGTGCAGTTGACTAAAATTGCATATGGTAAGGAAGGGGGAGTTAGAGTGCAGTCCACTAACTTTACCTATGGTAAGAAAGTGGGGGTATGAGTGCAGTAGACTATTAAGTCACCTATGGCAAGGAAGAGGGGGGTATGAGTGCAGTCGACTAAAGTCACCTATGGTAAGAAAGAGGGGGTATGAGTGCAGTCAACTAACATTGCATATGGTAAGGAAGGGGGAGTTAAAGTGCAGTCCACTAACTTTACCTATGGTAAGAAAGTGGGGGTATGAGTGCAGTAGACTATTAAGTCACCTATGGCAAGGAAGAGGGGGTATGAGTGCAGTCGACTAAAGTCACCTATGGTAAGAAAGAGGGGGTATGAGTGCAGTCGACTATTAAGTCACCTATGGTAAGAAAGAGGGGGTATGAGTGCAGTAGACTATTAAGTCACCTATGGCAAGGAAGAGGGGGTATGAGTGCAGTCAACTAAAGTCACCTATGGTAAGGAAGAGGGGGTATGAGTGCAGTCGACTAAAGTCGCCTATGGTAAGGAAGAGGGGGTATGAGTGCAGTTGTATAAAGTCGCCTATGGCAAGGAAGAGGGGGTATGAGTGCAGTCAACTAAAGTCACCTATGGTAAGGAAGAGGGGGTATGAGTGGCAGTCAACTAAAGTCACCTATGGTAAGGAAGAGGGGGTATGAGTGCAGTCAACTAAAGTCACCTATGGTAAGGAAGAGGGGGTATGAGTGCAGTCGACTAAAGTCACCTATGGTAAGGAAGAGGGGATATGAGTGCAGTCGACTAAAGTCACCTATGGTAAGGAAGAGGGGATATGAGTGCAGTTGACTAAAGTCAGCTATGGTAAGGAAGAGGGGGTATGAGTGCAGTCGACTAAAGTCGCCTATGGTAAGGAAGAGGGGGTATGAGTGCAGTCGACTAAAGTCACCTATGGTAAGAAAGAGGGGGTATGAGTGCAGTAGACTATTAAGTCACCTATGGCAAGGAAGAGGGGGTATGGACCAAAGCGTACCTTGGAGAGCTTCAGAGAGTTGTTCATGTGTAAGATCCTGCAAAAAAATAAATAAATAAATAAAAATTGACAATCAAAATTTAAAAAATTACAAATATCTTTTTTAATATTTCTTATCTTAATCAACCCTTTAGTCCTGAAACCGCCCTAAACGGCCCGAGAAGTTTGTCAAGTTGTATCTTGAGTTTTACACATGCGATTGAAATGCACCAAACAGCCATAGGTAGAGTGCGAATTCAATACTGCGATGGTAAAAAAAAAAAGCATGGTCCCCTAAGAAAAAAATGGTTGGTTTCCACCTTCAAAGGTTCAAAGGTCGGAAGTTTTATCCCCAACAATGCAGTTACGCAACACACAATGACTAGTTGTTCTGTGTGTGTGTACATCCTGTATGTTATGTACAATGTATTTTCCGCACAATGTACACAGTAATGGCGACCACACTTGCTTTCACGATAAACTTGCGGGTGTTTGTACACACAGAATACCATGACTTGGAAGAATATTTTGGACAGTTTTAGTAAAAGAATAAATATCTGTACGTAATAGAGGCCGTAGATTTTATTTCCAAAGGTATGTTGTGAATATTTTCAATTACTTTTTGGAACAGTTTGTTTCTTTGAGACAGCAGTACAATTGAACAAACGTCTGTGCACAACAATCCATGTAACAAACGTCTCGATCGTACACAAACAATGTTTCATCATTTTAGTTGGTCTGTCTTATGTTTCCAATCTCAAAGCTTCAATATGGTAAAGGAAACAAGAAAACTGTGCAAATCATTTGAAAGTTAATTTCATCCTCTACAAAATAAATTAAACTTGTAATACCAGGGCTCGAATTTAACACCGGAATGCAGGCCCCAGGCCAGTGATTTTTAGTAATGTGCCAGTAAACTCATGACCGGACAAGTCCGGCGGTCTTGTGTTTTCAATTCAATAACAATTTATGTAACTCAAATGTTGACTTTGAGTAATGATTAGAAATATAGTTAATACCCTTAAAGACAAACGAGGTAAATCTTCTCTTACTTGTCATAGTGCTTGTTCAATTAAATGCAAGTTAAACTGTGCAAGGAAGTTCTTTCTCAGTTTGAATCTGGTCTTGTAAAATTATTTCTGGTCCAGTAAAAATTTTGAGATACAAGTCCTGTGGTCTTGTAGATTTACCCCCCCCCCCGAAAAAAATAAATAAATAAATAAACAATTCGAGCCCTGAATACATAAAAATACAAAAAACAAAAGTTGGATTTTTATTGGTTAGGGGTGGTTAAGATTAATGACCTATGAGAAAGTTTTTAGGTTCTTACAGCTTCGTTTGTTGTCTTGAGTCCACCGAGTTCCTCCTGGTAGAGATCTGCCCACTGTGGCTCCAGCGTGGGTAGCTTGGCCTCAGGTCTGTTCAGCGCCGTGACTGTCTCGCTAGCGTTCCCGGAATCAATCGCCTCATTGATATCACGCACAGCTTTCGACACTGTAAGGATACACAAATGAAATAGGGAAACCCCCAAATATTTAGAGGGTAAAATACATAAGAATTCGAACTACCTCTAGCCATCGGGCTAGCTCGGTGGTCTAGTGGTAGGACATCTGCTCTAGCAATGCAAAGGTTGTGGGTTTGAATCCCACCCGAGTGATTTGCCTGTGGATTTTTTTTTTTCACAGAGCTCGGGAAAGTAATGAGTATACAGTGCTTAATACACATCGGTGTAAGGGTAAAACAAAATAATAAAAGGAGAAAAAGGTAAAATACAATAGTTCAGATGAGCAAATACATTACAACCAATAGACCTTATGCATTAATGTCATCCCGCCGCCATCTTAAGAGATAAAAAAAACTTCAAATTGCAGTGCACATGATGGGTCAATAGACATAATCGGGGACCGTAGTCACGTGACTCAAGTGGCATAGAAAAGCATGGATGCAACCAAGTGCTTCTGCCGTACGGTAGGAAGCAGCCATGCTTTTCCATGCACACTGCATGTTGCTTGCTTGGTTTGTGTACATTTTATACCCACTATGAGTCACGGACTACGCTCGCCGATTGTGTCTATTAGTAACCTTCATTTGATCTGTATGAGAAGGTGCTCTTGTCCAGTGACATCATATACAAATTACAAAAAGGTTTAATCGGTTCTGAGTTCAAAGATTTTATTGTTCCTTTCTTTTTTATGCAAGTTTGCCCCAAACAAGGCTAAAAGCCACTCTTGGTAAAGGGGCTACAAGGAGAAAATAGTTAAGATGAAAATAACTCAGGGGAGCTGAAGGTAGGAATTGATATTCCTCTTAAAACAGTCTAGATTGTAGGATGGAGGGAAACATGCACCAGGCAAGGAGCTCCAAAAAGTTGCAGTACATACAATAAAATGCAATGGTTCTTTGGAATGGTTCTTTGTTCCTCATCTCAGCAAAGCAAGAGTGTATGTATGTGTGAGAAAAGCAGAGAGCCTGGTTTCACGCTCAAACACCCTGATAGGAGGAGCCAGGTCGGACACACTGGTGGCACATTTACCATGAAAATATATAAAATTTGGACTTACTTTGTTTGCGCTCAGTCTGCTTCAGAGTTGGCCATGTTCACGCCAACTTGTAGCTCATCCTTGTCCAAGAACACATCTTCAGATCCCTCGTTCTAAGAAAAAATGAAGGAAACAAAAACAAAAACAAAACCAATTTTTTTGTAAGTCGAGGAGGTTTAATTATACGTGAATCTTTATTATACTCTTTCCCATACTTTGTATGTCTGGGCTGAGCGGTCTAGCGCATCGGACTCAAGTTCTGATGGCCGAGTCGCAGGTGTGCGGGTTTTAATCTCAGTTGTGACACTTAGTGTCCTTGAGCAAGCAAGCATCAACTGGGTACCCGTGAGGGTAGATATTGTTGGTGTGAATGATTAGTACCCGTTCGGCTGCCGGTGCCGAGAATCCTTGGCTTCACAACAAGAATTAATAAGATAAGAATAAATAAATAAATAGTGTGGCAAATTGTCTGGTCAATCTTGCTCAGACTACAATCCCAGCCAAATCCCGTTGGGCCCCCCGTTCAATGTTGGTTCTCATTGCGCGGTCTGCGCTCCAGCTGGGGTTAACAGCATTGAGCGGGGAAACTGGGGAGGGTATGTTATTGTCACGCGGTCCCATACGTGGCCCAAGCATCTTGGCCGGGATTGTAGGTAGTTTCTCTTTACCTGTGTCTTCTGTCTCCTCGCTTGGTTGAGTGTACTCATGTACGATCGGCCGTTCTCTGCTTTGACATTTTGATTCCGATGGCTGGACTTTCCAGGGCTCGCACCAAGGCATTCACGTCGCCGGCGTCCAACACCGAGTTGATCACCGTAATCTGATTCTGAACTGCACCAACAAAATGAAACAACAAGACAAACATTAAAAAAACAGTGGTAATCTTGCCCCGCCTTTCACCAAATGTGGAGACCTCACTCTCGAAAAGGTCCCGCGCATGTGGATTGTGTTTTCTGCAGCCAATTTCACCAAGTGCTAGGATTAATCCTATCTCGAGTTAGGATGAGTAACTCGTCCTAACTTAGGATGTGTTCAATGTGTCCTAACGTCTACGGATACGGAACTTAACTGGTCCTAAGTCCTACGATTAATCCTAAGTTAGGAAGAGTTTGGTGAAATCGACGGCAGGTCCTACCTGACTTCATTTGTTGTCCCTATTTGGGGGTGTCCTCCCACATCTTAAAACTGATAAGCTTCTCGGTACAAGTATCTTCAGACATAAGGTTTACAGTGCTAGACACTCTTGAGGGATCCCTTGGTTTGATTACCAGAAAGATTTCAAATAAATTAAAACAACATTACGTTGTATTTCTGCTGGAAACCTGATTCTGGAAAGTCAGAAGTTCCTGTACTTTGTAAAACTGTGTCCTTTTATGCAGTTTTATTCACCCTGATTGGTTTAAACAACCAATAAAAAAAACAGTTTGCTGAAGAAGAAAAAACTTACAGAAACAAACCTTACTACAAAACCAAAAGTTCCTGCACTTCATAAAACTGTGTCCTATATACATGCAGTTTTATTCACCTTTATTGTTAATACAACCAAAATAAAAAGATAGTTTCCTGAAGAAAAAAAACCTACAGAAACAAACCTTTCCACAAAGTCAAAAGTTCCTGCACTTTGTAAAACTATGTCCTTTATACATGCAGTTTTATTATTCACCTTGATTGTTTAAACAACCGACTAAAAAAATAGTTTGCTAGGGAAAAAAAACCTACAGAAACAAACCTTTCTACAAAGTCAAAAGTTCCTGCACTTTGTAGACCCGTGTCCTTTATACATGCAGTTTTCATTAACCTTGATCATTATTAATACGCCAAATAAAATAGTTTGCAGAAGAAGAAAAAAATCATAACAAAAAATGAGGGAAAGAAACGTACCATTAGCAGCGCTAATATTGCCCTGTATTTCAGCTTGTGTGAGTAGCATGTCATAGATCTCCCTCTCCGTCATGTCCTCTCCTTCTCTCATACTCTGCAAAAACACAACCATCAAAGTCGAACCAATCAAATACAGTTAAAAAATAATTTGTGAATCGTAGAGTTGAAAAGTACTAAAAACTACTGGTACAAAAATCGACCATCCACCTCGTCAGTCAGGATAAGGGCCCAATTTCATAGAGCTGCCTTAAGCAGAAAATATTGCTTAGCAATTGCCTGCTAAGCAGAAATGAGCAGGCTACCAGTCACAAATTGTACATGTGATATGGTAGTTCGGCTGGTAAGCTTATTCTGGTTAAGCATAATTTTGTATATGCTTAGCTACATTTTGTGCTTAAGCAGCTCTATGAAACTGGGCCCTGGAAAGCACAGCTGGCGATGGTAAACAAATAACCAGTAAAGAACCAACACAATTTGTTCGAATCACTCAATCACATTTCGACAGAAAAGAGGTCGAAAAAGCATTTTAAAAAAAAACAATTTGGGCGAGCACATTGCAGCATGTAATACAACAGTCAATAAGGGTTTTCCTGAGTACCCAAATGAAGATTAAAAAAAATATCCACCAGACAAATAATGACAACTTTAAGACTAAGGGAACTGTCAGGGCAAAAAATCATTCCCAAAGAAGAATGAAGATGGTGCCCAGGATGCAAAACTTGTGCACATATCTAATATTATCATACAAAGTCAACTGCTGTTGCATGTCGCAAATATGTGAATATGTACAAAGTCAACAACTGGTACATGACGTGGAAATAACGGACAAGTAAAAATATGGTCACAACACATTCTACCACTTGCTAATATCAGCGATTAGAGTTATTGCTGACCCAAAATAAAGAGGTCTAAAACTACATTCCTAATTTCTAGAAGGCAGGTTGAAATGATGGCATTTGAAACTTTTGGTAAACCAAAATATAGATTTTAAGGAGCGCATAGGAACAGTATCAGACGCAAATCATAGTGTATAGTTTCTTTATCACTGAAGAAAAAGTAGTGAGTTTACTGGCCCTAAGACTAAATTCACTGGCCTCGGGCCAGCAGTCCAGTGTAAATTTCAAGCCCTGTGTAACATAGTATCATTTTTCCAAGACACATTTCATTATGAGCTCAACGTTTGAGTTCTATGACTTAGGTCCCCCCCCCCCCTCCCCTATAGACCAAGAAGATCATAACGGCATACAGACCTTATTCAGAGCACTCTGCTGTTTACTCTGCTTTGCGTTGTACAATGTCTCCTGATACAAGTCTTGGTTGTCGTTGATGAGATTGAGCAGCATGGCGTTGGGGTTGTGCAGCGCTTTCAATGTGTCCTCAGAGACCTGCTTGTCGATGGCGTCATTGATGGCGATGACTGCAGCGTGCACTGGGGTTGGAGAGAATCAGAATCATAATCATCAGACATTTGTAGAGCCCTCATTCTAGTTGCCTATTCTGAGGCGCTTAGCAAAGTGAAGTATTTTTTCCTGCAAGGTATTTTGGAGCTATGTTTTGTAGTATGAGACCTATTCCTTTACATAGCACCATGTAATGGTTTACAAGGTGCTGTGGGCAATATGCAGCCAATCAACCAAGAACACCGGGGCGAACCTCTTCTCTTTTCGATAAGTGCACTGGGTTCTTTTTCGTGCATTACAAACGGACGGGACCTACGACTTTACGTCCCATCCGAAGGACGCAGCAATAATGGTTAAGCGTCTTTCTTAACGACACAAGTGTCACGACCGGGACGCAAACCCACACTCTGCTGAACAAAAACACCAGAGCTTGAGTTCGGTGCTCTTATCCGCTTGTGGCCACGACACGCCACAATTATGTGAGTCAATTATATGCATCCATTGTGAAGTTTGTTTTGCATTTTTCAAAGACAATCAAAATCCTGTAAATGTTTTAGAAGGAAGATGAAAATAGTGAGTTATACTATTCTTTGTTTACAGATTAATCAGGACAGACATCAGTATATCATTAGTTAATTGTCCTGATGCAAAAAGTATCTTAATTAAGTTCCTACAGGTAGGGTAATAGATTGGTAAATACTCCAAAAACTATTAACCATACAAACTTGGTGAGAAGCACTGCAGCTGTATATAGTATACAAATATTGACTGCTTCGAGTGCTAGGTTAAAACTAAGAGGCCCGAGGTGATCCCCGGCGCATTCTGTTTTCCCGAGGCGAATGTAGTTTTAACCTTTGCACGAGTAAAAGCAGTCAATATTTGTTTTATAACACCCCCGTACAAAAGACATCTAGGTACCATGAAGCTGCTGTTGCTATGGGTGTAGTACATTGGTTGCCATGTGATAGTACATTGGTTGCCATGTGATAGTACATTGGTTGCAATGTGATAGTACATTGGTTGCAATGTGATAGTACATTGGTTGCAATGTGACAGTACATTGGTTGCAATGTGATAGTACATTGGTTGCAATGTGATAGTACATTGGTTGCAATGTGATAGTACATTGGTTGCAATGTGATAGTACATTGGTTGCAATGTGATAGTACATTGGTTGCAATGTGATAGTACATTGGTTGCAATGTGATAGTACATTGGTTGCAATGTGATAGTACATTGGTTGCAATGTGATAGTACATTGGTTGCAATGTGATAGTACATTGGTTGCAATGTGATAGTACATTGGTTGCAATGCGATAGTACATCGGGGCCTTGTGATAGTACATCAATTGCCATGTGATAGTACCGCGCGGTTTCTAGTAAAACTAAGACATATCATGTGACGCGATCTAAACCAATCAAAAGGCAGAATATTTGTAAGGGGTGTTATAATATAAACTATTTTGAAAAAGGGTTCTCTTCCAAGTAGAATGGTTTGGAAAATTTTTCACCCAAAAGCATTTGAATCTGAGAAACGATTCATGCATGAATCCTTTTTCTCAGACTTCTGAGAGTTGGTGTCCCTTCGCGAATGCTGCGGCCAGAGATGTGGTTGGTACCCGCTGTCACCCGACTACATGTGGACGGACGCAAAAAATCTTATGAAAATACCTGGACAGTTTTGAACTGTTTCCTCAAGTAGCCACTCTACTAAGCTGAAACTTTCACCGTTTCTTTTATTGTATCTTTCTGTATAATTTTGCCTAGAAATCAGCATTACGTTGAAAAAAAAAAACAGAATCTATGACCCTCCCTTTTAACTTGTTATAGTTCCTCTTAATGCAGTTGGTTTATCAGCAATATGCGACACACCTCAACAAATTCCAAAAAGAAATCTGGATTTGTGTTCACTTCAATTTTATCAATTCTTTTTATTTCATTGTCTCCTGCGCCCACTCAAACATAACAGTTGTCATCTTCGTCACCACATCGCTTCTACATGTACATTTAGCCGATCCAAAAAACATCAACTCTATAAAAGCAGGAAATTAAGTTTCAACATGACCTCTCGATATCAAGAAGTGGAACTTTAGAGCTCTGTAATAAACCATCGATGAAGTAGGAAATGAGAGTCACAGCTTAACGGTCTAGCCGCTCTAGTGGCCTGTCAATTTGCTAGGGTTATTAATGAGATCTCACTTAAAGGTATTAGTACAGGATTGGTGGAGCTGACAAAACAGTCGCAGACAGTGTTCATGTTTTGTGTGATCCACCGTATACATGAAATAACAAACTTGTGAGAATTTGTGTGTGAGTCAGGAGAAAATAGAGAAAAAACCAGGCACGGTTTTCAGCATGTAAACACACTGTCCTTAATTTTGGTTGTAACAACAAAAATCAGCTGTTGTGGATTTCTTTCTAGGTTTTCAGATACAGTTTTCTCCAGTATGACATCAATTCAGAGGGAACTATTTTACCCCCCAAAAATGGTTCGAGTACGAACTTCATAATCAGTAAGCTTTCAGACTAAAATTAAACAAAGATGTTTTTCATCCTCACCAATCCTGTAGTTAATACCTTTAATTAGCTCCTCAGTCTGCGTGTTATGTAAATTATGGTTTAATCTTCAGGTTTTTCTGTCATCAGCGAGGGGTATGACCTTGACCAAATGCCACTCATTTCCAGAGAGAGGATCACAAATATTAAAATTGCACTTACCTGCTGCATCATCCACTGAGAGCTGTTGTCAAGACGCCATGTACATGTGAAGAAGTAGACGAAAAAAGAAGAAGGAAAACAGAATAGAGAATTAAAAACCTGTTATCTAGTTCTGTTTTGTTCAGTTAAATTCAAATTCAATTAAAAAAACTTCATTAATCCAAAGATTGGGGAGCTCCATAATAATTTTTTATACTTTACTCCATAGACTTTTGTCATGGTGCAGCCATCTTGTTTATCTTCCATTCAAACTAATGTCATCAAATTGAGGCTGGAAGGGAAAATAGTCTGGTGCCTTTTTATAAATTGAGAATTTAAACTATCAGTGTCATTGTGTACTCAGGGAATCAGACCAAGATGACAGCGGTGTAACAAAGGTCTGCAGGGCAACAATGGTCCCTGTTTACTGCCAGGACAAGTACATTTTACAAACCTCAAAAAAAAAAACCAGAAGAACTTGCATAAGAGATGTAATAATTGTATCAGAGATAAAAAGTATTACTTTGGTTTTACACATACAATGCAAATCAGTGTAAAAGGTCAAACCAAACTGTCTCGAGATTCTGACAGAACTTCCACATTTAAATTCAAAACTTCACCCTGTAGAATGTTCTTTCAAATATCCAAAATTGAATACGAGCACACACAAAACAAAAAAGGAAGTAAAAACCTGGGCTCTCTAAAACCAATTTACCATTGCTTATTGTTTTACTCTTTATCAACGATGTTGTTTTTTCATAAATCACTTCTCTTTTCATCTCTGAAAGGAAAGTATATTTATCTAGTTCAATATATGTTAAACTTACACCGGGGATAAAGAATAATATTTGGTTTTACCCATACACTGACGTGTGTTAAAGCACTGTGTACTCAGTACTTTCACGAGTCCTGTGAAAAAAAACTCCACAGGTACATTACTCAGGTAAGATTCGAACCCACAACCTTTGCCTTCTAGAGATTTCCCGGTAGCTAAAGGCAGTTCTAAAAGAAAAAATAGGATTAGCTACCGGGCAATTTCGGTGGTCTAGTGGTAAGACATCTATTCTGAAGGACAAAGGCCTTGAGTTCGAATCCAAACAGAGCAATATGCCTGTGGATTTTCTTTGCTGAGGACTCAAGAAAGTACTGAGTATTCAGCGCTTCACACACATAGGTGTAAAACCAAATTATACATTTATCATAAGTATCTCTTTAGGAAATAAAACAAATTATTTGATTGATTTGGGAATTTTTAAACAGGTAAAGGTCGTGGGATTGAATCCCACCGGAGTAATAGGCATGTGGATTTTTTTTCCCACAGAACTCAGGGAAGTACTGGGAAAACAGTTATCAACACACATCAGTGAAAGGGCAAAACCAAATAATATTCTTTATCCCCGGTGCAAGTTTAACATCTGAATTTTGAAACAATACCTCGTTGGCCAGGATGCCTCCGATCTTGCCAAATGCAGGCATGTTGATACCGTATTTATCCAACTCCTGTTGCATAGCACTGATCTCTTCCTCTGTGTAGGCAAAAATACAAGAGTAACTTGCAGCAAGAAAAAACTGAGAACAAAGCTCACCAACATCGCATTCTGATTAAATTTTCGTTCGTCAGTTTGTTCGTTTGTTCGTTCCTTCCTTCCTTCATATGATTTTTTCAGTCAGGCTGTACACACTCAGACCAACTATAACCAAAGACCTGCATTTACAAATACATGTACAGCTTGTCTCTGCCACGACCAGGGCCCAATTTCATAGAGCTGCTTAAGCAGAAAATATTGCTTAATAATTGTCTGCTAAGCAGAAATGAGCAGGATACCAGTCACAAATGTAACATGGCATTTTGGCTGGTAACCTAATTCTGGTAAGCATACTTTTGTTGTGCTTAGCTACTTTTTGTGTTTAAGCAGCTCCATGAAATTGGGCCCAGGTTGTATCGCAAGCTTGGGTGAGA
The DNA here is from genome assembly GCA_032158295.1 of Pycnopodia helianthoides. NCBI lineage: Eukaryota > Metazoa > Echinodermata > Asteroidea > Forcipulatida > Asteriidae > Pycnopodia > Pycnopodia helianthoides. Next base: position 4,850,281 of record CM063247.1, on the reverse strand, counting down.
TCCCTGGTTAGACGGCAATTACAGGTTCAATGGCTTCTGACTGGCACCCCGAACAAAGATGTTAACCAAATAGGGAGACCGTCAACATAAGGCATGTATTAAGGGCTAGATAGCTCAGTTGGTGTGGAGCGCTGCCAGAGATCACAGGTTCCAATCCCGCTCTTGTTAATTTTTCTTTGTTCCAACCTTAAATTAATTTAAATTTACCCAGTCGGTTTCCCTAATGGTTTATAACTTGATAAAAAAAAGAAAAGGAAATGAAAAGAAAGTCATTAAAAAAATTGATTCATTGCTCTCTAATAGTTTTTACTCTATTCCATTTAACACGTTGACTGCCGCCTACGAGTATATTCGTAGTAACAGGTTAGACAGATTCTTCTTGTATTGTTATTTCAATACACTGGCATCACTGAGCACGCAACACATACGCTTCCTGGCAGTGGTGAGGACATCGACCTTAGAATGTGAATGTAAATTTTTGTGTTTTTTGTACAGCACCTATTTGGTATGCGCGCATGCTTATGTGAACATGCGCACCGCACTTGGCAAGTGGGAACGCACTGCGAATATAATGACCGGCAGTCAACGTGTTAAAGCAAACATGACATATTGGGCCACTTTTTTTATTGGCATTAAAATGTGTGGCATGCTGTGTTCTGTGGATTCGTATACTTCCTGACTTACTTGTATGCACCAATTACATACACAACTTTTTTTTTCAAATTATAAAAAATTCCAATCATTCTTACGGGGTACAAAATCCATACGTGACCAACTCTTGGGAAGTTGAAATATGTACATGTACATGTAGCTACTCCATAACGATTAAAACTTCTGTGTTTATTGATAGTGTACAGAGCCCAAAACCAACAATGTCACTGTTTTGATAGCCACGCAAACAATTTCTGACTGGAACAATTGGGACTTTCCGTGTTTAATTTACCATTTGCAGGCTGTACTAATTTTTGTTCAAATGTACATATGCAGTGTTGAATAAATGTTTGTGAGAAGGCTCTATCCCCAAGAACAATAAAGTAAAGCCAAAAACATCAATTATATGTTAATTAAACAGAACAATATGCCAAAAATATCAATTATATGTTAACTACATTATGGTAATCATCAGTGAGTTTCTGTTATTTGCATATTACAGTGTTAAAGTGATACCCTGGATGCATGTGGTGAAAAGTCCTCCATTTTTTTTCATATCTGAACAAACATCTTTCGTACTTTTCTTTGCTTGTATTCATGTTTTCTTTTTCTTCGCGCCTTGAGTGCCCGGCAGGATGGATATGTGTGCGTTACAAACCTGTGACAGTTTAATCCATTTTGATTGGTCGAGAGCAATCACATGGCCATGTTAATAAACGTGCGATATAAACACAGTGAGGAGTGTTCAAACGTGGCCGAGGACATCGTGTCAAAAGAGGGCGCTATCAGATAATTGCGCGAATTGCGCGAATCGCACAAATTTCACAGCCCAATTTGAGTTGGTAGATCGCACTTTTTGCTTGGTGCAAGTTCGAAACTTGCAGGAGGAGCTACTTAGTGCTCAACATTAATAAAAAATTCAACGCAGGGTCGAGAAGAGCTGAGGCTAAACTGTCAGATTTGTCCTCAAAAAATAAATCAAAAAAAATGGCCAAAGATAAACACCAAGTGAAAAAACATTACAAATACTTAATTTGAACTCAGGGTGTTTTAAGCCAAACTTCCTGAACTTGGGCCCAGAATGCGCCCCCCCCCCTCAAACCCAATTTTGAAAAATCCTGGGAGAACCTGGTAAATCATACTGAACAGGTTCCCTTTAACAATTCTACTACTGACATCTCAAGCTGCAAAGCGTTAACCCAATCTGCGTCACGCTCTACAAGCCAACACCCTGTCTTATCGATAAATGAATTCCAAGTCGTGATGGTGCAAAGAAGAAGAAGAAAGAAGAAAAACGAAGACGGAAAAAACAAAGACTAACAAACAAACAATGTCTAAAGTGGGTGTGGGTCATAGATCAAGTCAGCACAGACTAAGCCACGAATGATGCTTCTCATCATCTCCGCATTAAAAAATCCTAATGAGATCAGCTTTCACAGTGATCACTTGGCGATGGTACGGGATTAACGTATCGAATCACTGTTGATGGGGGACAGATGTAAAGTCACTGCCCTGTGAATCAATTCAAGTCAGGCTGTTGGAACGGGGTTTACATTTATACTAATTGTACATGTCACTTGAACTCGATGCAAAAAAAAAAAAAAAAAATTGATTGTGGGTGCATCTTTTTTGGAATTATTGCAGGCGTTGAATTACATTGAAGACAAGAGGCTATGGCCTCCGTTGCCCTGATCTTGGCCTTGGTGTTCCTTCAATGGTTTCCCGTAGACTTTTAAGATTTTCCAATGAAAGTGCCCTTTGCAAAATGAAAATGGCCTTGCCCTCTCACAGATGAAACTCCAGGACTGATTACTGTGACTGTAACAATCCCACAGCTTTTCCACGAGCTCACTTTTGTGTAAATATAAAAAAAAGTGGGTGGTACAACATACATACTATACACAATTTGGCACACAGTAAATCTGAACACAATTCACACTTGTGCTTCACTTGAGAAGTATTAAGCTTGTAGATCAAGACCACTACCTCACATGCCCCCCCCCCCCCATGGCCTTTCCCTTGATGTCACTTTGAATTAAAATGTCTGATTTTTTTCCACTGGAACTAAACAGTGGCCTGCCACTGCAAGTTTGAAATTCCATGGGCAGGTGGAAGGATGACACTTCTAATCCGAGTCCCGGATTATGAACCTCTTCCAGGGGGCACCCCGGTCTGAAGTCTGTCCCGACAAAAAGGCTTAAGGTCCCCAGGCCCTCAGTGTAATTCAAAAAAGATTTTGTGTCAAGACGTGTGCATCAATCTTAAGTGCTATAAAGCAGAGTGTGATGTCACAATACAAATCACGGTGGCAATATTGACAACTAATCTTAAGATCTTATGATGAGTCTTAGTGCTTTGTGAAATCAAACCTAGGCCTTGTTTTTTAGGAACACGAGCCTCTAGAATCAAGGAGCAGCGTTCACTCAACCCCCCCCCCCCCCCCCCGCCCCTCTACTATTTAGGAATTGGCATCACTGCCCCATGTGTCGATACATCTACATGTCAGTGTTCTCCCTTAGCAGTGGGCCCGCCGGCCAAATGCCAGTTAAAACACCTGAGGACCAGTCAGAGTTCACTCCAAGTGGTCCAGCTGACTAGTTCAGTGTTGAAAAGCATCCCTATTTCTTGAAATGCTGACTAGTGAAAAAAGCTGATGGACTAGTGAAATGACAAGCTAACTGGTCTTCCTGGCCAGTCACTAAAAAAAAGTTAAGGGCAAACCGTGCATGTATGAGAACATTTTACAGGGGGCACAAGGGCTTATTAAAGACCAGTGCAACACAGCTAAGGCTCCCCTGGGGACTCAGTTGCAACCCCAGGCCCGTTTTGTAAGGACAACGTCCTCCAGAATCCATAAAACAGCATTCCAGGGAATTTTTTCTCCATACTAATTTGGAACCAGCATCCCTGCCCCAGGTCGTTTGTATTCATTCAAGAAAGCTTGCATACTCTTCATTCTTTAAATCAACTTTCAGTCAACGATACCCCTACATCAGATGTCTAAATGCTCTTGTATCAACATAGGTTAAACCACCTAAGGGATGAACGTAGGCCGATTTGATTCAGGAAGGTGGGGGGGGGTGTTTCTGTATTTAGAATGGCAGGTTTGAATTCTTCCCAAAATAGTGTCTGTACCACAACGCTGCACGTATTGTTGACTCAAGAGAACAGCATGGTGGGATATAACGACTGTACATTAGCTTGGGAATTTTGTGTTTTTAAAGATTAGGTGGCTAGTGGCATTTTTAATGAGGCAGCACTGGCCTGGGTGATAATACATTCAAGCGATTCATCCACTTTCAACAAGTAACTATCATGAAACTAAACCTGTGAAAATGTTTTCACTAAAAGTGATAATAAGCTTATATAAGGGAAAAACGTACTCAAAGCACAACCACAAAAACAGGGCCCATTTTCATAGAGCTGCTGAAGCACAACAGAATAGCTAAGCACAAAAAATACCATGTCACATGTACCATATGTGACTGAAATCCTGCTAATAAATTTTTGCTTAGCAGAAAATCTTTAAGCACTATTTACTGCTTACGCAGCTCCATGAATTTAGGCCCAGGGCCCAATTTTATAGAGATGCTTAAAGTTGCTAAGCACAACAAAATTATGCTATCAGAATAAGATTACCAACCAAAATACCATGCCACATGTACAATTTGTGACGGCATCCTGGTTATTTTTGCTTAGCAGAAAAACTTCAAACAATATTTACTGCTTCCGCAGCTGTATGAAATTGGACCAGGGCCCAATTTCATAGAGCTGCTTAAGCAAAAATATTGCTTCACAAATTTCTGCTAAGCAAAAATATGCAGGATACCAGTCATAAGTTGTACTTGTGAACATGGTATTTTGGCTGGTAACCTTATTCTGGTAAGCGAAAATATTTGTGCTTAGCTATTTTTGTGCTTAAGCAGCTCTATGAAATTGGGCCCAGACCACAAGACAACTACTTTTGCTACTTCTACTAACTGACTGTAGGCTTCCAAATATCATGACTTACCGGTGAAGTCGACTTTCCCGTACAGACTCTCTATCTGTGGTGCAATGCCCAATTTGAAAGATACAAGCTGAATGCAAACACAAATAGCACAAAGTATCCATCAGATTATGTCAATTATGCTCACTGGTACCAGTGAATAATTCCCCTACATGTACCCTTTTCACTTTGTTGATTTCGCAAGCTCAAACAGGTAACAGTTACAGATTTGGATGCATTTTTTTTTTTAATTTACAACAAAAGTGGCCCCTTATTTCCAGATCCGTGTAAACCTCCGTCAATTTGGGCACCCGGTTTGATTTTGGACAGTTACTGCACTACATTATGTCCCTTTACAAATAATGTAAAAGTAACCCATGCCAATAATGTGGCAGAGGGTGTTCCCCACCCTACATCATCCCATACTTTATAACACAATCTTTTCCTCTTATTATCCACCCTAAAATCCTCTAAAGAATTCTTGAGATTCCAGAACACAATGAAGACACAATAGGAGGGGGAGGGGGGAAGGGGGTACACCATGCCACATATCGAGCACCAAATGCGTAAAAGTGTTGCCAATGAGCAATTTGGGATGCCCGTTTTTAATTTTACAGCAAAATTGGACACCCTGTTTCTAGATCCTGTGTAACACACACACCCTGTTAAACTGACCTGAGTGCATGCAGGCAATAGACTGTTTTGGGCATGTTCTTCCTGTCGTAAACATCTGTTGTCTCTGGGTAGAAAATCTGCAAGGATATTGACATTACAAAAATAACATTGGAATAACAGAAGAAATTTTGAGCTCCGGGAAGGGGGCCATCCAGAACTACACATCACAGAGTCCTGGGGGAAGAGCAGGCATGATATTTTGGCCCCTTGGAAAAAAGTAGGAACATTTTATTGAGAACAAGGGCTGACCTACATGTACAGACAGCTGTATTTATGTTGACATGTGGGTTTTGATACATGCTATTTCATAATAATTTTGCTGTTGGGCATAATTTTTTTTTTTTCTAAATGGAAATCAAATTAAACTAGAAAGAATATCATTCCTTGAGGACAAATTGGTCCCAAAGTTCTCATTATTTTGTTTTGTCATGCGTAAACATTTGTTTCCCTCTAAACATCCACGTGAAACCTGTTTAGATTTTTTTAAATTCACACTGTAGGCAAACAAAAAGAGTAAAAATGTACTTTGTTCAATTACAAAGCTATAATAAAAAAGACAAGTAGGCCTACATGTCGAGGGGTTTTGTATCCGGTATGTGAGCCCAATGATAAAGCACATACCCCTTTGTCCAAGACAATGATGCAAGCGTTTAAAACTCATCAATAAATATTGCACCCATAAAAGATGAGTCATTAATAATTTATAAAAGTCAGTCTAAATTGATTGGATAATATATATGCGCATAAAGATGGAAAAGTCCGACGGATGCACATGTTGTCGAAACCGGGCTTCGTTAATATCACACTTTTCAGGGACGGCCAGTGACTTTAGCATCAGGGCCCAATTTCATAGAGCTGCTTAAGCACAAAAAGTAGCTAAGCACAACAAAATTATGCTTACCAGAATAAGGTTACCAGCCCAAATATCATGCTACCTGTACAATTTGTGACTGGTATCCTGCTCATTTCTGCTTAGCAGAAAATTGATAAGCAATAATTTCTGCTTACGCAGGTCTACGAAATTGGGCCCTGGGCAACTTCAGTCTGATAATTTTTTTTTAATCCCCCACAATTTTGATTATAAATTTTGTACCTGCCCACTCATGGTTTGTGGTTTTGTGACTGTAAAAAACATTGTATTATTTTTATCCTGGAAAGTATATTGACATCTGCTTCTGATACAGGTCTGCTCATAGTTCCGATTGGAATAGAAACGATAATAAACAGTTGAAAGTCACAAGTTCTTGTTTTCGCGGGGGGGGGGGGAACCTTGACACACGACCCTGATGTCATTATCCTGTTCCCCGACAGTCACTCAAAATGAAACCATTCACTTTTTAAGTATTCTGATCCTCATGGGTATTAAGTCCCTCTTTAAGCCCATTACCACATCGCCACAAACCCATTAATAATTAATGAAGAGTGTGCATATAATTAAACGGACTCTTTTAACGGACCTACCGTGGGTAATCCTATTGACTCCATGGCTCTCATCCATTGTACAATGTTGTCTGTGTGGCGGAAATGCAGACCACTGGCCTAGTGGGGGGAAGGGAAGAAAAAAAATACAATTAAGTTAATTAGTAGAGGTGGACGTTGACTTGATATAATGGGTATTGTTTGGAGGGGCAATTGTTCATTGATGCTGGCGTATTTGACTAAAACCAATATGCTGATGTACGTGATGTACTTTCAAGATTGCTGGACTGTTAATGTGTGACAAAAAGAGTACGTGCAGGACAGCGTTTGTTCATCCAATGAACGATTTCCATTGTACAGCACAGCAAAATGCTACGCAAACTGCATCAGTTGCTACTCAAAATATCATCGTTTGCTACTCAATAAATGCATTCAGTTTGCACAAAACATGTCCAATCTAATTATTTTGCTCCGCAAAAATTGCTGGACGAAATCTTTCTGTGATACCTAAAACGCACTGTACGATTGATAGTCAAGCTGATATTTATTGAAATTATAATTATATAAAACAAGTCGCCTGCTCCAATTTCCACCAGGGAAAGATTTAAATACTAGATATTTCTAAGTAATCTAGTCTTTCAGCTGGTAGTCATCATTTGACACCCTTGGTTGTGTTTCCTTGGCACTTTATTGTTGATCAGAACATTTGAACTACCCCAAGATGACAGGAAACCAAGGATACAATTGCGATGACATTAAAATGAAAACCACACTTCTACTTGTTCGAGTCATCTAACACCCATCATCAACGGATGTTAAAGTTTTGTGAAAGCTTTTTTTGTAGAACCCCATTAATAATCTGGCTCTACCCACTCTTTTGGGGCAAAAATCAAACGGCAATTAAATTGTACATTAATTGAACTTGATTCCTTTCTCTTTTTCAATTCCGTTTTCAAGTAACACAATGCATCATGACTGATTTCCCTTGCATAGCATCGCAAAATGCTACACAAAATGTATCAACTGCAACTCAAATGTCATCATTTGCCACCCAGTAGCGTTCAGTGTGCACAAAACATGTTCAGTCTAAATATTTTGCTATGCAAAATTGCCGGACGAAACCATTCCCCGTACTGCATCTGTGACTCCCATTTATTAGTGTTGGTCAGGAAATACCACCTGCTGTCAACACTTTTACCCACTAAAAAAAAATAACAATAAAAAGCACAGCCATTAACATAGAAACCAAACGCATATTTACACTCATTTTTTAACCAAACACAATCGCCATGTTTCACACATTTTCATTAAGGTAGAATGTACCATTAATGTTAATTACAATCTTGTCCGACTCTGACATACACGTCAATCACAAAATAACATTTGTGAAAAACGGAAATAGTCTGACTGGGTCTAAAATCAATTGTGATTAAACGGAGAGGTCAGAATCCTTAAGTACATGTAGCCTTGTATTCTTATCACACAAATATTCCCATGCTTGATTAACAAACCAAACCGAGGGCTCTCTTTTGTGAATAGCACCAAGGACATAATACACCCGTGTCAATGAGGAATATTATATAGAAAATGAGTATCATTGCTTCACCTTGTATTTGGAACACACTTTGAAAATCTATTACTGATTTTTTTGAAAGTGGCACACGAAAAGTTTTAATGCTAAAAGAATATGTGGGCGGAAATCAAACTGCTGTTTTTTGTTTGTTTGTGGGTTTTTTAGTTGCCAATCTTTCTGCTTGGTTCATCAGTAATTGATGAAATTTTGAAGAATAAATCACACACACAAAAGGTTTGTTGGGCTTGGTTGATTTGTACATATGTAGAATTAACGTTGTACATGTACATGTACAATACACGGAACACCATAAGTGTACATTCAGGCATGGGGTGCTTTATTCTTGAAAGGGCCAGGGCACCAAGGCATTTTCTCCTTAGTAAATGGCACCTCTGTGAGGAAATTTCTTTGGGAATATTTCTGGGGCACCAAGGCAATGACCAAGGGCATGGAGGCAATTGCTTCTTTTGCCAACATGTGCATCTTGCCATCAGGGAGATTTTGTACAAAAAAACAAGGAGAAATGTAGAATTACATTCAACACATCATAAGGACAAAGTTTCCATGATCAGGAAGATTTTCAAAATTGTTTCACCAGAACATGGAAAGGTTGGTTTATTTTCCGGAAAATTTCTGCAGAATCAGGAAGAGCTGGCAGCTCTCTGCATGCACCACAGGAAAGGTGTCCTAGATTTTGGTCCCAACAACACTCGGCGCAAGTACATGTAGCTCAAACGATTGCGAAAGCTTAGATCGTGTTTTGACTTCCGAATACAACAGACGCCCTTGTTTGGTTCCCCAGTTCTTTCTGTTGAGAACGACAGACGGGTTTGGTCTTGTAATTTATCAATTGTGTCTAAACATTTCTTAGTCTTTCCGGTTCTTGAAGTTTCAAACTGTACTTTAGGCAAACACGGAAACTATAGTACGAAAACAAGGAAAACAACGTCAGCTTGGCTTCCATACAAAACAAAATACAACTTCCCCTTTCCCACTCAAAAAAATGAAAAAAAATTGCCTTTGCTGCACCCCTGAGTGTTTCAGTACATGTACAGGGCTCGAATTTTACACTGGACCGCTGGCCCGAGGCCAGTGATTTTAGCATCGGGCCAGTAAACTCATGTCCGGATAAGTCCGGTCTTGTGTTTGTGTTGAAATGTTGACTCTCAGTCTGATAAATACAATTCTGTTGATTATCGAAGACTACTTACCCATAATATACAAATAAGATAAATCTTCTCTTAGTGCTTTTTCAAATTCAAACAGTTCATTTATTAACCTGTGTAGGCATTTTTTCTTCTCACTTCAATTCTCGTCTTGTACTAAAAATTCCGGTCCAGTAAATATTTTGAGCTACAAGCCCTGCAGTCTTGCGGGTTTCCCCCAAAATTCTAGCCCTGATGTTCATTAACATGTTCCTGCCTCCATTGCGGGATTTTTTCGTGCTCGTAACCAATAACTGTTTCGGTCATTCAACCAAAATAGTTATTGGTTACGACTGCGAAAACCGCGCCCTTAGCTTCCATACAAAATTATACAACTTCCCCTCTCCCCGCCCCCCAGACAGGGAAACATAAATGCCTTTGCTACATCCCTGAGTGTTTCAGTACATTGTACATGATGTCTGCATTTACCCTGCCTCCTTGCATTATGTACCAATACTCTGAAAAACGTTGCAGAACTTCCCTGGGTACACTGACTACCCTGGAAGTACACACTGTACGTGTGTAGTGGGAGGAGCACTACAATGTACATGGTTATATATTGACATGAACGCACTGTGGTAACTCTGAAACTACTTCCTTCTTCGGTTGTCGATGTAAAGAGTGTTTAGCAGACAAATTAAAGTAAGATACATCAGGCAAGGGCCCAATTTCATAGAGCTGCTGCACAAAAAGTAGCTAAGCGCGACAAAATTATGCCTACCAGAATAAGGTAACCAGCCAAACTACCATGTCACATGTACAATTTGTACCTGGTAACCTGCTCATTTCTGCTAAGCAGACAATTGTTCAGCAATATTTTCTGCTTAAGCAGCTATATGAAATTGGGCCCTGATGCTTTGGTTTTTGAAAGGGCAAGGGCACCAAGGCGCTCTCTCCTTAGTAGAGGGCAACTCTATGAGGAAATTGTACATTTCTACTGGAACATTTCAAGGGGCATCAAGGCAATGACCAGGGGCAACGGAGGCAATTGCCTCCGTGAAGTACATGTATCAGGTCTGATGTACAAACAACAAGGTATTTTTTAATCATAACAAGATTGTACCGCCGTTTTTGTGTTTAGTGACCGGTTTGCCCAAAACATTCAGTTTCCCTTGTGGTTCATTACTTGACAAAATAAAAACAATTGATTTCGACTGTGACATTAATTCACAACAAGTGTGTATTTGTTTTTATTGGAGTCTGAGTATAACAAGGTATTTTTTTTTTACCATAACAAGATTGTACATGAATTTAATGTACTTTAATAAGCAGTTGAGGCCTACATGTACTTTTTAAGGACTGATGATCAGAAAAATAGTTTTTGAGGTCTTGTTTCCAACTAAGGATTTACCATTTGTCCAGGATGTTGAGGACTTTTCATAGTAAAGAATGTAAGGAACAATTTTCTCACACATGGCAATATTCTAGATAGACACATTTCTCAGTACAAATGGTATCAAACTATGAAAAATTGACTTTCATCACTCGCATCAACCAATTATTACAAGGTAAATGTACATAATGTATATTGTACATTAGGCCCCCCAAAAAAGGGTTCTGTTTCCGATTACATGTCATTTAAAAATAGGGTCGGTAGGTCGGAAAGTTTTTTTATTTTGCCTTTTTTTTATTATTCCCATACGATTGACGATGGCAGTTCAAGCGGCCGTTTTTTCAAAAATTTGCACAATTTGCAGATTGCACAAACCCATGGAATGCGTTTCACACATTTTTTATTATTTTTTTTTTTCTCCGTTTTTTCCCGTTTCCCCCCCCCCTTTTTTTAAAAGGCCGAATAAAAAGTTTAGGGTCGGTCGGGGAACTGGAAACAGAACCCTTTTTTGGGGGGGCCTTAATTGTTAAAGTAGGATCTGAACTTTCTTGACAGTTTGCATTCTTAAGTGAACAATACTGTCAATTTTTTGTATGGGCCCCATCGTGACATGCTGCACTCAAACTTTCAAAAGGTCATGTTTTTTTGTAGTAACTAACAATAATAATAATAACAACAATCTTATGTCAAACAGTTTACAAATTGTAAAAAAAGTAACACAAAATGTGTTTATAACATGTACATGTGCAGTCATTTCCCCTTTGAGAAGTTTGACTAAACACTCGATCAGCAGAAACTGCATGGAGTGGTACATGTAGATGTTGACAGTGCTATCCACTTGTCACTGCGCATCCTTGACCCACGCATGTACTCCAAAATGGGTGGTAAAAAAATGAGAGTCCCAAAGTTACATGAACTTTTGGTAAACCACCTCAAATGGTTTTGTGGGGAAATGGGTCTATTTTTTTTGGGGGGGGGGGGAGAAAAGGTTGCGATGTCGTTTGATGAACATAATATAGAACAAGTAGGATTTAAAGCTTTGCATGGTGGAAGTATAACCAAGAGAGGTTTGCAGTGACACCATGTTAAATCTCTTTTGAGTAGTGTTGGTTCTGAAAAGAACCGGTGGTTAACAACTCAATGTTTCGCTCTGATCGTCTTCAGGAGAACGCTGGACTCTGTTGCTGGATGCTGCTTAAGTACTAGAGCTGTTTGTTTCGGAGCAAACAATTGGTGCGTGCTGTTCATCTTTCCCCCCATTGTTTATACAATGTCAGCAGAAAACGTTTGTGCGCAATAATGTGATAATTGTTATTCTGTACACGCCAAGCAACCAGATCATTGCTTCCATGAGTCACCAGAGTAAATAAGGAAATAATTATTGATAAGAATCACTCCCTGGAAAGAAACCACTGGGGAAGGCATGGAGGGCTTGTATATATACATACTCACAATAGATGGATCATGATTGAGCCGGTTTGTGTATTGATTGTAAAGCATTTAATCACATTAGCAATGACTGCCTAAAAGGATTCCCCGATTTGGGAGCACTGGTATCCTGATTGAGAGATTGTGAATTGACTTGAGGTATTTATGTATTCCATTTGGGATAGTTTGAATCAATGACCAAAACCACAGGTCGGCTAACTGTGACTGAAGTAGTTGGGACTAATAATATCTCTCATTCGGGATAGTTTGTAACTTTGTGACAAGGATCATTATTACTGTACCGTAACCTCAAGCTGGCTAACTGTGACTGAAGCAGTTATCCTGATCAGGAGAAGAGGGTTCTAATTGGACTAATAATATCTCTCATTCGGGATAGTTTGTAACTTTGTGACAAGGATCCTTATTACTGTACCGTAACCTCAAGCTGGCTAACTGTGACTGAAGCAGTTATCCTGATCAGGAGAAGAGGGTTCTAATTGGGACTAATAATATCTCTCATTTGGGATAGTTTGTAACTTTGTGACAAGGATCATTATTACTGTACCGTAACCTCAAGCTGGCTACTGTGACTGAAGCAGTTATCCTGATCAGGAGAAGAGAGTTCTAATTGGGACTAATAATATCTCTCATTTGGGATAAGTTGCAGCTTTGTGACAAGGATCATGTATGGTCTGTTGAGTAACCTCACTGGGACGAAATGGTTCCTATCACGAACTTCCCAATTAAAGTTAAACATCCCAATTGCAATTTTGGATGACATCCGGAGAGCAAATCTTGAATGAATAGACTATGCAAGTCTCGTGTGTACGAACTTCCGGGACCAAGTTGGTCCCTTGCCATATCGAGTTTCATGTGTTCGCGAGTCTGTTTTTTCAACCACTTTAGTTTAATGCAGTTTATGGCTAGATACAAATTATATAAAAATTGTTGGGAGAGTAAAATTAAGCCATGAAATATATGATCAAGTAAAATAAATTAAACAAATCAACAGAGAAAACCCGAGAATAAGACTTGACCTCCGTTTTTGGCTACTTATAAACCAATTAAGAATTATGCCCAAATGACGTTCATGTTATCATTAAACCGATGTACATGTAATGGTCGCACAAATTGGGGTGTGATTGGCAAATGGGGTTTCTCCAAAAAAAAAAAAAACCTCGTCCTGTTTCAATGTTAATTTCAACCAAATATTTTTTATCATATGAACATATAAATTGTACTTTTAACAAACTGCTAAGGGCATTATTAATTTCAAGATTTTTGTATGACTCTAATGTAGAATTTTAAAAGAAGATTTGATTTCGCAGACAAACATAGTCTCCGTTCGAGTGGTTTTTCTCGTTTATGTTACGCCCAAGACTCAGAACAGAGTTCACCAAGTCCCTCTACACGTACAACTTAAAGTCACACGCATTCATTTAATAAATTGAACTATGAGTAAGCATTGTAACATGTTGAGCCGGCTCGTTTCTTGGCTGGAGATCAATCTATGACATTTTGTACGGCACTGCATGGAGTGTGAATTACAGGACAACCACTACGAACTCAACTCCTTTCAACTGGAACCACATTTTCTGGGTTAAAAATTATAATATGTAACACCTAGTGCACAAGGATCAATTATTGGGGGAAAAAAAGAGAGAAAAAAAATTGTTAAGCGTCCTGCCTTTTTGATAAAAGGAAGGAGGAGGGCCTTTTTTTTTCTTCTTTTTTTTTTTAAATGGCTGCCTGACACATTTTTCAAGACAACTTGCCGGGCTATTTTTCAAGATGGTTGCCAGCTTTTTTTCTACAGTGAACTAAACCACTTTATTTTGTAGCCCTGACCTTCAATGACCTACCCGATTACAAGTTATCTTTCTTTGTTTACAAAGGGGAAACTTCGTACATTCCAGTGCCTTTCTGGCAGGCAAGATACTAATCTGGTCAGTTTTGAAATACTACATATTGTGTTGTAAATTCAACATAAATTCAAGAGTTATAAAAGTAACGGCTGAACAAGTTTTGAGATGTGCCCCTTTCTTCATGTGATTGATAAAAGTACCCATAAATATCAGAAGAGATGTTCTCTTTCATTGGGCTGTGTGGTGTGTACAACTCCTGCTTGCAGGAAGTCCAGGCTCTAGTGGCTCTTTTGTAAACATGTGATGGACCACAGGTTACATGGTCTGAACGTGCAGTACATGCATACAGTATGTAGATCCATAGAGAAACAAGCCAGGTAAATGCACCCAGATCCCCTGACCACAATATGCCTGCATCCCACCTGTATGTTGTCAGGGTTCACTCAAGTGTGACATCAAGCCAAGCAGGAATTCCTTTCCTACCAGTTTTCTATTTCCCAATAGCTTATCAAATGTCCTGACAGCGTGCACCAGTAAACCCAAAGAAAAAAAGCCAACCACTCCAGCCTTACTGAGGGAACCAAAGGCAGTTGTAATGATTGCCTTGAGAACTGAGCAGGAAGGATGCAGTGCTTCAAGGGTGTACCCAAGAGCCACAATGTATACAAAACTGCATTATTTTAAACTCCATGGTATAAACATGGAGAATGGTGTCATAAACATAGAGGCTACACACTTGGTTTTCCCTAACAGTGGTGCTCTGGCAAATTGCCACTTAAAACACACAAGGACTAGTCCGAATACTCTCCCAAGTCCAAGTGGTCCGGCTGACTAGTTCAGTGCTGAAAAGATCTCTATTTCACTTGAAGTATGGACAAAAGTGAAAAAACGGACGGACTAGTGAAATGACAAGCTAACTGGTCCTGCTGGCCAGTCACTAAAATAGTTCAGAACAAACCCTGGAGGTAAAACTGCATCCTTTACACAAATGTGTGTAATTGTTATGCTCCTGCAGCAAACTTGAACGTTCCCTGCAGATTGGAAACAGCCATGGGGAATATTCCATGGGTGAGATATTGCATGAAAAATTAAAAACCTGAAAATTGGATTAACAGTCTCATCGTGGTCTAAAGATGAAGCCTGGGCAAGAATTTACAGGGTGTTCCATTTAGAGGTTTACAGAATCTATCATTTAAAAACAGCAATCTGCAGGTTGTGCTACAACGAGGGCCGAGACTTCCATCTCAAGTGATGGCAGTTTTGCTTATTCCAACATTGTTCAAGAAAATCAGAATATGAAAGGGAGAATAACATAAAATCCTGACATCAAGAGAAATTCTAAAATCAGGAAAAATCCTGACAGATCTCATGCCTATTCATATTATTATACACTATTTGTGAAATCCAACGTGCACATTGCATTCTGAACATTAAACTCAAACACACATCTACATTGGCTAAGTACTGCAATGCTTGGAATGTTTGGAAAAATAAAAAACTGACAAGTTGATTATCAGCATCTAGTCCCCAAGACTACAAACTTTAAGGTTAACCTTTTCAAGAACACTCTGAAATCAATTCATGTTGTTTTACGTTGAGTTCAAATGTTGCTATGTCTACTTGTGTTTGTGCAAACTTTCAAAACAATGAAAACACCTGAGTAAGATTGAAACCTTAAGAAAATTGAAAACAAAATTTAAAAATCACACAATTGTCCCACATATTGGCCTTAGTAGCTGGATTATTAGCAAGGGACTTTACAGGAAATGGTACATTACAGCGTTCATTGCATTCCCGACATCACAATTTACATGCAATTTGGCAATAAAACCATCATAGAGCACGAATGGTAACATTCACAACTTCCAGCTTCCATCAAAAGGAAAGTTTGTCTAGACTGTTTGTTTTACACAGAAGTAATGGAAACTAATAAAGATTGCTACACAAACTAACTTCTTTTTCCTTCATGAAAGTGTAAAACGGTAAAGGAAAAACAGCAAAAGTAAATTGTATTATAGCTTAGTAAATGTTGTTATCCCCAATGTAGCACGTAACTGTTGCTATGTACTGCAGGTGTGAGAGTCATGGCTGACAATCAGGACCCACAGCTAATAATTGCTAAGACATTTTCTGCTTAGCAATAGTGGGCAGGATACCAGCCACAAATGGTGCATGTGGAATGGTATTTTGGCTGGTAACCTTATTCTGTAAGCTTGATTTTATTGAGCTTAGCTGCTTTTTGTGCTTAAGCCGCTCTATGAAACTGGGCCCTGGGAAGCACAGTCAGGAAGTATATTGAAATGATGGCATTTCCACCTTTTGGTTAAACCCTGGGCCCCAATTTCATAGAGTTGCTTAAGCACAAAAATTAGCCAAGCACAACAAAATGTTGCTTACCAGAATAAGGTTACCAGCCAAAATAACATGTTACATGTACCATATGTGACTGGTATCCTGCTTACCTTTGCTTAGCAGAATATTTTTTCAGCAACATTTTCTGCTTAAGCAGCTCTATGAAATTGGGCCCTGGCGTTATATAGATTCCAAGGAGCTTTTGGGAACAGTATCCTCAGCGCTAGAGAAGTAGATCAAAGAGCAGGGCCCAGTTTCATAGAGCTGCTTACACAGAAAGTATTGCATAACAATTGTCTGCTAAGCAGAAATCAGCAGGATACCAGTCACAAATTGTACATGTGACATGGTAGTTTGGCCGGTAAACTTATTCTGGTAAGCATAATTTTGTAGTGCTTAGCTACTTTTTGTGCTTTAAAAAAAGAAGCTCTATAAAATTGGGCCCAGGATATCTGAGGAAAATAACAGCTATTTTTGTCACCAAGAAGACACACAAAAAATGTCTGAATTCCGACAGACATCTGAAACTTCTCCTCCCTGGTGCTGAAGAGCGACTGTACTTACAGCTGTGTCTGGACAACACATTCATCCACTAGGGCTTCCCCTCGACTAAAGTTCCCTTTTTTTCCCCAGACATTCAGACCAGATGAGTTAAGTTGTGTAGCTTGACTTTGAACAAGGCTGCCGGCATAATTATCTGGTTCAATTCCCTTTTACCCGTCCTTGTAATCTCTAATTTGCCAATATCATTTATCAACATCATGATCCACTCATGTAGTCACTTAACAGGGCAGAGTCAATAATCAGTCACAGCTTGACTCCGAACGTTTCACACAATAAAAAAACAAATTCATTTTGATTGAACATGTATACTGTACACAGTACAACCATACTGGTTGGTTTTTCTTTCCTTGTTTTTGTGATTCTGTTCCCCTCCTGCATGCTCCACCCTCACTCGCTCAATCTGTTTCAGTCCCTAGTTGTATTTTTCATTGTCTTTTCATTTGTTTATACTATTTATTTAAATTTGACCACTTCTTATTAAACTAGGGCCTACTTACTTATTTAATTGTTTACTTTTGTTTTTTCGTTGGATTACCTCTTTTTTTCATCCTCATGTTTTTGTTTCTATGTAATTTTTTGTCTGGTTTGTCTTGTTCAAATAAATAATAATAATAATACTACTACTACTAAAATAAGGGCATTGTGGGGATTCCATGAATCTGTCCAACATCCAAGGATGTGCAAATTTGTCAAGTATATATACAAATTGAAAAATAATAATAAATAACAAATTGAGAGAAGCATTATATACAGTGCTGTTTTGAAGTGAGTTTCCCCCTAAAAACAACATGACCATATGACTTTTTTTTAGCTGTTTCGCGCGGCGAGCGATGCAGCTCTTGTTTTCAGTAAAAAAAAATATATATATTTTTTTGGGGGGGGGGGATTATGGTAGGCCACTTTTTCAATCCTAGATAAGACTTTGTTGGGTAAGTTCACGTACAGTACAGTATTCATTGTTGTTTGCGAGTTCAAATTAAACAATGTCTGGTACAATGACTTCCGAAGTCAAATGTGAATTCCAGACTGTGTTGCTATATCACATGGTTTTGGGGCAGGCTTTTATACACAGCAAGCTCCAGATGGGAGTTCAGCCTAGCAGGCTTTTAGAAATGGTAAAGGGATATTTTCCATCTCTCACCATATACACTGGGACACAGTGCATCTAAAAGTGTGCCCTAACCATGAGGCACCGAAACACTTGTCTTTTAATATGATAATTTCAAAATTGAGCATTCAACTTGTGACAAGGAAACTCAGTAAACAAACTATACTCTCAATTTAACTTGTAAATCATGGCCTTGCATGACCGAAAGTACCAATAAAAACAGATTAAAGGTATTTTTTTGCTTTCGCTGCCTAATTTTTCTGTTATGCTAAAATTTGGGGGGGGGGGCAATCCTGCACCTACATATGTGGCTTTGTCAGAATAATGAATGCTTCCTTTGATGAGGTCAGGTTACTAGACTAGATCATTCATGTTCTGACATTGAAGTCTGACCAGCTGCTATTGGAGCACATTGTTGCCACACTGACTGCATACAGCTTTAAACACTGTGCACAGTAGACTTTTATTATCATTTCTAAAAATACATTTCCAGGATAAAACCGGGTAAACAATGAATGCATGCTGTGTCTACATCCAGTTTGATGCTTACAAAGATTTCCATATGGACTGGAATATGTACACTTGTACATGTAGGCCTACTGGATATATGTACTGTGTGGACATCAAACAAAGAAAGCAACTTTGTGGTGACACCACATGAATTGAAATCTCAACATATTGAATTTCATTAACTTCTATGATTCAATAGTCCAATAAGAAAAGATATGAAAGTAAATCCTGGATTGTGTATGTATGTACTCTCAAATATGTTTGGTAATTTATAAACTGTTCTTGAGGTCTGGTTGGATTCGTATGTACAATTACGACCAACAAACTTAAAATAATACATGTACGTATGTAGGCACTTACAATGTACACAAAATGTGGTTTTGATTACAACTGAAATTCTTTCTTAAGCCACTTAAAAAAAAAAAAAAAAGCTTTGTAACTTTTTTCCGTCTTCATTGTACAGCATCCTGACCCGATCTGACATTATCATTGCTAGAATACACATGAACTAATTCTGTACTTTCTCGTGAAATTTGATGCTTTGATAAAACCGACTACAATAGACCCCATGCACAGATTGCCTTCACCGAGGATAACAATGGAAACGCGCACGTGAAGACATGCCACTCACAACAATCAGCCAATGGGAGGTCTTCCTCTGACCTCAGTGAGGGCGCTGCTTGATATCATGTCATACTCAAGGGGTCTATACAAGAAAAAACGCCTTATGGAATCTGTGGGCACATCTTACGATCAGTCCAAATTTATTATGGCATAATGTACCTGTTTACCTATCAAACTTTTTTTCATAATGTACAAAATTTCAGAGTCAAGGTTTTAGCAAGAATTTGGTAAAAGGGTGTCCAAATTTGCTGGAAATTTTAATTTGGGTGTCCAAATCGTTCACTTACAATACATTTACATGTGGATGACAGATAAAACAGGGTGTCTAAATTTTAAAACAGGGTGTCCAAAAGACACCGAGACACTGTGGTTCGAGTCTATCCACCATGGGACTTACTTTGTATCTTGTCTGATCTTTGTCGTAGATGCGTTTGTAGGGAACCTTCTTCGGGGCGTAGAAATGCGCCAGCTTACCGAGGTAGACGCCATTTCTTAATCCCTCCTCGAGCTCTGTGGTTGGTGGCAGTTCCTCGTTGATGCAGGCTTCCATCCACCTGTTAGGATTGGAGGAAGAAGGGGGAGGGGGAAAAGGAATTTAGATACCGTAAAAGGTTAAAGTCAAATATAAAACACACATGTCTACAAAAGGAAGGTATTATGTCAATCCAATTGTCTTGAATCAGGCCTGGAATCTCATCTTTTGAGAGGGCAAGACCATTTTCATTTTGCAAAGGGCACTTTTTCTGTTGCTTTTTCTGTTTTTTCTGTTCAGGTTTTTAAATTTGCCTATTTGTCTTCTTTTTTGTAATTGTGTCGCTTCTGCTACTGGCTGGTCCAGGTTCTTTGACAATGTTTTTAGCGATTTTTACAATTTTAAATTTTTAGATTACTTTGGTTCCTGCAATAAAATCAACTACATTTTAATGTGCCTAGAATTACTTGGTCACTCCTTTTCTGTTGTATTCTTAAAGTCCATGAAAAACTTTTTAAGGGGCACCAAAGCCAAGACCGGGGGAATGGAGGCCAAGGCCTCTGTGGCCTCCGTTTAATTCCAGACCTGCTAAATAATATCAAAATAGAAAGACAAGCTTAGCGCTAGCCTCTGTTGTTAAATAACCATGTTTGTAGGGCATCAATTCAGTCAATAACCTGATTGAGACTGTGGTTCGTGTTTAATTAATTAATTTTTTTAAAAGTATTATGAGCCCCATCCAAAAAGTTCCCGGTAGTACTGAATACTGCGGTATTTTGGTGAAGGTACTGTGGAACCCAAAATAAAAAAACACCCCAGCTTAATACAAAACTATGCACTTGTTAACTTGGGATCTCTCTTCTAAATTTTTTTTTTTCAAAACTGCATTTAGCAAACAACCTTTAATTTTAAATACATTATCTTATCATACATTTATGTTTGAATCAATTTTTGTCAATGTTTTTCAACAAGTATTGTAGACCATCATTTTTCACTTTAAATTTTAAGGAGTGCGATTTTTCGTACTCCTTGGGCCAGGTTAAGGAGTGCAATCGTGCTCCTCCACGCTCCTTAACCTAGCCCATAGAGAACACAAAAAATGAATTCCTTAAAATTTAAAGAGGATTTTAAAAAAATCGTGACAAAACAGACAGAAGGAAATGAACTACCATTAGTCTTTATTTGCTTAAATGATCATGTAATAAAAAATATCAACCAACCAATCCACTCCTGTAATCCCGTATGTGCATATGAATCGTCAGAGGTATTTGCATGATTAAATCAAACAAATTAATCATCATGAACAGTCAAAGTTGATAAAATGTGCAAAGTTTGGTTCTGACGAGTGCAAACCCTCAATAATTCAAGGAGAGCAATTTATAGCTCTCCTTATATTTCTTAAAATGAAGGACTAGTTACTGAATGTTTTGATCCAAATAAATTTCCAGGTGACACTTTCTAATGAAATTTAAGAGACCAGGGTCCAATTTAACTGAGACTCTGTAGAAAATTAATTTGCTTTTTACAATAAACCAGAAACGAGATCTTAATTTGCAATTACGATATCTTGGCCGGTGACCAAACGTTTGATTTAGAGCATGTGCTCAGCCACCCGGCCATAGATTACATTGAGACTCCATGATTGAAATAATGTAAATGTGAAGTGGTGTACTTAAATAGGATACGGCACACATGTACACACTACCGATCATGTATTATTTCTGAAAGTTGACTCTGCATGTTCACTAGCTGCTGCCAGGGACGGAGGTTCAAGGTCAACTAGTGTGGGCTGCCACACCCAGACTAAACTCCTACACAAAAAAACATCGGCCACAAGAATGTCTACATCCTTTAACCTCACCATGTCAAAAGGAATAGTACACGGAACACAGACTGCACAAAGTAGAGTCAGTTTTAGTTTGGGCATAGTTTAGGCATTTATACTGGTAGCAGGACATTCAGGGCCCTCCTTGTACTGAGCTATGAACTAGGGTAGATGTTTTTGAATATTCCCCAAACACTTGACTTGATAGTTTGGGCATTTCTACCGGTAGCAGGACCATTCAGGGCCTTCCTTGTGCTGCTACGAACTACGGTCAAGTGTTTGGGGAATAGTACAAAAACATCCTGATATCTTTATTTAGTGGGTGCTAACGATATGATCGATTATTGAATTAAAAGCACATGTCAGTTCAAAATGCCTCAGGGAAAAGTAGGGTAAATACACAAAGTGTGAAACTAAAAAGTATTAAAAGTATGAATTTTTTTGACAAATTTACAAGCCTTATTTACTTTGTTAGTATTTAATACCCATAGTGGAACACAATGCAAAATGTAATCCTCTATTATTAGAGTTTGCTGAACATACATGTACCAAACTATGAAAGAATTTTAAAAAGAAGAAGTAGACACCATTTTAAAAGATTCCTCAACTCTAGCACGTGAATTCCTCTTGCCCAGAAGATACTGACTGGAATAATCACCATGACAAAGCCATAACAATGAGGTCCGCCACTCCTATATTGGCAATTTCACCAAAAGAATTGGAGGTTGCATTCCGATCCCTGTCCTCCCTCCAGAAAATCAGCTACCCAACAAGTGTCCCTCAACTAAAGCCCTATGAATTTGCCATCTTAAAAGTGGACGTCACAGAGTTTGGGGGTCTCATGCTAAAAGGTATTAAATACAGAATTGGTAAGGATAAAAAACATCACTGTTTTATTTAAGACTGAAAGTTTAACCCTAAAGAACCCAAGTCCTACAATATCCTCATTGCCAAAGTGCAGGATTGCGAAGGATTTGGGCTATTAGGGATCTGCAACACAGGAGGATTTTGAAGGGTTTGGGCTGAAATGAGTTTTTGTTAGGGTAGGATTTCGCAGGACTTGGGCTATCGGGCTGTTTTTACATAGGAGGATTTTGAAGGTTTTAGGTATTATGCAGCTTAGCCAAAATAGGATTCTGAAGGTTTTGGGCTTTTTTGACCTTTTTTGACTCCCTAACTTCTGTCTCTAAAGGATTTTGAAGGATTTGGGCTAATATGTATACTTACAATAAGTTGAAGGATATCAAAGGATTTGGGCACTTTAGGTTTATGACGACTTTAATCTGAAGGATATCGAAGGATTTGGGCAGTATGTCTACCCAAGGGTCAAGTCTGTTAGGGTTAATGATTATGAAGCATTTTTTCTGTGAAACATTTCCCTCTGAAATGAAGTCATACAAGAAAACTGTATCTGAAAACCTAAACAAAACCGCAACAGCTGGTTTTAAGGGCAATGTGTTTACATGCTGAAAATTGTGCATGATTTTTCACTATTCTCTCCTGACTCACACGTAACGGATTAAGCCAAAATTTTCACAGGTTTGTTACTTCATGTTATAATATGGTTCATCACACAAAACATGAGCATAGGCTGTGACTATTTTGTCAGCTCTACCAATCCTGTATAAAAAAAACCTTTAAAGGGGCAATGCAACTTTCTTGAATGAAGGGCACTATAAAATTTCCTTTGCAAACATTTTGAAAGGGTACCAAACCAAGAGCAGGGTTCTCCACAGGATTTTGCAAAACTTTGGGGCATTGTAGAAGGTTTGCCCCATGCTGGGGCAGTTCAGAATAGTGAATATTGAATTGAAACAAAGGTCCTCAGAGTGGTTTCAGAATAATCAATACTGCATTGAAACAAAGGTCCTCAGAATGTTTTTTACTTGGTGTTTATCATTGGTTTTAAAAGCCATGCCTGTGCAATTTGGGGAATTCTAAATGGTTTTATCTTTATGATTTTTGTGAAGTTGATCTGAATTACAAAACAAATTGCTTAAATAATTTTAATTTATTATTTTGTCTTTATTTTATTATCGGCCGCAATTTGCATGTATCGGCCCGCCATTCGTGCATATTGGCCTGATATGCTAACTTGTGCATGAGGAGAACCCTACTGAGCAGAGCAACAGAGGGCAATACATCTCAATGAAAAATACATCTTTTTTTATTTTTGTACTTTTGTATTAAGACAAACTTTTTCATTGGGCTTAGTATTCATCATTTGCCCTTTATCCACGATATAGGCATTAGCCTATATATATAAAAAATTTAAAAAAAGCTGCTTGAAATACACCCCAAAGTTATCATGTGCATGCATAGTGTTAACCTGAGGGACATCCTACATGTATCTTAAATTTGGACACCCTGTTTTATCTGTCATTTACATTTATATGTATTGCAAGTGAGCAATTTGAACACCCAGTTTTTCAATTTCCAGCCAATTTGGACACCCTTTTACAGAATCTAAGATAAAACCTTGTGTGCATGAATGTATGCTAGTACAGGGAAGGTGAGCATTATGGTAGACCTATAGTCTGGTTACGAGTGTGTGTACAGGTGCACACCACTGGTAGATTGTCAGAGGTCATGTAAGGTCATGATGCAATGTGGCTTTGATAAACTCTCCTAGTCTGCTTGTTTGATCAGTAAGGCCACACAGCACACAAGCTGTGAAAGTTGTCTGGGGGTCACCATAGAATTCACGGAAACCTTTCTTTCGAACCTTGGTCCTTGTTCATTAACACTGACATGATCCTATTGTCCAAGATATTTGCTGGTAGCTAATAATAATATACAAACCATAAAAACGTCCTCAGTAATGATACCACAACATAAAACTATTGATTTTGGGCGGTGATACATTACATGTACAGTGTGATTAACCCACAGAAGTCAAAGGTCCTTGGGCAAAATTTCATAATAAAACTGTCTGTACCCAGTTTCACCACAGAGCTGAGTTGTACAAACCTACAAAGCTGGGTTGTCAATTCTATTTGGAAGTGCCTGGGGAAATTACGCCCAAGTCATGCCCTCTCTTTATGTACTTCCTTTATTATTTATCCAACAGAATAATGCAACACTGTGTTGAGAAATTGGAGCAACTTTATGTGTATAAACACACTACTGACACTTAATAACATTTTGTTTAAAACTGAAGGCAAAGTGGAATAGCATCATGGGTCTATATGGGTCTATGGGTTTATAATAAGGAGCCAATTCCCTTGAGCTGTGAATTTATGAATTGTTTATTGATAAATAATTGTACACTGTTTATCTAAAAAGAAAGAAAAGGAGCTCAAATAAGTCTTAAAACTTACATTTACAACCAGTACAATGCACTGTGCACAAATATGCCATGTACTATGTACTGTAGGTGAAATATTCAAAACTCTTTGCATATTGTAACAAACACATGGAGTATCATACATTAACATTATCATAAATTTGTTGTTTGACCTTTGAGCCCTGCAGTTTGTTTGTATCGAGGAGTGAAATGAGTCACAACATCACACAGCACCAGCAAGGCCACAGGGTCTGCCCTGGTGAGGTCACCAGCAAATTAGTTTGTAAACTTAAGGACTTGCCCGAAGTTGGAATGGGTTCCCTGCAGTTTTGCTGAGGCTGGCAAGAAAACACCCCTATGGGCAACATTTCTCAACTGGGCACCATTTTTCACAAAGCTCGTCCGGCACAAAAATGTGTTCAACAGAATCAACACCCGAAACGTCTTACTTGATGAAACAGGTTACCAACTGAAATTGAAATTCCATCACATCCCTCTCGTTTGACTTAACCTCTTCCATTTATATTACAAGACTTTCAAAATCCTTCTGGCCTTGTACTTTACACATGCACAGTTAACAGATGTTCCAGCTGCAAAATAGAAATCTCAAGTGGATTTTATTTTTAAAGGAACACCAAGGAATAAATGCAAAGACTGTTAAACAACTATAAAGTGCAAGTACATATTACATTGCAGCTATTCTTTCCCCTCTCATTCAACACCATCTTACTTTTTGGCTTCCTCAAGATGACACAGATACTGGTAGGCAATGTTCTTCATCCTCTGCTCATCCATCTCGGCACCGGATGCCCGTTGAGGCATGTCTTCCGATTCATCTGGAAATATGGAGAGAACATTTGAACAGATCAACAGAGCGAACTTTCAGCACGTAAACTGTTGCCAAGGTGTACGTTTTGCTACTGTGAGTAACTAATTGTGCAACACACATATGAATACAAGTACACATGTACCAGTTAATTTACATGCTGGAGACTTGTTCCTTCTTGGTCTACAGTTCGTGGAACCAAGAAGGATGTGTTGGGTTGGGGGCACCTAGCACTGAAAATCAAATAACAAAGGATGTTGTTACAAGATGTGCAAAGCATTTTCCCCAACAACAATCATCAGACCTGACATTTTATTCATGAAGGCACATTTGATTTGCAGTAATTTGCAAATTTGATTTTTGAAAATCTAAGTCTTTGGGATATTATATAACGGGCACACAAGTCAAAGACAGATCGGGCAACGGAAGCCCCTGTGACCTTCATTTCATTCCAGGCCCCTGAAACAAACTTGAAGGCTACAATGTAGAAGGTTAGAAAACAATTCAAAAAATAAATGTTGTGTGTGTTGGGTTATTTGTTTACTTGTTTGGAGATGCATGTCAAAGGTTAAAATATTAATACACACTTAAATGCAGATTTTCCACACTCAAGTCTAGAAAAACCATCATTAAGGTTGTCCACAAACTACTTTATGACTCAGTATAGTCAATACAACCATTGTATTTACCATACATGATTTAACCTTGTACATGTAACATACATGTAAACACATGATCAGTGAAGGTGAGACGTTGTATACATAACTGCTTTGAGGATTATTGTGGGAAAACATGAACTTCCTGTAGTCCAAGGCAGTGTCAGGGTGAATATGTGACTCTGCCCTTATGTACTGCCTTTCCTACATATATACTACACATGTATATAGATCAATACTTCAAAAACATGCATGAAAACGTCACAAAATCTGGCCATTTTGCACACGTCCATGTGCCTGTTAACAATGTGAAAAACATTTTGTTTTAGTTGTAAGTAAATGTGTGTACAAACGTATGTAGCATCCATTTCGCCTTCTGAAAAAAACTTTTAATGGCGGGTTTAAAAAGGAAGACAGGTTTCGCATTAAATTTGAGATTCAATGCTCCTTTAACCGACTAGGCAGTTTTTCTAGCGTGTGGCCTAATTCCTACAATATCCTCTTCTCTTATGTCCAGTTCCACACAAAAATTGTTGCACTTTGGTATGCCGGACCTTGTGAAATAGGCACTTGTTGTTTGGGCCTACTCGCCCCAGTCCTTCTGAATCCTTCACTTTGGCAATATTGGATTAAGAAGACGTTTCGAATGCAATTAGTTTTAAGAAATAATGCGTGTCAAGAAAAAAAAATGTGCACAGTCATTCCTTTCCTGAAAGTCAATAGAAACACTTAAGATTTGGCGTAAAACCATGATGTATTACCTGTTAATGAATAGTTGTCAGTTAATAAACCAAACTAATAGGGTAAAATACATGATGTGTATTTTCCTGCGTCCAACCCTGTAATGTCAAATTGCTGACATTTCCTGTATTTCAAACTTCCTTTGGCCATGATCAATGTTCCCATTTACAACAAAATTATCTATTAACCAGATACAAATTTGTAAAGACTATCGCCGTGGGCAACACTCAGACCTGATTATCTTTCTAGGTCTAGTGGGATTGCAATTGTACTTTTAAAAGGTTCAACTACTTGTGTTGATGTACAAGCATGTCCCATGTGCTGTACTGTACTGTATATTGTACACATAAACTGGCAGCATCCACTCTGTCAATTGCTCACACCAAATTTTATACTGTGTATTTCACGTATTTGGTGAGACATTTTCAACGAATTAAACAAAACTGTTAGATTTGACCTTCAAATGGTTTTTAAAAATGCATTATAAACCTGGGTAAAGATAACAATAACTTGCTGTAATGATGCTAGGCACATACAAAAAACACAGAAAGTCCCCCCCCCCAAAAAAGTTTGTCATTGGGGTAACCATTAGGCCTACTCCATGATGCAACAGAGGAAAATACCCTCCACGCCCCCAGTCATTGCCTCGATGCCCCTTGGAAATATTCCAGTAGAATAGTCCATTTCCCTCACAGAGACCCTTTAACCAAGGACAAAATGACTAGCCTAAAAAACAACACTCACCAGGCCTGAATATGTTAAATTCAACTTGTGAACCTCAAGGATTTCTTGAGTTTGTGAAATTGTTGCATGCCCTGGTAGTGGTAGTCATTGGAATTCCTTTAATTCCAGCACTTTCTAATTGAGATAACAGACAACTATCATCTTTTCCAGAGCACTCACCCATGGTCAGATTAGTTACAGACAAAATTAAAGGAAGCCAAGTGGGGAAAAAATGGAGTCGGTTGCCTTGATCCGACTCGGTTCAAGGTTTTTAAACTACCAGTAAGACGCTGGGAGCATGCTGGAGGACACTGGTCAATGAGTAGACTACACTGTTACTAAAAAGTGTTTGTTTGATTTGTAGAAAAATGAACTGAATCGAACACAAAAACAAACTTAAAATGAGGTAAATTCAATAATTTAATAGTTGGTTTATATTATAAAAAAAAATGATTTTAGTAGAGCAAAGCTAAGTAGACTCGGGCTACGTACAACGCATTTCTTCATTATGTCTTCATACACCAAATTAGTCCTGAATTAAGTTGTACTGAACCCTAACCACCCAAAACTATACTGTTTGTTTAATTATGGAATTAAACAGTTATTTTGAAAAGTTGTACATCTTCATAAATGTTGCCACTGTGACAAAGTGAAGGATAAAATTTGAGCCCTAGAACATAATCGTTCCTTAAGGTGATAAAAGGAAATATTAAAGTTTTCACTGTTATTATTACAAATTTGTGTTTGCTTTTAGTTTCACAACATACTTTGAAATTGATCAGAAGAAACCTTCTTACACTTTATCTGACATGCTACAACAAAGTTGAAACTGTTTGAGAAAAAGTCAAGACAAAATTTAGTGCCAAGTCAAAATACTCTTTTGTACATGGTCTTACCACGGATGGTCTTACTCACTGAAGAAGTATTTTCTTTGACCAAGGTGTAAAATGCATGTTAGGTGCAGGCCTCATACTTCATGGAGGCAAAGGCGGCAATTGCCTCCATGCCCTGGTCATTGCCTTGGTGCCCCTCGACATGTTCTATTAGAAATTTACAATTTTCCTCCTAGAGGCACAGTGCTTGCCAGAGGGGTGTCTGTGTGTCTTTTGGACACCCTGTTTTAAATTTGGACACCCTATTTCATCTGTCAATTACATGTAAGGTATTGTAGGTGAACTATTTGGACACTAAGTTTTTTAATTTCCAGCAAATTTGGACACCTTTTTTACCAAATCCTGGCTAAAACCTTGCATAGAGGTGCTTTTTACCAAGGAAAAATTGCCTTGGTGTTCTTGCCCTTTCAAAAGCTAAGCATCAGGCCTGCATGGGCAAAATGTAGGTCTTTATAGTATGGAGCTCTATAAGCCTACATGGTGCATGTACATAGTATGTTTTGTAGGTTCCTGTGTATCATTTTAATGACAGGTTTACGTTGTATAAACAGAGAAGATGGACAGGTGCAGAGTTAATGAAGCATGTCCCTGAAGATGAATGAATCACTTCAAGTTAATACAAGGCAAAACTCCCAAAGGTATACCCCCACTAAGACCAGGTGTGATTTTCTCATTAGAAAAAGGATGTATCATTTTAAAATAAAGCGTGACCTCGTTACCGGGAGAATGCTCAGTTGAAAGCCTCAGTCACAGACATAGGCACTGCTTAATAAATCAAAACTTAAGGTTAAGAAACGAGCCGTTAGTTACATGAGTTAATACAATTTTGACTGTTGTTTGAAGGTTACCTTTTGGGGGTGGAATTATTTAACAAAAGATTGAGAGCAACAATTCTTCAATGTAAATGAGGAAATGAAAACAAAACAATGGAATAAAATGCAAACATTGCACCTTTTAATTGCTCCAGTCATTTGAACATGTCTGCTGATTGGCACAAGCGTAAAATACATATTACTAGTACTACTACTAGTACTACTATAACTACTAATAGTTAGATCACCACCAGTTAAAGTATCATTCTAATTTCTAATCAGCGCCCAATTTACCGGTCAGCAATTTTGTGTGCTTACTGTAGCAGATAACCATCCCTAAGCAAAAGTGTATATTTTCATAAACGAATATGATCAAGAAGATTTGACAGTACATGTGTGCGTTCACAATGGTTTCGCATTGTTGCGTCACGCATCTGCTTACAAGAATCGCTGGGAAGCTAGTGATGTCTTCTGCTTTGCTAATTAATACGGTTAGCAGAGTTTATACTTGTGAAGTTGTGGCCGCTACTACGTACTAGTCCTACAGGTTTTAAGAAATTAGGCTGTGGGCCCAACTTCATAGAGCTGCCAAGCACAAAAAGTAGCTAAGCAAAACAAAATCATGCTTACCAGAATAGGTTTACCGGCCAAACTACCTTGTCACATGTACAATTTGTGACTGGTATCCTGCTGATTTCTGCTCAGCAGAAAATTGTTAGCAATATTTTCTGCTTAAGCAGCTCTATGAAATTGGGCCCAGACTGGAGGACATCCCACAATAATGTTAATAACGGTTGGTTTAATACTTTAAGCACTTTTTCTGGATGCAATATCATTGTCGTCACTGACAATGTTTGTAATTTGTTGATGAGTAAAATTTAAAAGAAAAGGTTATTGTTGTTAAATACAATTTCTATCACTCTACATCATCAAGCATTGCCATTTGAAAATGATCGACTTTAAAACCCGAGAAATTTCATGTCAAACTCATTACGTTGTAAAAAACAAAATAGTTGTATTTGTAAACAATTTTTGAATTATTAAACTAAATTTGCGAATGACTTACGATCATACTCCGTAGAGACTCGTCCATCGGCATCATCTGCCGAGCCGTTGAGGCCATTTGGCACACCATCTTCTGTGGTGCTTGCCATGTTCAGGCTAGCATTTACAGTCAAAGAAATTGTTGGAACGAAACAAGATACAGGAGAATGTACAGAGCAGGCTACGCCGCGTCCAGAGAGGCAGGTACACCGTCAGCTGCACAGAGGCAACTAGTAACGAGCAAGTACGAAGCACCAATTAGAACCAATCTACCATACACACTAGTCCCACACTTTGACTGCAAACTTCTGTCCACTTTACTTCAGTCTGTGTGGTATTTATTTACCAAAGATGCCCAGTCATTACAGATTCCAACGATTCATCACTTCCTCCTAAACATCCAAGAGGTATTCGGCGAGGAAATTTCACAAAATGGGAATTTTCCAGACCCTAGCCATCAGAAAAGTTTAGCTTATTATGCAGGTGGTTTGTGCTGCATGCATTGGACTGGTGCCAAACCCATTTTCTAACGTTGACGTTGTGTGTATGTGCGCGCCCGTGGGTTTGATTGACTTTTCCCGACTTGTCCGTGGTAACCAGTCTTGTCATTACCAGAACGTGCCATACTTACAGGGTACCATCTTTGTGTTCAAGTCACCAAAAAACTGCCGAAAAGTCAGTGGATGAAAGGTGGCGCACTTCTAACATTTCAGAAGTTAATTCTAGAATGTTGCAAATTTAACGTTGGGTAAAGGGGGGTAATTGGAGGGGATACTCAGGGGTCATAAATTTTGAAGAATTGGTTTTAGTAACGGTAGTTTTACGGTACGCGAAGTTGTTTTTTTCTTGTGGTTCAATTTATAGCATGCAAAAGGTAAAGGAATATGTACTTGACGAATGATGCATGCGTAGCAAAATGACATGAAAGTATTTTACGTTACTTCTGTTTTCCTATCATTCTGTGTATATTTATTTTCTGATTTATTTTTCCTTTTTTCTCTTGATTACTTTGCTTCTTCGCTTCTTTTATCTCTATTTCTTTATTTCTTAAATGAGTATTTGCTTCTATACTTTCTGTAGGCCTATGTCCGTGTTTTCTCCTTTGATTCTTTGTATAATTTAATTTCTTTAGGCAAAACAAACCAACATGTTTAGCGTCCAAACTTTTTGAAAAACTGCCGCCCTACAAATTTTCCAGCAACCGGCCGGGCTATTTTTAAAGATTGTTGCAAGCTTTTTTCTGTGTGTTTTTCGGTGTGCTAAAGTACAAAAAATACGATGTTATGTATTTTAGAATTTATTTTTTTCCCGTCAGAGATCGTAAAAATTGATCCTTAAAGGCACATTACAGAATTGGTAATTGTAAAATATACTTTTGATCACAGATTTACATAAAACTTACACGGTCTAATGATGATGATAGTAGAAAACATCCCTAGAAAATTTCTGGCTGAAATGCCATATTTGATGAGAAATAAATCAAACTAATTTCCGATTAGAGTTTATCGCTCATGAGCGTTTTATTCATGCATTGTATATGACATGCAAATTTGTAATCGGTTTTGCACTATTTTCTCTTGACCCAGATGGCCGATCGATCTCAAACTTCTACAGGTTTGTCAGTTTATGTATATGGTGGATTATATAAAGTGCTTACACTGCCAGCAACTGTTTTGTTAGCAAAAACCAATTATGTAATGTTCCTTTAATAAAAAAAATATTTAAAAAAGGAGGCGGCCTCTAAGTCTAAAAAGGAAGCGGGCGGGATATGCGAAGCTCATCATTTTTTAGGGTGGCCTCATATCATGTATATTTCTGTACGATTTCTTTGTTTCTTTATATTTGTGTTATATTAATTGTTTTTTTTGTTTTTTTCTTTGTTGAAGCTAATTTTGATGTTGTTATGTCGATTTTTAATTGTGATTTAAAAAAAAATTTAATAAGTGGATGTGTTTGGTGTCTTTATTTATCTGCTTCTTGACATTTGTAACTATTGATTTGTGTGTTTCTTGTTCCATTATTTGAGTATTTCTTTCTGTCTTTATTTCTTTCTTTATTGCTTGAAAATTAGTGGTTGTACTTAGGTCTAATACCACTAATGCTAACACCTGACCTGACCTGACCTGACCTGACCTGACCTGACCTACCCTGCAGGCCAAATCCTGAGTATCATACTGCATCTGACCTGTCCAGACCTGACCTGGACCATGCCTGAACCGAGTATACTGCAGACCTGAGTATCATGAGGAAACAGAATATGACCTGACCTGCAGACCTAAGTATCCTGGGTAAAGTGCATCTAACTGGACCTGAACTGACGTGACCTGACCCGACCTGACCTGACCTATCTTGCAGGCCTGAGTATCCAGAGTGTACTGCATACTGACCTGACCTGAACTAGCTGACTGAACTGTCATGACCTGACCCAACTTGACCTTTCCTGAGCAGCTAGACTGCAGACCTGAGTATACTGCATCTGACCTGACCTGAATTGACTGAATTGTCACGACCTGACCTGACCTGAACTACAGATCCTGAGAAGACTGCAGACCTGACCATCCTGAATGAAATGCTGGCCTGACCTGACCTAATATGACCTATCCTGAGTATACAGAAGGCCTGAAAATCCAGAGTAAACTGCATCTGACTAACTGACCTGACACGACTCATTGAGTAACCTTACAGACTGACTGACTGACCTGCCAGCTGACTGAACTGATACTCAACTGATGACTAAATTATTGACCCGACGGGACTGGCCTGACCACTGACTGACCTGAACGACTGACATACCTGACTGACTGACCGACCTGACCTACTGACATACTTGACTGACGTGGGGTGCGTTTTCGCGGCCGTAACCATTAACTGTTTCGGTCATGCCCAGTGATAGTTGCGATAATCGTAACCCTCCATCCTCCCGAACCCTCCATCCTCCCGACCGTCGGGAGGATGGAGGGTTACAATTATCACAACTAGCCCAGTGATTAATCAATGGCCATTTCAACCGAAACAGTTATTGGTTACGACTGCGAAAACGCACCCCAGAACGACTGAAATACCCGACTCGCGCTAGGCAACAGGGAGGGGGATGGCCCAAGCTTTAATTGTACAGAAGTTCATGCATGTCGATGGTGCTACGGGTCCTACTTTGCTCCAACCATGTGTTCTCAATATTCATAGAAATACGATTGATTTAGCCTTTTGAAAGTCTCCCCTGTGAAACTTGCACAAATATTTAATCCCAGACCTATGTACATGTAGATCAACCGCGTTATGATGCCTCCATGTTGAAATGAAGTACCTGCAGCATGTACAAACAAACAAGAACACTAAACAGCAACAACAAACAAGGCCTAAAACAAAATCAGCACGTGACAAACAACGATCATTATGACACAAGCAAATAAAACACAAATGACACGGGAAGTGTTTATGTATACACATTAATCTGTAGTGTTTAAAAAGCAAAACATAATAAAATAAGAAACATCATATACAATCCACCAGACTTGGGGCCCAGTGGCGAATTATATCAAATAGTTGTATCATTAATACACACATTCCAGATGCTACACCCTAAAACTAAAATTTTTTTTATTTAAAAAATAAAGGAATAAATGTCTTCATGTGAGCCAGAATACAAAGCATTGTATTTATAAGTTTTTTTTTTAGGTAACTTTTTTTTAGCACATGTTTTGGTGAAATACTGTCAACTGATTACATAATAATTTTTCTCATAATTCTTTTTTTTCCGGAACAATATTACACACCATTACAATAACGTACTAAAGTGCCATCTTTTCAAAACAATAACAAGTAAGATTCTCATTATTTTTTTTCCTTCTTGTTTTAAATTATCAGATTTTTTTTCCTTTTCTTTTCTCCAATCTTTTTATTCTGCTTTACAATACATAATTTTCTCTCTAAATAAACATGTCTCTAATAAAGGCATTTAATCTGGCTTAAATATCTACAAATGTTGCCAAATAAAATGGACAATTTGTATTGGCCACGTCACTTTAAAACATATTTGCAGAAGGTATAATATATATACACACAGCAGAGCAGTTAGTTTTTTAAATTTTTTACTTGTACGCAAAGATAAGCAAGTTGTGTTGTAGAATTGTACCAGCACTGAAAAATGTGACGTTTCTTTTTTTCTTGTACAAATACAAGCAACATATACAATCTCAATCAGGAACCAATTTTTCATTGAGCTACACAGAACTCAAATTTCTCGAATCACAGAAAGTTATTGCCAAGTAGGAAACGGCTACCAGCCCAAAAGCCATGCATTATTTTTTGACTGGTAACCGGCAAATTTCTGCATACCCGACAAAATATCCTAAGCACTACTTTTGAGCCCAGAAGCTTTATGAAAGTTTACACCAAAAAAGAACACCGCCCAAGGGGGCCTGACCATAGCAACAAATCACCATGGAAACACCCGACCCTTATTTGACCAGAGCATTTTGATTGAAAGGCCAGATTTCTAACTTCAGCTTCAGATGGAGTCTAACATCAGATCACACAATTTTAACACATTAAAAAAAACATTGAAGCAGTTAATTTGAATTTTAAGTGAAATATGTAACCAATTTTACTTCCACTGGATGCATAAGGTTGCACATTATTTTATGAAGTCACACTTCCTGATTAGAATACCAGAGGTTGTGTACTAAATGCCGATTACTAAAAAAAGCTGGGCAATTTTAGTGGGTTTTCAAGGATATAATCAACCATGCAGCACGTAAATAGTAAAGCCTTGTTTGAAGAATTACACTGGATAATGAAAATTCAGTCAAATAGCATAAAAAAAATTATGTGTTTGAAAATACGAGTAAGGATAGAACAATCAAGGTACTTTTCAATACACTTAATGCTTCTCTTCATATGAACTGTCTTGACCGTATCCGAATTGGCGGCTACACCTATGGCTACAACTTTTGCTAAGGGTGTTGCTAAGGAAATGATGCTTCAACACATGATGACACAGATATCTAGCCCTAGCATAGCCGTAGCCATCGGTTTTGACACGGCCCTAGCTACAAGTGAGAAACAAGCGTTGGACTTGTATCCAAACGGTCATGAAACATCAGCAGAAAGAGTTTGAAACTTTATTTCTTCGATGGCAATATTTTGATACAAATGAACTGTACATCGCGCCTTGATCAGTTTCAGTTTTGACCCATCAATGATATCTCACATGCTAAAAATCATGCCCTGTGCCAGACTTTAACAACAGTTTATAGCAGCAAACAATCGTACAAAATTGCACATGCTTCTCATGACGTAACATTCATATTGTCATTTCTGGAGTTTAATTAAAACCTGATTTGTCACGAGAGATGAGCCACAAAGTCAAAAAAATAGATTTCAATCTTGTTAGTCCATTTTCTGCTTTCTGTAGCATTCCATAATTAGAGCCACCATTTAACCGTTACGGGATTTGCAGGAGGGTGAAATACCTACAGAACAAAGCAAAAAATTCCTTAATCTCTCATGAAATATGTAAGGATGGAGTTTTCAACTAACAGCCAATAACAGCGAGCAGTGCCATACACTTGTGCTCACAGACATTGAGAAAGTGATCACACTCCGTAACAAACGGAAAAGTTGATTAATGTAAAGAAATAATAAACGCCAAGATGACCCTATGTGTTGCGAAACATGCTTGAACGAACACATTATTTATGTTCAGGAAAAGCAAGCAGAACAAACAAAACCATTTAAACATCATTAAAGCTACAAAATTGAGTTATTTGATAGAGTTTTATTATAATGCCAATAAAAAACGGATCAACCTCTTGCTATCACACAGCCCAAGAATGTCTTTTCAGTGCGTCCAGTTTGTGTACAGCCAAAGCATCAAACTGGACGTGCCCAAAAAGGAAGCGCACACAAAACGAAGTTAGCAGGAACGAAAAATCTACAAATTTATTGTCTGGGGATTAGTCAGGAGGAGCCAGTGGCAAACAATTTTCATTACAGAACAATTTTGGCTGGTGACCTTAATCTGTTGAGTCTTCTGTGCTTAGCAATTTCTCTGCAGCTGCCATAAAAAATGACCTTGACATTTGGAATCTTTTCTAAATCGCAAAAAAAACAAAAAACCCCAAAACCCCCAAAACCACCAAAAAAACACCACCAACAAGTACAATAGTGAGCATAATAACCAGACTACCTTTATGAAGGGAACTCATTGCAACATGATGGTATAAGCATTAATGGAAATCTGGCATGGAGAGTATTCCAACATAAAGTGGAAATAACATTTAGTTTGAAAAAGTATACAGACATTCTGAAAAATTTTCTTATTTGGGAATTTTACAATTGATGCACTGTACACCAAATCAACAGCATTTCTGTTCTTCGTACTATTTAGGGAGGCTGTTATATTATTTGAGACAAAGAAAAAAATCTACCACACCCTGTAGGCCAGATTGTATGGATCAAGAAATCAACTTCAAATTTGAAACCAGTAATGTCAAACTTTACTTTCCTTTTTCTTGACACTTTAAATGTGTTGAAACTGTATCAGCTAATGTGCATTTCTAAGACATTTTATCGTGAAAAAGATTCAAATAATGACACCTTTCAGTGATACTTTTAAGTGCACATACAAACAATAAAAAAATGTTTCTTATTAATTCACTTTTCCAATCCCTTCACACCCCTAATTAATATTTAAATTTGAAAAGAGAGACAAATTGCACAATTATTTTACGGACCAACCAAAACCGAAACATGAAATTATATTTAAGCCATGGTGTAGTATGACTGTTGAAACGTTTTGGGCACACATTTAGAGCAAAGAAACCCTCATAAACCCTACCAGTTTTGCACGCCAAGATTACAATTATGAAGGAGTTGCAACAAATACAACATTGACAATGTACTGGCACTGAATATTTCAAATAACCATGATGGACTTTTAAAATTGATCATCAAATTTATACTCCAATCTATTTTTTTTCCTGATGCAAAACTTTGAAATATCAGTCTGAGAAAAGAGAAAAATACACAATCAGCCGATCATTTCAACATTTTTCCCTTCCATGTAATATTTATTAGTGATTTGACCATTGTCAATCTTATGACGAAGCACACTTGAGTAAAGTATCTGCGAATGTATGAAGATTACTGACCGATGTCAAAAGGTTGTGAACAGGAAAGCCAAGTTTTGGGGCTTACTGTAGCAGCGACAAATGCCTTGATTCACTGTGGATGTTTTTTGTACTTGTTACATCATTTATTTTCTGCCAGTCAAAATCAATGCCTCAAAAATCGAACACATTCTATGCGCAAAAGAACATTCCCATGGGCACACGCCTGCAATCCACTGGCCCGCCAGAACATTCCACTAGACCACATAATTCTGCCAAAGTACAGGAGTGATTATGCACATAAGTATTTTGAATGCTCCAATGGAACGTTCCGGCCGTCCAATAGATCGGGCCATGTGCAAGTGCTAGAATACTCATCTGATCCAATTAGAATAATCCTATTGTTCAAAATTTTTTGGAACGCCTCCCTCCTGGTAAGAAATTTTTGTCCGGGTTTGATTCTGCAGAGCTTCGATATTCATGTCAAGAGGATCACATGATGCAATAAAACTGTTACCAGTATGGTGGATGAAGCTTAACATATACCGTTGCTGTTACAAGCTCTACTGTTACAATTAGCTCAACACATTTCAACTTTCTGACCAACATTTTTTTGAGATATGCAAATGTGATATACAAAACTACGAAGCCCGAGAACAGAGTGTGAAAAGAGACAAAAAGCCAGGAATTACTAATCCGTTTAGATGGTTTAATAATCTGTCCATACGGTTCAGTTATCAGTTTGAATGATTTAGTAATCTGTAAGATAGTTTACCTTATCCGTTCGACCGTTTAATAATTGGTTTGAATGAATTTGCCTAGTCGTGCGCCGTGCGCTGTGATCAACCTAGGCATTAGATGATTCAAGATGACAAATGGTTGATCGCATGCATGTGGCGTCCTCGTTATAACTTGGCCTATTCGTTCGAACAGATAAGTAAACAGTTCGAACGAATTACTAAACCATGCAAATGGATTACTAAACCATGGAAACAAAATACTAAACCATGCAATTGGATTACTAAACCATGCGAACGGACTAGCTTAGAGATCTTTTTTTCCTTCTTAACACTGTCCCTTCCCGGGGTTTGTTCAAAACTACCTTAACAACAATGGAGAGAGAGATTTAGCATCAGCTTTGACAAAAGTACATTAATTTCAAAAGTATTAAAAGCAGATGCTCCTTGACTGAAGTAAAGAGAACAGCAAACACAAATACATGACAGAGGCATTTGACAAAGTTGTTAACGCTTGAAAAAATCTACTAAAAAACAACAAAATTACTTCATCAAATACTGCATCTCATAAAAATTCAAATGTATAGATTTACACAACAAAGGTTGAGCTATCTGGCGTAATAATTACAATAAAGTTTGTACAATTCCTATACAATTTGTTTATTCAATAGATATTTGATATTCTACATTATCTTTTATACACATGAATCTGAAAATTATTGAAAAAACATATCTGCTCTGTGGCCTGACGTGTAGTCTAATTCCAGTCGTACAATACAAAATTTTGTCATATTTCATGTGATAAAATGCTTGTATTGGACCATAGGTGCTCGATTTGTATTGGGATAGGACTACTTATATCCCAATTGGGATAAGATTCCAATCAGGGTAAAGTTACATGATCCAAATTGGGATAGAAGGATTCTAATCAGGGTATAGCTGTATCCCAATTGGGATAGGAGGTTTACAATCGGGGTTAGCTATATCCCAATTGGGATAGTAGGATTCCAATTAGGTATAGCTATATCCCAACTGGGATAGTGGGATTCCAATTAGGTATAGCTATATCCCCATTGGGATAGGAGGGTTCCAATCAGGGTATAGCTACATCCCAATTGGTATAGGATTCCGATCAGGGTATAGATATATACCAGTAAAGATCAGAGGATTCCAATTATGGTGGAGCTATATCTCAACTGGGACATGAGTATTCCAATAAGGGTATAGATCTAATAGGGGGATTCCAATCATGGTAGAGCTATATCCCAATTGGGACAGGATGATTCAAATCGGGGTATAGATACATCCCACTTTCAGTAGGACGATTCCAACCATGTGGAGTTGCATTCCAATAGGGATATGAGGATTCAAATCAGGGTGTATATATATATATATATATATCCTAATTGGGATAGAGTTTTTTCAATCTTGACAGAGCTAAATCTCACAGTAGAGCTATACCTCGATTAGGACAGAAGGATTCAAATCAAGGTACAGATATATCCCAATTGGGATAGGACGATTCCAATTATGGCAGAGCTATACTGATTGGGATTGGATGATTCCAATCATGGTAGAGCTATACACTGATTGGGATTGGAGGAGTTCAATCATGGTAGAGCTATACACTGATTGGGATAGGACGATTCCAATCATGGTACAGTTCAGACATTTGGGATTTCAATTACAGTAGCCCAAAGGTTTCTCCCATTGGTAACCATCTGGAATTCCTCATTGAGGCAAAGAGTTCCGGTAAAGGGAAATTGAAAATCTAAGGGTGATACTGACCCTAGAGCAATACTGGCTGGCCATCCAACCCGGGGGCAAAGATTCACTTGAAACAAATTGAGAGCGTTTGGGGTAATTTGTGTTTTTACCCAAACCTAGTCTTCAATGGACCTTCATTACTTAGTTACTCTACGTCAACCCAATAAGAGTACATTTCAAAAGGCACCAGTCTACTTTCTAAGCCTCATTCTGGGTTCCATAGTCTTCTATGCCTAACCCAAGATGGCAGCTCCAAAAGGTCTGAAATGACACTCCACCTATTTAATCGATGAACCTTTGTCTTGCTCCATATAAAATAAAATCTAAAGGAAATACATATCTTGCCACAGAGAGATTGTATATATGATTAATTTCTTTATTTCATATATATTTTTTTTTACATATATTCTCAAATATCTTGAAAAAAAAGATTGATTTGTTTTCGATACAGCACTACTGTCAGTCAAAAGTCACCACAATCTATGAACAACAATGGATTATGTGAAAGCACTAAATAGAGAAAGGCCACCAAATACAGACTGAGAAACTTTCACAAACAGTGTATGTGTGTATCATTCATTGTACATTGTATGTACATTGCTAGGGAGCGTCCAAACTTTTCAACATGTTTCAGGTTGTACAGAGAGAGTACTACTTTTGAATTTTTTTGGTTTTGTTTTTAATTGATGCTTATTCCATAAAATGTCAATATTTTATACAGCTTTTAAAGTCATACATGGGCTCCGCCCCCCCCCCCCTCATACTATTTGTATGATTATGAAAATGTCGAAAGTTTTGGACGGCCCCTTACAAATAATGATTACAGGTGCATAGAGGGAGTGAAACCTTTTTGTTTAATTTGCGGGAAAACAACTGTTTTTTGTTTTGTTTGTGTATTTCAACAACAAAAATCCCATTTAAAATGTCCAATCAGAATCAGTAATGTGTACTTCACGTAAAAATACTGAAAATTAATTCGAACACGAGTCAGTTTTGACAACATTCCATGTCATGATCTTCGGGGGTCATCTTCAATTTACAAACCATTTTTTTGTATTTTTTTATTTGTGGGCACACACAAAAGGGAACTCTTTACATATAGTCAGTTATTTCGGTAAGCAAATATATCAGCAGTGAAGTTCAAGTAACCTGCTTCTGGTAAGCAAATTTATATGCTCACCAACATTCTGAAATTTGCTTGAGATCAGAGCCAAACTTCAAAGAGCTGCTTAAGCACAAAAACAGCTAAGCACAACAAAAAATACACTTATCAGAATAAGGTGACCAGCCAATATACTTTGATCATGTCACCCTAGAAACATTTTCAGCACTATTTGCTGCTAAGCAGCACTATAAAATTGGGCACAGGCCAATTTCCATTCAGTTGTTCAGCAGAAAATAATGCTTAAAGGCAGTAGATACTTTTGGTAACTACTCAAAAAATACATTACCATAAAAACTTACTTAGTAAGAAGCACCTGAAAGCTGCTGATAGTATAAAACAAATGACTCCCTCTGAACTTATGTAGATTTAGAGAAAGAGGAAATAAAACATTTGAATCTGAGAAGGCATGAAGCCTTTCTCAGGCATTTGAAAGCACACAATTTATGCAACAAGGGTGTTTTGTCTTTCATTATTTTCATTATTTATGACCAATTGAGCCCAAATTTTACAGGTTTGTTATTTTATGCATATGTTGGGCTAAACCAAGTGAGGATACTAGTCTTTGACAATTACCAAAAGTATATCCTGCCTTTAACACATGTATTTGCTAAGCTAAAATGTAGGAAAGCAATGTATATTACATGCTGTTTGGGCTGGTACTCTGTCCTGCTCAGCAAGTTTGTTCTTTGCTTAGTGAGTTTGCGTGCTTAGCAGCCTTATGAAACTTAGCCCAGAACAACACTAACAGTTTGGGCAACACATACTTCAATATGTTCACCACATCTTGTATTTACTGAACATCTTAGTCAAAGCTACACTGAATATCACAAATTCAAGCTGAAAACACTGCCAGCCAATTTTCCTGCTAAGCTAAAAACCAACAGAAAACTAGTCACTAACAAAACTTGGTGTCGAGGCTGGAAACTTTATTCTGCCAAGCAAAATATGTCTGTGCTTCAGACATTTCTGGAACTTGCCCAGGGCTGAAAGCCCAACTTAATTTTAGATTTGTCAAAATTTATCAAGCAAAAAATTTGAAACAGGTTACCAGACGAGATATAACGCATACATTGTATTGCCTTGTAACTGGTTCCCACCTGTTTTTGCTCAGTGCAAACACTCGTACGCGATCGTCTTGTTGGACATCATGGGAATTTGTT
Source organism: Pycnopodia helianthoides (assembly GCA_032158295.1). Classification (NCBI taxonomy): domain Eukaryota; kingdom Metazoa; phylum Echinodermata; class Asteroidea; order Forcipulatida; family Asteriidae; genus Pycnopodia; species Pycnopodia helianthoides. The sequence continues at coordinate 4,807,770 of CM063247.1, read as the reverse complement.
TGGTTTGGGAAATTTGAACACAAGTATGCATTTTCCAATCCTTTTGTTTACCTTTTGTGTCATTTCATTCAAATCACTCAAAGGGGGGAGGGGGGGGGGGTGTGGAGTACCATGAATGTTAATTATAGAAGCTAAAGTTATTCTCTTTGAGGGGTGTTTTACCAGTTGAACCACATTGTGTTTATCTTATAACCAGTATGGGAAAAACAGACCCTTCCCGTAAAGTATGAAAACTGCACATGCGACCGACTACTGGTGGGCAAAATGAGGGACATGGCGCCATTTGGGATGGGGCTGATGTTTGCATGTCTGCCTATGTGCACACCTCAATGGCAATTACCAACCAATAGTGTCTGTGTGCATGCATGAATGTAGTTAGATATTTCATGGGAAGGGCTAATTACACTGAAGTCTGTACCCAAAGCTCTGATTAAAAAAAGACCATGTTACGCACTGACGGATCTGAGGTAAAGGGTTGTTTTGGGGGGGAGGGGGCAGGTTGCTTTTATTTATAAAAAAATAAAAAAATAAAAAAAAGGGGGGGAAGCTGTGGTGGGCAGATAGCAATTCTAGATGAAGATGTTCTTGTGTCAATATTCAGCCATTTGTGGACTATCTTGAAGAGGACAAGTAGTCTGAACTGTTAGTGTTTTTTCGTTTACCAACTTCTGTTCTCTTTTGGACTCTTACATTTGAGTGTAGGATTGAAGTTGGTTGGGGATGCATCCATTCTGAAATCCATTTTAATCTGTTTAATTGTTTACTTCATACTTTGGTAGCTATTCATTAATTGGAGAAACAAACAAAAATACTTGTATTAGGTGACCTATATTTTGTAAATACAAACCTGTTAAATTGTCATTACCGTCTTGGATTTGACAAACAACTTTGGTGTATTTTGTTAGTGTGTTAAAAAAGTTTATTTTTAATATGCAAAGCAAAAGACATGCGGGGAAAAAAACTACAGGTGACTTTTTTGTGCTCATCCAGTGACAGCTTTGCGGAGTCTTCATAGCCTGGGACATACTCGCCAATCATAAATATGAATACAAGTTTCAATTTGTAAGCCTTCCAAAAGGGAAGCAACCTGTCCCGCAGGTCAATTCCACCTGGACACCAATCCTCAAAGAGGGACGAAAAACTGTAAAATTAGTTTCCTTTTTTTATTTCAGTAAAAATCTAGAAAAAATGTAACTGATAATACAAAACAAATAAAAACATTGAAATATTTTGTTCATTTTTTTTTACTTTACTGTCTTCTCTTAGCAGTTTAACTTGTTATGTTTTTTTGGTGAGCATGATGTGATTTCCTCGTAATCGCCCAGATGTGTTTTTCTGTTATTTTCCACTTACAAAAAGAGCATTAAGCAGTTTTCACTAGTCTGCTAAATCAAGATTGTTTTCTTTCATAGGTACACACATCTCTAAAGCTTCACTTGTTTATTTTTTGTGCATGGTAAAGTTTTGTTTTTTAAGTATTCATTGATCCTATCTTAAGATCTGGATGGTCAGAAAATTCAAAAAGTTATTTTCCTGAGCGATTCAACTATTGATTGAATTGTTTCCCCTAATTTTAAGTATTTGAAAGGTTACAATTAGGCTCTCAAGATTTGTTATGAATTATTTTGAAAAAAATATTCTTACGACAGGTTGAATGGGTTTTAAAATAAAAAACAACTAAACAGAGTAAAAGTTGCAATCCATAACAGGATGAATTATCAACTCTGAATATATATATTAATTTTTTTAGGAACAGTATTGAGAAAAAGATATATAGAATTTTGAAATATAAATATAAGGTACCCTGTAGTTAAAAGAAAATGACTTACTTGGGAAACTTTTAAGGTTGGGAAAGTCTTCTAAGAATGAGTGAGTCACAGGATGGGTTAGATCATGATTCAAAGGGAAAGTCCCTTTATCGGGGATGAAATTGGGAAAGGGGATGTGATAGGTTATTTTTTTTTCGTGGAATCTGTCTAGACAAAGGGATGAATCATTTAAGTAGAAGTTTGACAACATTGAAAACAATCAACACCCCCTGCCCCCTGCCCCCCGCCTCCCCCATCCAAAAAAAAAACTTATTGTTAAAAATGACTTTCTTCTTCTTTTAAGATGGGTGAATCTTCACAGTACACCTGATTTGTTTTCAACAAGGCTGAAGCATGGTCTAGATACAGAACTCAAAATTTACACTTGACCGCAGGCACGAGGCCAGTAATTTGGGCACTGAGCCAGTAAATCTCATGACGGACAAGTCCAGCTGTCTTGTGATTTTTTTCACGTGTTGACTTTTATAGTCTGGGGAAAAAAGAAAAAAAAATCTTCAAAATTCTGGTTATTATTAAAGAATACCTATCCAAAGTACAAATGAGATAAATCTTCTCTTAGTGCTTGTTCAAATTAAAACAGTTCAAATGTTAAACTGAGTAGGTATTTTTCTCATTTCAATTCTGGCCCTGCACTCTATGATTTTTTGTCCTAATCCATTATTTTGTGGTGCACGATAACCCAACACAAGAGGGAGGCATTCAAGCCCTAGTCTTCATCATCAAGCAGTTAAAGGAACATTACAGAATTGGTAAGAAAAAAACTTGTAAAATATACTTTTTGATCACAGATTTACATAAAACTTACACGGTCTAATGATGGTGATAGTAGAAAACATCTCTTGAAATATTTCTGTCTGAAATGCCATATTTGATGAGAAATTAATAAACTAATTTTCCAATTGGAGTTTATCGCTCAGTGAGCATTTTATTTATTTGTTGAATCTATATGATTTCATGCAAATGTGTAATCAGTTAATCGATCTCAAACTTCTACAGGTTTGTCAGTTTATGTATATGATGGATTACATACAGTGCTTACACTGCCAACAACTGTTTTGTTAGCAAAAACCAATTCTGTAATGTTCCTTTAATATCTTTGGACACTAATGGGATGGGACATGGTTACTGAAGCCCATTCTCTATTATGCACCGTGATGCGGGCCCCTGTCTTATTTAGTTGCTTACCAAATTTACTTGCTAAGCAGAAAAATGATGGGTACCACTCACAATCAATGTTCATTACATGGCAAATTGGCAGGTTCCCAGACTTTGCTTACCAAGACTTATGCTTAACAAACTAACAAGCTTAAGAGCTTTAAAAATTAGACCCAGTTTCTAAAGATTTCCAGAAAAGGGAAAGGTATTGAGTCAGTTTCACAGAAGTTACCAAGCACAGAAAATCAACCAAATCTGCTCAGTAGTTTATCAAAGTATTGGGAGAAAAATGCCTTCACAGAATAGACCCTTCCCATGAAATATGCAAATTGAACATCGCGCTGTGCGCACTCTCCCTACTGGTTGGCAAAATGAGTGAACATCGCGCCTTTTTGCATGGGACTGATGGTGGCGTGATGCACACGCGTTTGTGCGTCTGCCTTGTGCACAACTCTATGGCGTTTGCCAACCAGCAGCGTCTGTACGCATGCGTGAATGTAATTTGCATATTTCATGGGAAGGGTCTATTGTTTCGAGGTGTACATTGTGCTGAAGGTCTTACATGTGTTTGAAGACCCGTCACGACAAAACTAAGAAAGACTGGACATTTCCAACCTGTAGACACCTTGGACTTGCTCAAGCACTGTGCAGCACAACTGTGTAGGTTTACAGACAGATGCAAAAAAGATGCAAATAAAAAAGCAGTGCGTCTCTTAACTGATTTAATCACAGTAAAACGAGCAATCCTTTCAATTGCTAGGCCTGGGAAATCACATACTGCTTCCCGCGTCTACACAACCCAAAATATGTGCCCTCACCCTCCGAGCAACTTGGCAGCAAGCGTGATATTGACCTCGCAAGCGACACTGTGAGCGTTCTCCAATGGGACCATAAGTTTTAAATTTGTATGAAGGTTTGACTGGTGTACAAACAAGCTCAGCAATTTTGTTTGCAGCTAAGCAAACTCCACTTTGCAAGCTTTATGCGATACGGAAAAAAAATGTTGACCCCCCCCCCCCCCAGACTGAGATCTTGACGATGTACAATGAATGTTAGTATCTGAATTGGCTGCTTCAGCTACGGCTACGACTTTTGCTAAGGGTGTTGTTGCTAGGGATGTCCCCATACTTCAACGCACGATGACGCAGCGATCAAAGTCGTAGATTTAGCCATAGCCGCCAATTCAGGATGTGATAGGACACCTTGAGTGTGTGTGAAACCATAGCACACCACAACACTCCCAATGCACAAACACATGAAGATTCCTAATGAGAGCTCTCTTTAAAGGAGCTGAAGAAAAAATAAAACAAAAAAGGTGACTGTCTAAGCTTTTAAACAAAATAAAAATAAAATCATAATTAAGTTATGGCACACGTGTACAATTGACATAAAACTAATTCAAAGAATAAAATTCCTACGTGACGGAAAAAAATGCAGCATCTTAAAAACAGAGACAATGTTATGGTGTAACATAACTTGTTACCATGGTTGATATAATGAAATATTCCTGTACATCGCTAAACAGCATAAAGTGTCAGCATCTGATGGAGTTTTGTGTTTCTATCAAAACAGCTGTTTCACAGCTAGCTTTACAGTCTTTTTTTAGAAAACATTTAATAAAACAACACGCACATACTGGAGTAATACTTAATTTATGCATGCAAGTTGCGCTTTACTCAATTTTTGATGTTATTTAATATGGTTTCATCTCTCTCTCTTTTGTACAATGAAATGTCAATATTTATAAGATTTATTTTAAATTTTTACAAAGCTTGCCTTGGGTTTTCTTCACAAGCCCCCTTTCGACTTCATGGATCATGGCGTTTCTACCCGCACAGCTGCAACTGAACAAAGCCGATACTTAACATATACACGAAACACTGCTGTAATTTTTTGTTAAAGAGTTTTTTTGTTTTTTTTAAACACGGGTCTGTGCCAGTATCAGGACATTCACTGCCGTCGTTACCCCCTCTACCCTTGGCCCACATTCACAATGATTGCAAACTCAGGGGGGAAAAGACCGACCCATCATTCACCGACAAAAATGCAAAGCTCAATATTAGGAGATGGTTGTCCAAAATGAAAACTCCCCCCCCCCAAAAAAAACCGCTTTTGTTTTAAGCTGTGAGTAAAACATTTGCCATGAATGTGCAATGTCATCAGTGTCCTCCCTTAACAGGGGTCCGTCCGCTGGCCAAACTCTAGTTCTAAAACATCCAAGGACCAGTCAAAAAAACCTCCCCAGGTGGTCCGGCTGGCTAGTTCAGTGATAAAAAAGCATCCCTTATTTAATACCAAATAGGGACCAGTGAAAAAGCTGGTGGACCAGTGAAATGACAAGCAAACTGAACCCTCTGGCTAGTCACTGAAACAGTTTTAAGGGGCAACCCTCTGTTCATTATCATTTCACTTTGCAAACCTGCCCGGGTGAAGAGTGAGTCGACCTTTTGGCGACCTCAAGGATTGGAACATCTCCCGTCACCAACGATGTTGAAAGGAGCCCCCTGTTCTAGACCGAGAGCATTCTCATTACAGCATAATATAAAACAACTGAAAGACGCACGGTGCTGTGCTTCATAGCTACACCACTTAATACTTTTTTAACAATTCGACTGCAGCTCACAATTAAACCCATAGTGACAAATGAGATCCAGTCGTCCAGCCTTGCAGGTGTGTGTTCAGTAATATTTTTAACCCTCCCTCTTTTGCCGTTAACCTTCGCGGTAAAGGTGACCAACGGTTCCATACCACTCGGCTGCAAAGGTCGTGTGTGGTGGAAAAAAACTGTTTGTACTGCATTCGCCACATGATTACATTGCAGGCTGATATAGTGAATGGTCAGATATTTGGAGGGTCATCTATGGCCCTTTTCGAATTCACGGCTTCTGCTCCAAAATCGGCTCAGGCTAGCTAGGCTCCCTCAATTATTTTAATTACGCATGCTTTGCGGTCAGGGTTTCAGACAAGAAAACTGGGCCTGAAGCCCAATCCAGAGCCGAAGCCGTGGATTCGAAAAAGGGCCTATGCAAACTGAACAAGCTATATTGCTTTAAAGGTAGGGTCATACATTGGTAATGACCCCGAAGAGAAACAAAAATGTGTCATTTCTATCCAAAAGCCTCCTCGTTATAAAGATGGTAATGGATGAAGTATCCTGTGAGATTATTTCCTCTGAAATGCCTCCGTTGATGAGACATCAATAACAACATTTGAATCTGAAAACGATTCATGCATGGATTGTTGTAGATCAAACTTTAGTGAAAATACAGCAACAGTTTTGCTGCAGTTTTCTCAAAGAGTAGACAACTGTGTTCAGGTGAAAACTTTCAGAGGCGACTTTTTATTGTAGCTTTCTCGATGCCGATAAAACCAATCTATGACCCTACCTTTAAGCCTGGATGGGGTTCTTTTGCTCCATATTGAACTCTGTTTCGTTATGAGAACTTGATTTCCCCCCATGAGCAAAAGAGATCCTTCCTAAATACTTGAGACTCTGGGTGCCTCCACACACTACTACTTGATGAGGCTGATTTGGCTGATGCAGAGTACATCTGACAGCGAGAGATCATTTCTTGACTTCATTTGGTGTTCCGCATCCCATGCATCAATCTCGGGCTTCCATTTTTTTTCCGGACCTTGGTCAGTAAACCCCCGAACCAATGTGATCTATGACTCGACAACACGACAAAACACATAAAAAAGAATAGCAGTATCTTGGTTTAAACTTGGAATGAACATATCACAAAATCTGGCAATGGTTTTTTTTCAATCGGTTTACCATCATTTCTTCTCTCTCTCTACCATATAAAAAAAAAAACTTTGTACACTTTTCCTCTTTTTTTTTCTTTTTAATTTACAGACACATTCTCCTGAGCTTTTGGGTTGTCGTGAAAGTTGTTCAAAATCCCACTCTATGGATGTTCTTTTTTTTTAACTTCCTAAACTGAACACCAAAACTAAGGAATGTCAACGCCGGATTCTCTTGAAAAACTGTGGGCGTTCTCAGCTCCTGGTAGATCCTTCTCAGGCACTGTTCAATTCCATCTCCACCTCACACCAGTTTTTTTCCTCTACCTTGACTATCTTCTTTCCTTTCCAACATTCTTGAAACATCCTCCATGATCCTCCCATTCTCTTTTAATGTCATTTTTTTTTCTTCAGGAAACTACATCGTACCGTCGTAACACAGGATGATCTTTACTGGTGGACACTAATCCCAAGAAAAAAAGCACAGTCAGGACTCAGCTCAACTGATTTGGTTACAACCAGTGCCTTTATGTCCAAGAGCTGCTGTGTATAAACAAAACTTGCTTACCACATTTGTGTGCTTTCATCTACATGATCCCAGCGCTCAACACAATGTTGAGGTTGGGAACCAGATTTTGTCTAAGCAACACTTTTAATGGGCTGCGCAAATTCATGATCTTATCTGCTCCACCAAGTTGGCGCTTCCAAAAGACTCGCAGGGAAATTTCGTGTTACAACTTAGCTTGAATCTTTGGTTTCCTTTGCCTGCCACGTAGCTTCTGGTCAGAAGGTTTTTAATAGATTCTTTGAGAGTTTTCCATTGCTGCATTCAGTGTGAATTCATCTGCACTGTCTTGAGAGTAACTTGAGACATCTCGAAGAGCCTCTGAAGATCATTGATTGTATAGAATCGGTCTCTGCCCAAATGTAGCGCTCCGTCGCTTAGTGCTCAAGCTGGTCCAGCAGCCTGTCCATGCGGTAGTGAGATGTTTCCAAGTTGTAATCACTACTGTTGCCCCCCTTATCAGGTGGTGGATTCAAACTCTTAGAGCTGACCTGCATGAATGCCCTGTGCAAAGGATCTCTTTCCACTTATTTGTTGCTGAAAATTCCCCAGACTGCAGTCCTCCTTTTTTAGATTTTTTATTTTTAAAAATTTCAAAACAACTTTGGATTGATTCCGACAGCTCACTACTCCCTGTTCGAGAAAAAAAACAAACAAAAAAACTTGTAACTGTCTTGTGGCTTTTCGCTGGCTGACCCCCCGACACCGACGGTCAGTGCTAGAGCCGGTCCAGCCTGTCCAGCCGAAATGAATCCTCTGTGGCCTGATCGGCTACCATATCATTGTCCGTCAGCATCTGAAGGCTGTCAAGATCAAGAGGGTCCAGCTTGAAGCCGTCCGTTGAAAACAAGGGGTCAAAATTGTCTACGCCAGCCATGGCATTGCTTATTTCCTTGGCAAAATCTTGGCGAGGTGGCGATTCACCGGTTCCTAGGAAACAGAAACAAACATGTTTAGTAACACCTTTTAAAAAAAAGAAGGGGAAAAAAAGGCAACTGTACCTCCAGTGCACCTCCTATCTTAAAAACCTTTCAAAAAAATGTGTGTTTCAATGAATTTTTAAAGAATTGTTCTTCGAGGTTGTACATGAGCACAACAAAAATGTGAGAAATTCTGCTGCATGCAGAAATGTCAAAATCTGTGGTTAACGTCCATTGTACAAACTGCTACAACTTAATCCACTCGTTCAATGTGATTTTCTTGACTTTTTTTTTTAGAGAAACTCAAAAACTATACGCACTGTTCAACCTTGGCAAAAAACATTCATCGAAAGTGAATGACCTGAAATTCCGGTTTGAATGTTTGTTCGTCTAAATTGAGCACGATTGGCACTTGCAGGTGTTGCCGCATAGCATATGTACAAACATTGAGATGTTTTTTCGGAAGGGAAAAAAACAGTGCTAGATGACAAAAGATGAATTTTTCTGATGAGATTTTTTTTTTATGATTTTGGCCAAGCAACAAAATGTTTATAAAAAAAGTAAAAATGTACTTTTACAATTCGGCAACTCTGCATGGGTATATAAAACTAACTGTCTCTGTAATTGTTCACAACTTATCGAGTACATAAATCCATAGCAATTGTCAGTCCCCAAAAATGTGCCTTAAAAATATACTTATTTACCATCAAATTGAACATTCACCATACACCATACATTTCAGCACATCAGAGATGACTCTGTGATTAGCAGTGAATACCGTATGGTAAACCGGACACACTTTCACAACATATACACACAAGCTAGTTTCATACATACACCTATGCTAAGAATTGATCACTTTCTGTTTAACTGAACAGGGCTCGAACTTTGGAGAGGAATCTACAAGTCAGCAGGGCTTGTAGCTCAACAATTTTACTGGACCCAAAATTTTTTCTACAAGACTAGAATTAAAGGTATTAGACAGGGATTGGTAGAGCTGACAAAATAGTCACATTGTTTATGTTTTGTGATGTCAACCATATACACGAAATAACAAACCTGTGAAAATTTGGGGTTAATCCGTCGTGTGAGTCAGGAGAAAGTAGTGGAAAACCATGCACAATTTTCAGCATGTAAACATATTTTCCTTAATTTTGATTGTGAAAACCGAAAACAGCTGTTGCTGAATAGACAAATTTGGAATAATTTGGGGTTGAAAATTTGTTTTTTAACTGGAGCAGGATTTGAACCAACGACTTCTGTATTGACGTGCAGGCGTTCTACCAACTAAGCTATCAAGCCCCTATGTTGTCAATATTTTCTGACTGGCACCCCGAACAAAGATATTGACAAAATAGGGAGACCGCCAACATAGGGCTAGATAGCTCAGCCGTAGAGCACCGGCACGTCAACCCGGAGGTTGTTGGTTCAAACCCCACTCCAGATGATTTGTCTATGTTCAACCCAAAAGTTTTCAGAGACATTCTTCTCGAATGCGACTTCATTTCAATAATAACCACTGAAAAAATTGTTCAGGTATGAACTTCATAATTAATAAGCTTTTAGAATAAAAATTAAACAATGTTTTTTTATCCTAAGCAATCCTGTATAATACCTTTAAAAATGAGAACAATTTATCTACACAGACTGTTTTAATTTTTTTTATTTAATCATGCACTAAGAGAAAATTTATCTCATTTGTCTCATGGCTATGTATACTTTGATAATAATAAAAAAAAAAATTTAACTGATAAACACAAGACGGCCGAACTTGTCCGGTCGGGAGTTTACTGGCCCAGTGCTTAAATCACTGGCCTCTGGCCTGTGGTCCAGTGTAAATGTCAAGCCCTGTTGAATGTAGTATTGCTTGGTTGTTTGTTACACAAATAACATGCACATCAAAAACTGGATTCCTTGTAAGAAGTTTTGTGGTCTCAAAATTTGACTAAGTTTTCTTCCCTATTTCAACAACAAAAAATCACAGTGTGATCATTGAAGAATTAAAAAAAAAATTAAATAAATATTTTAAAAAATGAACATTGATATTAAAAGCACACTGCCACCAATTTTCTACTCTATTTCAAAAACAAAAAAAATCATAAAATGTGATCATTGAAGAACTCCCAATAAAAAAAACCCCAAATAAACGTTTAAAAAATTTAACAACGATAAGCACACTGCCACCAATTTCACAAACCTACGATGAGAATGGACAAACAGCATGAACCTTGCATTTATTCAGAGTTTTTTCACAAAACAAAAAGAGGAGTAACAAGACTTTTATTATGCTGACCATCCAATTAAATTATCCAATTAGATGGGCCTCCTGACTACCACCCCCTGTCAAAAGGAAAAACTTGTTCCTTCACCAACGAGAAGACAAGTTCAATTTGATCTTCTGGTCATTTAAGTGAATCTACTCGATGAAATATTGACCCGTACAGCAAATGAAATCTAAAGGGCCCAAAGGGTCAGGCAGGAACAAGAATAGCTTAAATAGTGAACCAATGTGTCAGGGAAGGCAACACTGGACAAATAAATGATCAGCTATAACAAACACCCGCCTGAAATCCGACAATTTCGCAAGATTGTGGAATAATCGGCAAGCAGCAATTGTTAAACTATAAAACGTCCAGCAATATGCCAGGCTAGTTATTTGCATTTTGTAACAATCCCTGTGGCAAAATTACCAATTGGAGACAGGTGTTACTTTTTGCTTTCCCAAAATTCAGTAAATTTTATCATGTCGAACATTGGTCCTTCATTTCCAAATATTATTGGCCTTGCCCTTGAAATTTCAATTTTTTTTTCTTTAACTAAACAATTCATTGCTCACTCTGTCAGATTCATATTCAGAGCCAAGAAAAAAAAGAGGTTCACATTTTGGCTTAAAGTTCATGCTATGCTCATTCTCATCCTAGGCAGACAATATATCACAGCACATCTTGCACAAAAATGCCACAAGATTGGAGCCGTAGAGAGAAGTGAAGATAGGCGCAGTCTCTTACCGTCAGCCAACCCACCTGTCAGGATGATGTCGGGGATGTTGCCGGCATTGGGAGAGTGCATGGGCTGCATGAACGGGGACTGGGGGTAGGCCGGGGGCGGCTTGTTTGGCTGGAGCAGCTCCTGGCTGCCGGCCAGGTCCTGCATGTACGCCTGGCCGTAGAACGCGCCCTGTGGGAAAAATAAAGCCTGCTCTGCCTCGCTCAACTGATGGTTGGTGAGGCCCTGGCAGTACAGATCCTGCAGTGGTGGAGTTTGAAGGATAACATAAAAAGGCTATGCATTAAAGGCTGTATGTACTGCTGGTATATCTCTCCCATACTCATTCTAGCTATTTCAGCTTATGCACAATTTGTAAATTTCTTATCAAATAAGATGGTTAATTTTTTTCTTCTTCCAGACACAGTAAACGATGTTTCATATTTTGCCAGGATTTTGTGTGGATTCATCTTTGCTTATTCTGATTTGCAGCTAAATCAAAAACAGGCCCGATATTCATGGAGGCAACAGAGGCTCATCACCTCCAGGCCCCTTGATCATTGCCTTGGTGCCCTTTTGGAATGCTCCAGTAGAAATTACCTTTTCCTTATATGGTGCCCTTAACTCAAGGAAAAAAACTGTCTTGCCCTCATAGAACGAAGCATCAGGCCTAAAAAAAAAATTACTTTGACTCCGGATGCGAGAATGACATAACTAACGATGAATCTCAAATACAATGAGGTAAACTTTCCAACGCTCAATGTCAACTTGTCAAACGAATATTGAAAACTGGTTTAAAAAAAAACAAACCCCCCCCCCCCCCCAAAAAAAAACGGAAGCAAAAAAGAGTAAGCTCCTGAATGAAATCCAAGAGCAAAAACACTTAGCTGTTGTATCTTGCTACTTGTTGTTTACAATACCTTGTTAGAGACAACCATAAAGTGTGCACAATTTATCTTTAATTGCCTCCTCCCCAAGGAACATATCGATGATCAAATTGAAGGGCAAACAACTCAAACACTACCAGCAGATCACGAAATGTGCACGTTCATATAAGTTTACGACTTGATATCTGTGCCACTTATCCTTCACATAGTGCATACGGTTGCCACCGATTCCCACGGAACAAGTCCGACCCTCACCTGTGGATTATAAGCTAACTGCTGCCCAGGCGTGGGTGACCCTGCATCCTGCGGTAACATGCTGCACTGCTCAAACTGATGCTGCAGCTGCTGGTAGTAGGTGTCCGTCAGCACCTTGTTGGTGGGCGACGCCTGGGGCGCCGTGGCCGACGGCGAGTGGGCGGGGGACGGGGAGTATTGGGGGTTGGAGACGGGCGAGGTAGGTGAGGTGCAGGAGGTGCTGACCACTACTTTACCCTCCCTGTATTGCAGGCCCGCCTGAGGGGGGAAGAGAAGGAAGAGTACATTTTACATGTTCATGATTTTTCACTATGGATCGTCCCTCTTCCTACATCATACGGTATCTCTACACACAAGCCTGCAGAAGAGTGGTATACATCTACCCAGGATCGCCATTTAAGCACATGTACAACATTGGTAATTTTTCAAAAGACTAGTATCCGCATTTTTTATGTAACCCAACAATTACATGAAACAACAAACCTGTGAAATGTTAAGCTCAATCGGTCTTTGGAGTCATGAGAAAACAGTGCAAAAACCCCATGATGCGTTTTCAAACATCAGGTTTTGGACACGCGCGATACAGACTAATTGTTTTACTCATTTCCTAAAAACTATAGCATTTCAAGCAAAACTATTTCAGGGAAGTTTTCCACCATATACCACGTAAGTTATGTGCAAATCTGTGAACATTTTATTTTTTCAATCTGACCAATGTTGTACACACCCTTTAAGACGATTTTGAGACCAGGGATTCAAAAATGCCGGTAGGCTGCTAGCCCAGGGCTACCATATTTACAGCTGGGCTACTCATTTTGCCAGTTTGATAGCCCGGCGGGATGGTGAAAAATAAAGCAAAAATTGATCGACACAAATAACAACCAATTTGTGATCATAGTGTACACAACGCACTCATTCACACGCAAGCACGCCGACAACATACGCACTGCATGCACAGACCTCTCTCTGGCCGCGGGTCGATCGTCTCCAATAAATGGTTTGCACATGACGTCATCGACCGTCATCTTTGATGAAAAACTGGGTGTGGATTGTGCCTCGTTGTAAAAAGTAAGGATCCCTAGAATGGTCATGATTTGTTTACGAATAAATATATTTGCAACAAATAACCAAGGTTTTGTATTTACAACATATAACCAAATGAACAGGGTTCTAATAAATGGGCTACTAGTCTTCATTACCTTGCTATGCTACAATACAGACAAACACCATCGAAAGCTACACGATCGATTGTGTTACTATGAAAAAGAATGAGAGCACATGCCCTCTGTTGGGCGAAATAAAATAGTTCAACACTCGATTACATAAAAAAAGTGCTTGAAGTAAAGACTATCCGTCACTGGTGTGCGTGCTTCAGCCGTGTACAAACACGGGTTGTGTCTTGGACACCATCAGGCAGCATGGCCGGCGACGCACTGTTCTTCAGACACTATTTTTAGTCAGCTTGTGTACTAAAAAATACACAATGTGTAGGTTTGTATTTTAATAAAATGATAACACGAAGGATAACTGTGAACTGTAAGATGATCCTTTAATTCGTCCACAGACTGTGGACGAATTAAAGGATCATCTTACAGTTTAAATGTAAGTATTTCTTGGTTCATTTTGCTCTCCCCCCCCCTTTTTTTTGCGGGGTGATTGCACAAGTCAAAATGCTGTGGTGTATGTGAATACACAATGTTTTGTGGAAATTTACAAAGGTTGTGTTAACTACCTTTTTCAAACTTGATTAATTGCAGTTTCAGATTTTGATATTTATCGATTACACTCAATATTGACCTTCCGAAATATAAAATTCAAAAAAAAATCTGACATCGACGGTCCTTCGGCCTTACCTTATTCATATCCAACGTAAGACTAGGAGTTGCCTGTGGCTGTGCCTGGGCTTGGCCCTGTTGGTACATCTGCTGTGGATACTTTGCCATTTGTTGATGATGTGTCTGATGGTCCAACGTAATTCCCTGTAAGTCACAGAAGAAGGCCAGGGCCCAATTTCATAAAACATGTAAGCAGCCGTTTTGTGCTTACGGAGCGTCCCTTAGCAGAATTTCTATTTCATAAAGCTGTTTACCGAAAGCAAGGGTAAATGCTGGCTAACCCGCGTTTAGCACACAAGTGACATAACAATGCAAATCCATGGTGAACGTGCATGCGCGCCAAGAATTTTTCGGCTAACTTGAGATATCATGGTGAAATACACTTATGCTTACGCACATTTTTCTGCTACAGTAAGCACAAAAATGTGCTTACCGGTAAACAGCTTTATGAAATTGGGCCCTGGATGTAAGGAATGACCCTAAGGAGAATCGTAGCTCGGCAACAAGGCAAATACGTCTAGTATCGACACGCGAAATACAGCACACTGTTTAGTATAATAGGAATACTATTTGGACTCGAACCTTACACTGATTTGTGATAAGTACTGTATTGACCCCTTGCACGCACGTCACCTGCGGTGACTGCACCGCGCAAAAAATACTGCGCAAAAAATACTGGGCAAATATGCGCAAATTACAGCCAATAAACAAATAAATATGACTTCAGATCAAATTCACAAAAATCATCAAGACAAAACCATTTAGGGTGCCCCAGATTGCACAGTAGGGCTTTTAAAACCAAGGCTAAACAAAGGGACCCTAATGAGCAAGTGTCATAGGAACAGACCTGCTGGATGAAGTGTTGCTGCTGTTGTTGTACCTGTTGTACCTGCTGTGCTTGTTGCTGCTGCTGCTGTTGTACCTGCTGTGCTTGTTGCTGCTGCTGCTGCTGCTGCTGTAAATGTTGTTGTTGTTGTTGTTGGTGTTGTCTGTGCTGTTGCTGATGTTGTTGTTGGTGTTGCCGCCGCTGCTGCTCATTGGTTGCATGTATCCCCAAGGGACTGCCGGGATTGCTCATGTGTCGCCTCTGCATTTGTGGACTGACCTGCGGACTTATCTGCGGACTGTGTGGACTTCCTACCACCTGTGGACAAACAATAATAATAATGATAATAAATAATAAAGAGAAATTTATAAAGCGCAAACAGTTGCAGATCGGCTCCGCCTCAAGGCGCTGAACACAAGCAAATGGATTAAACAAAATAAATTAAAAACAACGATAATTTAAAAATTTACAAAAATTACGTCTGGTAGTCAAATACACAGTAAGCTAAAAAGATGAACTAGTTAAAAATAGTTGTAGAAATTGAATTATAGATAAAAACTTCGAAAAGATGAGTCTTAAGGTGAGACTTGAACAGCTCGATGGCTCAACAAGCCTTGGTGCTGATCATGCCGATTCTAAAAGTTGGCAGAGACTTCTTGGTGGTGGCCTAGCACACCTTATCCTGACCATGGATCCTTCTTAGGATGAATGAAAAGTCAGGGGCCCAATTGCAAAAATTTGCTGCAAAGAAATTGCTGAACAAATTCAGCAGAGAAATAAGCAGAGAACCAGTCACAAATGGTACACTAGGTATCTTTGGCTGGTACCCTTTTAACTGGAAAACAGTTAACTTTTGTGCTCTTTGAAAATGCAACCCTGGCAATCTGATTATGGCAGTAACTGCCCTCATCTGATGGTACAACTGGACACAGTTCTTTCCGATGTTCTTAAATTTGTTTTATAAACTCTGACGACAAATATATATATCAAGCAATAAACCGCAAGGGAAACTGACTGGGTAAATTTAAAAAAAAAAATTGGTTGAACAAAGAATAATTGACTAGAGCAGGATTTGAACCGACGACCTCCGGATTAACGCTCTCCCTATGTATGCAATCCTGGCAGTCCCTTGGGAATACAAATATATATGAAAAGGGAAAAAGGCTCAATCCATGAAAGACGATCCTTTCAGATTACACAAGCTATTTTGGACAGCATTCCAACCTTCGACAGTCTAAGGTATTTCTTGGTACAGTTTTTATGCATAATTTGTACTTCTGAGCAGTTGAGGTTTTCAGTTATTTCAGCTTTAAAAAAAAAAAAAAAAAAAAAAAAAAAAAAAAAAAACAACTTATTTCACACAAATAGTGAGTCATTTGTTCTCCCTTTAACAGTAGTCTGCTGGCCAAATGCGAGTTAAAACACCTGAGGACCAGTCAAAATTCTCTCCAAGTGGTCCAGCTGGTTAGTTCAGTGTTGAAAAGCATCCCTATTTAATATGGAATATGGACTAGTGAAAAAGCTGGCGGACTGGGGAAACAGAAAGCTTGCTAGTCGCTAAAAGAGTTAAGGGCAAACCCTTGTAATGGTGCTGCGCATGGAAAATGTCTGACTGAATTAAAAATCAAGAGTTGAAAACTAAACATATAGTTTAGTTGTCAAATCTGTAATTTTGTTAAGAAATCTTCTCTCCCCAGGTGGAAAAATAACGATGTTATAGTTTCAGACCTGGGCCCAAGTGAATAGAGCTGCCTAAGGACAGAAAGCACAAAACAATTTTGCCTACCTAAATGCCTTGTCACCATGGTGACTGGGCATTTCCGACTGGTATGCTCATTTTTGCTTAGCAGAAAATTGTTAAGCGCTATTGTCTGCTTAATCAGCTCTAAACAAAAATGGGCCCTATGATTATCATCCATTCTCACACTCTACAAAGAACAAACCGAGCTTAGCCCAATTTTATAGGGCATAAAAACTTGCTTACTACAAAAAAAAAACTTGCTTAGCTAAACTAATATGCTGGAAAAAATGTGCTGTTCTTCCTACTGTCATTACAGGTGCCTCAATGTTTAGCTGCTTAGCACATAAATATGCCGAGCAATGTTTCTGCTAAACAGCTTCATGAAATTAACTCTGGATTTTATAGACTGGGCAAAGCAGAAAATAGTGTTTTCTAAGCATAAACACAATGAAGAACCAGCCCTACTTAAACCTCAACATCATCAGCAGTCCAGCATTCTCTCAAAGACGAGCGGAGTATACTGTTCGGAAAAAACGAGACCACACCAGCTCTTCTCAGAGCCAACACTTCTCCCAAAAAGGGTTTCATACATGGTTGTACCCGCTAGTTTACCACTACAGTGTTTTCCTTCTTCTTACGGTCCACACCATGCAAAGCTTCAAACATCACTTAACCCTCTTGCTGTCTGACCATTCAATACCATTCAAGTGGTTTTGAATGATAGATAAACTATGCCAGCCTGCAATATGGTACCATGAGGGAATGCATGTACACAGTACACAGTTAGTTCTGTGCACAGTTGTGCCACCGTACACAACCTTGGCAGTCGAATGGTTTCAAATGGTTGGTCGACTCACTGGAAAATGTTGCCGAGAGTCACTGACAGTAGGAGGGTTAATAAAAAAAACATTGCTAATGTCCTGCCTCGTAAAGTACATGTATGACTTCAATTGAACCATTCCTTCTGAGCAACTCATTTTTCACACAAAGCAACTTTTCTCCCTCCGTCTTCAGCTGGTGAGAAGCAATCATTTTAATGTTGTTCTCCCAATCACCTCGCCATCTCCCGGTTCACAATTTGCCGACCGACGAAGGTGTGACTTTAACTAGAGTTCACGACTCGCCGAGAGCGTCAATGCCCGAGCCAACGAACGTGCTAAAAGTCAGAACAATGAGAGCGAACCGACGTGGTCGGTATGAAGCCAAAAGGTGTGCCTCACAATCACCGAGGGGTTCAGAGTCAAGCTCCCCATCTAGAGAATTGACTAGCAGACCGGATGCCTGATATGCAAATGACATTCCTATTAAAAATAAATGTCTGATTTAAAGGGATGGTGAGAAATTTTCCAGTGGTTCTCGAAAATGCAAAGCTTCGTGTTTTTTTTTTTTTAAGTGTTTCAAGACATCTCATAACAACCTGCTTCAAACGTCCCACCCTCTGGTAGATCGTGGTGCCCACTGTTTCCCCATTCAAAACCATTTACACGCTTCACTGGTTATGCACGGCTGGGTACACTTCGATACGAGATGGTAAAGCTATGGAGTGTGTGTACAAAGTCTATGGTCAAGAGTGAGAAAGGGATTCTGAATGGTTTAGAATGGTCAACCAGTAGGAGGGATACGGTAGAAATCTGATCCGGAAGACCAAGGACTTGTTGGGCTGATTTGATCGAGCAACATTTCACCCTTTCATGCACCATTTAATTTAGTGATAAATTGATCATATGGACACAGTACTTGTTTGCTTTAAAAAAAAAAAAAAAAAAAAAAATCGCGACCCGAAAAAGAAAACTGGTCACAATAGTGCCCTCACGAGTCACCTTTCCCATCTTGAAAACTGAGTGGCCTCTTTATTTTTTGTTATACAACTATTTTTCTGCAAGGATTTAAACCGGTTGCTAGCGACCGGTCGCGATGTGAAAGAGTTAAGCACTGAAATAACAAAATCCCAAGACATCTTTGCCTACCAGAAAGTGTTTACAAAACAACATGCCACAGTTTGTGACACAGCTATAGCAGCAGATATTGCTAAACAATTTCCGGCTCAGCAGGGAAAAAAAGAGAGGATACCAGTTACAGATTGTGGAATGTGGAATGTGGAATGATATTTTGGCTGGTAACACTGTTCTGGTAAGCATAATTTTTGTTCTGCTTAAAGCTCTGGGCCCAGAGGTGAGACAGTATCCGAAAAAAATCAAATAAAAAATGAGACAATACCTGTGTGTGATTCGTAGGCGCCATACTGAGATGTGATGACATACTGCTGGAGAGGTTGGTGGGGCTACCCCCTCCGTGGTTGAAGCTGGATACCTGCTGATCCTCTGGATCCAGAGGGGTGGGCAGCGGTGAAGGGATGTGCAGGTTGGTGAGGTCTGGCAAGGAGCCGGTGTTGTTGGAGATAGGAATGGGTTCACTGCTGGATTCAGTCTCCGTCTGGTCTGACGACATGCAGATGCTGTGCAACATAAAATGATACAATTTATTCATTTATTCATTTATTCATTTATTCATTTATTCATTCATTTATTCATTTATCTATTAATCCATTTATCCATTTATTTTTTTACCCATTTATCCATTTATCCATTTATTCATTTACTTATTTATTCATTTATTCATTTATCAATTTATTCATCCACTCATTTATTTCTTTTTTAAACTGGGCGGACCTTTTGGTGATAATTTGTTTTCCAATTGTGCCTCACACCAAAGAGAAAAAAAACCAAAAAACATTTAAATAGTTATAGAAGACGTCAATAATTATGAGCTTTGAAAAAAAAAATTAAAAAATTAATAGCTGATTTCAGATGAGGTTTTTTTAAATATCAGAAAATCAATGGATAGTTAAAAAATTTCTGACAATTGCTCCGAGAAATGTTTTTCTTGAAAAACGAAGTCACCCCTCAGGAATTGTTCTCGAATCCAATTGTATTTCTATTGCCTCGCCGAGAGAAATGGGATTTGTAAAGGATGCAGACAATGCTTGCACAATGCATGTCAAATCAACCATAAACAGAAGACACTACTGAGGAGACGAACCCCTTCAACACACCTTTGCCCGCGTTGAAATATGAAAACAAGCACAATACTACCATTCAACGCACTCTTAGCGCATTCATTTATTTCCTGCGGTCACAAATAGCGCATCTATTTAATAAATAATAGTGGATACTTATATAGCGCACGTTCCGTCTTGCGACGCTCGCGGCGCTTTGGGAAAAGGGAAACGAATAAACAAATAACCAGACAAACATACAAAACCAAATTAGAGTACACCTATTGTTCAAATAAATAGGTTTTCAACTGAGTTTTAAAACTATCCAAGGAAGGTGATTGGCGAATTTCAATGGGGAGATCATTCCAATGTTTTGGGCCGAGGTATGAGAAGGAACGATTTTATTCTGGGTACTTGAAGGGATAGTGTGTTTGATGAGCGAAGACTACGTGAAGGAGTGTACATTGTGAGGCTATTCTGTAAGTAGGCAGGGGCAAATGAATGAAGTGAATGATATACAAGTAATAAAATTTTAAAGGTAATGCGTTTCTCAACAGGAAGCCAATGGAGGGATTGAAGGATTGGTGTTATGTGTGAATATTTATTCCCTGCAATCACAAAAACGCCACACCGGGTGAATTATGCCCAGTGTTGTTGCTAAAGTTATTAGCCCCCTGATTTTTTTCTAATGTATGTTACATCTGCAAGAGTAAATGTAGAGAGGCAAATGACAACACACAATAAATGAAATACTCAGCACCACATGGCCAGAGCAAAAAACCATGGACTATGTACATAAAGGCAGGTGCAACGACACATGTCACAGTCCAGAGGGTGAGAGCTAAATCCAGTTTGTTTGAGCCTTCATTATGGGAGTGGGGAGGAGGGGGGGGGGGGTAGGAGCGCGGATGTTGGTTAGTCAATCTTACAAATTCAGTGTGGAGTTGAAGGACTGCACACACTCCTTGCATCAGGCTTGGAGGGAATGCAAATCAATTGAAACTGTCAACGAGTTTATCTTCATGAAAAGAAAAAATAACAACTTTTCCCACTTGATGTTGACTAAGGTTTTGTGGCAAAATGAGTAGGAATTGAGTGAACATTTCAAAGACCAGCTAGTGAAAAAAAAAAAAAAGTTATAGTAAAAAAATATATTAAAAAATTGAAATATGCAGTATGCCCCAAGTCATGTAGTAAATGCTATCATTCCTCATTTTCTTATTTGTACAGTGGCCTTAAAGGGACATCCCAGACTTACAAATAATTATCGCACTCGTAAAACATTTGGCCCAAGTCATTATTGACCTCAACATTTGCAATTTTGGGGCAAAGCTGTCATGAAAATTGACTTCAATACTTAGGTCTGGGTCGTCTCTTTAAAGCCACCGCACAAAAAGGATATGCTGACGATCCATTGTACATTAGGGCCGTATACCGAATTGGTGGCTACAGCTGCAGCCACGACTGTTGCTAAGGAAATACTGTACATCTACTTCAATGCATGATGATGCAGGGATCCAACTGCAGCCATGGCCATAGCCATAGCCATAGCCATAGCCATAGCCGTAGCCGTAGCCACCGATTAGGACACAGCCTTAGGATCGAAGAGTGTGTACTGTTGACCTCTTACAGGTATTTCCAAGCAGGTACACGTACACGTAAGGCTAGTATTAAAAACACATTGTACTTTCCTTGGGAATTTGAATTGTTTTCACTACAATCCTTACTAAGTACACGTAGAAAGTATTGTACATGTATTAACACCTACGTGTAAATGAATACTTAAAACATAACACAGGAGCAAGATTTAAGGTGCTCCCTTCCACTTGAAAAAAGGGACTTCACATCTGCTTAAGATATTAAAAAAAACAAAAAAAAACGACAGCTACGTCAAAAGACGCTATGCATACCTAACAATGAAATGAGATGAAATTTTTCAACGGACAAGATAACTTGATGTACAGGTTGCTCCGTGTGAAACACAGACCGCCCCAATGACCCCTGTATGTCTTTTCATAATGTTTTAAAGAGCTGTGAGGGCCTTGTGTTACACCTAGCTCCTTCTTGAAGTATGAATGAACAGCAACAAACAAAATTCTGTGAGCGAACGATGTCAAGCATTTGGACATTGATCACATTATTCATGAGTCGTTCCTTCAGTCAAACCCAGGGCGGTGCAAAACCATAGGCAATCTGCGACGGGGAAGTAAGCTGATTTATCAATTAGCACGGTTTAAAACCAGAGTCGCGCTGTCTTGGTTATCCCTCCCCCCCCCTCAGTCCTCGCATGTTGTGACACGTCTAGAATCAATATAAGCAATTTCTACACACCTGATTCCCGGTACTTCACAAGACCTGGGCCTCGACTGCATTTGCTGTCCAAGAGAAAACAGAGAAGTAAAATTAAAATTAGTGAGGGTTCCCGAGAGTCAAGCCAGCAAGCCCCCCCCCCCCCCAATTTCATGGCTCTGCTTACAGCGGAATTCTGCACTTACTGCACCTTGTAAAGCATACCATTCTATAAAAGGTTGTAAGCGCAGACTACCGCAGTAAGCAGAGCCGTGAAATAGGACCCTGGTCTGTAAACTGATACTACAGAGACAGCGACGCACAGTTTCGGACAGAGTGTGTACAATTTGGGACAAAAGGTACACCTTGCCAGTTCTATTCCCGTCACTACATTTTGCTAGTTAACAGAGGATTGATAACAAGTAAAGGCTGACTGGGAGTAACTAAAGTACAGTACTTGTAAACATCAAACAGGGATGAGATTTGCAGAGTGTGCAAATTCTTGAGAACTTCTCGCAGACCTTGCCCCTTATTCTAGACTCAGAACATCCCGGATGTTTCAATTCAGGAGGTTTACAGACTCTGTGCACAACCAGAAATACAAAACTACAGGTGGACCATTTCTTCCACCCTTTGATGACTGCTTTACTTCTTTCAAGAAAATTGGAAGGAACAAGGAAGTTGAGAAAAAAAACCTGAATGCAGGAAACATCCTGAGAAATCGCATGCCTGATCGAATAAGGGGAAAAAAATCAATGCACTGTTTACAGAAATATTTGTTATGGCTCGCCACAAAGGTATTAGTTCTCAATGGCCAAAAAAGAAGCTCTTATTTTCGGAGTTTAAGGTGAACAAGGTTTCCATGTCTGTTTTGTGATATATTGTGGACATGATTCCAAATGACAAGGATCTATGTGTGAGTTACACATGTACATAAAAAAAAATATTGAATGCATTTCGTTCCTGCATTGTCGCAGAATAAACTCACTCCCTGAAATCTGGCTTTTCTATTTTTTAGCCTCCTGAAATGGAACAGTCCAGATTTCACCTCGTTGTTATATTCTCCTATATTGTACTCCTTTGCTTCCAATAGATGGATTGCAATACGCGTCATTGACCGCCATCTTTGATGTAAAACGACGGAAAAGTGCACGCGTGTACGCGCTATGCACGACTCTCAGCCAATGATAGCTCTTCACGTGTGCACAATTCATCAAAGATGGTTGTCAATGACGCGTATTGCAATCCATCTAAATAAGTATATCAAAATCTAGGGCTTACCTTCTTTGCATCCCACATGGGATTTTTCAACGTGTTACCTGAGTGATCCAATACCATTTCTAAAGGGTAAAAAAAAAAAAAAAAAAAATTGTCAGCTTACTTAATATGCACATTCATAAATACCTGGGACAGTTTATCCATTCTGATTGGTCGAGAGGAGATCACCCGGCCATGTTAAAAGTGATCAAACACGACCTGACCTTATTGAGCCCAAAGAGGGCGCAGAGCGTGCAAATTTCACGGCCCCAATTTAAGTTAATAGGTCGCATATTAAAAAGCAGGCAAGTTTGCTGGAGGAGCTACTCAGCACTCAACACGTACTTATAGAAACTCACCACAGGGTCGAGGTGAGCTGAGGCTAAACTCCAAAAGGTTTTTTTGTCCATGTTTTTAACGAAAAGGTATTTATGAATGGGAATCAACGTGTGATGAGTCAGTTTGTACAGCTTTTAAACACACATAAAACTGCTTAGCACAGAACTATCTCGCCTAGCAGAAACAGGTTACCAGCCAAATTGTCATGTTTTTCACCTTACTGCCAATGGTACTATTTTTTGCCAAGCACAATACAATAGATATTGCTAAGCAACATCTTCTTCTTCTTCTTCAGTTCTAGAAAATTGGGCCCTTGTGTGGTGACTCATTTCCCTTGGCAAAGTCACATTCATGCGTCACATTCTCTGTCAAGATTTCACAGTGAAGTTTATATAAGTGTTGCACAAATTGTATCTTTTCATCCAATACAGCCCTCAAAGTATTGAAACCAAAGCTGCCAAAGGGCGAGGGAGGGGGGGGGGTTTGTGTCGCTGAATTGGGGCCAATTTCACGGCTCTGGTTACAGAGGATGGGCTTACAGTTACAGTCCCTTTCTCCACTTACAGGGGTGAGCCCCTAATTTCTGTGCTAGCTGTGTAAGTCAAGAATGCTTCATAACACGAAGTACGATGTCCATGTATGCAAGCGCACACGCCAACATTCCTTGATAAACCTGTGAAAGCCATTAACATCAAGGGTGCACTTTTTTTCTGCTTGCAGTGCCTGAGAATTGATTTATTGCTTAAGGTGGATCAGTGTAAGTAGAACAATGAAATGATCTGTCGTCAGAGATCATGATTTATGAAACTACATATAGATCTAGGACAGGACAGGATAACAGTAAGAGTTAGAATCACTGTTAAACGGAGGGTATAACTTTGATAATTACTCCAAAAATCAATGACCATAAAAACTTACTTGGTAAGAAGCACTGCGGCTGTAACACCATTTTTGAGAAACAATTCCCTTCAAAGGAATGTGCTTTTAGAGAGAGGGACTCAAAAACATTTCAATCTCGGAAACGTTTCTGCATGAGACGTGTCTCAGATTGTGTATTCCAATTACAGATTATTCTTCCTGCGTTGGCATAACCTCTCCAGATTTTCGGTGGTATCTCAAAAACGCTACCACCTTTTGAAATGAAAGTTTCACAGCTTAGTTTTATTGCGTATACCTACATAAATATAGGATTTAAAAACGTTTCTAAAGACCAAAGGTATACTTCGCCTCTAATCGCTTGATTTGACGGAAAATGTGACACCCTGTGTGAATCTCTTTTGGGAGGCGTGTTGGCTCTGAAATGAGCCGGTGTGGTCTCGACGACGCTTCAAAGTATACTTTGCTCGTCTCCAAGAGAAACACAGGAGTTTACTAGTATAAGTATTTACTTATAAATGCAATAGTTTTCAAATATGGTGGTTACAGACAATGCAAATGTACCATTCCATCGTGCACTCATGTATGTTTTTCTTTTTCTTTTTTTCAATTATTTCGTATTTTTCAAAAATAACTTCATATTTATTCAAAAGAGACACAAGTTATGACATTGCTGATGAGCTCATACATGTACACAAGAACACATGTGTACTTAAAGGGGGCAATGTCGTCCTAATCATAGTCTGCTTGTGGCTGGACATGGAAACATGGAAACATGACCTCTCACCCGGTTACTACACATCACATCACAAACAAAAGCATCAAAGGGCGCTGTCATTATTATCGCGTGTGCGCTAACTGGGGGTGAGAGTTCAGAATCTAATGTCAGGCCACAGACTCGCTGTGACCACGATGACAGTGCCCCTTTAAATCAAGATATTGATACTTCCATTCCCCCTTTCTTTGTTAAATAAGGGGCTAAACAGCAGTGTGCACAACTGGTGAACCACACATCACGTAGGATTAGGGGCATACTTGTACATGTACATACACGTACGATGAAATCAAAATGTACGCACTCACATAATAGATCGCGCCAGCTAAATATTGGCAATTTCCCAATTTGCGCAGACCGTGCAATGCTTTGATGACATCCCAAGCTGTTTTCATTGTAACATCGATTGAGCATGTGTCCTGCCACCTGCCCACATGTGTCATGCTGTGCGTCGCAAACGCTTGAACATCATTCATGTTTCTTGGACCTCTCTCAATTGCGCTTGGTTCACTTCTACACGAATCAAAGACCAACCCTTTGCCTGTCAGTCCATCAGCATCGATGGGGATTATATTTTACCCCTTCCCCCCCCCCCCAATTGCTCCTGCATCTTGTGTGCCGTACACAACCTTGAACAATCTCTGCAATGCTTGTGGGGCTTTTTTATTAATGCTCGGGGCACCTTTGGACATGATGTGTGACATAAATGGGTTGACAGCTAGAGGGAAAATGGGGCACATTTCCCTGGGATTTCAAGTACGCAAAGATGTCCAGAGTAGAGAGTTTGCAGTGCATCTTCTGCACTCTATTGTCTCACTTGAACAATGTTTGCACACACGGCTACATTCCATGGCTTCTGGGGTCAATTTCACAAAACTCTTCCTAACTTAGGACTAGTCCTAGGCAATGCTAAGAGAGTAAGAGATAGGACAAGTGTTAAGTTAGGACCAGTAAGTCCTATCTCTTAGCATTGCCTAGGACTAGTCCTAAGTTAGGAAGAGTTTTGTGAAATCGACCCCTGGTCCCTTAACTCAGTAAGGGGCTCAAACAGTCAAAAGAAAAGTGATCGAAACAGACTCAAAACTGGGCACAAAGTGAAGAGCTATTAAGCGCATGCAAAGGTTTGACACTTTCATCTTAATGTACTGATAGCATTAAAGTTTTCTGAAGTCCTGGATGGAAAAACTTTACAGTAAAGCGTTAGTACAGACCTATGTCATGCGCAACAGTCTGATACTTGTCTACCATTCAAACCAATAATAGTGGGGCAGATAGGGTCATTATTCGCGGGAATTGTGCCTTTGATGATATTAGCACGTAATTTGGCTCACAGTCAGAGCATGTCATTGGAAACATATTTGGCCACCACATTTGTCCTTTGAAAAGATAGAATTACAAGCAATTTCCAATATCTTCAAAATGGCTGCCATCGCTTGTTATTCTACCTATTTGTTTTTCAAAGGACAAATCTGTGATGGCCAAATCAAGACATACTCAGACTGTGTGCCAAATTACATGTTAATATCTTTAAAGGCACACTCCCATCAAATATCCTGCTGTACTATACAAGACCAAACAGAGGGTGTGATGGTAAGGCAGAGTGTCGATTGGTGGCTGTGGCTGTTGCTAAGGGAGTTGCTAAGGGCAGCCTGTGCATCAACGCGTGTTACCGTGGTCTGCGTGAGAACACACATTCTCACTGTGTACACACAATGACAAAAGGTCTCTTGGTAAAAATGATGGGCCATCCCAAGTATAAATTGGTGGCTGTGGCTGTTGCTAAGGGAGTTGCTAAGGGCAGCCTGTGCATCAACGCGTGTTACCGTGGTCTGCGTGAGAACACACATTCTCACTACACATTCTCACTGTGTACACACAATGACAAAAGGTCTCTTGGTAAAAATGATGGGCCATCCCAAGTTTGAATGGGCACTGGAAACGTTGGCACATTCCCACTTGGGGGGCCCTCCAAAGTTGTCAACAATTTCACGATCATACAAAGAGTATGTCAGCGGGTGGCGGGTTGGAGACCAGGTACAACTCTAAAAGGTGTGTAAAATGTTGATATTTAAACAATATGCATCACTTTTGACAGAAAACTGTTGATACGTGCTACTTTGGGGGAGGGAGGGGGGTCTTCAAAAGTACTCTCTGTACGACCTGAAAAATGTTGGAAACTTTGAATGGTCCCTTAAAGGCACATTACAGAATTGGTTTTTGCTAACAAAACAGTTGCTGGCAGTGTAAGCACTTTATGTAATCCACCATATGCATAAACTGACAAACCTGTAGAAGTTTGAGATCGATCGGCCATCTGGGTCACGAGAAAATAGTGAAGAACCGATTACACATTTGCATGAAATCATATAGGTTCAACAAATGAATAAAACGCTCACTGAGCGATAAACTCCAATCGGAAAATTAGTTTATTCATTTCTCATCAAATATGGCATTTCAGACAGAAATATTTCAAGGGATGTTTTCTACTATCATCATCATTAGACCGTGTAAGTTTTATGTAAATCTGTGATCAAAAGTATATTTTACAATTACCAATTCTGTAATGTTCCTTTAACACGTATACAACTTTTTTTTTCAGTCACCCCAGATTTCACAAAGCCGTTCTGCCTACAGAGTACATCCATACCCCTATAAAAATTCCGCTATACACAAGGTAAAACCATGCTGTTAAACACATTCTGAATCTTCTTCTTTTTCATCATGGACTAGGTGTTGTACATGTATGATTTCGGGCACATCTTTGGTCAAAACTCTCGCCAGCGGAAGATTTGTCGTAGGTCCGGACCTCCGACAAAATATAGCAATGTTTGACAAGACTTTACAAGGGACCTTGGACACTCCAAAGTTTGTTGTTCTTTCCACACGAGGAAAATCTTTTATAACCATGCTACAATTTAGCAGGGGACCCTTGCTAAATTGCTCTCGTGTGAAAGGGGCTTTGGGCTGTCAAGAAATCCCCTCAATTACAAGCAGGTTATGTTATAGGTACATGTACGTGTGATCTGACACTTGCATCAGGGTTCCCCTTTCACAGTCCTATGGGGAGTTATAGCAAAGGGTTCTTCTCCTTGCACAAGCCCGCCTGTCAAAACAAGACATTTCACCTTCCAAATCAGTAAGCCAACACAGTGTCGGAAGACGATATCGTTTGGATGTATTGCATCGTTTTTATTGCGCCTCGCATTCATGAATTTTAACCTTTCCAAAGGTGGGTTTTCAATCAAAAAGATAAGTCTATCTTTAGAGAAAACTAAATAATACACATTATGTACTTAAAACCTAGTGCAAATAAGTCATTGCCCATGCTTTAAATTGTTGTAAAACAACAGCCTAAAATAACTGTTGTTTCCCCCGATTTTGACATTAAGAAAAAGCAACAAAGTTGGGAAGAAATATAAGCCGCGCCAGCACTTAAATTGCTTATGCTGCATCCGGACTTCTGGAAAGTAATCTTGACTGTACAGCTGAGGTTTTAATAAGCTTAGGGAAGCAGATTGTTTTTTTGAATGCCACCCTCTCGCAGCAGCTTAAAGGCCCCGTCGTGGATGTTCCATTGTACTTCAAGAGGCCTGATCCTGCTCAAGTGCTCTGACAGCATCTTATGACATCTTGAGAAATCATTGTTGATATTTCTTTCAAAATTTTGAAGGGAAAAAAAAAAACCCTTTGAACAGAATAGAATGATGTCATTTGCATTTTGGCGTTAAAAGACCTCCCAACAATGTAGTGTCCACCAATCGGCAAAATACAGAGGTCTGGGGTTAACTGAGTGAATAATTACAGCTAAGCTTGTTCTGTATGTAGTTCATTTGGTGCTTCTTGTACCAACTAAGGTTCGAGTTACCGCCTTAAATCATGGGGAGGGGAGGGGGGAGGGGGGAGGGGGAGGGGGAGGGTGTGACACCCCCAATGGATGGTGCAATGTTGAGAATAAAACTTGGTCGCTTCACAAATTCTTTGCCAACATGTGAAGAAACACATCGTATTAGATGCTTCATTAATGAAGATGGAACCGTAGCAAATATTTGTGATTCAATAAGCCGAGTCAGATTTGAATAGTGGTCTGGTACAATGACTTGTTTGGTCACAAGTTGATGCTTAAATCTGAATTCCTCAGACTAAAGAGAGACAGTTGCGCAATGTCACATGATTTGAAGCAAGCTATGGTGTTTCCGATCAGCAGAGTGTGGGTTTGAGCAAAGGCCTTGACACTTGTGTCCTTAAGCAAGACACTTAACCATTGTTGCTTCGTCTTTTAGACATGAAGCTGTAGGTCCAGTGTTTTGTGTAATGCATGTAAAAGAACCCAGTACACTAATCTTTAAGAGAAGGGGTTCGCCCCAGTGTTTTCTGGTATGGTTGGTTGTAGATTGTGCCACAACACCTTGTCAACCATTACATGGTGCTTTGTAAATAAATGGGTCTTATAATTTTAACATAGTTCCACAAACCTCGTAAAAAGAAAATAATAATTTGCGCTTTGTAAAGCACTCTGGTGTGATAAAGCGCTATATAAGAACTGCGTATTATTAGTATTATTCCCAAATCATATGTTACTGTTGAAAAATCAGTTTGATGACGGTTTAAGAGTGTTCAAGCAGCATGGGCACGATCACAATTTGTGGACAAGATTCTGGCTGTGTACAATTGTTTACCAACCTCTTCTGTGGGAGCCAGGCGACATACTTCCATGACTCTGGAATGGATCAATTGGTGCCATCACACTCGTGTGAAGCGCTGAATCGGAGTTCGTTCTGTCCAAAAGAAGGAAAGAAAAGAAGAAGAGAAAAAGAAAAAAAAACATAACAGATTAAATCCATTCCAAAATTGTTCAGGCAAGGCCTGGACTTTCCATCTTTGAAAGGGCAAGGCCATCTCCTTTTTGCAAATGACATCTCCATTGGACAACTTTTTAAGTCCAGGAGCAACGAGCTGTGTGTTTCATCTGATTATCTTCGCAAGATGTTAGGTTCAAACCAAGACCAGGGCATGAATTTAGGGGAGAAAATCCACAAGACCACAGGGCTTGTAGCTCAAAATGTTTACTGGACCAGAATCCTTTTTTACAGGACCAGAATTCTTTTTTACTGGACCAGAATTCTTTTTTACTGGACCAGAATTCTTTTACAGGACCAGAATTCTTTTTAAAGGACCAGAATTAAAATGGGACGGAAAAAAAACCCCCCAAAAAACAACCCTACACCATTTAAAACAAATAAACTTTTTTTTAATTTAAACTAACACTAAGAGAAGATTTCTCTCATGTGTACTATGGGCCAGTATACTTTGATACTCAATAGAATTGAAGGATATTCCACAGTGAGGTATTATTAGTCAGTTGAAAAAACACAAGACCGCAGGACTTGTCCAGTCATGAGTTTACTGGCCCAATGCTGAAATCACTGGCCCCGGGGCCCTGCGGTCCAGTGTTCATTTGAAGCCCCGAAGACAGTGACTTGTCATATACAAATCTATGATAATTTTCGACTGAAAGAGTCACAATATTTTTGCCAGCTGAGCAATAATTTTTAATTTTTTTTATGCATATTTAAGATAACTTTTAAAAGAAAAAGTTACCTATTTGTTCTCATTCTAATGATTATTTTACGTGATACTATTGGCTAGGCTACGTTTACGTATTGTGTATTTCATCCACAGTGGGACTTGATTCCATCCAGCCATGTACACAAGGTACAAGGGTCCTTACAAGCCCTTGTTTCGCACAATACATTATGCAAAATTAGGCTCTTGTTTATGTGTCACTGTGCATTTAAACCAAATATGATTTATGTTTTTTCATGCAAGTTTATACTGGTGCTCCATGTTCAAAGACACTCACTGCTGGACAACATTTTTCCTTGATGACCTGGATTTGAAAAGATTGGAAAGATGCACAGGCTTTGTAAATTCACATATTTCACATGTCAGAGCTGCCAACATTTGCATCTTGCAATCAGGGAGATATCTTGCCAACCAGGAAGATATTTAGAATTACATTTAACATTACAGGGGGGAAGTTTCCATAATCAGGGAGATTTCAAAATTGTTCATCAGAACATGGAAAGATTGCTTTAGTTTCAGGGAACTTTCTGCAGAATCAGGGAGAGTAGGCAGCTCTGCCATGTGCATATATGTACATTAACAGAATGAGAAGCCGCGAAATTGCACACTTATCCACGCAGAGAGAATTCTTCAAGATTTAATCTTGATGCCTGTGGGAAAATGTCCTCCAAGCTCAGGGTAAGACTGTGAGTTGAACATCTGATGAAATGTCAATTGATGGTATTCAGCGAGAGGCTAGCTATGCACTGTGCAATTCGAAAGAAGATTTGGAGCTTAGCAGAATGAACAGAACAATTGGCAACTGAATCCACTGATCAGGATGTTCAGTCTCCCTGATCGTCTTTTCATGTAGATGATCCCAGTGTACTCATCAAAATGTAAATATTGTAGACCTTTGTCAACCTTGGGCCCAAGTTTCTCATCAAAAAAAGAGACAAAAATAACTGTGGCCGACACCAGCTTTTCTTTAAAAAAATTTTAAAAATTTGTTTTGATGCTCCGTTATTAAAGTTCAATGACTCCGCTGGCAGCGTCAATGTTTTGTTTTTCAAAGCTATGGCCACGAGAAAATTGGTACATGTAATCCACTTAGATAACATTGGCACCCCACATATCTAAAACATCAAATTCTCCACCCCATCTTCCCCCCCCACCTCCCAATGTCATGTACAATATATACATGTGCAGTAAAAACAATAGCTACAATGTACACAATTTGTCCCTACAAGTAAAATCCAAAATCGATTAAGCCCTCCCAACAAACTCCGAACCCAGCTGCAACAAAAAATAATAATAATTTACCAAACAACTTGCCTGAAGATTTGATACAATGTACGAGTATCAAGAGTCCCCATCAAGTACATTTTTATATATATATATATTTTTTTTTGAAATTTGGTTTGTTTTCAATAACTGTGCGTTCCATCCTGAACAGAATGTTTTTGTAAGGAGGCTGTTCCAGTTTGATGCTCCGTTATTACAGTTCAATGACTCCGCTGGCAGCGTCGTTGTTTTGTTTTTCCAAAGCTATGGCCTCATATAAATATGTGGGTCAAACAAGTGGGCTACGGGGCACTATTTTAAGAGTCAAGCACAGATGATTACAGTCTACAATCTTTATCTATCTTATCAGGTCCTTGTATGCGAGTGCTCCACAGAGGAAAACAAAAACTATGAACATTTACAGAAAGCGAAAACTTCCAAGATCTTTGTAAGGACTCACATGCTTAAATTCAACAGCACTAGCTCTGTCTACTTTTATGCAACGAGCTTGTGCTGATATCAAAATTAACAATTGTGATCGACTATATATTATCCCGATATTTGATTTTATCGGCGTTATTTCAACAATTTATGCATTAATAATATCGCCATAATTGTGTTTGCACAGTCATTGGATTTGCATTGTGTGTTTGCTGAAGGGAAAAGCAGATCCCACGAGTCGAAGACAGGTGAATTATTTTGAAAGATATTTAGTCAAGTTTCTGCTTGCCGATCTGTCAATTATGAAACAATGTGTTCCCCCCCCCTTGTTTATACTGTGCACCTGATTTCCATGTTGGCTGAATTTCTACAATTTACGAGTAGCACTTGGACCAATTTTTCACATGGCTGTTGATTTTCTACACATAGCGCATAACACATTTTCCTTGGATTGGCTGTCAAATTTTGACACGCCACCTGGGCGGGTTGCACTAATAGCCGACAGCTGACGACAACACATCGCAAAGGCACTGAAAAAAACACATGTGAAGCTAAATAAACCTTTAAATATATGTAAAAGACTCTTAGTTATTTCAAATAACGTAAAATCTGTTGACAAAATTGTGTTTTTAACTCATCAAACCAATTCTCTACTACAAAGTGGTATTGTCCGAAGTGTTACTTTTGCAGCGTACGTGGACAGTACCATAAATATACAGCATAGAACAAGAGGCATTAGATCTACGATGTACACCATCAGGCGGCTGGTCTGCTGTGTATTGGAGTTCACATTTCTACCACACACGTTATCATTTCCAAAAACATTATAAGATAGTTTCAAATACAAATGGAAAAAAACCATCGTTACAAATTAGGGATAAGATTGCATGACGATGAAAAATCCTGAAAATTTGATAACAATTTACTCTTAGTGTGAAAATGAAGCTCCCTGAGTGTACAGAATGTTACATGTTAGAGGATTACAGAGCCTCTACATCATTTCAAATAGATATAGATCTCAAGGTTTGGTCATAACAAGAGCCAAGTCTTTTCATCTCTGTGATGGCAATAAGTTTGCCTCTTTCAAGAAAATCTGAAGGCACGGGGAGATCAATGAAAACTCCTGACAAATCCACATGCCTGTATATATATTTGTTGTCTCCTATTATTTACAACATCCCAAAACAAAAAAGGGAAGTTCACAATTGATAAATTATGAGCTGAGAGAAACAAAATACATATTTCTGGGATGGCAAATTGTTTCCGTCTAATCTTGTTATTATGTTGAATAGTATCACTAAATACAAACATGTATTTCCGATGTATTTATCTTCAACTGTGGTTTCAGTGCTATTATAAAATGTGTTATCACAGTTGTTGGCTATTATTGGTAGTGCAACCAGCCTGTGCAGTGTGATCTCGCACATGTGATAATGATATCCCGCGCAGTTCCAGCTTTCTTTGTTTGAAAACAGTAACCAGGCCGCAGTTTTGTTGACTTTTGGTAACTGAAAAAAATGAAGGAAATGCAGCTAAACATTTTTCACACAATATAATATCGAAGTACCATTATGCATCAAGTATTGCGATATTTCGCTATCCACGAATCAGACGATATTTTAAAACGGCAGGGAAAAAAAATCCATCCACACAAGCTTATTGTGTACTAACAATAATCAAGGTTGAACAAATTGGTCCTGACATACATGTACAACTGGCACACACTGTATGTCCAAATCATACACTACATAGAACTTGTGCATACTAACTGCATACAATTACCAAGCTTCACTTCCCAAATTGAGAGAACTCGGCTTTGACTTCACATCATGGCTGTGGCTTGGACAGCAATGCTGAAGTGCATGTATGCAGAAGCAGCAATCTAGCCGCAGCTACGTGATAGCCAGAACTACATTTGACATAGGCCTATATGTAAAAGTATGTGCTTGTTCATGAGCGTGTCAAATTATGTACATGCACATGTAATGCAAATGAGGTATTAAAAAAACTCACTGTTAATCTACATACAATGTCCATGTAAAGTGTATATGATTATCTGCAAGACTGAAATTACACTGCCCCCATACTGTTTTTTTTTGTTTTTTTTGAGCAAGCTGCAAAACTGTGTTTGGTTTAGGAATGCAAGATGCATTGTTACCCAACCTTCCAATGTTCTTGTAGACTTGTAAGACCCTCCATGACCCCCCAGCAATATTTTGAATCACGTGAAGAGCAGGAACTGCCAAAACACTCGCCACAATTTTCTGCTCGGAGAAAAAAATTCAATGAACCGTATACAGTTAGCCGTAGTGTGCGCAAAAAAAGTACACGACATTGCCACACCGTGATCAATCTTCCCAACTGCATTAACAATGCTGCAGTAGATACTAATTTAACCTGGGCGGAGTTACTTCTTGTTGTTTTTTTTTCACCTTTCTTCTTCATGAATGGCAAATAAACACAGGATAAAAAGGGAGATCATCATACCGTTACCAAACCTGATGGAAATTGTGCAGTCCTTGATAACTATGCAGGTAGAGGTCTCCTGTGTGCATTTAGTGTACTGAGGTTCATCACATGTGCTTGATCGGGTATACTGTACATTGTACATATAGATACGTACTGTACAGTGTGTACATGTTCAATAAATAGCCAATGAGACATACAAATTACATCAAGGCCAAATATTTATAATAAAACTTTGTTTAGTGTCCCTGCCAGCTTCCTTTTTAGAGCCCACCTCCTTTTTTAAAACTTTTATTTTACGAGAAAAAAAGAGGATAAGTTTTAACGATTTCTGACAAAAAAAATTAATTTTAAAATAAATATGATCGTAATTTATACTTTTGCACACCGAAAAAAAGCTGGCAACCATCTTGAAAAGTAGCCCTGCCGGTTGTCTGAAAAAATGTGTCAGACAGCCATTTTTGGAAAAAGAAAAGGAAAAAAAGGCTTTCCTCCTTCCTTTTTTCAAAAAGGAAGGATGCTAAACATGTTTTTATTTTTATTTGGCCTATGCCTTCACACACATTTACAGTATTCAAAACAAATCATTCAGAAGGCTGAATTTATAGATTTTTTGTATTGATACCAGTATGCATGTGTTGACCAATAGGTGTCAAGCCAGGGCCCAATTTCATAGAGCAGCTTAAGCAGACAATTTTGTTGAACAAGTTCGTGCTAAGCAAAACTCAGCAGGGTACCAGTCCAAAATTGTGCATGTGACATTGTACTTTGGCTGGTAAACTTATTCTGATAAGCATAAATTGTTGTTGTGCTTAGCTAAATTTTGTGCTTAACAGCTATAGAAACTGGTCCCAGATGTTTCTGGGTGATTTTTTGACACCTTGTTTTCAATTTAGTCGCCTTGTTTTATCTGTAGAGTATGCGTTAAAACCATTGTACAATGAACAATTTTGACTTTTTTTGTGTATCCAGCATTTAGACACCTTGTGTGACTGGGTCTTGACTACAATTTATATTCTTAAAACTTTGAGTGATTTCAGACCTAATTTACAAGTTCACCAACATGTGTGATTCCTCAAAGTGACATCACAAGCGTTATACAAATTTTTGATTAAGCCTGCTCTATTACAAATTCTGTAATCAAAAGTTGAAGAATTAATAAAATTGCATTCTTTTTGTCTTTGTTTTTGCAAATTACCCAGCATTTTGCTACACGTATGCTATAGCCCAGTGTACAAAGGGAGAACTTGGTTTCCAATTCTATACAAATTCTTAGTAAGCAGGGAACAGAATTTTAAAAGACAATTAATGACGTTTAGTCTACGCTTTTTCAAAATGCCCCAAAATATGTGCGAGTGTGTGTGTGTGTGTGTGTGAGTGTTTTGATCACATAAGCTACAGGGGAAAAACTGTGTACCGCACAAGTTCATATCACGGTAGGAAAAAAAGTTTGACAATTATTAAGTTACCCAAGGCTACACGCTAAATGAATACATGTCAGAGCGCCTAAAGCAAGTTCAGCAATCTACAAAGCATGTCAACCTTATTGCAAATAGGGCTGCAGTTAATCATGCATGCTCAACCGGCAGATTAAGACCGCTCATAAAATAATGCACATACTGTCTAATTGAAGTCGGAGCTTTCATAAATTGAATATCAAATTTCTCAGCGACGTGTTTTGTGATTATTACTTGAGAGAAAAATAATTGCAGTTAAAATTTGCTAATAGAACAATTTTGTACAGAACATATACACT
This sequence comes from Pycnopodia helianthoides, assembly GCA_032158295.1. Classification (NCBI taxonomy): domain Eukaryota; kingdom Metazoa; phylum Echinodermata; class Asteroidea; order Forcipulatida; family Asteriidae; genus Pycnopodia; species Pycnopodia helianthoides. Next base: position 4,770,985 of record CM063247.1, on the reverse strand, counting down.
GTATCGTACCCGTGGCCACATTGTACATGTTGTACATGTTGTAAAACATTGCAACTTCCAAGCCGATCTGTCTTGTATGAAACGGGAAGCGCCATACGTTTTTTTCTCCCCATTGTGTACGGGATTGTTTTTAAAAAACAAACAAGTTTAGATGTACGCAAAACCCCCATGAAACTGGGAATTTTAGCACGATTACACCACACTGCAACACCACCACACATTGTCGTCTGTGGGGGTTTTGACCTGTGAGTGCCTCCATTTGATACACAGTACAAACACTCACACGTGTGTACAGTTACCGATCATTTAGACTTGCATCCAAATTATCATAATGCAAAGACAGGGCGGACAGCTGCATTATAAAATGAAACATTTTCCTAACAACAATCGGAGTACACTGGTCAAAACGTCCGAGTTGCAAAATCATCGGTTCTTCTCAGAACCACCACAGCTCATAAAGATGTTTATCACGTGCTGTCTCTGCAAACCTCACTTGAAAATGAAACGTCAACAACCATGTCAATGCCCAGCATGAGGTAATATTTACAAACTGCATGTTATGAAGGGTACACAATTTTCCATTCATAAATTCCCTTTGAATTTCGGGAGAAAAATATCAAAAGTGAATATTTTGTGAATAATGAGTTCTTTGTGAAACTCATGCAACGACACATGGTTGGTGGACTCAGCCAGTGGGGGGTAATTTTTACGAAAGTTACCCTCCATTCCTATCTGGATCCAATGTAATGGCCCTGCCTGCCTACTGCAGATAGAATTCTACGCAAATAGAATCGTGCACTTTAAAGCTCACTGTAAGTGCAGAATTCTACGATAAGCAGATCCTTGAAATCTGGGCCCAATTTCAAATAGACCTGCTTTAAAAGCGCAGAAAGTAGCTAAGCACAACAAAATCATGCTTAATACTAGAATAAGGTTACCAGCCAAAATACCAATTCACATGCACCATCAGTGACTGGTATCCTACTCATTTTTGCTTAGCAGACAATTTACAAGCAATACCGGAGTCCTATTTTGCAGCGTCCTTTTTCAAAATAATTGTTACTCGCTTGTTTCTCCAAACCAGGCAGGGTCGTGCCATGGCGGGCCAAGGTTTGTGTCTGCATAGCACATGGAGTTAAGAAGGTTTTTTAAAAGAATTTTCAGAGCATGGGGTGGACAAGTTTCCACGCCTATTTTTGTGTTTATTGTGAACAGATTTTAAACGACAAGGATCTATGGAGTTATCCGAAACACAAATTGAATGTACTTCGTTCATGCATTGACGCAGAATATAATCACTCGGGTGAAATCTGGCTTTCTCGTTTCACGAAAGCCTCGTGAAACGGAAAAAGTCTTGATTTCACCTGAGTGATTACATTAATGCAACAATTCACTCATAATAATGCATCCAATATTTGTACAATACTGTACATGTAATGCTTGCATAACATTTATTGAAAAAATAAGGAAGTGTGTTACGTACAATCCAAATCCAAAAATACATCACCTAGTTAATGAAGCAGCCATTTGAACTCATACAAAGAGTACTGTAATGAACCATCCATATTACATGTACAGTACATGTAGTTCTCCCATTATAAATAACTGACATCCAGGTCTACAGTTGGCCTATTTATACATGTACTGTACATCCTTAATGTATTAATGCTATCTGTACCCCACATGCAATATAAAAAGTTGCACGCCTGCCTACGGCACAAATGTTTTTTCCATAATAATAATATTAAAAAAAGGGTGCAAATTGAATGTCAGATCGTGTCAAACACCGAAGAGGGAGGCAATACCATTCCCTGAACACTGATACATTGAAACAAACACAGCATGAATTCAATGTAACGTATGTATGTATGAGCACAAAATGCTAATTAATGGACGTGGGCGTCGTATGCGACCAGAAGAAGTAAATGTATCCAGTATCTGAGTATCAAGTCGGTTGATGATCGTGCCTGCCTCTCCCCCCCCCCCCAGCCCACTAACATAAATTACAATGAGACTGTAGGGGTCAATGCCCCCTTGAGGGTTATTTCCGGTGGGAGGGGGGGGGGAGGTAAAGCAAGAGAGATGGAGAGGAGGCAGTAGAGTATACAAACATGTATGGGGGAGAGTTGTTGTGTGCACTGCCAGTGAACTGGTCCGAGTGCAGTAAGAAGAAGAACATGCACATAGCGGAAATGAATGTGCATCACGTGCATTATGAACATAAGATGGGGAGCTTGAAGGGGGGGAGGCTGTACTTCAGCGATACAGAAGAGGGTTTGAGTCATATTTTGAGTCACATACACATTATGTTCGTGGAAATATCAACTGATAATATATCACCGTGCTGTTTAAGAAACGGATTTCTGTTCCCGTGTTTCTTGTACATGCTTTTTCACAAACTGAACTCCGTGTCAGAACAGGCTGACACACAAAAAAAAAACAGAAGAGATTTGGAATTGTAAGCCCAGTGGCAACAGCTGGTAAAAGGATTTAAGTCGGTGGATGATTAGCGAAGATGTCTTCTTTCATTAATAAGTGGAACAAACTTGGTTTAGCATGCAAATGCTTTGTGTGGAAATTCAGAAAGTTTTTGTGTGTTTGTGTTTTGTTTTTTTAATATTTTTTTTCACTTCAATATGTCAGCAACTTACATGAACATCACCACAAAGCCTGGTTCATACTTCCTGCGAATGCGAATGCGAAGCGAATGTTGACATCACAAATTTGCAACGGATAATCCGCAGCATGCAGTTCAGCTGTGCTCAACTCTTGCGAATATTCGCAGCGAAAACAGAGTTGTGACGTCAAATTCACGTCAAATTCGCTTCGCATTCACATTCGCAGGAAGTATGAACCGGGCTTAACTTTAGGCTGGAAAGATAAAATTAGTAAGATACATCAAGTACACATGTACATGACAGATGTCCCATCGTCGTTCCCCGCCCCATAATAACAGCATGGAATCAGGTTAATGTCTTTCCTTGCCTTTCATCTACACGTACTGTGTGCCCTTTTCCCCAATCCAATCAGAGCATTATTTGATGGCTGGGTTTTCAGTCCCCATTGCATGGTTTACCCCCCCACATCTACATCTGAGTGGAACCCCTCCCCCTATCTCTTACTTTACAAATTGTACGTCCAGCTCTTTTGAGGATTCTTTGGTTTACTCATGTTAAAATTATCCAAAAATTTCAACACAAAAAAAGAAAGAAAAAGGCATAAACAGTTGCAGGAATCTTTGATAAATAATTTTAAAAATAAAATAAAATATTGCAGTCTGCAAGAAGAGATTCAATCAAATTGACACTTTCCGTCCACACCTGAGAGCAATTCTAAATTTAAAATTGGTTCGATTTGTGTTTTAATTTCATTTTGAAAATAATACTTTTCCTTTACAGTCTTATTCTTTCCCAAGGAAAAGAGCACCGTCTATGACCCTATTTAAAAAATTTTTAAAAGCAGTCAATAAACATTCAGTACTAATGTAGATGTGTCTTGCCAAATGCAATAACTGGACATCAACATGTAGTAACTGGTCAAAGGAATGGGACAGATACAGGTCACTGACCACTGCCCACCCCTGTCCACCTCAATCGTCCACTACTATGACAGATTGCAGGTGTATTGCCACTACTGTACATATATATCCCTGGGATTCCTCCGTATTAGGAGCTGCATGGGTTGGCAGCAAGTTTATTATCTGATGTGTATGAAGTGCTTGAGGAGGCACCTTGACCATAAAAGGCGTATCACATCACGAAATGAACAACCAATAATAATCGTCATAAAAAATGAGCCTTTCATATTAAGAAATTTTTTTGGGGGGGTGAGCAATAACAAATTGACTTGAGTGAGACTTGAATTTTCCCACACCCACGGATTAACTTGCCGGCACTCTACCAACCGAGCTATCTAATGTTGGCAATCTCCCTATTTCTATATGGGGATCGAATATAAACAACTGGTCATGTTAACTTTGTCTGCAGATACTCATGGTGTAGGGAAATGATACTGTGGAAGAGCACCACACACAAAAACTATTCTACGAACAAAAAATTTGTGTTTGCACTCTTCCTTAAATATGACTTAAGGTCATAATTAGAAATTATTTATAAAATCTATTTTTTAATTTTTTTACTTCTTCTTCTCCTTTTTGTATTGTCCTTTTATTTTAAAAGGTTTTTGCCAGGTTGGCGAAAAATGACCAATGTGAGAGAGTAGGTTGTGCTGCAGTAGTGAGCCAGATTAGCTCTGATTTGAAGTAGCTAACATGAGTTCATACTGTCAGGGCTCGAATTTGGGGGGGGGGGAACCCACAAGACCACAGGACTTGTATCTAAAAATAATTTACTGGACCAGAAATAATTTTACAAGACCAGATTCAAACTGAGAAAAGACTTCCTTGCACAGTTTAACTTGCATTTAATTGAACAAGCATGAAGACATATAAGAGAAGATTGAGCTCATTTGTCTTTAAGGGTATTAACTATATTTCTAATCATTACTCAAATTCAACATTTGAACATAATTTGTTTCTGTTCACAACATATTATAGAGTGAGTATTACATAAATTGTTATTCACCGGACTTGTCCGGTCATGAGTTTACTGGCCCAATACTCAAATCACTGGCCTCGAGCCTGCGTCAAAGTGTCAAATTTGAGCCCTGACTGTGCGGCTACACCTGTACAAGGACATGACGTTCTATTTTTGTTTCTCTCTCTCTTCTTCCATCTTCGGTCTTTCATGTTTCACGCCCTTGAGTCCCAACCATTGAAGTGTTCTTCATTTAATTTTTCCTATTTTATAAATCCTCACCTTGAGTGGCTTTTAGCATTGTTCAAGACAATTTGCTTATTAAATGTTTAACATTAATTTTCCAACACCGAGAGTATCTGTGGCGTGTCGTGTGGCTGAGCGATTAAGAGCACCGGACTCAAGCTCTTGCGTTTCTGATCGGCAGAATGTGGGTTCGAGTCCTGGTCTTGATACTTATGTCTTTAAGCGAGACACTTTAAAACCATTACTCCTTCGTCCTTCGGATGGGGCGAAAAAGCCGTCTGTCCCGTGTGTTGTGTAATGCACGTAAAAGAACCCAGTTAAACTTATCGCGAAGAGAAGGGGTTTGCCCCGGTGTTTCTGGCAGTGGCTGCCTTAGGCGCTGTGGCACCTTGTAAAGCCTTGTAAGGTGTTACATAAATTGGTTTAATAATTCAAACAATTAAAAAAACTGTCTTACAATGTTTCTGTTTGTTCAAGCGCCTTGACTACCTTATTGGTAGATAAATGCACTTTATAAAACTATATTATTATTGTTATTATTAAATATGTTTTAAAAGGGCTTTTCATGCGACACTTTTCATGTGACACTTTTAATGTGTACACTTTGATATTTCTCTGAAGCAATTATAGTCTGTCTTACTATTAAACTGGAATGTACTGCAATAAATAAAAGACAAAACACGTAAGGCAATGTGCATTGAACCGTAAAAACCAATCAACTCCATGGTTACATGAACGTAAACTAATGACCGCCCCCACAATCAAACCCAACTTTTCAGCCTGATGTTGTCAAAGAGATTCAAACATTGAGTGTACTTGTAGCATCCGCTCTTCATGAAACAATCAGTTGATACAGTAAATTTCGTATTAATTATACCTAAAACATTTAAAGGCATTGACAAAAAAGGGAGACCGCCAACATTAGGTCTAGATGGTTCAGTTGGTGGAGCACTGGCATGCTAATCCAGAGGTCGCAGGTTCAAATCCTGCTCTAGTCAATTTTTCTTTGCTCAATTCAAAACTAATTAACTAATAAACAATCCAAAACTAGTATAAACAGATTAGTTCCAATTTGAGAGCTTTCATACCCAGACCATTCTTCCAAAGAAATATTTCCATCCCGACGAAAACAGAATGTGAAGATTCCCCAAAACAGGACTGGAAATTCATCTTTGAGAGGGAAAGATCATTATCATTTTGCAAAGATTGGAAACTCTTGAAGTCTACAGGAAGCTTTCGAAAGGGCGCCAAGGCCAAGACAAGGGCAACAGGGGCCATGGACTCTGTGGTCTTTGTGTAATTCCAGGCCTGTTAAAAAACACCAATGCCTGCAAACGTGAACGTGCACAACATTCCCTACCTAATATAACAACTGGTTCTTGTTGTTTGTTTTTTTTTCGCTATAAACATGACCAACAACTTTGATGAAATTGTCACGGTTCGGTTGTACATGTATGGTGTGTTTTCATATTGACAGCCAGAGAATGGGAACAACCAATGGGGGTGATGTACACATGCAGCATCCCTTTAAAGGTATTATACAGGATTGGTAGAGCTGATAAAATAGTCACAGACAGTGTATTCATGTTTGATGTGATCAACCATATATACATGAAATAAAAACCTGTGAAAAGTTTGACTTTTAAAACCCATTGTATGAGTCAGGAGAAAAATAGTGAAAAACCATGCTCAATTTTCAAGAAAGTAAACACATCGCCTTAACTTTGGTTTAAACAACCAAAATCAGCTGGTGTTTTTTTTGTATCATTAGGCTTTCAAATACAGTTATGGAATATGACTTTATTTCAGAGGGACATGTTTCACAGAAAAAATGATTCTAGTATGAACTTAATAATCAGTAAGCTTTCAGACTAAAATTACACAATGATGTTTTTTATCCTTACCAATCCAGTATAACACTTTTAACATTGAAAGGCAGGGTATGGGAATGAATGACTCTTCCAAAACAAAGAAGTGTGATGCAACATTCCTTTAACATGTTTAAAGGCAAAGTATATCTTTGGTTTTTAGAACCTTTTGGTTGTTTTAATCCTCTGTACAGGTACATGTAAATATATACAATAAAACTAACCTGTGAAAATTTCATTTCAAAATGTGATAGCTTTTTTTTTTTTTTAGATATCGCGAAATATCTGGAGCAGTTGTGTCCGCGCAGGAAGAATAATCCCTAATCTAATTGGAATACGCAATCTCAGAAACAGTTTCATGCAGCAATAATTCTCAGATTGAAATGTTTTTGAGTTCCACTCTCTTCAATCCGAATTCCTTATATCGTTTGTAAACAAGTTCTACACTATCAACAGCTGCAGTGCTTCCTATCAAGTAAGTTTGCATGGGCCATTCAGGGCTCGAATTTACACTGGACCGCTGGCCCGAGGCCAGTGATTTTAGCATCGGGCCAGTAAACTCATGTCCGGACAAGTCCGGCAGTCTTGTGTTTGTGTTCAAATGTTGACTCTCAGTCTGATAAATACAATTCTGTTGGTTATCGAAGACTACTTACCCATAATATACAAATGAGATAAATCTTCTCTTAGTGCTTTTTCAAATTCAAACAGTTCAATTATTAACCTGTGTAGGCATTTTTTTCTTCTCACTTCAATTCCGGTCTTATACTCAAAATTCCAGTCCAGTAAATACTTTGAGCTACAAGCCCTGCGGTCTTGTGGATTTTCCCCAAAAATTCTAGCCCTGCCATTTTGGAGTCATTACCAAACGTACACCCTCCCTTTAAGCAGACGTTCTGAGAATGGCAGTCAGGATGAGAGGCAGTGTTAAGTGTGTCTTCCGCACTGTCTCTCCTTCCACACTCTCCCCACCTCTCTAATTCAACATTCTACGGCTGAATATTGATGTGCCCTACATAGTCACTGCTTTTAAATTCAACACAAATTTTCTCACAAATGTTTTTTTTTTTAATTTTGCTGCACGTACTTAAGTGAGATCCCTTGGCCCAATTTTCATAGCGCTGCGTATTAAGCACAAAAAGTAGCCGAGCACAACAACATTTTGCTTACCAAATAAGGTTTACCAGCCAAAATACCATTCCACATTTATCATCTGTGACTGGTATCCTGCTCACTTTTGCTTAGCAGAAAAATGTTGAGCAATATTTTCTGCTTAAGCAGCTTTATGAAATTGGACCCTGGTATTGTGTGAATAAAACAATAGCTTTATGAAGAATTGATGTCAATATATACTTCATGTCTGTCTTTCTACTGACAAAGGTGAAATGAAATAGATGCAGTACCACATTGCAATATTGTATGTTTTGTATTAAATGTATGCATTCAGATGGATATTTATTGATGTTATATTATTTTTGGGCTGGGCAATAATTTAGTATTTGTAATAGTCTTCCAGAGAAAATAAAATTATTTTGTCTGAGCAACTTTAAAATAAACATTTTCAGTATAAAAAAATTTGTTCTATTTTGGTATAAAAAAATATTAATAAAAATTGCTCCAATTTCTGTTGAAAATGGATTCAAATTTTGACAACTGAAAATCAGTCATGCCAAAACTCCTATCAGCTCTAAGCGGGCACCACTTGCTAAATTCTATTCACTGACTCTTAGGTACACATACATGTATTGTCCAAGAGACACGACAGATACAATGTATGTTACAAATGTGCATAATGAACTCACGCACGATGCACACAATCCACGATGATAATGATGAACCATACTGAAACAACCGCAGAAGAAAATATACATTGAAAATGCATGCAACACTTCTAGTGAAGTCCGGTAACCACACACAAATTGGAAACAATTCATAACACAGGGCTTCTGTCGATTTTGTTCGGCCTTTGTTGCAATGACTGATGTTGGTGAAGCATGTTCACATGGAATACATACATTGTAATTTGACATTTTCCTTAATTGGTTTACATTGTGAATTATTCACCAACACATCGGCCTCAACTTTAACATCAAAGATACAGCTCGAAATGTAAACCGAGAGCAAAAAACGACATGTATATCAAACATGGCCTTGAGATGCTGACAGGCAGAAAATAACTCTTACCATTTGTTTTTGTTATAAAGCAAAAATTAGCAAGAAAAACAACTACAAGTACATAGCATACAAATAGTGGATGCATCTGAGAGCATTGTCCCAGAATAATAATCAGGAGGTGAAATCTGGACTACGAATCCTTGTGAAATGAAAAGCCAGGTTTCACTCGGTGGTTATATTCTGTGACAAAAAAACGAGTAAAATGCGTTCAATGTTTATTTTATGTAATTCACACATAGATCCTTGTAATTTGAAATTTGTTCACAATGATTAACCCCCCAAAATAGACACGGAAACCCCGTCCACCCCAACACTCTAAACAGCCTTCTAAACTACGTGGAGGACTCCATGTAGACACCAACCTCGTCCCCTGTGACACGACCCCGCTCAATTGGACAAACAGGCGGGGGAGCAAAGGAAAATGATGCTGCCAGGCATTCAATAATTATCAATATTGGACCCCCTATCCAATATGTAATTTTGGAGCGTCACGGCAGTCATGGCAAAAGAACAGATGACACGTGTTCCACCAATCAAATGACAAGGATCTGTGCATCACAGCATTTGGGCTGGTAAGCTGAATGCAATTTGAAGGCAGCTCTATAAAAATGGCCCCAGGATGAAACTTTTTACTCCTCACCCAAAAACAAAACTATTTGATTGGTGTTTACATCTAGTCGTTGCTGCACATCCTCATTCGTACCCCCCATGTACGTATACAGGGACAGTCCCAGGTATATCTGATTTCACCCTAGAAACGCCACTCAAACTCCTTCTAATTTCCTGAAACTCTCCTTGCAAGACAACAACAACATCAACAACAACAACAACCAATCAGCCGCCAAGATCTTTCTCATCGTTGTGGAAAATGCATGCCCTCCCTAAAAACACCACCCTGTTTACGTGTTATTCTGTAATCTGTACTTGAACGCGATATGAATATTGCCGGATTTCCGCAAATATTCCATGCCTCACATTATTATAACTGCAGAGCACAGTGTGCCCCATGTCTCTCCGTAATCTTGCACCGAGCCCCTCGCCTGTAAGGATGTGATAAATTATTCAGCGTCTTATTATCCTTGGCGTTTTCTTCTTGGCCGTCAGTGCTGTTAGCATTCGGGGCACCGTATTCAGTCTACGGGTTCCTGTCTACAAGGCAAGGAGCCACATCCACAAAGGGACTTCCTCATCAAATTGGATCATTCATTTTTTTTTAAAGTCAACCGACCGGATCCTTGGCAAAATATTGCCTCGGCGTTCGGCAAGAACTTTTGATTTTGGTCTCCCTGTCGATGAGGGCTGACTCGAGGGAGACACTCCCGATGAGAACCGGGATATTATTCCGGCGGATAGTTATCAGCTTCTTGGCGAAAAAAATTTAAAATAAATCTACGACAATAAGGTCAAAGACAACTGAAACTAATTAATTTGTTATCTGGTTATTGCAGTTAACCCCTCCAAAGCACTGAAGACTAATATTAGATTGCATGATGTGTACATATACATAATGCACACAAAAATATATCTATTGTCTGCTTTACAAATGAAATAAGGCAACCTGAACTATTGTGCACATAATTAATTTTCCCCTTGAACTGGAGATCCAACATCCCACACTACATACAACAGCATCGATAACGGTGTACGTCCATTACACAGTAAAAATGTTCAATACAACTCCCCGAGTCTACTGAGCATAATGATTGATAAAATTGTCTCGCGTCATACATAATGCATGACCTGGTCTGAATCCTCTCTCCACGCATCTTTCATATGGAGTACCCACGGAGTGTCTCCGCTACGATCAAGTACTTGCCGGGAAGAAAAGGTGGGGGGGGGGGAGAAAAAAAAAAGAAAGAAAAAAAAAAGCAAGCTGCATTTATGAAAGTGCAACTCCTGCCGGTGATTAATTTACTATTTGGATCATCCACTGATAGGAACTGGCAGCTCAAAACACAGGCTGGCTTCGCACTCGTTTAAAAGAACAACAACATGAATTCAATTCGTCGTGCCAGAGTTTACACTATGCAAGGTTCTCTGCAGGTTTTTTTTAAATGAATTTTTTCTAAATAATATTTCAACTGCACGGGATAAGGGGAGCAAACGGGTTTATTCATGTGATAAAAAAGTTGAATCTTCGTCTTTATCTTCATTTTTAAATCCCTTGCTTTTTATGTGTGCTTTCTGTCTGTTTCTCTTTTCATCTCTTTCCACTTGACTGCTTTTGTTGCACCAGTATAACTGATATGTGTGTTGTGTTGTGTTGTCATTTAGCCTTCCAGCAGCGTCCAGAAAGACTCTGCTAGTGTCGAAATGTCAGGCCATTAACTATTTTTTTGCATTTATGCCATAATGTCCTTTTGGTTGGTAAGCAGTTTGCAACAGCTAAGTCTATTTCCTCGATTCCTCATTTATCTCAAGCAGCTTTCTTGAAAGCTAATATGATTGATTCCAGATGTTTTACTAAGATATTACGCAATGCTGAACATTTGAACTGTCCTTAATATTCATATGGTCAACATGGTATTTTTTTTTTTAAATATAATGTAAATGAATAGTAATTTTGTTAGAAGATCAGTCGGTGCACTGTGCTACATGTGCGTTAGCTTGTTCAGAAAACAACCACGGCACAACATTGCCGTCCAGGACTGCAAACGTCCTCCTCCGCGTTTCCTTGGTTGTAACTGTTTACATTAGGGCCCCAGGAAGCTAAAGAAGTGTCAACTTCACCTGGCCTCTAATCTTCGTTAAGTTTCTGCATTTATAATTAGTCTCGCGTTGTCCCCGCCGGCAATCAATTATCCAATTAACGTTTATTTAGGTTGAACTCCAAATAAACACGACACAGAAACTCGAGACCGGTTTCATGCTGGCAATGTCAGCCCACGGATGGGCACTATTTCACACGATGCATTAAGAATGAAATGAGTCCAACACTGAGGCTGGATGCTCTACTTAAGTGACTTTTGACCTCTTGGCCCCTGGGCACACATTTTACAAAGCTCTACTACTACTAGTGGACTTACCTGAACAATAACACCATTCATGTTGCTAGCCAGAGGGTCATATAGACACCTTTATTCTAAATGCTTGATATTCAGGCACCATACTTCAAGGAGGCAAAATAGCCTCTGTGCCCTTAGTCTTTGCCTTGGTGCTCCTTGAAATAGAGGTGCCATTTAATTAAGAAAATCTATCAAGCATTAATACTCTGTCTTACATTTCTTTCAAATGTAGTTTTAACAACAGAGGGTAGCAGCTCGGACACAGTGTTTTTTTTAACTTGCAGCAATGTTGGACACCCATTTTTTGAAAACTAAGGCTACACAGCCAGCAACCTGAACATGTGTGTTTTTGACAATTTTAACATACATTTTGTAAAAACATCTTCTACTGTATACAAATTTGACCAGTTAATTTCTATACTTCACAAAATAGAATCTGTACATGATCTTAAAAAAATGTACACACTGTTTAATACATGTGTACACGAACAGATCTTGTACACATGAAGGTCCCTGGCAGCTACATGTACATCGCTGGACTCCCAACGTCTGCCATTTTAGGGATCCAATCATTCCAAAAGAGATGCGGTGCATGTAAGTAAGCGGGTTGTAAACCACAAACATCGGGCTGGAAGACTACTAAACATAATATCGTATATACAATGCAATTGAACATTCTGACAACCAAGTCGAGCACCTCAACAGTGCATGTAGTCAGTATTTCCTTGCTTCATGATGGTATAAATTATTTAAGGAGAGACTGAACCATACAAGCACGTACATGTACATGTGCACAGCCACAATCGTGGGTACACAATTTGTTCGTGTCCATGTTATGAACAACAGTTTGAAAACCAGTGATGTAACAGTCATTTCAATGTTGTCTGTAAATTAATTAACCAGCGCTGTGTAAATGAAGAGTAGAAAGTACCTGAGTTTGTCGAATACAAGATCTGCAGAGAGTTTCTCAATGATTATGTGTTGCTCATTTGGTGTCTTTGTAACAAAAAGTGTACCCATGATTGTGGCTGTGCACACATACAATTTACTTTGCAAGGGATCTACTTAATGTATCAATACACTTAATACATGTACTGGCTTGTCTACTTGTTGGATTGGCAATGGCATGCACACTATAGTTAACATTTTCACACTGTAACATGTTAAAGCACATGTACATGTGCAACATTGGTAATTTTCAAAGACTAGTATCTGCCCTTTATGTGACCCAACTCCGACATTAAAAAACAAACCTGTGAAATGTTAAGCTCAATCGGTCTTCGGAGTCATGAGAAAACAGTGCAAAAACCCCATTATACGTTTTCACTGTTTTCAAACATTGGACATGCGCGGTGAAGACAAATTGTTTTGCTCATTTCCTAAAAAACTGTAGCATTTCAAGCAAAACTATTTCAAGGGTACACGACCATCTTTATACCGTGTAAGTTATGTGTAAATCTGTGCACATTTTTATTTTCAATCTTACCAATGTTGTACACACCCTTTAAAATGCCACAACTAAGTGAAATGCCATGAGTAAGTAAAATGCCAAGAAAATTTGTCTAAGAGCTGGAAGAATTGCAGAGCGATCCTGAATATCTCACATTTAATTCTTAAATAAAAAATGCACAATGCATGTACACTATCCAAATGTAATCCTTCAATTTACAACCACATCCGGCAGTTGTGCTGCACATACATGACACACAAGCAAAAATGCTGCACGTACATGTACATGTACATGTACATGTAACACCAATCGTACAAACTAAGGTCAACCCAAAGCGAAATTAAAATGAGATTCACCGTCAATTTCATTATATCTCATTCATAAAATTACACTGATTTGAGTGTAACCTCTCCCTGTTCACTTTGAAAAATGAAAAAAAAAAATTAATGAAAACTTGCAGTGCACGACCTTCGCCTTGGGCGAATAATGGATGAAGACGACCTTAATCTATCACAACCCTTTGTGAAAATGCTTGGGTGTACAGCACTGGGCTTGTGTCGACCCCCCCCCCCCCCCCCCCGCAGAAGTCCTTGTTGTGTATTAATACTTTGACTGCTTCTGTTCAGGATTTAAAATGCTCAGCATTGTCGTTGTGAACAATGGCTTCCATTGTTCCCCGGTAAATGAAGTTATGAACACAGCACAAGCTGACCTTTAAGATTGACTATAGAGTAATAGTGTGCACTCTGATATTCACTGTGCCTTCCCGCAAGTGCTTGCGCAATGTTAATATTTGTTTATTGCAAATTGTATTCCCCTTCCATGCATTTGGAAACAAAGAATTCAAAAACCTCTGGGTAGAGTCTGTATTAATCGGGTGGCAAGACTGCATTAATCGGGTACATGTACAGTAAATGATATTCATTTTTTTTTTAGTAAAGAGACCACCGCAGTGGAATTTCGCTGTACAATTTGGAGCATCAAGCTCTAACATTTGACCTGCAAGGTGTAACATTTGACCCATCGTCGGTGCTTAACAATAATGAACCTGCAAGCTGGTAAAATTACAGTTAGGTTGTATCCACATTGGTGGCTTAGGCTACAGCTGTGACTGTTGCTAAGGGCGTTGCTAGGCTAGGTACGGTCTATACCATGTATACTCCAAGTGCCAGCCGTAACCCTAGGCACCTGCATTTGGTGTACATGATTGGTTGAACAGCTAATTACTTATGCTGTCATACTTCTACAGCAGGTGAAGTCCCGGATAAGAGTTACAGTGTATTTAGGTGAGGTGAGGTAGTTCATATTACGCCTACGCCTTTCCATTACAATGGTTGTATTTTGATCTAAAATAGTCACTCAAAAGCAAATCTAATGTTTAAGTGTCCTTGCCCTATGGTTTAAATAAATCCCACTTCCCCCCCAAAAAATAAACAACTAAATTCATTAACTAACAAACCAAACACCCAAACGGAACAACAGTGAATTATTGCGATTATTCAAAAACAGAAGCATCACTACAAAATTATTTTTGAAAACAAGTATTTTCAAAAAATTACCGCATACACATAATCAATAACCCTAAACCACAAACAAAAACATGTTAATGAACCTTTTAGAAAAACTGTTGTAAAACAAAAAACCATGAAGTTAACTTACCTTCTCCAACTTGTATCACTTGGTGGTGACAGGTAAGGTGTCTGGTATGGCGCTGTGTCGTACGATGGGAATTAAGGATAATACAATGTAGCAATTGAAAAATTTACTAATTAAGTTAATAACATACAGTTTTAAATACTTCATTTGAAATCTCCATCTTAGAACATCACAGTGTACAGCAGTGACTTTGTCTTTTGCTTCAGACTGTAGCCACAAACAAAAATGAAGCTGACAGAATTATGAGCCTGCAGGATTTTCATCTTTGAGCGGACAAGGCCATTTTAAGTTTTGCAAAAAGCACTTCCTTTGCAGAGCCTTTGGGAAACCCTTGAAGGGGGCACTAAGGCTGGGCAACAGAGGCCAAGACCTGGGCAACAGAGGCCAAGACCTGGGCAACAGAGGCCAAGACCTGGGCAACAGAGGCCAAGACCAGGGCAACAGAGGCCAAGACCTGGGCAACAGAGGCCAAGACCTGAGGCAACAGAGGCCAAGACCTGGGCAACAGAAGCCAAGACCGAGGCAACAGAGGCCAAGACCTGGGCAACAAAGGCCAAGACCAGGGCAACAGAGGCCAAGACCTGGGCAACAGAGGCCAAGACCAGGGCAACAGAGGCCAAGACCAGGGCTACAGAGGCCAAGACCTGGGCAACAGAGGCCAAGACAAGGGCAACAGAGGTTATGACCTCATGGTGGGGGAAATGCACACACAGAAAGAAGAACAGAACGTTGTTTGATGTCAGATATGAGCCAATCAGAGGGACAAAATATTTAAGTTGGTTTTCAGGGACGAAACAAAATTCAAGGCACCAGCTTTCAGAGGTCACAACAACCAATCTTGGAGGTACATTGAAGAAACCATGAGACATTTAGTAATGAAACCAGCAATACAAAAAGCACGAAAACTGTAAGCCGTTCAAGTTAATTAAGTGATTTCATCTTTCGTTGTATTCATTTACAGTCATTTCTCTTTTGTTTATTTAATTGCTCATTTCCTCCATGCATTGCTGTAACTGTTTTTTCTGCAGTCGATTCAAGCCATTTTTAATGTTATCCAATTCTACATTGCACTTTCAATTTGTTAAAATACTGGCGATAAATCGTCATATTGGCAACATTACCTGGCAATAATATCAACAGTCAAAATTGTAAATAAAAGTGGAATTGCCCCCAAAATGACAACATTCCGGCCTGAACAGGCCATGCAGCCAATTTCACCAAACTTTATGCAACTGCGTAAGTCCACTTATGCAAGATTTCTTGTGTTAGTGGGGCACAGCTTACAGCAATAAATGTAGTGCAAGTAGACTTACGCAGCTGCGCAAACTTTCGTGAAATCGGCGGCTGATCACACTCCAAGTGAAGACAAATGAACAGCGAGAATCAAGATGTCATAAATTGAGCTGAAGACATTTCAAACTAGGGTAACTTTCTCCGCTGCAAATTTATGATGTCACCATTGCGTCCCGTTTGTATTGAAGTTAGAACCGGCATAACTCATGTAGGGTCCTGCAGTTGGCAGACAATATTACGTACTAGGCACAGTACGTATAATAAATTACATGTATCCATAAAGAAATAAATGGTCCATATGAAACAAGGAGGAGGGCATGATATTTGTTTGAGCATGACTTTACAAAGTGTATATATCAACAATTTGTTTAAAACATTCTGGATTGGACTGCTTATGAAAAAAAGGAAAAGCATATTTTTAAATAACAACAACAACAACAACAGCAGAAACTACAACCACCACAATCCCATAATTCCCAATCAAATACTAACAGTGTCGACTCGATTATAAATGCATCTTTCATGTGTGTACACTGCAAAGCAAAATACACAAACGGCTATACATGCATATAAATAGAACAAAAATAATACGTTCGCCCATCAAATGTTTCGGCGATTCTACGCTAAATCTTTGAATGATTCTGAAAGACGGCATGACACAGATCACAATATATAGGTTTGCCCTAATGAAAATGGGTCGACTGTGACAACGCACCAGTTCAGGTTATTTACTCGCGGAAAAATCTTAAAGGTGCTCTTGAATCGTGCTCCGCAGTCTCACACAAACAATTCGGGTCATCAAACTTTTTGCAAATAATGATTTTATAACTCAAGAATACAAACTCATTGCAGACCTGTAAAATGTATGTGTGCAAAATAATAATAAGCTCAGCGAAAAAAATTCACGTGTCCCTGATGCAGACTTTATGTGTACAATGATAGTGCAAGACACTCAAAGGAACCTTGAATCGACCAGGAAAAACACAACAGGATAGCATCTTTAAAAGGAAAGTACATTATTGTTTTATGGCTGAGTACACTCATTCCCATCCTCTACAATTCAATAAACAAACCATAGTTGAAACAACCCTTGCAAAAATTTCATCAAATTCAGTGATCACCAGTGACAACCGAAGGAAGAAAAAAAACACGTTTAATATATTGTGAGGGAATTCCACACGATCATCTGTCAGATTTTGATTGCGGCGCGATCAAAAAGGCATTCGGTGATCTGTGGGGTCTTCAATTGTCATTTCCTCCACTTTTGGAAAGATTTCAGACGAAAAGCACTCGAGCACCTGTTGGTGGAGCTGTGCGCAATATAAAATCTACATTAAATCTACATTATTATTGTTATTATTATTAAAACATTCTTTGGAGGATTGGTACTCAGGGTTTTACCCACGTTTTAAAAAAAAACTATGGGCATTCTGTACTGTGCAATCTGGGGTACCCTAAACGGTTTATATGGTGATCTGAAGTGTAAAAAAAATGGCGGGGGGGGGGGGAGGGACATATCCGGTCCTTGCATATCGAATATTGATCTGCATTTTGCGTGTATCGTCCAAGCACATCTAGCTCAATGCATCTAGGCAAAACCCTGGTACTTGTATGAACTTGATAACCTGATAACTTGATAACCTCTCAGTTATCACAATTTTATTTTCGATAGTTACAAATCTTGTACTTTGTCTTTGAGGAATCAGAAGATGCTGTTGACAATCTTTAGTCTACATCTGAGGATGAATTACTCATGTAGTCTGTCAGCTGTCATTGCTCCACACACATTCTGCAGCGCAACAGGATTTTATGCAGTAGAATTACAAAAGAAATGGCGTAACATTTTGTTAATTTAATTTTTAGTTTCTAGATATGTAATTAGTAAAGGAAAATCTAATCTTTGTGGGTGCATCTGGCTATCGTTACGCAAATTTATTTTTGCATACTTAGTCTCCAAAGTAGGCCGTTATCAGTATGCTCCCATTTTAGTCATGTTCCCAATGTGCAATAGAGACAATGAATACAGACTTCCATTTCTTGATAAAGGGTGCCACACCATTTCACCCTCCCAGCCTTGCTTTGGATTTTAGAAACCAATCTTTTGCAACTTCACAGCTGCAAGTTTTGCCAACCTTGGTAGGCAAAAGTACGAGCGGCCTTCACTGCAATAAATACAACAGTTTGTTATTTGACCAAATAATGCTATCAAATTAATACCCGTATTACTGATATATAAAATTTACTATCCAAAACAAAAGGTAAACTTATACTTCATAATGAAGTTGTAATGTTTTGCAAAAAGGACAAATTTTGCTAAGCCAGTTTACACATTTCTAGCTGCTCATTTCCTTTCAAACAAAATGGTGGTATTTGTTTGTAAACAAAAGAAAGGTCTATTGACCTCTTTATGAAGGAAACAAGATGGCCGCCCAATGATAAAAGGTACACATGTTAAATTCTACTCGACAAGTAAACAACATTCTGTATTATTTACGCTGGGGTTACCAAATAACAATACATGCACAGTGTAGCTGTCACTTTGAGTTTCAGCGCTTGATGCCATTAATACACTGTGTCAGGGGATATACCTTGACAAAACAATGGGGACATACTGGAGCCAATAGTTTCCTGTTGGCTTTAACCATCATCAGTATCCTATGCAGATCATTAAGCATGTTAAAAGAGGACATTGTGCCGCATTGAATGAGATTGTATGGAGCATTATAATTATACCCTGGAACCGATTTCATTCAGTGGTGCATCCATACAACAGACGAACGGTCCCCTGCCCAATCGTCCATGTACAGTACATGTGTACACGCCGTCAATCAACAAGGTGTACAGTGTCTAGACCCCCCCCCCCCCTATTCAACATGTTCTGTATGTAGGCTAAAGAATAAGAGCATGTACTACCTAATTTACATATTGGCCATTAGTACAGGTTTAAATGCATAGTGTTAGACAGAGTGGTGTCTGGGTGTCTTTTGGACACCCTGTTTTGTCTGTCATTTACATGTAAATGTATTGTAAGTGAACAATTTGGACACCCAGTTTTTAAATCTCCAGCAAATTTGACACCCTTTTACCAAATCATGGCTAAAACCTTGGGTTTTAAGTAAGGTTTCCTGAAAGCGCAGTGTTGATCTTATTTTGTTTTTTATTTTTAAAACAGTAATGTCCATCATTAGCATTTTAGAAGAGAAAATTAATTCCCATTCTCTAGTCTTCACTATTAAGCGTTCCATACAACCAAGCTGTGAAATTATCGTCAAATTTGGTCATCACGTTTTTTATGTTTGAGTGAAGAAAACAACAACAAATAGCTTACATTTTGGCAGGGATTTTGAACACATAAATATCTGTCTCATTTTGATTACAGCAGTCAAAATAAGCAATTCTTCTTTGGGGGTTTTCAAAATATTATTTCCTGTACCTTGATAGTTTTTACTTTTGGTTTGAACAAAGCAAAATTGACTAGAGTGAGATTTGAACCAACGACCTCCGGATTAACGTGCCGGCGCTCTACCAACTGAGCAAGTCAATTTTTCTTTGTTCAACCCAAAACTATTTAAAATCTACCCAGTCAGTTTCCCTTGTGGTTTAGTACTTGATACTTGATAGTTTTTAGACACAAATGTTTCTGTGGACAAGGTGAAGAATTGTCACTGGTGTGAATTTTTGTAATCGGTGAGCTTTCAGATTGAAACTATTAATTTTTTTGAGGATGACTTTCAATCCCAAATACTTTATTTTTCACATTCTAATCTTAGTATGATTAAACAGTTAATCACTTTATTTAGATTATTTTATTTTCATCACCTGAATCAGAAACCTGGTTCTCCTCAAAATGACTTTTGTGACGTGACCATTAATGTTACCTATTGTTACACATCTCAACATTAGGCTATGAAGTCATAACAAAAAAATCATTCAGAAAAAAAAAAAAAACAGATCCATGTGATCTCTGTGGTCGATGTGATGAGAGTAACCTACCCATTACAACTACTGTACATACAAAAAAGCCTTTAACCATATTGATTATGTGTCTTTATCCATCATTGTCGGTTCCCTACCTAAACAATCACAATTCAGACGTCTAATTATCAGGGCACCAGACTGCTTTTCCCTCCAAGCCTCAGTATGGTCGTGCTCATTTTCTATGTCAGAGAAACGCAAGATGGCTGCACCGCGATGAGTACCCGCGCCCCTTCAGGGCAACTTAAAGCATGGTTGACAGCCAGCCTGTGTGCAGCGAGCATTATCTAACACGGGAAGCCTACTGGCATTTCAAAACACTGTATGCTTTGATATCACTGAATTTGTAGCGTACAATGCATTTGAGAAGACCTAAATGTCACTAAACTTTTTTCTTCTTTTTTTAAAAAACCTGCTGGGCTTTTTCCCCTGAGATGGCCAACACAAACAGAAAAATCTGTTATACAATGCAGAAATGTGCATATTAGCCACTGAGTTGAATTGACAGTACACAAGTTATACAACCATTCACATGTTCACATATTTTTCTTTGAACTGTCAAAAGATAACACAAATTTTGTAAGTCACTCACGTGCTTCTTTAACTCCGATCAAAACTTTGTTCTTTTTTTTCCAGCAGGTGAGGACATTTGTTTCCAAAACTGACAAAGGAATCTTATTAAGTTTGCCAGCATTTTACGGGCCTGGAATTTCATCTTGGAGAGGGCAAGGCCATTTTCAATTTGTAAAGGGCACTTCCATTGGAAAATCTTAAAGTCTATGCGAAAGTTTTGAAGGGGCAAAAAGGCCAAGACCAGGGCAACGGAGGCCATGGCCTGCGTGGCCTCCAGGCCTGATTTTATGTCCAATGGATTGGGATAAGGTCAGGGGCTCTCTTTAAAAAGTCATCCAACGCTAACATTAGCTCACAAACATCAGCATTTTGTTAATCCCAATCAACCCTTGCCGCCCCCCCCCCCCAATGAGATCAAAGGAAAATTAAACTTCACAATTCATATGGTTTTCGCATTTAAAGCATTTTCGTGCATACCATATTAACTAATTACATATAAGACTGTTTGAAAGCAGCGTAAATGTGTAGTTCAGTAAAAAACAATCGATACAGTTAACAGCACATGTACAGGTACGACCTATGCCTTTTCTTGCACATGGTTTCGCTGGGTAAACTATAAAGCCCCTTCCCCAATTCTTCACCCCCAGTCAGCCCCCCCCCCCCCCAAATGAAAATGTATGTAGTTACGGAACTTCTCACACTGCCAATCACCCAATGCAGAGAGAAGAGGAAAGACTTGCTTCTTACCCTAAGCTAATGTTTCCACTATTTTAGGACGGATTTTCTCCCCCTCTTATCACTCTAATCTTGACCCCCCCCCCACCCCAACCCTTGCAAGTGCCTGCAAGAACGCAAGTTTCTCCATTACTTATTTGTAGTTCCTTAATAAAATAGACAGTTAGTCCTCACACTACTTCACTTGACGCTTTCTCCCCCCCCCCCCCCCCCGACGGAATCCCTAATTTATGTCCGGCAATCACCGCATCATGTACTTTGGGTTTGGAGAGGAGCTCTTGTCATGTTATTTGCTGTTACGGCTGTACACTCCGAACTGCCTTGAGCAGAACCTGTAAAACCACTTACAGAGCTCACTGAAGCTGTACAGGGAGCTAAACGCACTAGTGTTTGGGGTTCTTCAACGAGAGTAAAGTGGATCGGCTTGGAATGTTTGAAATCGTATGGATTTCAATGAAATACATTCAGTGTGCGAACATCGTTCACTGCCCAAACCCATCCGTTTCCCCATTAAGAGTGACATGTAGTGTTATGGTCTTCACCCAGCTGAATGTCTCTTAGTTTATTCATGTAAAGTATACTCATTTCAATGTCTTGTTAACTTTCTAGAAGTTTAAAAAAACAAACAAAAAACATCCATATTAACCTAATCTTAACCTCTGTTGCCCTGGTCTTGGCCTCGGTGCCCCTTTAAAAGTTTCCCACAGACTTTAAAATTTTCCAATGGAAGTGCCCTTTGCAAAATGAAAATGGCCTTGCCCTCTCACAGATGAAATCACAGACAAGTACATGTAATTCTAAATTCAACTTGTTAACATCACTCTTACTTTTTTTCTTTCTCCCCACTTCTTTTTTTTGATCATACAGCTTCTTTTTCTATAAACACTAAACAGTTAAACATGGTTTTTTTTTTTTGGGGGGGGGTCTTAAGTATTAAGAGCAGTGCAGAATTACAAATAGAATCATGTGTTACATGTGGGTTGTTTACTCTGAGAGTACACTAATTTCAAGTGCACAACCAAGAGAATACAGAACTGGTGAGACAAATGTATAGATAGGTTGCAGTATGACGTAAATCGGCCATCTTTACGGGCAGTTTGGAACAAAAGTCGTGCGTTTCATGTGAGAACGGCGTGCAACACGCGCGCATTTCACGAAACTCATTGCAGGATTGGTCAGTGAACAACGCGGCTGCGTTAATAAGTTGAGCGTTTGACGCACCTGCAAGCCAAAATGCAATTTGCCCGTAAATATGGCGTCTACTGGGAACTATCTATAGATTGGCGGGGGGTGGTGATGGGTTCGAATCACACTTGAGTAGTGTGCCAGTGGATTTTCTTACCTCAATACTTGAGAAAGCACCTAGGATGCAGAGCTTATCACATAAAATCGGTGTCGGATAAACAACCTTATATTAAAAACCTCTGTAACAGTTTGAATAATAAATTACAATATGCAAATTAGGCATCCTTTGAATCCATCTGATATCTACTCAATGTGAAACAGTGAAGCGTGTGACATTTTGTTTACGTATATGTACTTCATCAAACACGTGTCTTATTTCATTCATGATGACTTTTTCTTTGTTGTGAGGTGTTATTTATACTTTTTAATAAAAGCAGTTGGAACAATCAAGAAGTTGATCAAGATCATTCTCTTGTTTACAAACGCAACATCTCAACTACGGTCTTCTCCGAAAAGACAATCAATCCCAGCCGTGAGATTGGTGAATACTTGAATGTGTCAATCCGTCTCATTTCATCATTCCTTCCCCCCCCCCCCCCCCCCCCCCCCCGCTGGGACGAAAAACACATTACTAAGCGAGACTTATAATATGAGCCGTCTCCCGCAGGGGTTTACCACGGAGCGCCGTGTGTAGATTACTGTAAAACGCAATGAATTTTTTCTCCACTACATAGTACAATGTAGTAAGTACAATGACAGTGTGATGCTCTATTCATAATGGTTATCACCTAGGTCCAATTTCAGGGCTCTGCTTACCTCGGAATTCGGCGCTTACCGAGTCCTTACAATTCTATGTGAGACATAAGCGCAGAGTTCTGTGGGTAAGCAGAGCCATGAAGTTGGGCCCTCCTGGGGAGGTACATGGTCATTCATTTCCAGTCTAGTTCTTTTCAAGAAACATGCTTTATAAAAAAATAACCTTTGAAGTTCTTTTTATGGTTATTCGTCTTCTTGGTTATGATTGTTATAAATGTTTACTTAGAATTTCCTGACCAAGCTACTTGAATAACACCTACAGTACGTGTATATTAAAAGGTACTATACAGGATTGGTAGAGTTGACAGAACAGTTGCAGGCAGTGTTCATGTTTTGTGTGATCCACCATATACATGAGTTAACAAACCTGTGAAAACTTTGGCTTAAAGACACAGTACACGTTTGGCAATTGGAGTCTACTGATTGTGTTAATCCTATATAAATGTAGGTAAACTAACCTGTGTAAATGTCACTTCGAGATATCACCGAAAAACCGGAGCAATATTTCCTCGTAGGAAGAATATTCCCCATAGGAATACACAGTCTGAGAAGCGTTTCTGACAGAAACGCTTCTCAGATTCAAATTTGGGGAATAAAAAGTGATATATTTTCCATAACCGTAGTACTTCGAAGTTAAAAGTTTCTTAAAATTCATTATACTACCCAAGGCTGATGTCCTTCTTACCAAGTAAGTTTCTATTGCCATTAATTTTCAGTCATTACCAAATGTGTACTGTGCCTTTAAACCATTGTGTGAGTCAAGAGAAAATAGTGGGAAAAAACATGCACAATTTTCAGGATGTAAAAACACTGTCCTAACTTTGGTTGTAGCAACCAAAATCAGCTGTTTCTTTTTAAAAAAGTTTTTTTGGAATACGACTTCATTTCAGAGGGAAATATTTCACAGAAAATAATTGTTCTTTTATGAACTTCATAATCAGTAATCCTTCAGACTAAAATTAAACCATTATGTTTTTTATCCTTACCAATCCTGTATAATACCTTTAAATATTTCATTTTTATAAAAAGACCTCAGCCAATTTCATAGCGCTGCTAAGCATACACATTCACTAAGTAAAGAGCAATAGCTGCTAATAGCAGTATTGGTTTACCAGGCAAAGCTGTATATAATATTGATACATTTTATTAACATTATCACATAGTGTACCAAAAGTCAAATTGCTCCCAATGTTGCTCTTATTGGCTTGCCCGAAAACAGTCTGTCAATTATCCAACAAAGATGTGCTTTCCCTACGAAAGTATTATCGGAGGAAATGTTGAAATAACCCTTCCACAGAGGGAATGTTGGGTTCATCATCGGGTAGAAACGTTGTGAAGTTCCAAGTATTGGGAAAACCCAGCGACCATGACCCTGATGCCTTTATCATGTGGTAAAGATCAAACGCTGCACTTTTGTAAACCACCCATAAATATCCCCATTCAAAATCTAGTTTCTGTTTCAGAGGCTAAAAAAAGTTCACCTCATATGACACATACGATACCCATGTGACCAGTTCTCAGCCAATCAAAATGCATTTCCTGACAGTCATTATCTGTGTGGTGTTTCTAAACTGATGGTGACCTACACAAAATCAGAATCCAGTTGCAAAACGTTACCAGCAGATAAAGGCGAACAAAATTGCACAAAGTTTTACCAACTTTTGAAATAACAAAAGGAGGCAGATCTCAAAACATGTTCACCTGTTACTTTTACAACTCTTAAATTCATGCGGCAATTATGACACAAAATGTAAAATTTCCCACATGACCAGTGCAGTATCTTGCCTGCCAGAAAGGCCCTGGAATGTACAGGGTCACTCTTTTTTGTAATCGAAGGCAACATGGTCTTTAGAATGGGACAGTGATATTAGTGTACATGCAAATCGAGACCGAGTTTGAAATAATCACCATCCCCCTTCCCCAAATTCTAGGCAGTGTAGCCTGTACGCCCGAATAGACTACTTCGCAAATACTCGGTACGCGTGCGTTAGCCGTGGAATGAGGTGCATGCTGGTCTAGGTAACGACAAAATTTATCACTAGCTAGACCAGCATGCACCTCATTCCACGGCTAACGCATGCGCACTGAGTATTTGCGAAGTATTTTTTTGCCAATGGATATAAACCCACCCTACTTTATGTCACCAAGTAAACTCAGAATCTGTTTTGGGGGACATAGTGTAGCCAGTGTCTGCTGGGTGTATTCATGTGGGTGTTAAAGGTATTGTACACTTTTGGTAACAGCTCAAACTCAGTGTCCACAATTTGTGGGATTCAACATATATGCATGAACAAACAAACCTGTGAAATTTTGAGCTCAATTGGTCAATTGGTCAATTGGAAAATAGTGAAAAGAGACCTTAAATGTGTTTTCTGTTTTTTCAAACATCAAGTTTTTATCACGCATGATAAAAACTATTGTTTTACTCATTTCTCAGAAACGATAGCATTTTAGGCAGAAATATTTGAAGGAACCCTTTCTACCATTACTTACTTTAAATCGTGTAAGTTATGTGTGAATCTGTGAACATTTGTGTTTTTCGATCTTACCAATCAATACAGGGCCTTTAATACAACCTTCATGTTCTACAATGTACACATGTATGCAAACAAGTACATGTACAGTGTACATGCAGTGTCAATAAGGTGTCATGTGGTTACAGTTGACATAAGTAGAACAAGATTTCAGGTGCCACTATTTTGTTTGTTATCATGTTACACTGCTCTGGAGATGGCCGCAGCACAGTTATCAAATCTGACTATTATTATTATTGAATAGTCTCTTCTTTGGGGATGTGTGGGTGGTTCTTTAGAGGGAACAGAGAGGAAAAAAGGTGTTGAGTGAGTTTCCAATGTCTTAAATGCCGTACTCTGCCTGTCTTGTAGATACAGGAGAAATTGTACATTAGGGTAGATTATTGACCAGATGTATCTGTAAATACAATCGACTTTTAAAGGCCAAATCCGTTTATTGCCATTTGTGACTCCTTTTCCTTGAATGGAGGGGGGGGGGGGGTGGGTGATGTGCC
The DNA here is from genome assembly GCA_032158295.1 of Pycnopodia helianthoides. Taxonomy (NCBI): domain Eukaryota; kingdom Metazoa; phylum Echinodermata; class Asteroidea; order Forcipulatida; family Asteriidae; genus Pycnopodia; species Pycnopodia helianthoides. The sequence goes on along the minus strand of CM063247.1, from coordinate 4,744,445 downwards.
AATCTATCAGTGATGGGCCTGCAGAGCTCCTGCTGAAGGGGAAAACGGATCCTAACTTGTTGTGGTAACGTGGTGTACATGAGGGTTTATTACAAAACATGGACCAGGAGGATTTTACTGCTGCTGCCATCTCAATTCTTTTCTTATCGTTCTAACAAAAGGCTGCAGAGCTGCCAACATTTGCACCGTCGATGATGTGGTGATCGCGTAAGTGGTGAAAATGTTTGTCTGACAGCCGGGTAGGTTGAGCCAATGTGAAGTCATCAGTGCGGAGTGCTATTGTGCCCCCAAGAAGTTCTTGGAAAAAGCCTCTCTTGTTATTACAATGCAATAACTGATGCAACCAAATCTACAAACATACTGCAAATGCATTCATGTACATGTACATGTTCATGTTTGGTACGCAAATGTACATGGTGCATACATGTATGTACACAATATACAAAGCACTCCAGGGCCCAATTTCATAGAGCTGCTTAAGCACAAAAAGTTGCTAAGCAAAGCCACATTATGCTCACCAGAATGGGGTTACCAGCCAAAATACCGCGTCTCATATACAATTTGTGACTGGTATTCTGCTTACCTTTGCTAAGCAGAAAGGTTTTAAGTAATAATTTCTGCTTAAGCAGCTCTACGAAATTGAGCCCAGGGCCTAATGTTATGGATCTGCTTACCGCAGAATCCTGCAGTTACGGTCACCATCCACTAATACAGGGTAAGCGCTAAATTTCTGCACTGGCTGTGTAAGCAAAGAAGTGATGTACACTCGCACACGACCAAACGTTCCTTGCTTACATGTAAAATAATTACGCTTACTGTAAGTGAGGATTTTTCTGCTACCCCTTAGTGTTAACAAAATATCAAATATGTACAGAATTCAGGACAGGGCTTTTTAAAAATAAATTTACATAACTAATAACTGTTCTATTATTATATTTCTGGTAATGAAACCAATGATGCCTAACAATCCTGAACAAGCCTGTGAACACAGGTGCTTACTATGTGAACCAGAAACACTGGGGTTAAAACTAAGCCTGTGCATTTACGGTTATTTTTGTAAACGTGTAACCGTTTCTGAAACGGTCGGTTACACGTGTAACCGTTCGTTTCATTCAGACACAAAATTTAGGGTAACAAAAAAATTGTTTACGCAACCATGCATGCGATCGTTAACATTGCGTCTTCATAACAGCATTTTGACTTGGCGAAGCCACTCCGCAAAAAAACCTCATAAAACAACGGAAAAAAATAAAAGGAAAAAGAAAATCTTACATTATACAGTTAAATAATCTTTCCATTGATCCAAGGGATCCTAAATTCTGTCATTTTTGTAAAATAAAGCTAAAAATAAACGTTGCGTACATTTTCGTAAAACAAGCTGACATTTCCAAGGAACTGTGCTCCGCAGACAAAGCTGCCAACGGAATTTGCGTGCGGACCAGCGATGCCATTGCTGTATACGCTTTTATCACGACACCAGCGATGATTATTGCACGTACGTTCGGGGAATAACCTGCATGGAAACGTAGAGTCTTTCGTCAAGGCGTTTGTAGCCGGATTTTGTATGCTATCACGTACTGCGCTGGTATATTTCTCATGCTATCGTATTGTTTTGAAACGCCCTCTAGCGTTCAATGTTTCTTAGCTTTATTGTAGCACGCAAAGTCACGTGATAACAAAGACTACAAGCCTGTAAATTGGGAACGATGTGACTGCTTGTGTGTTGCACGGGTTGTGCGTTGTGTACATCGTGATCGCGATGTGGTCTGCGTTCCGCAGCACTTTACAAGTGAATTTTTTAACGGTTATCCAAACCGTAAAAATGTAAACGTGTAACCGGATGATCGGTCGGTTAACCGTGTAACCGTGTAAACGGCACAGGCTTAGTTAAAACCCTACACTTCCAACTATAAATGTGTGTTCTTTTAAGTGCACTACCAATCCTAGTACACGGGACCAACGGCTTAATGTCCCCTCCGAAGAACAATGCAATTATGGTAAGGTATCTTGCTTAACATGCTTCAAGGACACAAGTGCCAGGACCGGGACTCGAACCCACACTTTGCTGGTCAGAAACACCAGAGCTTGAGTCCGGTGCTCTTAACTGGTACAAACTGTTAACAAGCTGGACATTCAAATGGCTGTTATAACTGCTTTGGGCTTGAATGTACAACTACAAGCAATTGAAACACTAGTTTGTCGCAAAGTTGATATCAAACATTGCTGTATATTTGCCCTTTGAACGGTCAGCCATGTGTGTGTAGAGGACAGCAGTGAATAGAAGTGTATTGTCACGGTAATGTAATGACACTTTCATCCAAACAGATGCATTTTACAACACAAATGAGGCTCTACACGCATATAGTAAGAAATAGAAAAAAAAGGGGAAGAACTTGGACAGTGAGATGCATGGGTTAGCAACTGTATTGTTCCCCCATCGATATGTGTACATGTGATGCAAGTGACAGCTGTCACATAAGATTTCAAGTATTTGTTACAAGGAGCTCAGCAGTTTCCAGGAAATGAAAGAGCATCTACAGTTCAAATCCCAATTCATTTTTTGTTTGTTTTGCCCTTTGCTTTCATTGAACACATGTCAAATGTATGAGTCAATGAACGATGCTTTTTTTCTAAAGCATCACCAGTGCCTTCAGTTCTCCCTGAAGCTATGATTACATTTCAATTTCACTCAGTTTTATTCTGATTCTGCAACATTAACCCCATGGATGAGATATTTTGTTGGTCTTTTTTTTCTCTCTTCGCCAAAAATTATACTGTAAGAATACAAAAGAAAGCACAAGTTGATTTCGGTTATAACCAAAGTAAGAAAAATGTGCTGAAAATTGTGCATGGTTTCTCTCTATTTTCTCCCGACTCACATTACGGATTAAGCCCAAATTTTCACAGGTTTCTTATTTCGTGTGTATGGTTGATCACACAAAACATGAACACTGTCAGCTCTACCAATCCTGCATAACACCTTTACACCTTGCATTACAGAGAAATTGGCAGTAACAGACTGGTAATGTAAAATATTTGTACTTAATCGGCGGACGACTCAACCTGAATGATAATGACATGATATCTGGATGGGTGAATTTCATACATCCCATTCTTAATGTACACACATCTTCCATACATTAACAAGGAGGTACCAGTACATGTAAATGTTATTGTAGTATTGTGAACACACAATTCGGACACCCCCGTTTTGCAATTTAGCTCAACTTTGAACCCTATTTTCCAATTCTAGCTACAACCACGTACATACATCAATTTATTGCTATCAAAGTGAGGACTTCCCTTTGTCCCTTTAACTTGATACTCTCCACAGACTAAGCGCAAGATAACATAAGAGGACACAAGGATTCCAATGTGAGGACAGAATTGTCCCTTTTGTGTTCCTTTGTTCTGCTGTCCCCACTCTGCTGATAACACCATGCTATACGAATGTATGTAAATGTCGTATATGTGTAAACACCTTATCAGGCATTGAAACCTGTTTGGTCTCAACTAATGAAATTTCACCAACTATTGCTGTCGTATAACAGAGTAATAAGTATATTCAACACACATGTACAATGTACATGTATGCGTGTAACCATGGTACACATGCACGCGTGTAACCATGGTACACAAGCACGCGTGAAACCATGGTACACATGCACGCCTGTAACCATGGTACGCATGTATCTGTGTAACCATGATGCACATGTATGTGTGCAATCATGGTACACATGCACGCGTGTAACCATGGTACACATGTGTGTGTGTAACCACGGTACATATGTATGTGTGTAACCATAGGACACATGTATGCGTGTAACCATGGTACATATGTACATGTGTGTATATAACCATATACTTCCCCGAACACACCCCATTTCGAGTTTACACACATATATTCCATACATTAGCATGGGGTACAAGTACATGTAAGTAAATGTTATTGTTCATGTAAATGTAAATTGGTGCACATGTATGTGTGTAACCATGGTACACATGTACACATGTGTAACCATGGTACACATGTATGCGTGTTCTCCTTTACATGTAAAAAGCAATCTATAGTCATTACTGCATGCTTGAAACATCAATCAAAATATTATTGTTCGAGTGCGTTGAATGCTAGACCAGACCGTTCACTTTGTCCGTGGATACCGCCCACTCCAATCAATTAACTGTTTAATAAAGGTACAGAGCAGACGTCAAACAAAACATCAACGTCAAACATAACATCACTTTTATACGATCAAAAATACTACCTGAGTGTTACAGATGTGTTTTTTTTTGTCTGATGTAGGTGTATTCTATCTTGGAGTAGGGGTACCCATTTCAACATGCCTTGATTAAGACGTATGTCTTAAACTGAAGGTCTTCTGACGCCTGTGCTTGAGTTTTACCTCGCAGTTAAAACATCTATCACTATGGGTTTTGAGGCGTAGCATGGGAACGTATCAATGGATATTCAGTTTGCGGTAACACCATTCGAATATGTACTTTGCTGTGTAGATTATTCTTTTGAGAATTTGTAGTCTTACTTATTTGTTCTACTGCCGCGGAGTAGATTTCGGAATTCGGGAGACTACCTAGTTCTGAAAAGAACTGTCCTGTTTACTACGTGAATGTACTACCTTGGGAGGTACATTGTGTCGGAAAAATCGGCCGGGACAACTACTTAAATAGCTTAGTGGATCGAGGGGACCTCTCGTTGTTAACCTCACTGCCGTGGAGGGAGTTATTATACCAACTGGTCTCAATGTTTGCGACTAGCCTTCTGTAGTCATCATTAGGACATCTGCCATTCTCATTTAAAAATGCACCACTGATTGGAGAAAATATTTTGTTAAGAAGAGATGCTCCTTACGAAAGTGGGAACAAAAATAACAAGTGTCTCTAACTTCACATTAAAACGGTGTAAAATGCCCTAGTAGGCCTGTTTGATACCCTTCCAGTGAAAAATTTTCTTAATATCCCAAAACATCAAATGATGTCACATTTCAAATATATGGGTCTCTACATTTTTGTATACAATTTTTAACAATTTATCCTGAATTTTGAGGATTCAATCAAAACGGCTTTGAATTTGACCTTTTGACCAGCGCAATAATTCCTGTTTGGAATGTGCTGTTGTTACCCAATGACGTCATGTTTCAAATGATGCTCTGAAAGAGGTATCCAATAAAATGACATTTTACACCATTTCAACATGAGATTAGCCTTTTGTCAAGGCCTTCGTGCCTTGGAGCTGCGATGCCAAGCGACTGAAATGGGAGACCACGCACGTGAGTGGCGCAGCCACGAGGGCCTTTTCCAATTTGTTTGCAGTTTCTTATGTGCTTCTTTATAATATCGACTTTTACTACCCAAAACGGTAGCAAAAGTCCAAACCAATGCATAACGCACGTTTCATACTGCATGAGTAATTCATTACAAAAACCGCAAAAAAGTTGGAAAAGGCCCTTGTGGCTGGCTTCGCCACTCGGCTTGCGCCCGTGGTCTCTCGTTCCAGTCGCTCCACTGTTACAAAGCTGTCCGAGCCACGATGGCCTTGACAAAAGGCTAACATGAGATTAGAGACTTGGAATTTTGTCCCTTACTTTGCTAAGAACTCGGTCTGTTGGAAAATAAGTGGAATCGCAAATCTGAATTCAACCTTGGAGGCCCTCTTTAAAGGCACTGGACACTATTGGTAATTACTCAAAATAATTGTTAGCATGAAAACTTACTTGGTAACGAGCAATGGAGAGCTGTTGATAGTATAAAAAGAAGTTATTTCTCAGTAAAATATTTGAATTGATTTTGAGACCTCACGCGTGAGGTCTCGAAATCAAGCATCTGAAAGCACACAACTTCGTGTGACAAGGGTGTTTTTTCTTCCATTATTATCTCGCAACTTCGACGACCAATTGAGTTCAAATTTTCACAGGTTTGTTATTTTGTGCATATGTTGAGATACACCAAGTGAGACAACTGGTCTTTGACAATTACCAAAGGTGTCCAGTGTCTTTAAGTCAAAGTCAACCTTGAAAGGAACACAGCTGCAAAAAAAAACGTTTTTTCCAATAACAACTGTGTCTAAAAAAAGGAGTGAGCAACACTCCACATACATGTAGACTGCTTTGCTGATCCCATAAACAATAACATTATATGTGGATACAAATTATTAAAGGTATTAAATAGATTACAGAATCGGTAAGGATAAACATCATTGTTTAGTTTTAGTCTGAAAGCTTACCGCTTACGAAGTTCATACTAGAACCCCCTATTTTTTCTGCGAAATATTTCCCTTCGACTCTGAAATGAAGACATATTCGAGAAAACTGTATCTGAAAACCCTTAAAATGTAGGCTTGTTATTTAATGTATGGTTGATCACACAAAACATGAACACTGTCTGCGACTATTTTGTCAGCTCTACCAATCCTGTAAAATACCTTGAATATAATAATAACCAGTTATTATATAGCGCATTTTACAATAACGTATCAATGCGCTTTACATTAGTGCCTTGGTCATTGGGCCAATAGCATTCCAATATTTTTTCTCAGCTCCCTGGGGAGTATACAGCCTCGGGCAGCTGTGGCGCTCCGAAAGGCTTTTTCAAATTCAATATCAACCTCTACCCTCGCAGGTACCCATCTTGGACACAAGTGTCATGACCGGGGTTCGAACCCACACCCCGACGACTCAACCACCATGACACCCTATCTTTAAGGGGAGTGTTATCTTCCCAACACATTGAACCACTGACTAAAAAACTGCAGAGATCCCCATTGGATTCATGCATGATCCATAAATGTACTGAATGTTGGCACACATGGTAATCTTTATCTCCGCATAATTAGTTGACTTCATGCTGACACTAGTGACAGGATTGCGGCCGGCCGGGTACAGCACCGGCGGATCGCAGACCACCCTCAAACCACTTGCTCTGAAATAGTTGAACCATGGAAGGAGAACATTTCTTCATGGTTGGATGGAATATATCCCAGAATCTATTGACAACTACAGTTGTATTTCATTTAGGTGAGAATACAGGTCTGTGTTTTTTTTAGCGCAATGCTCAGAATGTACTCAGGCATACTATTTGGTCCTTTGGAAAAAAGTGGGACAATTTTTGTTGAGTACAAGGGCTGACCTACCTGTACATGTACACATGGTACAAGCTTTTGAAGACTTTAAACAAACAAACACATTTAGCTGATTTTTTTTCAGGGCAAAACAAATTTTGAAATCAGATTTAAGTACGAATAAACATGCCCGTAACAATTGTACATGCATGCACAGAATGTATGCATACTACAGATTTTTGTGCAAAACAACTGTTTACTGTACATTTAATTACTACATGTACACAAGTACATACATGTATATAAAGTATACCTTTACAGCGAACTACTGTAGGGTTTCTCCCAATGCACAAGCTAGTGTTTTGAAGTGATACACGCGAATTGTGGGCCGATACACAGGAATTGCGATACGCAATAAAAACATTTATAAATATATATATATATATATATATTTTTTTACTTCAGATCAATTTCACAAAAATCATGAAAACACTTCAGAATGCCACAGACTGCACAGTAGGGTTTTCAATTCCAAAAGACAAACACCAAGTTAAAAACATTCAGAGGACCTCGTTTCAATTCAGCGTGCTTAGGACAACCTTCCCAAATTTTGGCTCCAGATTGCCCCAGTTTTGGAAAGTCCTGGGGAGAACCCTGTGTACTCTATGTTCTATCTAAATAGCCCTTGCAAGAAGCACCACACTAGTCTTACTTCCAAGTTGTTTCCCACTTTAGTGTGAACGAAAATCACACAAAAAGGATGGCACGTACGGGATGTGAACTTCTATCCACTAAAATTATGCCGTTTCTAAATTTCATAAATTGCAGTTTTAGAAAATATTATGGAACATAAAATCACAAGTTACAAAAGGGTTTGGGGTTGAACAAAGAAAAATTGACTAGAGCGGGATTTGACCAATGACCTCCGGATTAATGTATCGGCGCTCTACTAACTGAGCTATCTAGCCCTATGTTGGCGGTCTCCCTATTTTGTCAATATCTTTGTTCGGGATGCCAGTCAGAAGCCATGCAACCGTTAACTGCCGTGTAGCCAGGGATCACACCCAAGTTTACGATACAACCTGGGAAGTGGCAGCCACGGGATCACCTTGAGGGGATGCGACTTTTTAAATTTTAACTGTCAAGTAATGAACCACAAGGGAAACTGACTGGGTAAATTTCAAATGGTTTGGGGTTGAACAAAGTCACAAAAAGATGTCAACCCAAGTCTTCTCGCCTATTTACAGTTGAGTTTTTTTTTATGCAAGTACGACGTTCACATGTAGAAACCTCATATTGTAGCTTTTCTTTGGAAGGAAACTTTTGATTCCCTGGACGAAGAACTACTTTAGAACAACAAATTCTCAAGGACTGAGTAGAATCTTCAAACCTTGATGTCAAAAAACACCAGACCCCCCTCCTTATCTTGGTTTAAATTCTTGTTAGCACACACTAAGTGAAAGAAATAGAAGCACCAGATAGATCGTGAAACACGATCAAAATTGATTGCACATATCAAACAGACTATGCATTCAACCGACGTGACGTGAAAACATAGTGCACATGAGGGACATTAGTTGCAAGGAAAAAAAAAAAAAAAAAAAATAGCACCGAGCAAATACTGCCAATTATTCATTCACAATACATAACCAGTCGCCATGGAAACTGATTATCTGCGTCCCACAGGAGGGCCGAAACGGAGTGAAATTAATCCAGCCTAAAAAACCCTTGCACAGGGGGGCCCGGGTTGTATGGCGCTTTACCAAGAGAACCACGAGCTTCAGTTACACAGCCTCACTTTTGTTTGTGCAGAGAACGGGGCAGAGAGAGTTGAAACTCAAGACAACAATATCACTCCTTCCTCCGTAACGAGATACGCCAAGGCGATGAGGGACATTGGGGACGGCAAGGAATTGCAAACCGAGGCAAAATAATAACGGACAATGGCAGCTCCATGGATCTTCATTCACTCGGCCGTTTCATAAACACGCTCACTGGACGGGATCTATTCACATTTAAGACACTGAATCTGGAGCGATTCTGGCTTTAGTTTTCGCAGAAGAAAAATATATCTCTCATCTGATTTAGCGTTCAATCGACTTGAAATTAAATGATGTGAAGCGAATGGCTCGAGAGAAGGAAAAAAAAGGAAGAAAAAACAACAAAGTAACCCAAATATCAAAATAGCACTTTATAAAGGTGTCGGAAAAAAAAAACCAGGGTTCTTTTTCATACAGGGACCTCTGAATTACATGAAGCAGAGCATCATGGGTACGATAGATAAAGTTTAGCAACATCTCTCCGAAACTCTTTTAAGACTGATGAGACAATATTTACATATCATTAATTTAAGAACTATTCAGTCAGATGCGTGCATTTCATTAGTGTATTCAGAAGAAAACAAGATTGTTTTATGGAATCTAACCTTTCTTATGATTTCCAATCTGCAAATTGTATGTTTACTGACATAATATTTAGGCCACAATTCAAGCTAAGCTTGCGTACTGTACGTACAGTACATACATGCGCCACAGTTTTTCAATGCATGTACATACATACATGTACTTACTACTTACCATTAAAAAATATGGGCGGGAGGGGAGGGGAGGGGCGGAAGGATTGATTTAACTCTTCGAGAGACTATAGATTTCAACTCACACAGATACGCCAATCAAACATTTTGAACAATGGCTTTGTAAAACCTGGACTGTTCCATTTTGCCGAGTGAAATGATTACTCCAGATTTCAAAGAGTGATTGTATTCTGCTATACTGTATGAATAAAATTCATCATACATTATTTTTATTTACCTCACACATAGATCCATGACAGTTTTTTTAATTTAATTTTTTTAATTCATAATTTATTTCAACAATAAACAGTGCACAGTGAACTCTATAATTATAATAACGGCCAATAGCTGTCGCTGTTTAAGACCAGTTGGCTGAGGCGCGTTCGGCATTCATAACCATACGCGTGTTGGCGCGTAAGCTTACGCATGTGCACTAATAATGCGTGACGCAATCAATACATACGGTACTCAATGTAATATCTATTAGTATGCGCGAAGGTTAGCTGCTCATACCTGCTGACATGTATATTCAATTTTAACAGCTCCTATGTTAAATTTTGGAGTATCGGAACAGTTTACCTGGCAAAATCAAGTATGACTTCCATCAATCAAATGACAAGGATCTATTTGTGCGGTATACAAAAACATTATTATACATTTCTTGTATAATACCTTTTTCAGTGCACACTATGCGCCACTCCTTCACATATCAATGTACATGTACTTATTACACGTAATGTAGTAATAGAGAGGTTTCGCAAGGCTACGGATACAGATACGGATACGTCAACACTTTGTGTGTTCACGTGACGCGTAACCGTGGCTTCCGTGTTTTGCATGTGCGTTGACAACGGATACGGGAGCTCATTCACGTACGTTAAAAACGGATACCGTTTTGCTGATTTTAGTTGTATTTTTGCCCTAGATTAAAAACATTTCCCCTGGTATTGCTTTAAAAGGTGTCATTTATGACATGGATGGAAATGTTTTCATCATTTGTAAGCAAAATATGGGGAAAATACAGTATAAACAGGAGTCTCTATTTTGCCGTGCTTACCGGAAACTTTCTTTACACACCTTTAACGTGGGGGGTCCGAAAAACGATCTTTTAAATAAAAATACTACTCAATCAAATTATCCAATGTAACAAGAACACACACACAATGTTTTTGGATTTATTTTGCTCGCAAAACCCATGCCAACGTGTGTCTATAGTTTGGCCCAGGCCTGACACATAACTCTATGATTGCGAAACAAAATCTGAGGCGCATCTAACGTAAACGGATACGGTTATCGTATCTGTATCTGTATCCGTATCCGTACGCTTGCGAAACCTCTCTAATGATACTTGTAGCTATGACTTACACAGTGTACAATATGTACATGTATTGACATTACATTGATAAAGCACAAATTATAGATAATATTCTAGCACATAAGGGATACTGTACACAACAGATTTGCAAGTTTCAATGTTTTAACCTTTTTACTATACATGTAATTTGGTACATTGTTTAAACAGGTGCCATCTGTGCACATGTACATTTGGACACTATCAGAATCTGAGTACACTTCCACAAAGTGATGGCTTAAAAGCTGCACAATGACGCTCACATTAGTACAATGTCCCATCAAGTACAGTCTGTTTCCACAAACATGTACATGGTACTACCCAGGGTTCTCCCCATGTACCAGCTAGTATCAAGCCAAAGATGCAAACTGTGTGCTGATACGCACAAATTGCAGTCGATACAGAAAAACCAACAACCTTTTTAAAAATATTTGTTTTAATACATGTATTGTGTTTTGACTTCAGATTCACAAAAGGCACCGAGATAAAAACCATTTAGAATGTTCCAGATTGCAGAGTAGGGCTTTTAAAAGATAAAATGAACGCCAAGATGAAAATTTTCTGAGGATTTATCCGAGGAACTCATTTCAATTCAGCGTGCTTTGGCCAAACTTCCAAAATTTGGGTCAGGAATGCCCCCCCCCCCCAGTTTTGGGAGAACCCTACTATACTTTTATTCTTGGATGTATCTGTGCATTATTTCCAAAGATCTGTTATCTGAGGACCTAGTTTCAATTCAACGTGCTTTGGCCAAACTTCCAAAATTGTGGTCAAGAATGCCCCAAGTTTTTGGAGAACCCTCACTATACTTTTATTCTTGGATGTACCTGTGCATTATTTCCAAAGATCTGTTATCTGAGGACCTTGTTTCAATTCAACGTGCTTTGGCCAAACTTCCAAAATGTTGGTAAAGAATGCCCCGAGTTTTTTGAGAACCCTCACTATACTTTTATTCTTGGATGTACATGACTGTGCATTCTTCCCAAAGAGCTGTTGATTTCTGTCATTTTTTAACACGTAAGTGATAAGCAGGTTTCCCTTCAACTAATTTTGACCTAAAACTACACATACATAACATAAATATGATCCTTTTCATTTGAGTTGTGGAACACCCATTCTATAACAATATAAGTCATCCTTTATTTTGCCATGTATACTGCCGCGACGCTCCACAACATAATATAGGAGTCCTACATGTACATGGATAGTTCTATAGGACGACTCGGATGCTTTGCAGTGTCGTTTCCAAAATAATCAGTCCCTCCACCTTTGTCCAAATGAGGCACAGTTGTGTCACAGCGGACAAGGTTGATGTCTGCATAGAGTTGACCTTGTTCGTTTAGAAGGGGCTTTAGAATTTTTTTTTTAAGAGTGTGGGGGGGGGGTGGACAAGTTTCCATGTCTATTTTGTGTTTATTGTGAAAAACACTTAAAATGATAAAGGATCTACATGTATAGTGTGTGAAATATATAAAACAAACATTAAATGTATTTGTGCATTGTCACAGAAATTTCAATCACTCGATGAAACCTGGCTTTTCCATTCGCCTCGTAAAATGTAACAGCCAAGATTTTACCTCGTGATTATATTCTAGGACAATGCACTCATGTGCACCCATTATTTGTAGAATATTTGAAGGTGTGTGCCATTACCGATAAAAATATTCCCGTCACAAATGCAGTCATCTCTTCTCGAATATTGTAAATCAAATTGATCTTACACACTTCTGTCAACTTCAAAAATGCAATGTACATTGTCAACGGTACAACACCTTTCCACTTCATGGAAGGTCTGACTCCATTAATCCACTCATACGCAACGACCCGTGTCAACAGTACAGTGCCCCTCCATTTTGAATTCATAATGCCAGTGACCTGCCCATACAAAAATATCCTGTCAACAGCGCAATGGCTACTGTTTTTTTCAAAGAACACAACTAAATACTACCAGATTAATTATGTAAACATGAATACCTTTCGACTCGACAACCGCCCAAGCAATCTTGAAGATTTTACAAAGGGCTACGCCAACTTTCCTTTTTATTTGAATTGTTCATTATCAATTTATGTGACAGTAATTGGTATCAGCTAATTAAAAAAAACTATGATTTAACGACTCCCGGTGGTGAGTGATGAGGCAGACTGTGTAATTAGACGTTCTTGATTAAGTTCTACAAGAGTCTCCTCAAACAAAGACATTTTTCACAGGTCAAACGGAGGTGTAATTAATTTGCCGTTATGTACATGTAATGTAACTGCTGAAATACATACGGCGCGTTTGCGGTGGTGCAGTGTGTGGAATTGTTCTTGTTTGTAGCCACACTCTATGCTGCTCTGATAACCCAGTTACAAAGACTAATTATGGGACAGGTGTGCATGTGTCCCTACACAGTTGTCTTGTCAAATGTTTTAATGTAGAACTTTTGATGAACAAACTATGAAGCTGGCCCGGACCACATGTACACAGAGGCAATGGAGACAACTGCCTCCATGCCCTCGATTATTGCCTTCGTGCCCCTCAAGCGGCAACGGAGACAATTGCCTCCGTGCCCCTGGTTAATGCCTTGGTGCCCTTCGAGCGGCAAGGGAGACACTTGCCTCCATGCCCCTAGTTATTGCACTGGTGACACTTAAAATGATCCAGTATAAAATTTACATATCTTTCCTGGAAATTCCCTTTACTGAGGAAAAACAACCTTGCCCTTAACAGAAAGGAAGTACATGTATCAGGTCTGTTGAGGTTTGTGTAGTATGTCACCAAGTTGTGGTCTTGAAACCTTATTTACAATAAGACCCCAAAATTAAAGTTCTGTTTTTAATCATGTTAATATAGGGTTGGTAGGTCCGGAATTGTATTATTATTATTATTTTTATTCTAACAAGTTTAACAAATGTATAAAACTGCCCTACTTAAACCAAGCAGGACACCCAACATGCCCAAGACAAACTCGTCTCAGCCCTCCTAGGTTCCCATTTATACACCTGTGTTAAGAGGAGCAATCTATGATTAAAAGCGTCTTGCTGAAGGGACACAAGTATCACAACTGGAGTTGGAACCCACACTCCACTGACTAGGCCAACAGAACAATGAAATGAAAAAGGTTATCAAACATTCTGTACTTGCAACAAATAACTGTCTAAACATAATCAAGTATGGCTATCGATGAAGTTATTTTGACTTTGCATATATATAATTCATTAAATTGAAATAGCGACGATTGAAAATCAGAATATTGTTTGAATATTGTTCGAATTGGTATGAAGTTTATTTTATAAAGTATGACGGAACCAGTCAAAAACCTGCTGGCTAGTTGAAAAAGAAAGGTAAACCTTGCCTTGCGCATGCGGCAAGGTTGACATTAGAGATACCGGCCAAAACATCTCTAGAAAAATAAAAGAACACCAAGTACATGGCAGACAAGGAAATGCGGAGAAATTAGCCATCATCAAGCATTCACACAAACAAGATCACCACCTTGGCTGGAACAACGTCAAGCTCATCCCCTCATCGCCCAATCCCCGTCTAACACACATCACCATCTCACAAGACATTGGGTTCTTAATCAACGTCATCTCGTCACCAGTCACCACTTCTCAGGCCCGTCCTTCCAGCCGCAGCCAAGCACAGCACCGACAAAACCCCAATGCACAAACATCCAGCCAGCAGACAACACTAAAAAATCACCGGTCGAGCACGACTCAGATCCTTCCCACCCAAATGTGCATCCCTCCAGGCCTACTTAAGCCCCAGCATCAGCAGGGGCTTTCATCAAACCTCGGCTTAGGTTCCGGATCTGGCTCCGAGCTCCATTCGATGATTAAAACACTGTGCAAAATTGATGATAGAGCCCAAGCCATAGCCGGAGCCCAAGGTTTGAACATTGAAAAAGGCCCCAGTAGTCCAGCACTTTCCTGAAGACAAGTAGAGTACACCATCCGAACCATCAAGACCATACCAATGGCTCTTTTCAGAGCCGCCACTCCTTCCAACATGTCCGAGAGAGATTAAAACATCTGTGTATCCGCAAGCTTACAAACAAGTTCTCACTTACAATTTACATAATGTTCACCATACCACAGTAAGACTAAGGCCTGCGCTAAACGTCGCACGTTTGTCGTGTCGAACTCAAACAGTTGTAAAATTAGGAATTCAATTCGACAAAAGAGCGACGTTTTGCGCAAACCTTTTATTTAAGTTCGGCACTGCCGTGTAGCACGGCAAGCCCTGCCGTGCTACACGGTAGCGGCACGACACGGTGACAAACGTCGCGCTCTTGCCGTGTCGAATCGAACTGAAAAC
Source organism: Pycnopodia helianthoides (assembly GCA_032158295.1). NCBI lineage: Eukaryota > Metazoa > Echinodermata > Asteroidea > Forcipulatida > Asteriidae > Pycnopodia > Pycnopodia helianthoides. Next base: position 4,729,150 of record CM063247.1, on the reverse strand, counting down.
ATTTGAGTTCGGCTCGGCAAAAGTGCGACGTTTAGCGCAGGCCTTACTATGCATGCACAAAGTTACCATCTGTGTACACAATGCAATTTGCTGTCCTAGTCCGATGTAATTTTCTCCCAAGTTCACATTCACTTCCATAACAACACTTCCAATCGTACACTCAACACAGAGCACAAACTTACACTTTTAATTGTCGCGATAGTATCAAAATCCGGCGGAAAAAAATAACGGTAAAATATGGTAAATCGTACCAGTGAAAGTCATTTAAGTGCATATATTTTCAGCTCCAAAAAGAGAAAGATGCAGATTACAAAACATGGCTTTTTTGATGAAAACATTATGCTGTACATTAAGATCACAGCCATGGTTCGTCGCTGTTTGTGCGTACCGGATGGCGGGAACCATTTGCTACAGTTGGGGGTTTGGTGAATTGTGGCAGCGAATTGTGAAAAGAGCATGCCGTAAACTATTGGAGGATTGAGGGAAGACTTGCAAGAAGGATGATGCATTGGGAAAAATCTGACATGTGGCTTTCCGGTTGGCAGGCTTTTTGCATGTTGCGCTATATAAGTATTTGGGGTGAGATAGCCGAAGTCTGTGAGACTATCTGTCGGGCCTAAATCAGCTTTACATTCAATGGGTCTGCCAGTTTTTATGTAAAAAAACCCAAACAACCAAAATGCAAACAAAAAGTGAGAGAAACATCATACACAATTAGCTGTTTTTCGGTGAGTTTTATAAGGGGATCGGTTTGACTTCCCACAAATGACCTTCGGACCTGTCGGTGGAAAAAAACAACATACAAGGCCACTTTTTGAATCCTAGATGAGACCTGATTGCACGATTTACATGGTGTTGGATTGCCATAAGAATATGACTACCAACAAAGCAAAGTCTGAAGGCTTCAACCAGTAATTAATGCAGACATTACACATTTACTTGTGACAACCATCATGACATAATTATCCAATGAACCCATGAATACATGTAGATCAAGGCAGTATTAAAACTAAAACTTTTGAATGGCTCATACTGTACCTAAACATGTACCAGAGCTGCCAACATTTGCATCTTGCAATCAGGGAGATTTTGTACAATAATCAAGGAGATACCTAGAATTATACTGTACATGTTCATCAGAACATGGAAAGATTGCTTCATTTTCAGGGAACTCTCTGCAGAATCAGGGAGAGTTGGCAGCTCTTCATGTACTGTTACATTTGGTACTGAAAGCACATACACATTTGGTGTGTTTCGACACAACAAGAACAAAGCTGTACCTCGATTGGAGTTGGACTGCGTTTTACTTTCAAATAAAAAGGATATGTGCCGTGATCTATGGCCGCTACCACTCCGTTGATGTGAACGATAAACTCTATCTCCGACAGGTGACCTGGTCGTTGCAGCTTTAATATCTTCTAAACTATGTAATGCATTCTGAAAGCAAAGAGTAGAGAAGGATTAAATAGCAACTTGTAGATTGTTACCATGGTTACAGTCTCACAATCACTTAATACCTGGATCATTTGTGAATCCTCTATGGCAGCCTGATTCTCTAAAGACACACTTAGGTACATGTGCATGAACAATCTACACTTACCAATAATTTTTTTTTCTTCTTCTAAACATCCGTATTTCTAAAAAATATGCTGACGAAACAATTTGTAAGGGATCTAGTCTAGTGTAACATTTTAGGGTATTCTGTTATCAAAGCTTTGACACCTTTTTGAAATGCTCTTAATGATTTGTGCTTTCAAAAATTCAGATTTTTCAAGCTCAATGATGTTGACCACCGACAGCTACATGGGTATATGTCCAACATTCTAACAGGAGTTTAAAATGCATGTGACATACATGATCCAGAGCATGCACTGTGGCATCAGAGAAGCCGACATTGATACTCACATGCCCCAGATTGTTCGCCCACTTTGCATAAATTTGCATTGCAAATTATGACATAAACATTTGTAACCTTTGTGAGCAAATAATTATCAAACTTCGATGTAATAAATGACACGCAATCCATACTGGCACCGTGGTGTCCACGTCCCTGAAAGCTACACAAACCAAATTAATCAATTGCTCAACATTTGGGGCGCAGGAATTACGCCAATTAAATTTGTGTTGCATTTATGGGCAACCCTTGGTGTTGTAATGACCTTGGCATAGAAACTCCCTGACCTAAAAGGAAATGCTTTTCAGAGGTTTTTCTTTTATTTTGAGGGGTGGGGGGGGGGGGGCAAAATATAAAATATAAAACGAAAAACTAATGATTGGGAGGAGCCTGTGAATTTCAGTATTGAGATATATTAACCCTCCTACTCTCAGTGACTCTTGGCAACATTTTCCAGTGAGTTGACCAACCATTTGAAACCATTCGACTGCCAAGGTTGTGTAAGGTGGCACGACTGTGCACAGAACTAACTGTGTACTGAGTACATGCATTCCCTCATGGTATCATATTGCAGGCTGACATAATTTATCTATCATTCAAAACCTCAGTGAATGGTATTGAATGGTCAGACAGCAAGAGGGTTAACATGCAAATTAAATGTTCATATACGTATGTACCTGTGTGACACATGTAATGTACAATCATCTTAACCTGTTAGTTGTGTTACAGGGGGGGGGACTGTTGTCATGATCACCAACCATGATCACAGCAGGCCTGTGGCTGTACATGAAATTATTAACTCTAACCCAGGCCACCACATCACAATAAATAATAACGACGGCGCCCTTTGTGATATGATGGCCAGCGCCAGTAAACTGGGATTTGGAGTTCATAATTCCGTGTACGGCCACAGGCCTGCTATGATCCGATGCCAGTCCCCCTTTTTAAAAAAAGGAAAAAAAGTATATGTAGATGTGCCTCATGGATGTTGACCATTGTATACTTGCAGTGTTCTCCACAGGATTTTTTTCCTCAAAACTCTGGGCTTTTTCTTGAACTAAAATTCTGAAGTTTGGGCTAAGCATGCTGAATTCAAAGGAGGTCTCAAAATTTGTTTATCATTTGTTTTAAAAGCAAAACTGAATGTACTAAGTCAATCTGGGGCATTCTAAATGGTTCTATCTTTTATTGTGTGAATCTGATCTGAAGTGTCCCCCCCCCCAAAAAAAACCCCATATATATAAATAAAATTTAAAAAATAATAAATAAATAATTTAAACAAATTATGACTATTTTTTTTGCGTATAGGTCGCAATTCGTGCGGATCGGCATGCAATTCACACATAATATCTCGATACGCTAGCTGGTGCATGAGGAGAACCCCCTACTGTGTGCCTTTATCCAGGTTCTAGTACGTCATAATGGGCTCCAGCTACTCCGTAGTCCAACCTTGATTTGCTTTAATCATGAGAGATCTATTCCTGACTCAATGAACAATTTGAGGTACATTTAATCAAAGACAGTTTGCCGTGTAATGCCCTCAACTCTTTTTTTGTTGTTGCTTCTGTTAACCAAGCGTGGTGGATTTGGCAATTACTTTATGTGTTGCACTCTGGTCAATAGTGATGACATTACAGGCTGAACATCAAATATTTTGGCCAACTATGAATTCTTTGAAGTGCGACATTCTCTGCAGTCAGTTAGACCATAGAGCAAGGTTAGACTTTTACACGAAATTGGGCCCCTGTCCAATTTTGTGTACTGAGTATGAAATTCTGTGTTGCTGTACTCAAATCCTAAGCCCTTTTGAATATTGCCTTTGGTATAACACTGCATTCATCATCCAGGGTTCTCCCCACCCCTAGTTCAGAGCTTGGTACAATCGTGAAGCTACATGTACAATCATGCATACACTAATTAGTATGTAATGAACACTCGTATATTAATGCCTTTACTGTTTAATCAGTCCATGTGCTGAAGTAAATTCTACTGCTGTAAATCTCAGTGTACAGATTCATGAAATGGTTGAACAATGTACAGTACATTAGGCTAGTACAAGATGTTAAAATTATTCATGTCATGCCCACCTGTCCATCATGTCCATAGTGAATTTCCCACATAGTAAAAGCACCTCTCAATTAACCCTGTGCATTTACAGTTACTTACTTTTGTAAACATGTAGTAACCATTTCTGAAATAGTTGGTTACACGCATAAATGTCCATTTCACACACAAGAAATTATAGAGTTTGAACAAAAATCATCTACGCGACCGCGCATGAGATCAAAGTCCACACAATAATTTTTTTTAAATACATTATCGGGACATATTTTCACGGCAAATTACAACATTTTATACTTTAATTTGGATATAATTACGAGAGTCTAATCAACAATTTGTGATTAATGAGCTTTCTTCAATTATAATCCTGTTCAAGGTCATGTCCAGAAGCAGCTTCCACTTTGATAGCCTTAATTGCAAGGCTGTGCCACGCCATCCCTTTGCCGAACAGTCCTCACACAAAGTCAAATTTTTAAGGTACTATACTACTACCTAATGTAGTACTGCCCAATAGTCCACTCATGGAGTTCGTGCGATGATACACACGCACACATTACTTGCCACAATTGTACTCTTCGGGTCTTACATTGTATGTTTTTGATTATTTTTTGATGGAAATCTTTCTAAAACGGGAGGGAGGCTATTTGATAATGTATAATTTTCCCGAAAAAAATAAGTAAATCATCAGCAGCCAATGGCGTACTGGGTTGCTCGACTTGTTATGATAGACATACATGTACTGACCAATCAGAGGGCACAGGCTTGAATTTGTAATGATGCTTTGACGTGGCCATGGCCAAATGTGTTTTGGGTTGTGGGTGGTGCTATCATTAGGTTGTGCAACCTGCAGCCAGCAGCATCCAGATACAGACTTCATATTTTTTGTAAAGACTAGAGCAGTAGACACACTTTTAAAATTATTATTACTATTTTCAATGTTATTTTGTTCATGATTTAAAAACTACTGTGACCTTTTCTAGCCACTTCACCATTGAACAAATTGTGGGGTCTTACTTCAGCTGCAGACAAGCTGGCTTCAAAGTTATTTTCAAGCGACTTCTGTGTTGGTTTGCCTAACTGCATACACGTTTTTATATTTTAATAGCAAATTAAGACACGTTTACAAAAGCTATTAACAAAACCGTAAAACTCGTAAATGAGCATGTGCGTCAAGGCTGTCATCCTAATGGACTCCATGGATGGAATCAGTGTCCTGTGTAGGCACGGAAGGTGCAATCGAGGCTACAACTTTGACTACATACAGCTGAAACGATTAATTTGAAAATCACCATACTACATGTACATGATACCCAAAGTACAGTCCAATGGCTCCTGCATGCTTGTTGATTGCATTTAATGTACACTACTTTTGTGGAAATATTTGCTTTCACGACCATACACTTGTGTATACAGTATGTTGTCCCTGTGTATGTAAGCATTCAGAAACTACACAATGCACTGCGTCTTACCCTCTACCTTTGCTGCAATACAGGCTCAATGCTTTACGGAGGCAAAATTCAGAGGCAATTGACTCAATGCCCCCATTGACCAGGTGCCCCCTTGAAACGTTCCCATTAGAAATTTACAATGGCCTCATAGAGGTGCCCTTCACAGAAGAGAAAACGCCTTGTGCCCTTTCCCTTTCAAAAATAAATCATTTTCTGCTTTCCCTTTCAAAAATAAATCATTTTCTGCTTGTCAATGTGCAGTTGTTGCACATGTACAATGATACATTTCCATGTATGCTTATCTTGTTTGTCTATAATAAAGTAGCTGCACCATGCATAGGAGCTGCATAAAAATAACAATTCCCAACTGGTTTCACATCACTATATTTAAAACAGTGATTAGGTCTAGTGCATACATGTATTTGTGCCAACATTTATACTGCACATTTGTTTCACTGAACAGAAGTTTTACAATTCTAACTTAATTGAGCATCTGGGTATTAATGACCCCCACTCAAGTTCAGGCGGTCAATTTTGCTGGAATGTTGGCTTTAAAATTCTATCACAGCTGGTCACTGCAATTGAACCCTTGTGCATGGAATGATTTGCTTCTCTTCGCCTTGGAGTACAAGTGGCATACATGGACTCTGTTTCCTAGCTGTGATGTAGCCAGCCTACCACCAACATTACATGTTATGTACATTATACTGTACAATAAACTTCCAGAAAGGTGAGAAACAAGTTTTTCAAATGAACAACGGCTTTGCAAGTCCACAACACTTGTTACAGAACATCTGTCATGCAACGTCTACTTGGTGATTTGTACGCTCCAAGTAACTTACTGTAACAATTTCCGTCAATTTTGATCTTCAATTTTAAAATCAAAACTATATATTGCAAAAAATACATTTTATCAGAGCTGTCTGGGGGTGTAAAACCTACAATGAACATGTGTACATTGCCTTGTGTCATCTCCCCTAATGTATACACTGATTTGTGCATGGGAGGCAGCCTGAATATGTTAGCAGTGAACAATGCATACAATTAGCTTTAATCAAGTAGAACATTTCAATGAAACGCCTGGTGTTACCGTGTAAACGGAGGCCACACAGGTTATGGCCTCTGCTGCCCTTATTGGTGCTTCCTTTCCATAGACTTTTCAAAGTTTTTTTAATGGAATGCCCTTTGCAAAATTAAAAACTGGCCTTGCCCTCTCAAAGATAAAGTTCATGATCAACGTGTTGGCTTAAAGGTATTGTACACTTTTGGTAACAGCTCAAAATCAGTGTCCACATTTTGTGTGATTAAACATATGCATGAACAAACAAACCTGTGAAAGTTTTGAGCTCAATTGGTCATCCAGGTCACGCGAAAAAGTGAAAAGAGATCTTATGTGTTTTCTGTGTATTCAAATTATCGCGCGCGATAATTACTATTGTTTTACTCGTTTCTCAGAAACGATAGCATTTTAGGCAGAAATATTTTAAGGAACCCTTTCTACCATTACTTACTATAAATCATGTAAGTTAAGTGTGAATCTGTGAACATTGTGTTTTTTCGATCTTACCAATAGTGTACAGGGCCTTTAAGCATGAAGTTTCCATTTTAAACCCTGAAAAAGGTGTTTTCATTAATTGCCATTAATATTTGATACTGTGGAAATTTTTTTGTTTACATCTGGATTATTTTGAGTCTGGATTTTTGTCTGATGACAAATAGCGGTTTAACCCTGGCATTACTGTGTGGTCCTTTCTCTATGCTCTTAGTTACAGCATAGAGAAGGTCCATTCTCTATGGTTACAGCAAGTCCACAAACCATTTGAAAGCATTCATCTGTATAAAATTGGCATACAGCATCTCACAAGAGTATCAGAACTAATAATCTGTACTGTAATTTGCATTTACCACATATGATATTTTTACAACAAATTGTTCAGCTGGAAAAAACGTATAATTACACTTTTAACCCTTCTGAGACCGTGGCAATCCACGTGGCTTAAATACCAAAATGCCCAGAGCAGCCAGCCACAAATGACCTCAAGATTTGCCTACTTCCATTCAACCAAAAAGGTCAGCGCAAAGGTCATTTCCAGCATTGGGATTTTCCAGTGTTTTTCGTGTTCACATACATGTATGTAGCGTCTACTTTATTTTTAAAAACCTTTAAAAAACACATGTTTTGTGTTATTTTTAAAGACTTTTCTGCAGAAAAAAAACTTGTGTCAATTTCGTGTTTGTTTAAATGACAATATTGGCAATGTGTGGTTGTATTTGATTAATTACTCATAATTATCAATTGATTATCCAATCAGGTACATGAACCTCAAAATAAAAAATGTGCACAGTGTAGTACATGTAGTACTGCCATAGTAACAGTGGCACATTAGTTTATGAAGAATTCAAAACGCAGGCACCTTCTCAATGTAAAATGAATGCAGGCCCGAACTACACGGAGGCCATGGCCTCCGTTGCCCTAGTCTTTGCCTTGGTGCTCCTTCAAAACTTTACCGTAGACTTTAAGATTTTCCAATGGAATTGCCCTTTACAAAATGAAAATGGCCCTGCCCTCTCCAAGATGAAATTCCAGGCCTGGAATGAGATTCATGCCACAGTCACCGTGCCTTATGCTACCGTGCCTCAATAAGTTTGAGGAACACCGTATCACTACGCATACATGGAAAAAAAAACGTTTTAGTTGAAGACCAAATTTAAGTTTTTGTTTAAAAAAGACAAATACTGGGCAGTTACTGGCGTTATTTAAGCTGGCTATCGCTTTACGTGCAGAAAATAATCTTTGTGTTCTCCCAATTTTAAAATGTACACAAATATGAACACACATTGTACCTTGATGTAATTGGTTCATACTTAGTACTTGACTTACACTAAGAACCAGTACTCAAAATTTACATTTGACCACAGGCTAGTGATCTTAGCCTTGGATCAGTAAACTCAGGACCAGCAAAGTCTGGCGGTCTTGTGCTTTTGTTCAAATGTCGACTTTCAGTCTGTTAATTATCTTTCAATTCTTTCGTGTATTGAAGAAAACTTAATGTAGGTATTTGCCAACCCCCCCCCCCAATTCTATTCTAGTCTTTAAAAAAAAATTGTTTCAGTAATTTTTGTAGCTTCAAGTCATGCGTTCTTGTGGGTTTTCCTCCCAAAGTCGAGCCCTGAGAACTATGATATAACTTGGTTGAGATTGTGCTATCGGATCCACATGGAATAACAAAACAAATAAAAACAACAAGAATAGTTCTAAGGCCAAACTTGACCAAGAATCATCTATTTTTCAAGTTCAGCAGGTTGCTGTAATAATACTGTATTAGTAATTTTCATGTCTGATCAAGTTTGCTATGGAGAGAAAAATTAACTAAACACCTCTGATGAGACCATTTAATACCTGTGTGTGAACTAAACTAGCACTTACTACTGCCTGATGGAGGTAATCCATTTAGAAACAGCCGAAACTTATTACGGACATTATCTTATTCAATTAATAATATATACAACTGTTTGTTGTTTCAGCCCAACTTTAGTGTTTATATGTTTACTATGTTTTATCATATTTTTGATAAGGAAAAAGACCCCTAGTTTTTCTGACACCTCCTGATGAGCAAATGGAAAATTTAAAAGCTGCATAATTAACATTTACACAGACCTTGGATGCCTCTACCTCCATGCACAGACAGTGCATAGCCTAGCCAGGTCAAGATCATGTCCTTTGGCTTTAAAATAGTAATCCAGATATATCATGCACCGACTGTAGTGTTGTGCTTGTTCGTTGTTGACAATATCAGGGAAGCCAGGAAGAGACCGTACTACACAATTATATTGCCATAGTGCACTTTATTGAACCGCTAGTGTGCTAGTGTCTTCAGTAATTGGACTGCCACCATTAACATGTAACACAACCATGCATGCAACCATGGCCGGCAATTTATATGGTACCCACCTTCACATTCATCACTTCCATTAACACACAAACACACACTGGAGTTCATTGGTCTAGGATTTTATTTAGCCAAAATCTTACCTGTAAATCTATAGAATTATTTCCTAATTGGTTAACATTCGGCAAGGAACCTCCTCTGTAGGCCCCTAACGTTGGAGCAAGCTGTAAATGGTGAGATTTATGTCCTATATGGCTGTGTGGTTGTTGCTGAAAGGAAGAAAAACACAATTTGTATAAACGCACGGTAACTATACGAACGATATAGCGACTGCTTTCCACAGAAACACATGTAATCGTAATGGAGGAAGCCACACAGAGACAGTCTCGCTCCGCCTAACATTTCCCACATTTTAATCCGCAGAAACATTTTTAGAGACCACAAGAAACTTACCCGGATACATTTGAAACCTCTTTCATAATCTGATCAAAAGCAGCCGTTTCTTCGGCCTGCTTTTGGTTGTGAAGGGCTATTTTCTCGGCAAATTTCCGCGGGCTCGTCATTTTGGAACGTAAAGCCTGGATGGCTACTATAAAATTTTAGAAAGCAGAGAGTGTGTTGTCATTTAGCCATCGCGGGGGGTCAGTTATACACCAATCAACGGCTGCCATATTGTCCATGTGATTTCAGGGGTTGAAGATGGTGAAAAAAAACATACACATTGCGCATCATAAAAAATCAACATGTTTTCTATTTTTATGAAGGCAATCATTAGTAATATTATTATTTATAACAAACACTATATTTCATTAGTTAATACAGCCCAGACAGACAATTTATAGCAAGAAGCAATTTTGAAAAGAGGGATGTTAAATTATCGCGTTTAGTCCATAATAATGTTATAGAGCATAGAGCTACCTCTAGTCCTACCCACCATAAGGGCAAGGATGCTACCATAGTACTAGGTACTACCACAGTACCAGCCTATGTAGTTTGCTCCAGATCCACCATCCATAGGGTCTATCCCAGGAAAATGTAGGCCTATCTCTATTTTTGTAAAATGCGTATTGAGGGTTGAAATCTGTATGTAATTGTACTTGGCAACATAGAATAAACGTACATTGACTGATTTAAGCCCAAGAAGGGTGGATGGCTCGTGTAGCCCCGCCCACCCCCCTGCGGCAGTGTACCACCATGGAGGAAGAGTCTATTTCTTCCTCCATAGTATACCACCCCTCATCATCACGTCCCAAAAAGATGAGTATTCCATAGCCCTACTAATTAACTATTCAGAATTGCACTGTGTCATTTATCTGCGTTTTCACAATGGTAGATCTTATTTTCAGTCCTCTGAACTGACTCAGAAGATTGTCCCTTTAAAAAACCGAAGACCACAAACAGCTGACCACAAAGGTGCCAAGCAGGAGCAATCTACAAACCACAGTTATATTATAATTATTTAAAAAAATATATATAGCAGTGCGGCCTTTTGCACAATGTGGATGAATACTGCTTGTTTAGGAGTAGGATTGGATTTTAACAACAGCAAAAAAACATTTAGCAAATAAGGCTGCTAGAAATCTATATTTCTGCTTAACAATTTTTCTGCTTAACAATAACAATAAAAAAGCCTCCTTTTTTCAGTCAGTCAAAAATGTTAACCTGCTAGCATTAATCGCGCCCCCGCACGGTGGGACTTGGAACAAGCCTCTTGTTGTTGTTTTATTACAGTAGTCGGGTTCCAAAGTAATATGTGTTGGTTATCATTGTGAAGTCCCTTGTGCACGTAAGACACCATACAGCAAATTCACAAACGAAATGTTTACGTTAAAACATATGGTGTGGGGCAGTTAGGGCAGTTAGTGCAGTCAGTCACTTCTCGCCTTGGCGGTCAGCTGCTCGTCAATCAATGAGCGCAGTAAAAATAATTATCGATGAATGCTTTTACTTAATTATAAGCACCATTAGTGCACGATCTCTGAATGTAAACATAGTGAAGGGAAAGTACCACCAGAGTGACGAGGGCTACTGACTGTTTGGTTCCTTCTTCCGATCCGAAGTACTTCAGCACTGCAGAACTGCCGCACTCCTTTATAAATTATATCACGTGTCTGGTGGTGTTTCGTGCTACAACTGCTGTGACAGTGTGGGAGTGTGAAGCTCGGTAATTCAGGTCAGCCAAAAATGATATTGTTTTAAAAAGCAATACCGTATGTTACGGAGGTTTTATTGAATCGGACTTGGCAAACAGTTTAAATTCTATCAAACTATCATGCTATCTATGAGTAAAGAATAGTAATATTGTCCTCGACCTGGTATTGTAAACAATTAACTGGGCTTGGGCGCTGCACTACTCCTCTTGTTGAAATTTTGACTTCAACCATTTATGGAGGATTCCATGCTTCAACGGTGGCGCTTAGTAACACAAGGGCTCCAGGCAAAGGTTTGTGTCTACCCCTTGATTCAGCAATTCGCTATGATTTTCCGCACATTCGCTTCCAAAAAATTCCCAAATGATGAAAAAGACAAGATAAAATAGCTCGAATATTGCATACTTACTGAACCTACATGTACTAACTAGTCCTCTCATTATGTCATTATTTTAATTGTACTCATTTGTCTGTTTTTCTCTTCATCATATCTCTTTCAGGTGTTTTTTTTTCAACATGGACCCAATCAACTGGAACCAACTCCCTGATACAGCTGTCATCAACATCTTTTCCTATTTGCTTCACAAAGACAGAGCCCAGGCATCTTCAACATGCAAACGCTGGCGAGATTGTTACTTCCACCCATCTTTCTGGCGCCAAATGGACATCAGACTGTCCGTCAAAGTTGGATGTGAACCAGCACGGTCTATTCTCGAAAAATGCGGCAAATTTGTTCATGAGTTGACTCTTACCGTTCGTCTGCCGGATCATGGGATTAGTTGTGGCCGGCGTTACGACAGGGCATTAGACAGTCTCCCTTCGTCCACAACCTCGGAGGGGAAATCGTATGAAATGCGGCCAGATGACTTGCCAAAGTACAAGGCATTATACCAGGAGATACCAAAGACTCTGGATGGCCTGAAAGGAAATCAAGGATTAGAGAAACTGATTTTCGTTCTGTTCCCGCAGGATGAGGATTGTAAATGTACACTGGCTCCTGATGAGGATTTTGATTCTAAGTGAGTTCAGCTAATAATAGTAAAAGTTAAGGGTGCACCCCACTAAATAAACTCTCATAGCATTCAGTGCAAAATGTTGAATATTCAAAAATACACGAAAAATACTTAGAAGTCTCACAGCTTTTTACAGTAAAGGGAAAATTATTCATTGACTCTTGAACTTTTATTCTCTGCTCAATTTGATATGGGGAGTCCCTGGGCCCGTCTAGTTATTCTCCCTCCAAATAAAAACACCCTTACACAGGTGTAATTTTCAAAACGTCCGAGCAATGTCCCTAGACCTCTCAGCAAATAGGAACATCTATTTCAGGGCCTATGTCATCCAAAATACCTCAAGTTGGAAGTCGACAACCCCAGGTCACAATTTGGATTTCTTTTTGGCACTGAACCACTTTTTGGGGGCTCTCAAATCTGTCTAATATAGAATATTTGGAGGGCCTGCAAAAAATTAATGAAGTTGATGCTCTATTTTCTCCTTATTCGGTGGGGTGCACCCTTAATGGCCTGATGTTTTGACCCTAGCATAGTCTTTCTTGACGGCTAAGAGAAAGACACTGCTAGGGTGGAAACGTCAGGCCATTAACTATTTTTTGTACTCTTACTATAGACGATGTGATCTGTGACATCTTGTAGCTTGTTGTGGCCGAGCGGTTAAGAACACCGAACTCAAGCTCTGGTGCTTCTGTTCAGCAGAGTGTGGGTTCGAGTCCCGGTCGTGACACTTGTGTCCCTGAGCAAGACACTTAACTATAACTGCTTCTCTCCACCCAGGGGTAAAATGGCTACCTGTGAGGGCAGAGATGGTTCTTGTGATTGATTTAGCTTAGTAGCGCATATTTGTAGCACAGGCTGTATACTCCCCAGGGAGCTGAGATGGTTTAAGGAATGAAACTAATGGCCCAGTGACCAGGGGTAATAAGTGTGAAGCGCTTTGAGACGCCCTTCGGGTGTGTAAAGTGCTATATAAAAAACCTCCATATCATTATTATTATTATTATTATTATGTTTACAAAAGAGCCACAGAGCCTGGACTTCCGGCGGGCACATTTTGTACACAGCTCAATGGAAGAATACAACAAATCTTATGTTTTATGGAGATCACACTGTCTGATTTTCCTCAACTTTTGATATGAAAAAAGGGGGGACATCTCAAAAGCTGTACAGCTCTTGCTTTTGTAAATTTTGAATTTATGTGAAAATTATGACACAAAATATAAATTTTCCCATTGAGCCTGTGTAGCATCTTGCCCGTCAGGAATAGCATTATAATGTACGAGGTCACCACTCTGTAAACAAATGTAACATGGTCTATAGGTCCTTTTGGTTGGTAAACAGTTTGCAAAACAACTAATTCTGTTTTCTCATTGAGTTCAGTTAAGAGACGTCTGTATTTCAATTTCATTTGGTGCTGATGAATCTTTTTAATGTGTGCATAAATTTGGGTACCACATGATAATGCAATGATTTGTGAGTTTGTGAAGAAATGGTCATACGTGTCGGCATTGAAAATTAAATTTAAAGTAGAAGTAAAGGCAATAAGATCCCAGCAACATGGTTCAGATACCTATAACTATTTTGCAATGAAATTTGAAACATTTGGCCATTCTGACAAACTAATAATCTCTGTTTCTAAATTTGTTTTTTTTCTGTAGGGTAACAAAAAGCTTAATGACTGTTGTCTTGGGAACAACAAAGCTCAAGTACCTCGCACTGGGGCACGGCGTCAGTGCTTCCTCCCAACCCCAGTTCCTGAAAGAGCTCGCCGAGAAGTTTGCCAAACAGCTTCAGGTCCTCCACCTACCAACATTCCAGGGGACTCCAGAGATCTTGCCAGCAGACGACACAACCCTCTTGGCAAATCTGTCTCGGTTTAATGCCTTGTCCGTACTAACCCTCAACATGTCCTTCATCACGGACAGGCTACTGCAGAAGCTCTCAACCGGCGAGCCATCCAGTCTTCGACAACTCAACATGGTCACAGGTCTCGGCGATGACGCCATCGCGTGGTCCACCGATGCATCCTGGGGAAAGCTGTCGCGTCTTTGTCCAGACGTTCAAGTCGCCGCGTCGGTGGTCATCACCGACGATTGTACAATGGACAATCTCAGCGACAAACTTTTGCCGAGCATTCCGCTATCATCACTTAGAGTTCTCATATGCTATCCCACCTCTCTGAAGGCGGAGTTAATCGACACCGTTGCCAAGAATTATCATTCCGTGCTGAAGAAGCTGGAGCTGCATTCGGACAGAGCAGTTCCACTGTTTGGTGATGACACGGAGGAAGATCCTCTGGTGATGCTCTGCTGGAAATGCAAGAAGTTGAAACATCTCGTTGTCTCAGGTATGCCAAAAGAGCAACATTTAAAAATGGAATACAAATTTAAGGTATCAAGCATTAAATGGATGATACAACAATCTACTCAAAAAAGTTACTTTAAAAAAATACAAAATAATAAACCACAATGGAAACTGCAAATCAGTTTTAAGGTGAACAAAGAGAAAATGACTAGGACAGGATTTGAACTAGTGACCTCCAGGTTTAAGTGCTGGTGCTCTACCAATTGAGCTATCCCTGACAACATGGCTAGATAGCACGGTTGATGAAGCACCGGTACATAAACCTGGAAGTGGCAGGTTCAAACCCTGTTCTACTCAATATTTCTTTGTTCATCCAAAAATTGAATGAAAAAATTAAGAATCTTTAAAAGTTGTTCTACCCGACCTTTTCATTTTGGTTTATTGTAATGCATGTAAACAAAAGTACCTCCTTAAAATTGCATTCAATAAGTTAGCGGTTATTTTTGTGGTGATTTTTTCAGGATACAAACTGTTGGCCTGCAACATGGAGGCAGTAGCTCTACTACGAGGACCAAGTCTAGCCGTCTTCGAGGTTGAGAACGACCTCATCTGTCACGACTGCGAGATACTCAACGATGAAACACCTACCTCTTATGACAGTCTGAGTTCCGAGAATGCGGGGAGCTTCACCTCCTCATAGAAGAGAAGATACGAGACGTGAGCAAGAGCCTGAAACGACCTTGGAGACCCGTGGAGAGAAAACGCATGACGAGGCAGAAATTCCTCTCACATGATCTGCATCTTGGTGTTGATCTTTGAAAAAGTTATGGATACGTGGGAGCGATTTCACAAAGAGTTAAAAGCCCGGTTCATACTTCATGCAAAAGTGAATGCGAAGCAAATTCTGTGATGGAAACAATCTTGTATTGTTGTTTTCCAATTGTGACAACAGGAAAATTCTTTTTTTGCAATTTGTGTGATGTGTGAACAGGGCCATATTTCATGCTTAGCAGAAAAAGGTTACCAGCCAAACTACCATGTTACATGTACAATTTGCGACTGGTATCCTGCTCATTTTTGCTAAGCTAAACATTGTTAAGCAATATTCTCTGCTTAAGCAGCTCTATGAAATTGGGCCCTGGGCTTGAAGATTGATCTTAACTGTATACCAATTTTAAGTGCTAAGCAAACTGTGATGTCACAAATCGAATCGTTATGGTGATATTGGCAACTCATCTTAAGATGATTCCAGGTGCTTTTTGTATTCGAGCCCAGGCATGTCAGGGCTTTATTTCTCAAAACACTAAATTATTCTAAAGATGTGTTTTCAATGGACCTGTGTAAATTCACATGTTTACAAAAGAGCCACAGAGCCTGGACTTCCAGCAGGCCTGATGTGTACCCAGCCCAACGGAAGAACAAACAATATAATGATATCAGTGGAGATTGCTCTGTCTGATTTTTTTAGGAACTTTTAATCTGAAGATAGGGGGTCACATCTCAGAAACAGGACTAGGTAGTCTCTTAATTTCCCAACCTACTCCCAGGCAGTAGGAAAAAAGTAGTGGGGTAGGCTCTAAGAATAAATTCTACACAGCAAAGTAGATATATGTATCATCACGTGATGTTGCCGCACACTGAATGTAAAAAAAAGTGCTAGGCACTTTTAATCAAAGCAATGTTATCTATGTGGCATTTTGGGTAGAAAGCTGTTTCTGCTAAGCAAACTTTTTCTGTGCTTAGCAGCTTTATAAAAATGATTCATCTTAAAGATGATGTAGCCACTGCCTAATGGATTGATATTAGTTGCTTAGTATACAAACATTGACTGCTCCAAGTGCTATAGTTAAGAATGTGACTCCCGAGGTGATCCCCAGACCGCTGTATTTTCCCGATTCGACTAGACCGCTCGGGTATCACCAAGGAAGTCATAGTTTTAATCATAGCATGAGTAAAATCAGTCAATGTGTTGGATAACACTCCTAGATTCTGCCTAGACGTCTAGGTACCAAAAAGCTGTCGTTGCTACAGGTACATGTGTAGTATGTTGGTTGCTACAGGTATAGTACATCGGTTCCTATAGGTATAGTTCGTTGGTTGCTACAGGTATAGTACATCGGTTCCTATAGATATAGTTCGTTGGTTGCTACAGGTATAGTACATTGGTTCCTATAGGTGAAGTACATTGGTTGCTACAGGTATAGTACATTGGTTTCTACAGATATAGTTTATTGGTTGCTACAGGTATAGTACATTGGTTCCTATAGGTGAAGTACATTGGTTGCTACTGGTATAGTACGTTGGTTTCTACAGATAAAGTTCACTACAGGTACAGTACATTGGTTTCTACAGATATAGTTTATTGGTTGCTACAGGTATAGTACATTGGTTCCCATAATAAATTGGTTCCAACAGGTATAGCACCTTGGTTGCTACGGGTATAGTGCATTGCATTCCCACAGCTTTCTGTTGCGCAGGGACCTTTCAAATCAACTGTTTTCTTTGTGCGTATTTTTTTTTTTTTTTTTTTTTTTTTTTTTTTTCAGAGCTCTTATTGTGGTTCTTAAATATATGCATAAATAGGTATTTGTAAGAGGTTAGTTGCTACACAATAAAAGTTGAAGAGCCTGAGGAGTGAGCCCCTTGAACATGAGCAGAGCATTATAAAAAGATTTTGAGTAAAGAAAAATCACAAATTCTGACGATTTGTACTGTTTTTTTGTTGTTAAAGGTATTTATTAATGGAAATAACAGTGTGATGACCTGGTCTTCACTGCGTGGTTATTACTTTGGTTGGTGGCTGGCCGCTGTTTTAATGGACCCCTCCTTCAGCTCGGTGTTTTAACGGCGGTCACCCACCAACCCAGTCATTACCACGCCATGAAGACCGGGGCTTCACACTGTCATTCCCTTAAATCAAACATAAATTTCATTCAAGTACCAATGCAAATTTTCACACATTTTTTCCTTGTGAAAATGCCACTCATCGTGTGTCATATAATGCACCTGGAACATGGTAAGTGCTTTATATTGATGTTACTTAAAGTAACTTACTTTATAACATTGTGGTGCAAGATATTTATACGCCCTTTGCAAATAAACGATTTACGATTACGGTTTGTTATTTATTTCAAAACAAAATTTAAATCTTATATTTATTTGTTAATTTGCATTAAATAGTGAGAAATGCACACAAAGATGTTACTGGTATTAGGTATATTTAACTGTAGGCCTATTATTTTGTCAGAGTACGTAAAAAAAAAAGATTATTTCTGTGTGTTTTAACTTTGAAAAAATTCATAGTTGTAACCAATTATTAAGTATTGTAATAAAAAAAGCTTTCAGTTGTGTTTTTGAAAACGATTTTGCCCAGGTTTGTCTTAATTTTTTCACAAATTTTGTTGCCAATAATTAATTACATTTTTGCAAATAGTCAATCAATCAATCAATGGTAACATTTATATGGCACCATTCCAGCAGTCGTTGCTCATCAAGTTATACAGTCAGCTGTTGTAAACAGGAGAGCTTTACCCTCGGAGAAGCGGCCCTTTTGTATAACGCGTGTTCTCCAGGTGGAGGATTTTTATCACCACTCAGTTTTGTAGGTCAATGACCCCCCTCCTGCAAGCCCAAAGCATTTTAATCCCCACAGGGCTTTTGTCTGGGCCAGCAGTGTGTGTTATTTACGACCTGTTTTAGCTCTGGGCGGCACAGGGTTGACACAAAGAGATAATGGCACAAGGAGTTGGCTCACCAAGAAATCCAGTTACAATTCCCAAGGGCATTGCTGTCCCTTGGGACTGCTGTCATTCATTACTCCTTACTCGGCAGTGGTTATAGCCTGGCCAATGGGAGTCTGCAGGCTTGTGGTGTATACAAGGGGTGAGGGTTACAGAAAATCTTGGCTTTTTTGGCCCATTGAAAAAAAACGTTGCTTCCCTGAGGGTTTAATAAAATTATTGAGGAGAAAAGTTTGTGTACAAGTCACCCGCACATTAGAAATATAAGACATGAACCCCACACAGTGGCATAACTTTGGGGGCAGCGGAATGTGCTCCTCCCACAATTGATTGTGCCCCCTCCATCCCCATTTGAAATCTGGACTTTCAAAATTCAAATTACCTGATTCAAATGTTTACATTTAAAGGAACATTACAGAATTGGTTTTTGCTAACAAAACAATTGCTGGCAGTGTAAGCACTTTGTGTAATCCACCATATACGTAAACTGACAAACCTGTAGAAGTTTGAGATCGATCGGCCATCAGGGTCACGAGAAAATAGTGAAAAACCGATTACACATTTGCATGAAATCATATAGATTCAACAAATGAATAAAACGCTCACTGAGCGATAAACTCCAATCGGAAAATTAGTTTCTTTATTTCTCATCAAATATGGCATTTCAGACAGAAATATTTCAAGGGATGTTTTCTACTATCATCATCATTAGACCGTATAAGTTTTTTATGTAAATCTGTGATCAAAAAGTATATTTTGCAAGTTTTTTTCTTACCAATTATGTTCCTTTAACAAGCTTTTATAAAGTATTTTTCTATGTTTAATTTTGTTTTCTCTATTTACTCGCAGATATTGTGTTTACTTTTACCCCTTGTGACCCGCCCCCCACCAAAAAAAAGTTTCGATTTTGCCACTGACTACATAATCCCGTTCCCCACTGGAAAAAAAATCACAAATGCCTCTAAACATGTTACGCCAGCTGGTAATGAGGTCGAGCGCCCTCTGTTGATCACCCAGGGGCCGGAAATCAGCATCATCGGGGGAAATCCAAAGCATATAGGTGATGGAGGAACTTCTGTGAAAATGTTACAGAACGTGCATGTAAGTTTTATATATTTAAATAATCATTGTCATTTTGAGTAACAGGTGCATTAGGTACGTGGATCAGACATTGATTCATGTGGTCTGAGGCTCAAGGGAAATTAAACTTTAAATCATCATATCAATCATGACGTTATCTTAAAATATTATTATTAATTAGACCCAGTAACTGGGGCGCTGTACTCCTTTTTCAAAATTTTGACATTATCTGTCGTACTAGCGCCCCAGCGAAACCTACCAAAAATATGGGGAAGTGCAATATTTTCATAAAAAATCAGAGATGTCACACCAAAAATGCCCCAGAATGACGGAAATACCCAACGAATTACCTTCAAAACTGCCAACTGGCCTCTCCATATGTTTAAGATGTAACACCAGGCATGAAATTGTACTCACGGAAATTTGTCCGGCTAAAAAAGGATGATTTTTGAGACATTCCCGGTTTCCGTTGATCATGTCCAGCCATCGTTTTCATGGCTACCCTGCGGGGGTCCTACTAAAAGCCGACAACACGCCGACAACAAGTCCAGAGTGCCGACAACACGCCGACAACAAGTTTCAGATACCTTAAAACTAGCAAATAAACCAAGGATTTATTAGAAATATGTGTACTGTGTAATATTAACAAAAATGCAATGGCATAACTTCACGAAAAGTCCGAATTTTTAACCAGAAAAAAACACGAAAATACACGGAGTGTGGTCGGACGCCATCTTGGCCTAAAAACCGTGTTTCGACCATTCCATTATGATACAGGTAAAATGTATTTAGCGCTTACAAAACAACAGAGGGCGGGCGTCATCCCACGGCTTATTATTGCTATTGGCATAATAATTACTAGGCCATCACTACACCCCCGGATGTGTTACCCCCGTATCATAATGGAAAGGTCGAAACACGGTTTTTAGGCCAAGTTGGCGTCCGACCGCACTCCGTGTATTTTCGTGTTTTTTCTGGTTAAAAATTCGGACTTTTCGTGAAGTTATGCCATCACATATTTGTTAATATTACATAGTACACATATTTCTAATAAATCCTTGGTTTATTTGCTGGTTTTAAGGTATCTGAAACTTGTTGTCGGCGTGTTGTCGGCACTCTGGACTTGTTGTCGGCGTGTTGTCGGCTTTTAGTAGGACCCCCGCAGGGTAGCCATGAAAACGATGGCTGGACATGATCAACGGAAACCGGGAATGTCTCAAAAATCATCCTTTTTTAGCCGGACAAATTTCCGCGAGTACAATTTCATGCCTGGTGTTACATCTTAAACATATGGAGAGGCCAGTTGGCAGTTTTGAAGGGAATTCGTTGGGTATTTCCGTCATTCTGGGGCATTTTTGGTGTGACATCTCTGATTTTTTATGAAAATATTGCACTTCCCCATATTTTTGGTAGGTTTCGCTGGGGCGCTAGTACGACAGATAATGTCAAAATTTTGAAAAAGGAGTACAGCGCCCCAGTTACTGGGTCTAATTATTAATATAGTACTGGCTTATGGTTAGACCCAGTAACTGGGGCGCTGTATTCCTTTTTCGAAATTTTGACATTATCTGTCATACTAGCGCCCCAGAAGAAGTCAGATATCGTTCCAAGAAGTCAGATAACAACGATGGCTGGACATGATCAACGGAAACCGGGAATGTCTCAAAAACCATCATTTTTTAGCCGGACAAATTTCTGTGAATACAATTTCATGCCTGGTGTTACATCTTAAACATATGGAGAGGCCAGTTGGCAGTTTTGAAGGTAATTCGTTGGGTATTTCCGTCATTTGGGGGCATTTTTGGTGTGATATCTATGATTTTTTATGAAAATGTTGCACTTCCTCAGACTATGGGCAGCTTTCGCTGGGGCGCTAGTATGACAGATAATGTCAAAATTTCGAAAAAGGAATACAGCGCCCCAGTCACTGGGTCTAGCTTGTGGTGCGGTATGCCGATAACGTTAATCAAAACGGGACCGACTGACTCTGGCAGTCTGGGACACGTTTTACTTTCAGTTTCATTAACCTGGGGGTAACATTGGAGGAACCTTAATCTACGTACGATAGTAGCACCGCACTAACTATGGACTTGTAATACTTGTTCTACAGTAGCACTAAGTTAAGTTGTAAAATTATATAGCAATAATATCCCGATAGTGGAGTTTGTGTGCAGTACCGAACAGATACAGATACAGACAAGTACCTACGCTACAGCAGCAGCCCTGGCAATGACACCGACAGAGAGAGTGAGATATAATTAGGAACCGACATATGAAGCCCAATTCCGAGCCACAACCATGCATGTTACAATGGCGTGGTTGTGTGGCTTCATACAAATGAAGCCACAACCACGGTTCATACCTATGAAGCCAACCTTGGAAAAGTGTGCGTGATTGTGGCTTCATACATATGAAGCCACAACCACGAGACGGTCAGGGTTACTGGATAGGGAGGGGGAGGGGGTGAGGGTGAGGGTTTGGGGTTGGGTGAGGGTTAGGGATAGGGTTAGGGTTAGGGTTAGGGGTAGGGGTAGGGGTTGGGGTTAGGGGTTGGGGTAGGGGTAGGGTGAGGGGTAGGGTGAGGGGTTGGGTTAGGAGAAGGGTTAGGTGTAGGGTAGGGTTAGGGTGAGGGTGGTGAACACTCCCCCCCCTTTCACCATGGAAGAACCCAACCAAGTAATAAACGAGCATGGTTGTGCCATAGAAAAAAGCGAGGAATTGGGCTTCATACGTCGTGACGCGTATGCCTCGAGAGAGTGCCAAGAGGAAAAGACTCGGGACCAAGAATAAGATGACTCGGATCGAGTTGACTTCGGACCGAGTTGACCATAATCCCTTACAAACCATCACACAACTGCATGAACCATTGTGGACCATTACTTGGTGTCTTCATTGGGCCTTTGATTTATTTTGGCTACGTGAACTAAATGCAAGGGTGTTGGAGCTTGGACTACATGCCAGAATTAAGGTTCATACTTCATGGGAATGCGTATGCGAAGCAAATTTCACAGGGCTGTTTTCGTTGCGAATAGTTGGCACATTCGTTGTTGAGCACATCTCAACTGCTGCGAATATATGACGTCAAAATTCTCTTCGCATTCGCATTCGCAGGAAGTATGAACCGGGCTTTAGTGTGAGGATTCATGTGAAATAAACAATTTGTTTATCCTTCCAGGCCAAGAAGGACAAGAGGAGAGTACCAAACTCATAATATCAATCGATGTGATCCTGAGAGGGTAGATTGAAACCCATATGAGTGCTGTAAGTCATTTTTAAGCAGTGCAAGAAAGTTTTGTCAAATTTCAGAATTTTCTGAATTTTCCCAAGTCATTCATTCTACATGTGTTTTAGCCAGTTTGCTTTAGGATTAAAAACCCTTTTCCTTTTTTCCCCTTTTCTCGTTCAAGATTTTTGTCAGTCAAAAGGGAATTTTTTTTCCCCTAGCCATTCATTGTTTTGTTTTGTCAATGAAACTTAGTTTGGACAACCATATAAAGATTTTTCTCTCAGACATTTACACGGCTAGTGGCTCAGACTTTTGTGACGGTCGTGTTTCTGAAGCACAATCAGACCGCTGGAATGCCAATTAATGGCTGTTCATCGACCCATTTTCGGTCAAACAGTAAAGATTAGATTGAGATTTTTGTATTTGGCCAGTGGATGTCAAGTTTCTATGTTTTTAACGTGGACACTAAAATCTAAATCTAAATCTAAATCTAAATCTAAATCTAAATCTAAATCTAAATCTAAATCTAAATCTAAATCTAAATCTAAATCTAAATCTAAATCTAAATCTAAATCTAAATCTAAATCTAAATCTAAATCTAAATCTAAATCTAAATCTAAATCTAAATCTAAATCTAAATCTAAATCTAAATCTAAATCTAAATCTAAATCTAAATCTAAATCTAAATCTAAATCTAAATCTAAATCTAAATCTAAATCTAAATCTAAATCTAAATCTAAATCTAAATCTAAAGCATCCTTGAGAGAGATGAAAGACCTCAGAACAATGCAGTATAATACATCTTTACAAAATCTTGGCTGGTATGTGGAAGGAACAACAGGGCTTCTATAAAGGCATTAGGCACAAATCCATGTGAAAAGTTAATCTGTTCATTTGTTTGCAGTGCCTTTTTCCTGGGGACACCAAACCCAGACCCTCCATGGACTCCAGAAAACAGTTGCTCGGCTAACTGTGAGTCACACCTAAAGATTATAGAGAGACTATGACTTTTGCAAAGTTTCGGTAAAGTTTGACCCTGACTTTTTGTACCCTTCCAGAATATATTTCCCAGACGGGTACTCCTGAACAGCCACCGTGCAAGCTGTCATGGGTCAGTTTTGCTGCAAGAAGTCAGGGTACCAGGAGAGGGAGGACGGTGACGTCAATGTACCGACTGTCTCAACGCTGAAGGCTGTAGTGTCTCTGTTGGTTATCTTTGCTGTGTATGTAGGGGTACAAGTCGTCAGCCTTGCGTACCCTGTTCTCCTGCCAGCAGGTGCGTAACTGTCTCGACAAAAGAAATGTAACAAAACCATCTCAGGGCTCAAATTTGGAGGGGAAAAAGCACAAGACTACTGACCACAGGGCTGGTATCTCAAAGTGTTAACTGAAAGATATTTATCAGACTGAAAGTGAACATTTGAACAAAAAATATGGTTTTTGAGGGATCAATGTGTATTTGGTTTTCAGTAACACCATGTATATATATATCTACTTTGCTGTGTAGATTTTTGCTCTTTAAAGAACTTGTTTTGCTATTTGTTCTTCTGCCGCGGAGTAGATTTTCGGAATTCAGGAGACTTCTCAGTTTTGAAAAGAACTGTCCTGCTTATTTTCAAGGGGCGAGAAGACGATGACCAGGGGGAACGGAGGCAATTGCCTCTCTGTTGCCTCCGTGAAGTACCAGGCCTATTAGTTCATCATTTCTTTCTACCCCTTAAGGTCTTAGATGCTACCAGAACTACACGAGCCCCTGTGACATCCACATCGTGTCTCAGAATGCTTGTCAGGTGGACTGCATAGAATTCAGTGATACTGAGGTAAGAATACGACAGTGTTGTACGCCTTTTGGGCAAGATCTGTCTCCCATCCTATCATTTCTCTCGAATGTTGAGCTGACCAAGTTTTGAACTTTTGACTTTGTTAGGCGTGACGCTCTTCCTATTTCAAAAATAATAAAAACATCATTATTATTAGACTATTTTGGTTGTGGCGTTTCAAGTGGTGTGGCATGTCGTGGCTGAGCTATCTAGCACACTGACCTCAAGCTCTGGTGTTTCTGATCAGCAGAGTCTGGGTTTGATTCCCAGTCTTGACACTTGTGCCCTTTAAAGCAAGACTCTTTCCCATTCTTGCTTTGTCTTTCGGATGGGACGTAGAGCCGTAGGTCCCTTGTGTTGTGTGATGCATGTAAAAAGAACCCAGTTCACATATCGTTAAGAGAAGGGGTTCGTCTCGATGGCTCTGCATTGAGTTTGCACCATCGCACCTTGTAAACTGCTTTGGGACACCCTTCGGGTGTGAAAAGCGCTATATAACAATTGTGTATTATTACTAGTACTTAAATGAGACCAAGGGACCCTGAAAAGTGACTAGCACTGTGACCTGTAGGCCTGAAGATCTCTGTAGAGGTGTGCCATAAACCAATACCCATACACTTCCATTCAAAGACTCAAATCTCAATAATAATAATACACAGTTCTTTTCTATCTCTTCTACTTTTTGAATCTATTTTGTACAAAACTCTTGTTGTATTTTGAACACAATTCTGCCTTTGGCTGCGATGTGTGAATGGTTTTAATAAACCAATAATAATAAAAAATCTTTCATTTTTGTTTGTTTCACAGCAAGGCATCTTAACAGGTCTGACTCTCACCGCTGTTTACGTCGTCGCTGGTATCCCGCTGGCTAAGGCTACTGGGGTCGGTTCCCGCGTTCCGGTTCTGGCAATCGGTCAGCTCATCCTGGTGGGCATGGCGATGTTGACCGCGTTCAGCAGTAGTTTCCTTATTATGTGGCTGGCCAGGCTGGGTGCTGGCCTCAGCGAGGTAAACTGAGATTTATTGTTGTTTAAAGTACTGGAGGAAACTTATGTACCGCTTTACTTAACCATAAATAGTTTCTTCTTGAATGAAGGAGTGGTTCTGAGATGAGATGAAACCGTGGGTTCAGCTTTTCAACTACTTTTCTCTGAAGTCCCCAGGAGAAAACAAAGAGCAGAGCCCAATTTCATAGAGTTGCTCAGCAATTAACAATTTGCCGTTTAGCAAAATTGAGCAGGGCACCAGTCACAAATGGTACAAGTGACATAGTATTATGGCTGGTAACCTTATTCTGGTAAGCATAGTTTTCTTGTGCTTAGCTACTTTTGGTGCTTAAGCAGCACTTTGAAATTGGGCCCTCGACACGCTGTTTGAAACATCAAGACCTTTTATTTGTATTTCAGTCGTAGAGTTAGTCTCAACTGCCTGCTTTATTATTGTTTGTTTTTAGGACATAGGAACAAGTTCAGCTCACATTGTACTATATGTTTTATTCCAATGCACAGCTACAAATGTGGGTATACATTTTAGTTCTGTGTCCATGTTTTGATGAACAAATTTAAAAACCACTGTTGCAACAGTATCTCAAAGTTATTTATACATCAATTATCCAGGACTTTGTCAGTGAAGAATAAAAATTGATTCCATCCCACATCCTGTTTGCTGCACAGCCATGATCACATAACACACGGAAGTAAATTTTGACATACATGTACTGGTGATGTTCACAGTCACACATATGTTGTTGTTGCGACGGTATACAGAACTCAGAAATTGTGTCTCTTGCTTGCATTGTTTTTCTTACTTTAATTTGCTGTGCTTCTCTGCTACCTTTGTTTACAAGCTAGGTCATGTACTATGTCACATCCGGTAGTGGATAGTGTAACGACGTCAGTGATCGATAGTGGATAGTGGAGTGCGTTACACTATCGATCACTTAAAGGTCACTGGCGTAGTGCCCTCATGTGTTTATACTTAGTCAGTCGGTTCGTTTCCTTATTGTCTAAGTTAGTTTACCTAAGTCAGATAATCCAAGCGCGAACACCGGTAAGATTTACCCATTGAAATGTCACCTCTGGTCTCGGTTTAGATATTAATCAAATGTGAACGCCGCTTTGATGGTGTTTTTAACTGTGGTTGTGGCTATGTACGAATGCATCTTGTATCTTCTCCCCATAGACTGTTTTTTTGTTTTTGTTTAGATTAATGTTTTAGTCGTCTCCCTTGTGTTTTTGTTGTGACAGGCTGCATGTAGCCCGGCTGCCTATTCCCTTGTTTCAGACTACTTTGTTGTCACGAACCACGCTAAAGCGTTGTCCATTTACCACTTTGCTACAAACATAGGTAGAACAAACGACTCAGGTTAATAAGTTAAATTTGCATCGGATAAAGAATTATGGTTACATCACAAGTGTAAAGCACCTGGTATAATCATACTTCTGAGACCTGCGAAAGAAAAAAAATCCCAGGATATTTACTGGTGGATCAAATGTAAATTGCATCGGGATAAAGAATATTATTTGGTTTCACCCATACACAGATGTGTAAAGCACCTGGTATAATCAGTACTTTCCTGAGACCTGCGAAAAAGAAAAAAAATCCACAGGCATATTACTTGAGTTGGATTCGAACCCACCCGTGTAATATGCCTGTGGATTTTTTTCACTGGACTCTGAGGAAAGTACTGCGTACACAGTGCTTTTCACACTTCGGTGTTAATGATATTCAGGTTTAAAAGTGTCCAAAATTTTTTAACCCTCTTGCTGTCTGACCATTCAATACCATTCACTGTGGTTTTGAATGATAGATAAACTATGCCAGCCTGTAATATGATACCATGAGGGAATGCATGTGTACACAGTACACAGTTAGTTCTGTGCACAGTTGTGCCACCGTACACAACCTTGGCAGTCGAATGGTTTCAAATGGTTGGTCACTCACTGGAAAATGTTGCCAAGAGTCACTGACAGTAGGAGGGTTAATATGGGCAGGTCTTTGATGATTTTAAATGACAGTTTCAATTCTGTTTTGTCCAGCTTTGACAATGTGATGGTTTTTTTTTTTTTTTTTTACAACTATAAGTTCTTTCAAAAACTGCTGTCTCTTGTGATGTTACCTATTTTGGTTTTGTGAGGTACATGTAAAAAAAACTACATGTAGCAAATCCTTGTGTGCCAGAGAGAAGGAGTGTACAAAATGTGTCCTCGGATAAGGTTGAAAGCAATTTTACGCTCCAACTCTCTGGTAGCATGCAAGACCCATTTACACACTTCACTGATCAGGCATGGCTTTGTACACTTTGATCCGATGCTAAAGCTATAGAGAGAGTGCACAAAGCTAAGGGCAAATGTGAGGAATGGATTTTTGAATGGTTTCAAATGGTCGATCAGCAGGAGGGTTAACCCTTTTGCTCACCTTAGGCGACTTTAGTCTAGTCGACCATGCTCATACGTAGACAAATCACTCAAGTTTGAGCACAGAGACTATTTGTAATAAAGCGGCAGTCTTGTCCATGTTCACCCTCCATACCCAAGCTTGCCATCATTGGAAAGAGAAAGACTGGATCTTTCCCAATCATGGAAAAATAAAATAAGGTTGCTATTATGCAATCCCTTCATGTTGGAGTGGAAATATCCGAAATGCCAAACAGCTACGGAGCGCTACATAGTTGTGTACAAAAAGGTGTTTGAGTTTACAGATTGCACCGAGGAAACAAAGAACCTTGGACATTTGTTAGCCGATCCCAATAATTTTGTTGGTTATATGTAAAGAAATTCAATAAGTAAGATACATCTTCTCTCAGTGCTCCTTCAAACAGAAACAGTTTATATGTTAAACTGTTTAGAAATTGTTTTCATTTTAAATCTGCAGCCGATTTCACGAAACTTTTCGCAACTGCGTAAGTCCACTTGTGCAAGATTTCTTGTGTTAGTGCGGCACAACTTGTGCAATAAATGTTGTGGAAGTGGGCTTGCGCAGCTCTCTATAGAGTTTCGTGAAATCGGTGGCTGGTCATGTAAAAAAAAGTTCTGGTACTGTAAAAATGTTATTTTTTCAAGCCCTGCGGTCTTGTGGATTTTCCTCACAAAATTCAAGCCCTGGGAATTTGCAAAAGGGTTTATGAATAATTTTATCTGGACCCTGCAGGGATAGCAGTGGCCTTCAGCCTTGGCTTCTTTAACTTCTATCTGTGTTGGAGGTGGGTGTTTGTCAGCTTAGCTATTGCTGGAGGCTGTGTCTTTCTTCTCATCCTCGTGTTCCTTCGAGAGCCGCCGTACGACTCGTCGGATTCCTTAATGAGCAGTCAGGATTTATACACTATTACGGTAACTTTTTTTTGACTTTATTGGTCCAATAACAACTTTAAGCTAGCCTACAAGCCCCACAGTCTTGTGGATTTTCCCCCTAAATTTTATCCCTGCATTTAAAGTTCTGAATCAACAATTGATCAATGCAAACATGGAACAAGCACACAAAAACTTTGTAGTGTTTTTCAGTTTTCTATGGCATCCTACATTATTATTATTATTATCTTTTTGACAAGATGTAATCAGCTGACTGCCTGACAAGCCTGGAGAGGTGGGGCAGTCATAGTTTTTTTTTCTTCATTCGCCTCAGTGGTCCTTTATTCGAATCTGAACCTGTAACATTTTTATTTTAAATATCTAAACTGGACATAGCCTTTTAAAAGACTGTATTTTATTGATTAAGTAATAAACCGCAAGGGAAACTGACTTGGTAGATTTTAAATAATTTGGGGTTGAACAAAGAAAAATTTACTAGAGCGGTACTTGAACCTGCGACCTTCTGATTAACATGCCGGCGCTCTAACAACTGAGTTATCTAGCCCTAATGTTGGTGGTCTCTCTATATACCCTATGTGAGGTTCGCTTTGTCATATCTTTGTTCGGGTGCCAGCCAGTCAAAGGCATAACATCGGGGAGCATACAACCCCAAGCTGCTTAAATTATCGATAAGGGGTTAATCCAACACAATACTGTCTCGGGCCCTCTGAGGTTCCTATTTATACACCAATGTGAAGAGAAGCAATTATGGTTAAAGTGCCTTGCTCAAGGATATGATTGTCATGACCGGGAATCAAACCCACAACCAGATGTTTCAGCCATCAGAACTTGATTTTAATGCACCAGACCGCTCGGCCACGATACACCACGAGAAGTGGTGGAGTCGACGGTTTCAGTTGTTAGTGTTTAATACTGTTCTTCATTAGAAACTTTTCTTCACCACCAAATACTTACAATCTGCGACAATTAATTGCACATCTTTTGGTGATGTTGGCTTTTTCCTTTTCCTTTCCACAGGAAGTATTTCAGCGACTCGTAAGGAACAGACCCTACTTACTCCTCTGCTCAGCCTCTTCGATGCGTAACGTCTCAACGTACGCGCTCTGGGCGTGGCTGCCCACTTTCTACTCCAAGGTCCTCTCCATCCCATCGGAGGAGTACGGTGTGAGTGTCGCCCTCGTTGTTCTATTTGGGGGAGGCTGTGGCTGTGCAATTGGTGGCATCTTGACTGACAGGTAACGAATTATGCATGAATTATGACTACATAATATATAACTTGGTTCAAGTCCAGCTTTCAGCCGTTTGTACTAAACTAAAAATGCAAGTCGCCAGTATATAGAACAGGTGGCAAATGAATGTAAACTTGCACAATAATTTTCGTTGTTCAAGTCAATTCAGTTCAATTGAACCTTTTTATTCTACTTTTCAGCAGTTCACGATGACCATGATGGGTAGAGTACTCGTTCTGTTAACAATCTTTTCCGTTCCTTCCACCCACACAGCATACACTGTCAGAACACTTAGATATTAGGGGCCACGGCTGTGGAATGGTCTTGACAAAGCCCTAAAAACTCTGCCGTTGTTTGGTTCGGTTCAAGGCCACTTTTAGAACATTGTTGGTTTTTCAATACTGGGCTTAGTTTCCTTTCTTTCTTTTATGCATTTCTGTCTCGTTGCCAAACTGTGTTATGTAATATTCATGTCATTGTTATTATTATATTATTGAAATATATTATTGTTAATCTTATTGTCAGTATTGTTATCTTTTTTACAAGGTATTCCTCTTTAAGTTACATTGATGTGATGTTTGATTGATTGATTGATTGACTGATTGATTGGTTGATTGATTGAATGGTCGATTGACTAATTGGTTGATTGATTGATTGATTGGTTGGTCGATTGATTGAGTGGTTGATTGATTGACTGGTCGATTGATTGATTGATTTCAGGATATCAAGGCGGCGGAAACAGAACAAGACCTACGTGATAGCAATCAGTCATCTGGTTGCAGCTTCGCTGATGTTAGGGACGTTGTTGACCTTATCACCAGCCGTCTCGTTTGGTTTACTCTTTCTCTACTGTCTGGTTGCCGAGATGGCTCCAGGTCCAGCTTGTAGTATTGTTCAGGTGAGAGTAGGTTCATTCTTCTTCTTTAGTTTTCAAATTAGGAGGTCATCTGTTTAAAGGAAATATCAATAATTTTGTTTATGTTTGTCTGGATTTTGGGCACAATCATACAGGTGTTTGTTATTTTTGGTTGTGGCTTGGTGTGTTGTGGATGAGCGGTCAAGCTAACTGGACTCAAGCTCTGGTGTTTTCTGACCAGCAGAGTGTGGGTTCGAGTCCCGGCCTTGACACTTGTGTCCTTAAGCCAGACACTTAACCATTATTGCTTCGTCCTTCAGATGGGACGTAAAGCCATTGGTCCCGTGTGTTGTGTAGTGCATGTTAAAGAACCCAGTACACTTATTGTTAAGAGAAGGGGTTCACCCTGGTGTTTTCTGGTATGTTCAGCTGCAGATTGCACCTCAGTACCTTGTCAACTGCTACTTATTGCTATGTAAAAAATGTCTTTTATTTCAAACAAAGCTTTGCATGCCTCGTAGACAAAATCATGAGTGCTTTGAGACTCTCTCAGGTGTGATAAAGCGCTATGTAAGAACTGCAAATTATAATTTTTGATAAGTCAAGTTCAAATAAAAAACTACATTGGGGCAACCATATTGCGATATTTGAAACATAATTTTCAGGATTTGGGGTTCTGGTTTGAAGTTTATCTAATTGGGGCCTGCGGACTGATTGTACACAACAGTGACGGAGGAATATTTCAATTTGTTCCAGGATCTATTTTCAGCGAATCTAAGAGCCAGCGCATTTGCAGCATACGTTGCCATCGGCAGCATCGTAGGTAGTGCGGTGGGACCAATGTTGGTAAGTGGCTGAATGAATCGTGAAAACCTTGACAGCAAATGTGATTGCAATGTCTCGCATCAGTTATTGAAATCTGGGCGTAAAGTGTTAATGGTGAAGTTCTGTGCTAGATATTTTGGGTTGGCACACACACCATTTTTAGGGACTTTTGCTCAATGAAAGCAAAGGTCCCCGCACATTTTTCTTTGATAAACTGGGTCCCTACAAGGGAATTCTTTAGAAAAGGGAATAATAATCCCCACAACGGTGAGTGCAGAAGAATGTGTGTCCTACCGTAAGTGCGGAATCTTCACATAAAGTAAAAGAGCAATATGAATAAATTCATGGACGGTAATACTTGACCTAAGCATAGAGCAAGGACGTAAGATAGATCAGTCAACTAAAACAGTCTACAGTTGTAATGAGTACTTATTTTTGTGTGAATGGACGATATCCATTGAACCTCAATGTAATTCAACATCTTACTGACTATGTTGACCCTTTCAGTCCCAATGTTGACTTTAGTCAACTGTGCACTATACCCTGCTTGAGCCCCAATGGTGACTTTAGTCAACTGTGCACTATACCCTGCTTGAGCCCCAGTGGTGACTTGCATCCACTGTGCACTATACCCTGCTTGAGCCCCAATTGTGACTTTGGTCAACTGTGCACTATACCCTGCTTGAGCCCCAGTGGTGACTTTGGTCCACTGTGCACTATACCCTGTTTGAGCCCCAATGGTGACTTTAGTCGACTGTGCACTATACCCTGCTTGAGCCCTAATGGTGACTTTCAAAACAATGCGGTCACCAGCGGTTATTTATATCAAAACAATTCGGTAACAACAGGATTAACCAAAAGAAATTTACTTAAGAAATGAACTATCCTCCGCAGATTCCGGCCATTACATCCTTCCAGCTCTCATGGCATGCATGCGACCAGGGGGTGGGTGCGGCGTTAGCCATCGTCGTACCCTCCTTTTACCTCCTGTCCAGCTTCCTCTTCGTGATCACCGGCTTCCTGATGCCCACGGAAGATGCCCTCAACGAGGAGACCATCTACCTGAAGTACGAGACGAGTGAGGTCGACGCCCAGAGCGAGGACGAGAGGGAGACTCTCTTTTACGGATCGCAGATGATTTGATAACGCTTGAGGTCAAAAGGTTAAGGGTTTCAGGCTTAGATCAAAGGTTAAGGGTCTCAAGCTTAGGTCAAAGGTTACATTGCCGTGATGGGAAATGAGCCGAGCCGTCTGAAAAATGTTTTGCACACTGCATGTGAAACGTATGAACTTAAATGGCATGAGAGATATATAAACCTTGCCCCTTTGTGCTGTTAATGTGACCACCAGTCAAAATACCATTTTTGCATAAAATTATACCATCTGTGAAAAGCTTCCTACTAGTTTTGGCAAAGCTGAAAATTTGTAAGCAATATTTTATCCTGCATAAGCAGCTCTATAAAATTAGGCCCAGGTCAAAGGAAGCTAATCTTTTTAAGCTTAACGTTCGGCATTAAGCAGAAAAAGTTACGCTCCGGTAACTGTAACTGAGAAATCGTGTGAATGTTGGAGAGCAAGTGTCACCCCAACAAAACCATACTTATGTCACCCATAAACGGTCAGCGTTGATGATTCTGTGACGTAGACACAACTGCGATCATGTGACTTTTTCAGTTTGGCAGCGTACATTTTGGCGGAAAGTTTTGAGACAAAGTTTGTATATAACTGATATTTTTCTTTTTAAAGGATTTTAAATTGAAACATATTTAATTTGTAATGTAACTTGCTAGTCCATTCAGTTACCACCGTTTTGTTGCTTACTTTTCTGCACACTGGTTGGCTAGCTGGTGAATGAGGTCATAACTACACACGGGATGACTGCGATTGATTCCTGCCTGTCGAGACCAGGTCGCAGAGGTTAGAATTTTTGTACTCCTCCGACTGTTGAATTTTTAATTTTATTTTATTTTATTTTATGAGATATCGCCTAACTCACGAGGCTGGACGGCCTCTTCAAAATGAGGGCTACACTTAACTGATTTGGGCTGTTGACCCCGAATCAACTGTCACCAGGGGCACATTGCCACCTACTCCTGGGGCTGAAATAGGGTTACCCCCCTGGCTTTCATAGTCCGTGTCTGCTATAAAACAAGTCGTCTCTGAGCTAAACAAAGTGTGTTGGTTACAAGCTTTATGGAACTCAAACCACCAGTTGGATTCCCCAAAAAGTCACAATTTGTAAATAATCTTTTGTTTGTAATCCAATCGACTAATTTATCTTATATTTATTCTGTGCTGAAATTTTGATGTGTAATTTTCGTAGATTAAGGCTGGCTTAAAGCGGACTAAATTAAACATCACTTGGCATGTAAACTTTGACGTGATTTGAAATGCAATCTTATGTAGATAAATGTGATATTCTTTGTGTAAAATTTTGTTTCTTTTTCTGCAATAGCGCTAAATGATCATGAGGCAATACATAATAATAAAATAAAATAACGTATTTGTATAGCGCCTACTGCAGGCAAGCCTCTAAGCGCTTAACATTCAGTATGTTCCTGCAAGGTATTGTGGAGCTACGTTTTAAAGTATTATACCTATTCCTTTACATAGCACCATGTAATGGTTTACAAGGTGCTGTGGCGCAGTATGCAGCCAATCCAACCAGGAACACCGGGGCAAACCCCTTCTCTTTTTCAATAAGTGCACTGGTTTCTTTTACGTGCATTAAACAATACACGGGACCGATGGCAGAAGTGTAGCTAGTTTTTTATAACCATGAGGTCGGGGCCAAATCTTTTGATGGATAATTATGAAAAATTTAGAAGGGTACAAATATAAAAAACAAACATTTTAAACAAATGCTAAATAGCATTCCTGTTAAAAACATTTTTCGCTCAAGAAGCTGTTTAAGTGTCTTGCTCAAGGACACAGTGTTCATGACTGGGATTGGAACCCACACTGCGGTGCGCTAGACGGCCCGGCCACAGCTCTCCACAATCTACTTTCTCAACAGGCTTTCACATTACTTGTTCAATATATATGACTTTATTTTGCAACATAATCTTTAGCTATGGCTAACAACAAAAATCACTGCAAACATAACGACAGTACTAACCTTATTATTGCACATTCAACTCTAAACAGCATATCTTTCATATGTTTAAATAAAATTATATTAAAAAAGGGTTTTTAAGGTTATTTAAAATTTGCTATCCCAGAAGAATATACATTTATATTAATATTTGTTCCTGCTCGAAAACTGATATCAAATATGTATAATATAGTTATTTACTTGAAAAAGTATCTTTGTATTTCAGAGAAATTGGGGGAAAAGT
Source organism: Pycnopodia helianthoides (assembly GCA_032158295.1). NCBI lineage: Eukaryota > Metazoa > Echinodermata > Asteroidea > Forcipulatida > Asteriidae > Pycnopodia > Pycnopodia helianthoides. The sequence continues at coordinate 4,693,969 of CM063247.1, read as the reverse complement.
CTGAAGCTACATATACAGAACTAAACTATCACTTCAAAATACCTAGATAGTGTTTTTTTTTTTTTTTAACACAAGATTATTATTTTTAACAAGTATGTTAGTTTTAAAATCAAAAGAGAATAAATTGGTTGTCCCAGATTATGAAAATGTTTGATCTTATTTTAAATAATATAATTTGAATTAGCTCAGCTGTCGATGATTGTCAAATTAAAAAAGTACTTCAAAAAATTTATTTTTTTTATTTGAGGAAATGTTATATTATTTATTATAAGTGTTGGATTTTAAAATTAAACATTGTCGTGTGTGCGGGAGAAAGGGCCGTAAGGCTCTATTTATATGCCCTTCTTCCAGTGACAGAAAAATGTAGGCAATAAAAAGGCTTCTGTCTCTAAATATTAAGTTGTTACATTTTGTTGCTAGAATTACCCCCAAAGATATGTTTTCCCATTCTCATTCACAATTTAACCTTCCTGCGGTGACTTTTGAATAGCAAAAAAAACACAACCAAGCTCAGTTTTCTTCTTGAAATACAATTTTGCACATTAATTGCGTACGCCCTTTCTCCGATAACTTTTGTCTTGTCCTCCTTGAAAGGCACATGACAACATAATACCCTGACTAGACCTGACCAGATAAAAAACCAGGTCGTAATGTTGAGAGTAAAAACTAACCAAACCTTGTTTAATCCAAACTTTCTTCCTTATTTGATGATATCTAAAGTTAAACGATTAACCACAGAGCTATAGACCATGTTACAATTGTTTACAGAGTGGTGACCTCGTACATTATAATACTATTCCTGACTGGCAAGATGCTACACAGGCTCAATGGGAAAATTTATATTTTGTGTCATAATTTTCACATAAATTCAAAATTTACAAAAGCAACAGCTGTACAGCTTTTGAGATGTCCCCCTTTCTTCATATCAAAAGTTGAGGAAAATCAGACAGTGTGATCTCCATAAAACATAAGATGTGTTGTATTCTTCCATTGAGCTGTGTACAAATGTGCCCGCCGGAAGTCCAGGCTCTGTGGCTCTTTTGTAAACGTGATGTCACAGGTCACATCGTCTATTGGAGTGTTAACACCAGGGTTCCACATACACTTGAAGCCCGCCGGACACACACGTTTGAGACTTGTGTGTTCAGAGGAACAAACTGAATCTTTGTGGGACTTCCATGTTGAAACCGACACACGTGTATGTAAGGTTGTGTGTCACATGCACACAAGTATGCGTTCAATAAAATGTGTAAGTGTGGCGCGTATCCGAACTCCCAAACCATATTGTGTTTTACACGTGGGTGATTCTGTTTCTTCAAATACTTCATTTTTAACTTGGGTAATGGCTTTAAAAATATGATCATATTGTAAAATAACTTAAACAAAACAACAAAGAAAACCTAAGTATAAGACTTGACCTCCGTTTCTGGTTACTTGTAAACAATAAGTTTGTCCAACTGATAAGTTTGTCCAACTGTTCTTGTTATACCTCTGTCTTGAATGCTGTATTTTCATTGGCGCTGAACCATCACATGAGCGGGCAACAAATATCCAATGTTATCATTGAGCCTGTGTAATAGTCGCATAAATTCCGGTGTGCTCGGCAAATGGGGTTTAAAATATATAAGCATCCTCATCTTAAGTTTTAATTTCGCTTCAATATTGATTTAAAAAAATTATTTGTATTATGTAAAAACTGAAATTGTATTTATAACAAATTGCTATGGGTATTTTTATTTTCAAGAATTTTGAATAAATACAGTTCAAAAGAAGATTTGATTTCATGGAAAAATATATTCTTTGTTTGAGTTGTTTTTGATACGCCCGTAACAATAGATGGATTGCAATACGCGTCATTGACCGCCATCTTTGATGTAAAACAATGGAAAAGTGCACGCGTGTACCCACTATGCACGACTCTCAGCCAATGATAGCTCTTCACGCGTGCACAATTCATCAAAGATGGCGGTCAATGACGCGTATTGCAATCCATCTATAGAAACCAAATATCCGGATCTCAGACAAACGTGTCAAATTGCACTAACATAAGCGTTTGTACATGTTCAAGCTTTACGTTAACTGGTGTGTACCCAACTACTAGGGCAGTTTAGGGCATCAATGATGGGGGGGGGGGGGGTCATGGAAGTGGTTGAATGTTTGTCTGACAGTCGGGTATTTTGAGCAAAAGTGACATGGTTAGTGTGGAGTCTTATTTGAAGCTTTTGCATAGGTTTGCTAATAAATATGTGTGTACCCACATGGTTTCAAAACATTGGGCAAGTTAGCACGCTCTAGTCAATGTACACAAACAGCTCTCTGAGATTAACTTATTTAACTTGTTCATAATACAACCTCCATAGAAGCATGGAGGTAGAAAATAACCATGTCTACCTCCATGATAACAGTTTGTACCTTTGATTGCACCATGGAGGTAAAACAATTTGGCATCCATGGTTGTACCAGGCATGCAACTTTTCCTCGGATCAGCTGATTTCCTCTTTTTTATTCTCAGTTTTACCATTCAAAATTGAAAAATACTGTACAAAATCATTGAAATTTTGTAATTTCCTCTTTTTTTGGTGAAGTTACAGTTGCATGCCTGTTGTACCCAAACATGTTATTCTATTCCATGTACAGATGAGAAGTAACATGTATTACATTTTTTTGTAAACTAACCAGCAACAACAGCAATAAAATTTATAAATTAAAAGTACCAAAATTTGATCGGAAAAACTAGCCCCCCCCCCCCATTTTTTTATTCTTGAACTAGTGTTTTTTCCCGCCGTTGGCGGCGCTGTGAATGGTTTCCAGCAAAGACCCATACAAATGAAAAGTGACATCATTACTAAAGAACCGATGCCTCAGAAAACTAGCTGGGTACACTTGAAAATTTTTGTTTTGAAGTTGTCTCGGTAACCCACACTTCAAACCTTTCAAACGATTGATTGGCTCCCGGACTAGCTACCCATTTGTCAGAATTTGTTTTGGTTTTTGGATCACACCCTGGTTTATGGTCTAATCAAATGAATCTCCCAAACTGTTACCGGCACTGCCCATGTGACGTCTGTTGGCCAATTGACCTGCAGTAAATGGAGTCCTCGGTATGTTGTCGGCGAACATACTGGCCCCTGTTAGTGCCGTCTGTGAGCCATCAGCCATTGATCTGGCTATGACTCTGACTTGTGCTCTGGCTAAGGCTTGATACACGCCATCCATTCGGCTATCCTTATGATTGGACCTAAAATAATTTAAAAAAAACATTGTTAGGAAATCCTGTATATTGTGCAATTCTCCCTTAACAGTAGGCCAGTGGGATAGTTTGATTGAAGTCAACCAAAGGTGATCCCACTTCTGCCACTTCCCAGGTTATAGCAGCGTTCTCCCTTAATTGACACTGGTCCGTTGACCAAAATGCTAGTTAAAACACCCGAGGACCAGCCAAATTCTCTCCGATTGTTCCAGCTGGCTAGTTCATTGTTAAAATGAATTCCTCCTATTAAATATGAAATATGAAACTGCGAAAATGCTGGGGGACTATTGAAATGACAAGCTAAGTGGTCCTGCTGGCTACTCACTGAAAAAATTAGATGCAAACCCTTTTATCTGAATTCAGACCTTTTTATGTCTGTTTGGTGAAAAAAAGTCATAATTTTAACATACTTCCTAAAATTTTGATCCTAGTTTCAGACTAATTTTTTCAGCAATGACTCTCAAAAAGATTGATTTTTTGCAGTTCAGATAGTATAGTTATACATGATTAGGGCTCTTTAGTCAGGGAAAAAAGGGTTCCAACTATCAAAATGGGATAGTTTGGTTGAAGTCACCAAAGGGTTTTCTGATGGGTACCAATGATGTTCTTGTTTTGGAGGAAGGGTTTCTAATATCCCCAGTGGGAGGGTTTGATTGAAGTCGACCAAGGTGATCCCACTCCTGCCACTACCCAGGTTATATAGCGTAAACTTGGTTGTGATGAAAGGCTTTTAACAGGCACCCCGGAACAAAGATATTGACAAAATAGGGAGACCACCAACATGAGGGTTAGATGGCCTAGCCTGGTAGAGCGCCGGCACGTTAATCCAGAGGTCGCAGGTTCAAATCCCGCTCTAGTCAATCTTCCTTTGTTCCACCAAAAATTGATATTGAAATACCGGTACCTAATACTTACACTTGGTTGTTCATTATCCGTTCTCTGAGTTTATAGACCATTGTTCTCAGTCTCCGGTTGTCATCAGTTAATGCCTGGATGGTTATTTTATCGATGCAATGCTGGGCTTCAACGCTGGAAAGATTGGAATCCAACTCTTGAATCTACATTACAGAAAAAGATACAACACAATAAATAAAAATCGTTTGTTGTGCTTTATTAAAAATTGTGAGCAAGCTTATTGTAGCGATAGCAAATATATGGCATATTGGTGATGAAAATTTATGTGTTGCTTTTTAGTTTGAAGGCTTGGGTGGCTAGTACGTAAAGCGCTCACCTCTCACCAATGTGGCCCTGGTTCCATTCCCGGCTAAGGCCATATACAATGAGGAACACACGTAGCCTAAACCCAAACATGTTGTTTGTATTTCCTACACCAGACAAGTCCTCAGTCCAAAGCTACCACAGTTAACGCATTCTCTTGCTCTATAAACGCCCATTAGTTGGTTTTACTTTGACACATCAAGTGTACCTTGACACATTCTGTTGCTCCATAAACGCCCATAGTTTGGTTTTACTTTGACACATGAGCGTATAGGAATAGGAAAATCTTGTACCTTTTTCCTATCGTCTGTCTCGTTATTCAACTGGGTTTTCTCCATGTGATCTTCAAGATGGCTCTTGATCTCCCGGCTGAACTCCGATAACATCTCATTCATTCGAGGCTCACTTCAAATTAAAGAAAAACAACATGAAAAACTTCCAAATGAATGACTTATTTTTCTTTCTAAAATGAAACAGACACCAACGCTATCATTGGATGGAAGTGTGTTTCTTTTTACACAAGAAACTTAAAGAAGAAGAAAAAAAAAACCCACATTTATAATAAGTTACAGGTTCCATTTAAGTGACAACTACAACTTGAAGGTCAAAGTAAACTTCTGGTTGAAATCTTACTTTGTTTTCTTCTCTTTGTTTAGTTGTGTTGATGTTTCTTGATCTCTGATGGGCTCTTTTCCCGATGCCTTCCTTAACTTGAATATCTCCTCTTCTTGTTTCTCTGATCTGGTAAAAAATGAACAAATAAATCAGTGAAAAATGTGATCAGAAAGCTTCCTAAAGCTTCCTGTTTGGGCGACATTTATACTTCAGTTAGGAGGGTTCTATTTATCTTATTAAAACCTCAATGGTAAAGTTCTGTCCTGGTTGGGATAGTTTAGTTGACAGTGACCACGTGACAAAACCAATAGGGCGACTGGGTTGGTGTAGTGGTATCTTGACTTTCCGTCCAGGGTGTTTGTTTATAGAAACTGAATTTATGAGTACATCAATCTTAAAATGTTCATTGTCGCATTCTAATCATGGAATCGCAGATCACAGTTGTATGATACTTTTTTCACACACGTGCAAAACAGTGTACGAACGGTCGGGGTATGTATTTGTTTACAATGGTACTTCCAGGCTTTCACAAAGGTACCAAGGTACCCGACCGGTTATCACCTCGGATTCCTGCTTCTAAAATTACCCGTGGATGCACAGTGCTACTTCCACCTCTAGGATTCCGGTTCGAATCCCAGCGGGGGCACTAAGTGGATTGGGTTTTTCAGTCCCTACCTTATTGCGTGGGTTTTCCCTGGAATAATTCTCTTGGGGTTTTCCTCCCACATCTAAAACTGAAACTTCCTTCATTGTCTTCTCTCCATGGGAATACTTGACTAGTATAGTGATTAAGTTTGCTTTTCTGAGTATCTTTGGGCTTCACAACCAGAATTAATAAATAAATAAACAAATACAAATATTTGGTGTTGCTTTAATTTTGGAAGAGTATCCCACAATGGGTAAAACAATATCCTAGCTGGGATATATAGTTTAAAATATAAAAAATGAAATATTTTTGATCCTGTACCTCATGGCTAGCTGTGACTGCATCTCAACCTCAATCTTGAGTTGATCTTTGACCTCCTTCAAGGTCCCAGTCACATCCCTCTCTCTTATCTCGGCGTCCTGGAGAACATTTTGCAATCTCCAGCAGTCCTGCTTCTTCATCTCAAGAGACTCACTGTGAGGAGGCGGAGAGCAAAACCGAACATTATCATTTTTATTAGGGTTAATGAGAGGTCACACTAATAGAGTGACAAGAGTCTGAATAAATCTTCACGGGCATGGGATATTTTGCATTAGGAACTCTTACAAGAAACATCTTGTCTCTAATTATCTAGAGTAGTTTTTTCTCTTTTCATTCTTCACCTCTATGCATTTTCTAGCTATGATTTACCTTCTTGTTCCACCCTTCGCTCGGCCCCAGCGGCCTATCCAGGACCGCTGGGATGGGCTAATCAGCTTGCACAGATTCTTGTTCAGGAAGTACGTCATGCGTGCAGTGCTTGCAGTCTGAGTGTGATGCATGATGGGACTGAGCATGCTTGTCAATGAGCGTGCTTGATACGTTTGCCCATCCCAGCGCCTTTGGTTTTAAGGCAAGGCGCTGGGGACGAGCGAAGTTCCATCCTACCTCGTTAGGCAGAGTTAGCTTTTTATGTTTGTCCTTTTTTTGCCCCCTGTCTGTCCTGTAAGATCTGTTGTAAGTTAAGTCCCTTTAAGAAGTCCAGTTTCTTGTTTGAGAAAGGCATTTCGCGAACCCTAACCCATACTCTCTCTATGGACTGTGGTGGTTCTGAGAAGAACCGGTGGTTAACAACTCAACTTTTTCATCAGTGTGCTCCAATCGTCTTGAGGAAAATGATCTCCTGAAGATGATCAGAGCATACTAATCGAAACGTCGAGTCGTTAACCACCGGTTCTTCTCAGAACCACCACAGCTCAAAGAGAGAGTTAATTACATGGTGTGACCGCAAACCTCACTTGGAAGAATTAATCCAGCTATCTTTGTTTGAATTTTCATAAATCAAATCGACAATTAAACTTACTTTGCCAGACGAAGATCCAGTGATAACTGCATGTTTTCCTTCCTTAGCTCCTTCAACGTTTCCTCATAACTTTGCAAAAAAAGAATACATGTAACCACAAAATGAATACAATTTGATACCCATGCCAAAAGTCAGGCACTAATTCTCGGAAATAGCGCAATGGCATTAAAAGTGAAAGTAGCCCCCAACACCAGTCACGATACAATGCAAGGTTATTCAAAAGCTCCTCTTCTAATCTATTTTAAAGTTTTGCAGGAAGTTACTGGTGATTGAGCTTCATATGAAATCATGAGGTCTTGTCTAACTTTGTAGCTCAATGAGAAAGATTAATGTGAGTGGGATAAGAATATTTTTTTAATAAAAGATGACAGCATTTCATTCTCATGACCATTGTTTTCAGTACATTTTATACCAATAAATCTTCAAATTCTGCTTTATCTTTTAACATGTAGCACATCTTGGGTGTTTTTAAAAGGTCATTCACCACAAGACTTTTGAAAAGATCACTTTGTAACCACTTGAAAGGCCTGATAGTTTTTTTGAAGGTCAATTGTCATTTTTGTCCTAAGAAGAGGAACACCTCTATTAGGACACTTTTGAATTCTTGCTTGAAAGTTTCCAGGAGCATTGAGGCAGTTTCCAGGAGCATTGAGGCAGTTTCCAGGAGCATTGAGGCAGTTTCCAGGAGCATTGAGGCAATTGCCTCCATTGCCTTTGCTAAACATCAGGGCCCAATTAGCTGCTTTTAAAAGCAGAAAATTTTGCTTAATAATTTTTTGCTAAGCATGTAAGCAGGATACCAGTCCCAAACGATGCGTGTGATATGGTGTTTTGGCTGGTAACCTTATTCTGGTAAGCATGATTGTTTTGTGCATATAGCAGCTCTATGAAATTCAGCCCAGGCCTGCTGAAGTTAGATTTGGGACAGACCGGGATGGGTAAACATGAACAGGTAAGGAATTCCAAGTGCAATAATAATATTAATGGTGCTGGCTTGAAAATGACTTTGAGTACTCACTTCTTGTGCATGGTCTGTTTCTCCTCATCCATCCTCATCTTCAATTGTAAAGTTGTGATGTCATCTCTCTGCTCAACAAATACAGAAACAAACATCATCAAACACTTTTAATAGAATTCATTGACTTTGATTCAGTTTTAGTTACACCCTCTTTGGCCACGAACATCACAAGTAACCGTTCCAACTGTGAAAACATTGCAGATATGTACTGAGTAGTATTGGTATGGAAATAAACCAAACTTACTTCAGGAAAGTGAAGATGAAACAATTTCAAAGTTTCTCTTTATGCTAACTTTGATATTTTGAGAATGGTAGAATTTTGCTGTTACTCATGCTACAATGATGACCAAAGGTTTCAGAAATCTTGCATGCCTTTATTACTTTTTAGGACTTGCCTTGTTGGCAATAGTTGATTATATCAAATCTCAACATTTTAAGTTACAAAAATCCTTCAAAAAACTAGAGTTCTGACAACAGTCATCATTGTGTTGTGTGCAATTATGGAATTGCCCACTGTTGTAGTCATAAAACTATTTATTATATCTTTCTGGTAATGAAACCAAGGATGCCTCATAAGTGAACTTAATCACTGTAGCTCACAAGCCTGAGGGAACATGTAAAACAAGGGTGCTTGCTTCCTCCCTCCATGCTATATGTAAACCAGAAGCTGGGATTAACCCCTACTCTTCCACAATAAAGTGTACTGGGTTCTTTTACGTGCACTACTGATCCATGAACATGGAACCTACAGCTTAATGTCCCATCTGAAGGACAAAGCAATTATGGTAAAGTATCTTGCTCAGGGACACAAGTGTCATGACCGGGACTCGAACCCACACCCTGCTGATCAGAAGCACCAGAGCTTGAGTCCGGTGCTCCAGTCCGGGATTCGAACCGGGGTCCCAAAGATAAAAGGTCCTAGTTCAGAAACCACTTGTCCGACCAAAATGCCTCATTTACAGCTAAAGCAGAGGGGCAGAACAAATTTATAAATAATATTACCTTGTGCTCAGTTTTTGTGTCCTCCCTTTGGCAGAGGCAGTTTCTGACCATCTTCTTCAGCTCTCTAGTCTGGCTGACTTGTTGATGTAGAAGCTGATCCTTAATGACACCAACAGTAGAGCTGCCTTGTGATTGGTTGATAGCAGAAGTCACATGACTCTCAATATGTTTCAAGCTCTTGTTGGCCTTTATCATGATATTAAAGAAGATATACATTTTTAATTCAAACTTTTGAGTTGTGTGATGATGTCATGATTGTCTCCCTAGATCAGGCCCTTTAAAAATGTAAAACAATTTTAACAAAAAAAAATGCATTTCTTTATTAATCTAATGATTTTCTTTAAAAAAAATGTATTGTACAAAGCATTGCTCCTCCTCCCACTTTTCTATTTTTTTTTTCCATTTATTTTTTTTTATTTTGGGGGGATGGGGGCTTCTGTCATTTTGCTTGTCCTTGGATTTGGGATTCTTTAAGTAATATTCAACTAAAGGAAGTTTGCTTTCAAAATACCTTTTGAAATACTAGCATTTAAAACAATTGGGATGAAGTGGGGTAGGTCTCCAAAAATCAATTTTGTGGAGTGGAGACCCCCAGTATTTAGTACAAACTAGGTAAAGAATTAAAATTAGCTTTGCAGGGAACTTACTTGCTTTAGTTGAAGCAAAATAATAAATTTACACACACAAAGGGACAAGTCAAACACTTACAGGACAAATTAAATACAATTCAATTATTGTTTTGATGCATTGCCCTATCTTCCTGTGATATGCAAATTGAAAAAAATAATTGTTTTCAATAAACTGTCATGATAATGGTGGTGATGATAATTACAACTTTCTCACCGATAACAATTTGTTACCTCTTCAAGTTGTCTCTTTAGAGACGACCTCTCCTTGTTCCAACACGAGAAGACTCTAGCTGATTTATCTGCCAGTTGTCTTAACCGTATCCGTAGAGCGCCGTGCTGTAGGAGAGCTTTCTCCATGGATTGTCTCAGCATGATGATCGAGGCAGCCTGTTTTCTCTGCCCCGTGACGGAGCGCTCTAGAAGTTGTCTCGCCTCCTCCAGCCTGAGTTTCGAAAAGTATATTATTTGTTGTTTTGTTTGAACGTCAGCATTCGTATGTTATAAACTACCGATAAAACTACCAACAAAACACGTCCAGCCTATTAGTTTTTTCAATAAATCAATAATAACTGAGAAAACAAAATACCGAATGGATTTACCTGTACATCTATAATCTCAACATTTTTCACGGTTATGTTATCAGAAAAATAATCAAAGGGGTACATTTGTTGCCGATTTTTGCCTCTCAAGGAGCTCAGTGCTTCTGAAGATCTAACTTTATCTGGCATTTGTGGTATTTGCAATGTTAACTTGACAAGGGTTTTATTTTTATTTGTGTACTATTTATTGATAATCATGTTAACAACTACTATAGGCTAACTATAGATGACAAGTGGATGACGAGATTGGCCGGTTCGCGATTTTTTTTCTGCAGCACACTTCGTCAATACAGTCAACAGTTAAGAGATAGGCTGTTCTTCCCTATCCCTTAACTGTTGACTCCATAGCCGACGTGTGCTGCAGAAAATAAATTTGCGGCCGGTTCGTGACGTAGTCTTCATACCAATATTATAGTCTGTTCCCTTGATGCATTAAACACCGATTCACACTGTACCAGTAAGGGTCCAGACTGTTCCCTTCGCGCATGTTTTTTAGAATAATTTGGAGCAATACATCAAACATGGCTGCTCTAAAGTTTAATGCCCAATCTCGTACCTCTGTCCAGCAGTGACTTCAGAGTTCTTTACCCGGAGGGCCACAGCCTTTTCTATCATGGTGAGTATGTCTTTGTGGTTTTCTTCGGTCAACTGTTTGCTTTTGGTAACTGCTTGTTGTAGGGTGACCTCTGCACTCTCTCTCATTCTGCAAGAATAAGGACATTTTGTCAGTTTGGTGACTGGGTACAACTTTGAGTCTTAAAATTGCAATAGTTTCTCCAAAAACAAATCGTAAAGTTTTATCACCATTTACCTCGCTTTTTAGCGAAATAGTTGTTCGTCTGTATTGATAATTTTGTTTACATTATCTACCATTCGTAGTATTATTTTGTCTACTTCGTTTTCATTTACTTATTTACTGCGTGTGGTTGATTGATTTGTGATATTTCCTTCCTCCATGATTGAACTAGACACAATTCGTCGTTATTTCAAAACACTGTTAAAGCACCTGCTGACATAATCCAGCAAGCTTATGCCGTGTTATCCTATCCTGGACAAGGAACACATCTTATAGGAGGTGTTAATCAGCAGGGGTCAGTGATTTGGTCAGGAGGGGGCAGCCAAAAACTCTGACAGCTTCCTTTGTGTTAAAAGAAGTATGTTAAAACAACCAAATTATGCAATGTAATTAATTGAGCAGAAAAAAATAAGCTTAAATTAACCCAGGCAATACCTGGACATGTAAACAACAACACTTCGATAAAAAAAAAATTAATTGAAAAAATGCAAAGCAAACCCTCAAACCTGTGGAAACAAAGACTGTTTCTCGTGAAATAATTAAGAATGAAACACATAATGTTCTAAATTTTTTTGTTTACCTGGATATGTTTTTCGTCTGTTTATTTAATTCCTCCTGCAAGGATGTGACCGAGGTACCCACTGTCTGTTCAAGATTCCCCAGACGGTCAAAACATGTTTGGATGTCTTCATTTGCCATCTTCAGACCTGCAAAGGTGAGTCATGTGCCAGTCAGTGAACATACTGATATACTACAAATACATTTTAGTCTTGTTTCCATTTGTGCATGATTCCTATGTTGCATAATAAATCTCTTTGTACGAAAAAGTACTGGCTTTTTGACCTTTCAGCCTCGGTTTGGTTAAACTGACTTTAATAGGGGAACTGATGGCTGCATCAAGCAATGAGCCAATCAGCCAAGAGGTCCAATCAGAAGCAATGAGCCAGCCACTCAAATGGAGAGTGAGTTGATTAAAAATACATTGTATAAATACTCATGCATAGACCACACAATTTAAACAAAAAAGAAAATGTTGTCTCTAATATATTTGTAAGAGCATTATATATTAACTCAGGCATTTTTAATTGTGTGTTTGGCTGATAGGGTTTGTAATTTCTTCCACTAATGTTTTCATGCACTTTCTGCCAAAGTCTTGTCATTGTTAGTATTTCATCTTTGATGTACTTTTTATACAATGTGAGGGCCCGAACGATCAGCTGTGCTGGATGGGTCACCCTCGTTAAATATGGTTTTAAATAAATAAATCAAATAAAAAGATGGCAGCTTAATTTAATCTCCAAAATTTGGTTGGAATGAAGGAAATGGTTGTTAGGTTTTCATTTCACATTATTGTGAGTGTCACTGAATGATAAACCAACTAGTGAAGTGACTTGATTGTCATTAAAGGCCAAGTATACCTTTGGTTTTTGGTACCGTAAGATTGTTTTTATCATATATAAATGTATACAATAAAACTAACCCGTGAAATTTCATTTCAAAAGATGGTAGCGTTTTTGAGATATCACAACAAATCGGGAGCGGTTATGCCCACGCATGAAGAATAATCCCTAATATACACAATCTGAGAAACGTTTCTAGAAACGTTTCTCAGATTCAAATTTTGCGGGATGAAAACTGACATCTTTTTCCATATCCACATTATTTTGAATTTTTAATATTTCTCAAAATGCTTTATACTATCGAAAGTTTCTGTACTTCTAACCAAGTAAAAAATGTTTTGCCATTAACTTTTAGGGTGATTACCAATCGTATACTTTCCCTTTAAATCTCACCTTGATAGTATGAAGCTGTCAATTTTGGTTCATGTACTTGATCATCGAGACCTCCCCTCCCAGATCCCGTCTTTCCTCCTTTGTTCTCTTCATATGTTGTTTCCGGCATCTCTTCCTCAAACTTAACATGGCGTCTTCCTTCTTTCTGTCCGAATACCTTATATTTCTCCAACTCGGTTTCGAGTTTTATCTTCTCGTTTTGTTCCTTCTGATACTTCTCCTTGTGCATCTTACAGATTATTTCCAAATTCTCTATTCGAAGTTTCTTGTCATCGCGTTCCTCGATCAGAGTTTGATGGTCGAGGTCTAACTCTCGCAGTTTCCTCTTCAAGAGGCGAACTTCGTGGTCGCTGTGGTGGAAATCTTGCTGCAAATATTCCTCCAACTCCTGCCTCAGAGATTTGACCCGTGCCTGGCTTTCTTCGAGTTTTTCTTTAAGAATGTGGCACTCGTTTTTGGATTTTCCCAGCTGTGTTTTGAGCTGTGTGCGCGTTTGCAAAGCCTCCGTAACATCGTCTTGTAAGATATCTCTTTCACGTTCGATTTCTCTCACTAAGATTCGGCTGTCATCTAGTTGACTTTCCAGGTCGAAAACATTCTCCATTCGCTCATCAAACTGCGAGCTTAACTTTTCTGATATTTTCCTAGATTTCCTTTCTTCTAGTGGACTCCCTTTTGTGTCCTTGTTCAAGGAAATACGGATTTGTAATTCACGTTTTTGTCTCTTCAGTATTTCGATATCTTTATGTAGTGTGTCGAGTGTTGATACTTGTTTAGTCTTCAGTCTTTTATTCTCAACCTCAAGTAGTTTAATGTGGTTTATACTTTCTTGTTGCTTTTGATGAGCGGCTTCCAGGTCTGCCTCTAACTCTCGTCGGTCTTTTTGCCTGATCGTCTGCTCCTCCTTCGCGGCAACTAGGCTGTGTTTCATCGTGTCCCGTTCCTTCTGGACCTGTGCCACAAACTCAATGTTGTCTCGAAGGCACGAGTGCAATGTGTTTGCCTCTTCTTGCAGCTTCTTAATTTCAAGCTGAAGTATGTCTTCCGCCTGTTTGGCTTCGTTGAGTTCATCTCTTAGCTGTGCTGTCTCATGGTGAAGCAACTTAAGTTCATCTCGAGACAAAGCCGCCTCAAGGCGCTGGTTGCTGCTTTGTTTCCTTCCCACTTCGCGTGGTTCTCGAGGTCTGTCTTGACCAACTTGATCACCGCCATCTTTGGTAAAAGCTGGAGAACCCGTAAAAAACTCGATGCATAACAGTCTGTGATTTCAACACAGAACCTTCCCCTCCGATTTCCCTTGGTCCCCCGTTGCGGGTTTTGGACTCGGACCTCTTTTGAAGCAAATCAAGTTCTTTCTCCAGGAGTACAGAATGCTGCTTGCACATCCTAAGTTCTTGTTCAAGCATCTCGTTGCTTCTTACAACGTTTTGTACATCTCCTTCAAGACTCTGTCTCTCCTCTACAGCAGCAGTGTAATTATTGTGTAGATATTCTTTATCCTCTTTCAAGGACTCCACAAACTCGGCACTCTTATCCAGATTGGATTGGAGATGCTCTACTTTAGTCTGCAGCTTGTCGACCATGTTCTGGAGTCGCACTTCCGTCTGCAAGGCCGTGGTCAACTGATCCAGGAGGTCTTGTCGATCTCGATGCGACCCCAGCAGATCTGTCTGACAGTTAAGAAGTTCCCTCTCGAGACCTTCTGCATGTTCTATGTTAATTTCAGCTCTCGCTTGTCCAAGTTCCTGCTCGAGCGATAGCGTGGCTGGTTGTAAAGTATACGTGTCACCCAGGGAGGTCGAAGTCGACTTCAAGCCGACATGATCAAGGTCATTGTTTTGATAACTTCTCGTTCGCGGTGTTTTCTCCTTGATTTCCAATCCTCTGGGTACTGGTGTATTCGAAAATGAAATTCCATCAGAATCTGTGCTTTTAGTTTCTGCTTGAATATTACCATCGTTATCCCCTGTCGATGTCCTTCTATATTTTTTCCCTGCAAAACCGTCAATTCCTTGGTCGATCGATGCTGAATTACTGCGAGGTACAGTTGAAGTAACGGTTTCCCTGGCAAAATCAGGTTGAATTTCTTCAGTCACGGGATTTTGTTTCTGGAGATGCTTCTTGGGCTCAGTCTGCTGACGGGATTCCTCTTGGAATTGGATGCCTCCTTCCAAAACTTTCGCAGCTTTGGCCAACCTTGGATTTCTCTTCTCGGGTGTAAGATGAATAAAGGACGGGTTGGCTAGGACTTTGTGTCTCTCATCACGCTGTTTATCAGCGTTATCACTTGGGGATCTTCGTTGATAAGTCTCCTCTTGCCGTTCAGCTTTTGCATTGAAATGGTCTCGCTCAGCGGGGATAATGGGGCTTCTGACTGGACTTCTACTAATCAAAACGTTCATGTGAGGTGATGCGGTTCTCGACTCTCGAGGACTCAAAAGAAGCGGTGTTTTCGTTCCTGTCGCCGACCAGTTTGGAGCTAAACCTTCACCACGTTCGCGCAACTTCTGTTGTTTCAATTTCTCCGTCATCAGCACCCGGTTCTCTTCCTTCAGGCTTTCCAATTCCTCCAGGAGCATTTTTTCCAGCTCCACGTCCAGAGTGGATCTCCCAGAACGCGTTTCAGCTTCTTCGCCATCATCTGAGACGCCGTCTTGTGGCTCCTGGAGCAGCGTTTCCTTCTCAAGCTGCATCATGACGCATTGCTCCTGGTACTCGGTCACCTTCTTCAGGGACACCATGTGTGCTTCCTGCTCCCGTTTCAGCTCCTCCTCCACCAACGCCTCCTCATCTTTGATCGTCTTCAAGACTTTCCTCAGTTGATTTTGCTCCCTCTCGAGTGTGGACATCAAATCCTCATTCTCGGAGTCAGAACCAGTTTCAGATTCCTTTAGAGAGTCACGAGATAAAATAAACAATAAGACACTGTAGTTTCTGTTTATCAGTTTGTTTGTCTTTAACATCTGTCTAAGTTGTGCAATGCCTGTAGGATGGTATTTCTGCATATCGGTATTTGGAAACAAAATATTATGTAGCCTACACGTTTTTTTCTAAGTAAATTCAAGATGTTAACTTTGCATCTGGGATAAAGAATATCATTTGTGTTTTACCCATACACCGATGTATGTTAAGCTCTGTATACTCAGTACTTTCCCGAGTTTTGTGAAAGGATAGGATTCGAACTGCCTCTAGCTACTGGGCAATCTCGATGGTCTTGTGGCAAAACATCTGCTCTAGAATCGCAAAGGTCGTTAAAATCCAGCCCGATTAATATGCCTGTAGATTTTTTTCACAAGACTCGGGAAAGCACAGTGCTTTACACACATCGATGTAAGGGTAAAACCAAATGAATGTTTTTATATATAAATCTGCCGTTCAATGGTACCTGGAATGATGCGTCCGTCGGCGGAGCACTCGATGGGCGCTGATTGCCATTAATTTGCCTCCAAGGGTCTACTAGTTTGGTCCCTGATTTGCCTCTACGTGGTTGTTGGGCTTCCTCCTCTGTTTCATGCACAGTAACACCTGGCTTGACTGGAGTGTAAAGCGGTCGGTGGTCCCGTTTTGTTACCAATGGCTCGTCAACTATCTCGTTAGAACCATAGTTGCTTAAGACAAAATGAAAATGGAACAGGACAAAACAGGATAAAAATATCAATACGAGTGAAAAGATTGTGAAAATCTTGTGGAAAGGTTACTCAAATTCTCAAAGGCTCTCTTTTTGCCACTAAATACAAAATATGGTTATACCCCAACCAAAGAGATATTTTGACATGCATTTATAGGGGCGAGTAGACCTATATTAATAGTTTATGGAAAGTTTTTATAAATAATTTTTGTTGTATAGATAAAGTTTTCTGGCAAAATTGGATAATAATTTTTTAGAATTGTAGGAAATTGATGACTTATCGAGGAGAAACACTTACCTTTCAATGTGGTGTGATTCTACTCCGTTTTTAGCTTCTTCTGCGTCTCTTAACATGGCACCAAAAGCACGAATAGTAACATCTTTGTCTTTGGAGGCTCGCGTAGTGCGCACCTTACCGGTCTCGACTCTCTTTTGGCCCGGGTGATGCCGGGTCTCTGCCCAGTCTGTTTGCCGTTTTCTTGACCCTGTCCTACGGCAGGTTTTACACTCCGAAGCTTCTGCCTCGCTTTCATCATCAGAGCTAACGCCCGAAATTTGGCCAAAACGTCTTCTTTGGTGTTCCTCTTCACTAAATGGGACGACAGTTTTTGGAGAAGTTGTTGTTAGTGTTTGATTTATATTTATTCTTAAATTCAAGATGGAGTGCCTTAACTTCACTGTGACAATTGCGTTTTATATACTTCAATTTGTTTTATCATAATCAACTTCTAAGAGTTCAAATAGTAGGACGGTTGAAAAATAATTTGGTTCTACAGGAAAAAAAGTTGTTTGTTTGAAAGACAACATGGTTTGCCTCGTGGCGTTGCTTTGTACAAACTTCAGTTCGCCTGATGTCTTGGTTGGCACTTTACACTCTAACATCTCCCGGGTCAGAATTAACCAGCGTCCCGGGGGCCTGAACCATTTCTGGGTCAGCATGACCAGGAATCTGTGTCAAAAATGACCCAGAAATGGGTCCAGCTGACGCAGAATTCAAGCCAAAATCCCACTTCTTGACCAGGGCCCAATTTCATAGAGCTGCTAAGCACAAAAATTTGCTTAGCATGAAATTTCTTCCTTGATAAAAACAGGGTTACCAACCAAATTTCCATGTGTTGCATATTGCTTGTTACTGGTATTCAGCTGTTGTTTGCTTATCCTGAAAATCACGTGGAAATTTGGTTGGTAACCCTGTTTTTATCAATGAAGAAATTTCATGCTAAGCAAATTTTTGTGCTTAGCAGCTCTATGAAATTGGGCCCAGTTTCTATGTCACTGCACACTGACCCCCAAAAGTGGCAGGCCCCCTGGGATCTGGAATCCGTGTCAATTCTGACCCGGGAGTTTTTAGAGTGTACTAGCTTTATATAATTCAACAGAAAAAGATGTTTACAAAATACAAATGAAATTTAAGACCTGATCTATGATGCTCCGAAGGGTCCTCTTCATCCTCCTCTGCTACCTCCTCTTCCCAGTCTCCTCGCCTCAACTCCTCCAGATCTCTGCAAACATCCACACTACCATCGACGTCTTGTAAATTCACAGCTGCTCCATCAGCTCCTAACAAATATCGAGCAAAGACAGTCCCCTTGATAGACACCAGCAAGTCGATAAACTCCTCCAGTTCCCTTATCTGTCCGTAATTGGAGTCATCCGGCCCCTCTCCCCCGACGGGAGAAGCGCGTCGCACGGTCGGGTCAGTTGATGTCGATGCGTCGGTAGATTCTCTCCGAAGCTTCTGCTGGGCTCTCGGAAACACCCGCAGTGCCTGCCTTCGCAGCGTGTCTTGGAGTTTCGAGGTAGCTCTCTGGAAGTCCATTTTGAGCCTCTGGTTTTCAGCGCGAAGGGTCGCCTTGTCGTTTGACATTGTCTGAAATAACGAGGACATTGTACATAGATTGACATTGAAATTTAATTTATGTTCGAAATGCACTCATCGATGGCGGATCCAGGATTTTTTAAGAAAGGGATGGCGCAAACTTCGAGGGCCGACTTCCGAGCTGAAAATTTTCAGTAATCCTGCTGTTGTTTTAAGATAAGCTGATTATCACGGCGTGGAGTTTGGGGCCCGCTTTAAGGCTCTGGCAATTTTAAGCATTATGTGCTCTCTGTTGCACTCTTAGGACATCTCAGAAGCTTTTTAAAGGTTATTTTTACCCGTTTAAATAACGATTTATTTGCCGTTCAACTCATTTTTTTTCAGTCAGCGGAAATAAGGGGGGCGTGCCCACTGCAACCACCCCTAAATTCACCACTGCTCATTTGTTCAAGTTAAAGCTTTTTGTTGAAAACATATATAAATTCAAGCAAATACAAGTATTTTTTTATGTATTCATCTAAAATCGTTTATAACGATAAAGGTATCGTCTTGTTGAAATAGACACGAGATGAGATCCAAGACTATAAGCTATATACCTCTACGACATTCTCAATGTCTTCCCTCTCTGCTTCAAGGATGTCAATCCGCCTCTCTAATCTCATCCTCTCATGGGCGTGGCCTTCGCAGAATTCGGCCAGCATGGTGGCGCTGTCCACCTGTAAGGTGGGAGAAAATGCATGCACGTATCATCAGGCATTCTCTTTCAATATCTATGCTTCGAAATTGAGAGTCTCTGATATCTAATGCGTGCATTTTACATATACCGGTACATCACAATGTCCTACAGATCGATCAATTGGTGGCAGCAGTTAACAAAGTACAATGTAAGACAGAAGTATTTTTAAAAGGGTAGAACGGGCTTATTTATCACTTCATATAAATACCCCATCTCCTTCCCCATTCCCCCACAAAAACACCCTCCTCAAAAAACAACAACAATAAAACAACAACAACAACAACAACATCTCAAATCAACAACAAACAAAAACACACTATAGAACGGGCTTATGAACCACTGAACATAAATACTTTCCTTCCCCATCCCCCCAAAAAAACGACCCCCCCCCCCAAAAAAAAAAACCCACCCCAAAACAACAACAACAACAACAAAACACACAGACAAATACATCAATAAACCAGAAACAAATCCCCCAAAACATCCCCCTCATAAAAGAAGATAAAACTAAAAACACAAACATAACACCAAACCCGGTTCACCCGTTTTTCCTTCCATCCCGGAACATAAAATATGTGATGTTACCTCCTCTACTCTCATTCTCTCCTGTAAATCTCTGACAAGCTTCTCGTGATTTGTCGAGATGACTTCTAGACTCCGCCTCTTTTCTTTCTCCTCATCCAGTCTTGCCTTAGCTTGCATCTGATTGGTCAGATCCCGACGAAGACTTCCGATTATCTGGTCTTGTTCCTGAAGCGTCTGTCACCAAATCAGGAAAAGAAATCAACTTTATTTCGTTAAGAGTTTTGTGCACGTTCTTATATACGTGTAGATTTCGTATTTGTTAAGAAAATTTGAGCGTTAGGGGACAGTATTTTCCCGCTCAAATTGTCTGTAAGTCAGAAGGGGAAAAATCCCATGACAGCTGTAACTGGTATCAAGGTACAAAAGGTACACTTTACCAATCATTACCAGTCTTATTATCTCTTTAAACAAAAGATGTGGAAGACAGCGATTGTAATGGCTATACAAATAAATGAAACCTTAAAACACGTGCCTTACCTTTGTATACTGAGATTGTTCGTCAGATTTTCTCCTGAGCTCATGTTGATGTTCTTGAACTTGCTGCTCGGAGTCCTCGAGCTGCCCAAGCGCCTTGGAAAGCTGGCTCAAAAACGCTTCTCGCTCTTTCTCTGTGGTACTGCGTGATTCTTTGAGATTTTGGATGTCGTTTTGCAGAGACCAAATCTGAACATACATCAAAGGAAACATAATTTACATATTTTCATTAACCCATGAATAGGCCGATGGTTTTGGGGAATCTCTGACCACATCAGAAACATTTCTTTTTAAGTCGGGTGCAGCAAAACACTTTTGGACTGCCATAACGCAATCTTTGTATTGCCTGCCTTCCAAAAAAACACGAACAATCTCGTAGGCCAATCAAAATCCAGGGATTGACCAATAGGAATACATTTAAAACTGACCATTTTGCTATTCCCCACTTTGCGAATGTTAACAATTCTTATAAGGCTTTTCTAGCAAGGTTTGGGCGTAGACTTGTGGACAAATCGTTAAATGGTTGTCGCGGCGATAGCGTTCCGACTCTCCCCGCGAATCTCGCGACAGTGGCGATGTTTCTCGCGAGACTGCTGGCCTCCGCGAGACTGCTCTCGCGACTACGGTGAGCAGTAGCCTCGTACGGAGCAGCAGTCTCGCAAGATAGTTGCAACAGAGCCGTTTCGCTATCACCGCGTCAGATATTTAACGACTTGTTCACGAGTCTAAACTCGGCGGAAAATTTGACCTTACATTTTGACCTTACATTTTGACCTTTGATCTTATACTAACCGTCGTCGTAAACTCTGACTTCATCTTCTCCAGTTCAACCCTTCTGGCGTCACACATATCCAATCTTTCAGTGTGTTCTCTGCAGACAGTATCCCGAACTATTGCATCTTGCTCTAACACTTGAAGGCGTTTGGATGCCCGACTCAGGTCAATTTCCAATTGCTCCTTATGGAGTTGAGTTTGTCTGAGCTCGGATTCTGAAGTTACAAGTTGAGCTTTCAGTTCAGCTGTATGATGTAAAACAAGAAACTTGTTTTAACAGGGAAAATTTTTGAATGAGGAAATTGTTGCGTATTTTGCAATAAAAAAATTTGGACACAAAGTTTAAAGAGGTCTCTCCGTTCATCAAAATCCTACACGCCGTATTACTACACTCCAAAAACTGAGGTGGTAAATTGATCCTGGTAACACAATGTCTCCTGACGATGACAAGAGCAAGCTAGTCGAAACGTTAAGACCGAAGACCAAAAGAGCTCACTCCGCGGTAGTGAAGTTAATAACGAGAAGTCCCTCGACCCACTAAGCTAAAGTAGTAGTCCAGGCCGATTTCCTACCTCCCGCCCAGGTAGTAGTTAATAAGCAAAACAGTTCTTTTCAGAACTGAGAAGTCTCCCGAATTCCGAAAATCTACTCCGCGGTAGTAGAACAAATAACAAGTTCTCTAAAGAGCACAATAATCTACACAGCAAAGTAGATATACACATGGTGTTACCGCAAACCGAATACACATTGATACCTCACCATGCAATGCCTCAAAAAACATAACAAACTAGTTGATTCTCTTGGTATATGTAATGTGACAACACCAACACGGTGTTAATTATATCCGTTACTATATCGTTGGTGAAATTAACACCATGCCAGTGTTGTCACATATTGATGCCAATATAATCGATAACACCCCAGTTTTGGCTGTGTAATTAGGAAAGTAGTGGAACAAAAGTGGAAGTAGTGGAATGAAATTTCAATAAGCAATTTCCTTTAACAAAATCACACACGTACAGTACAGAGTTCGAAAATAACTTCTTCCACAAGCGATTATAGAAACCCTGCGGGAATGTACACAAAATACCAAACTTAGCAGCGAAACGCTTAAACTGAACTCTCAAAGTAGGGCAATTAAAAAAAGTAGAGAATTTAAAAGTCTAAAACCAATTTTAAATTATTTTTGGAGAAGAAATTGGGATCCAGGTAGTGTTAATTGAAAAAAAACTGACGTGTTCGGAGTGTTTGTCTGTTTGTTTGTTAGTTTTTCTGCCTCAACTAATTTCCGGTCCAACCTCGTTTTACTTACGTTGGTTTCAAAATTAGTGAAATAAAGATGGATGTATTTTGATCAAGGTCTATCAGCCATGCATTATATACCTGTCTGTTCGTCTAGCTGACTGTTTGCTTGTTTGCTTGCAGACCGATCATTCAACACTCCCCGGAGTAAGTTGTTATCAAGATGCAATGCCGACACGGTGTCTTCAAGACGGCAAACTTTGTTGCCCAGGTCGTATTTGACTTTCAAAAGCTGATTCAAGTTTCTACGTCAATGGAAAGAGGAGGTAAGACAAAATGCATAAATCTACTTTTGAAACTTTAGGGGGGAACAATATTTGATTAAGGACGTATATTATGTAACAATTGATATAAATATTGCACGCGAATGAAATGACCTATAAAGAATAACGAACTTACTGGTGATTCATAAAACAAAATATAGTGCACCAGAGAAATTGCAAAATTTGTGTTTATTTGCACATAAGTTATCTGAATGTTAAATGGTACGGTCGATCATGTATCAAACGTGTGTGTTTTTTTCTTCAAATTCCGGTGGAACAACTTTTAAAAAAATGTGCCCGAAATATTTAATCCAGCATGTTTTCAGAATCGCTTTAAGTTCCCCAGCACGAATCTCTTTCCTGTCCTCAAATCGGCAGCCCCAAGTATAAATAAAAAACACGAAGTAATTTCAGACGTACGTCGACATCGTTGACTCAAATGCGGACATGGTTGCTCTGCTGTCATCTAGCGCTGTCTCCAGCGTCTTGATCCGTTCTTGGAGAACGACGTTATGATTTCTCATCTCCTGGGGGAAACAAAAATCATTATTGGTATTCTGGTATAGTGAAACCAAGGATGCCTCGTAAGTGAACTTAATCAATGTAGCTCGCAAGCTTGAGGAAACCTGTAAATAAGAGTGCTTGCTATGTGAACCAGAGACACCGGGGTTAACCCCTAACTGTTCCAAGATAAGTGTTAGGGGTGGATTTCACAAAACTCTTCCTAACTTAGGACTAGTCCTAGGCAATGCTAAGAGATAGGACTAGTCTTAAGTTAGGACAGTAACTTAAGACAAGTCCTATCTCTTAGCATTGCCTAGGACTAGTCCTAAGTTAGGAAGAGTTTTGTGAGGTTCTTTTACGTGCACTCTCACTCCCAATCAAACCCTGCGATGCCATGCCCTGATGTTAGAAAAACACGAGTGCCATGGGTTACTGCAGCGTGCAGTACGTTGGGAAACGTGTATACCTCATTTACAATATTGATTTCATACTTTTTCAAAGCTAATAACCTTTCCAGACGTTGTAGTGATAGTTTGGCAAAATAGTTGTTGTTGTACAAAGTGTTTTACAACTGGGGATTCGGAGTCCATGGGTCATACTGCCTAAAGGGTCATAGGCCATGTCAATCTGGCCTGTCTGAGGATAGAACTTAAAGGGTTTCACCGTTTTTTGCTTAAAACTGAACGAGTAATAACTAAAATGTGTTTTCTGTCTACTGGCTGCAGACGTAGGCCATCGGAGGGTTAAGCCTTCTTAATTTAGCAAAATAAGTTCAGTTATGAAATCTGATCAAAGATACTATCTGGGAGTTCTACTAGAAAGTGCCATTTATAAACTCACTTCGTTTTGAGAGTGTGTCAGATTTCCTTTCTCTTCCTCCTCCATCGCCTTGAAGGTTGCTTCTCTTTTCCACCAGAGAAAGAGGACGATGCAGTGTAGGAAGATGGAGGGGTCGAGACTACAGGGTGGCCCTCCTTCCTTCTCCACTTGCTGGAATATGTGCCTGAGCGCCTTCTTATTCTTTTAAGAAAGAGAGGTGTTTGTGGTGATGGATGGGAATGAGGATGGTTACTATGGTGAGGATTGTCATGCGGGTTGACGGGAGATGCGACAATGATGATGGGAACGGTGTGAGATTGTTAGTCATCTTTAAGTTAGCTTTGCTTGTTGTCTAAAAATTGGCATGGTAACTATCAAATTATAACTAAGTGCCTCTGAAACTTTATTCGTTGTTTCATTTGTTCATTCACTGCCATGATAATTTGACGAGATGTACCCATCTGACTATAGCTGATAGTGTTAGGGAGAGATGGACCGCTTTGACCCAGGGTCAGCCTCTATGGAAGATTTCAAGGTCACATTGGGACGCCCTCTACGACGAGGGGCATCAGGCTTCCAGAGAAGGACACGATTAGCTGGCAACTTTGTATGCAGACCTATTCTTTAGAGGTCTATAGAGAAATTCTTACCACCACTATTCACTCATAGGGACATTGTCAACCAACATTGCTTTGTAGTTTGGAACCAGCTAAACCTCTACAAAACCCTCTACAGTCTTATAAATAAGCAAGGGATGTGACTCTCTCCACGCATTACCAACCTGGTCAGTGTCCAGTTTAATCGCGTGCCACTCCCCCTTCGCTGGTAGCCTGACATGCTTCATCCACCCCGTGTGATCCATTTGCTTCATCTTCATCTCCTCGCCGGTCCTCCTCAGCTCGGAAGTCAGGGTCTTGATGTATTCTGACAGGCTGGTGCTCTTTTCCTTCTCTCTGTGTAGCTTTCGACGAAAATCCTTTTCTCTGGCCTTTACACATACGAAACAAGAAACACGCGTGAGCTTCTTTATGAATGGCAATTTGTAGAATAATGTATGAGGGAATCTGGCATTGGTATCAAAGAAGCCAAACCAGTCTTCTTCTTGCCTCTCTTGAGATAGGTTCTAAAAATCACAGCACCCGGCAGTGGTAGACTCAAGCCAGCTGTTCATCAGTGGACTCTAGAACGAGAGTACAGATTTGGACTTGAACTTGAATGCAAAAGACTTGGAATTGGACTTGCAATTGAGAATATTGCCCTAATGAATTGGGGCAAGTTCTGGCCTCAAATTTGGACAGAACCAGGGTTTGACTTCTGACTTCGAAATTCTGCATATTGCACTTAAAAGTGGTCTTGGACTCGGATGGTGTGGACTAAGTGCACCCAAATTCTACACGCCTTAGTAATGTGATGAGGATTATGCACAACCAAATCTGATTGCACTATCGGACTACCAGACTACCCGAATTGTAACTGTTCTTTGTCAGTGAAGTATCCAACGACTGTTCAGTGTCATAAAGTAGAAAAAACGGATGGGACAGCGCGTTGGTAAATTAAGCATTACTACATGAATACAAAATATCATCCTTTTCAACATGCAGACATTCTCATACTAACTTTTTGTACGAAACTGGTATCTACCTTTAGTTTGCCGTTCTCGTTTCCAAGCTGTCCCTCGATCGAGGAGAGTGTCAATGCGCCCTCTTGCCTGCAGCCCTCAAGTCTTCGCTCCAAATATTGCACTTGCTCTTCTAGTAAATTCATCTTTGTGCCGGGAAAGAAAAAATACACACTAAAATTGTCTGCCAAGAGTAGGCTATTCAGAGAGTTTCCCCCTGAAGCAATATTATTTGATTGAACAGTAATATAGTAATATTGATTCTGATATTATTTGAGGAGATAAACACTTTTTTTCTCAGCCACCTCTGAAGATGTTTTCTGAGCGTCTGAGAAAACATTGTGGATTTGAACGTCTTATATCACCGCATCACTCACCTTCCTCGACATTTCTCCGAGGTTTCTCGTATCCTCCTTGATCTCACCCATCTTCTTGACCTCCTTGCGGAGATTGCTGTTCTCCAGGATGATTTCCTTTTTGTGTTCCAACTCCAGATGCAACTGCCTCCTCGTCTTCTCAAGGACCGCTCGAAGACCCCCCACTTCACCCTTAAGATCGAAAATGTTTGCATATTTAAAAAGTATATTATATATACAACTACAAGGCTGTAGTTTTTGTTTTGTTGAAAGATGTTATGTTTTCCTGTTTGCGTTACCGAGGTAATTGCACCGTTGTCCACTCTGCTTGAGCATTGACGTGTTTTTCCCCTTTTGGTAAAAAAAAGTATTGATTTTATGTATTATTTAGTAATTGCAAGGCTATGCTATGGATGCGTCGCTTTTATTTTAATATTTGAAGGATTTTAGCCTTGGTGCCCTGAAGGCTGTAGCCTGAAGAACACCCAAAAATACTGTGTGGACGTGTGTAAGTCCACACAGTGAAGTCCACATAGTGAAGTCCACATAGTGTTTCAAGTCCCAATACTGTGTGTACCTCTTTTGTCCTCGGTCCACACTTCGTATGTAGTGTTAAAACACCCTTATAAACACTTGCAACCAGGGAGCTCCTTGTCCCTCGTTTGATTGTACACTAAATTTTTTGCAACAGCTCCAATTGTTTTTGTTTTTTCAAACTCTCCATCTGGGGACCTTCACCCAACTGGGAATCTTCGCCTCTTGTGTTATATAGATACCTGGTGTGAATGTATTACACACACGCACAACACACACAACAAAACACACAAACAACCCAGATGTAGGCTATGTACAAAATATATATATATTCGAATGTAATAATTGTCGTAGAAGAAATAATTTTAAAAACAATTCATAATTCAATTTTTGTTTTGAATTGTTTGTTTATTGAATTTTGACACAGTTTACACGTCATTATTATTATTACGGCATGCAGCAGAAAGCCCATATATAATGCGATGGTTGAACATTTAAAAAAATGTTCGTCACTGAAAAGAGCATTGTATTATTATACATCACCACTTCTGACTTTCAGCAAAAGCCATCATAATATCGAGTTGACCTTGCGGATCCTTCACAAAAAGGAGCGACAATCGATTTGCCGGTCCCCGTATAATGGTTTCTGAGCATCAAAATCCTGCCTTAACAGCCCTCAAGTCAAGGACCCTTTTTGTGTGTGCAATTTACCGTCGGTATGGTTGTCAGCACATGCTGAAAAGCTTTTTTTCCCCATAGGTTAAGAGAGTTTGTTTCCATGCTTTCGACGATTTTTATTTTTTTCAATTAACTCATGCAACACCTAGACATGTAAACAAATAGATTTAAAAAAAATCGTTGAAAATATGAAAACAAACCCTCTTAAAGGAACATTACAGAATTGGTTTTGCTAAAAAACAGTTGCTGGCAGTGTAAGTACTTTATGTAATCTACCATATACATAAACTGAAAACCTGTAAAAGTTTGAGATCGATCAGCCATCTGGGTCACGAGAAAATAGTGGAAAAACGATTACACATTTGCATGAAATCATATAGATTCAACAAATGAATAAAACGCTCACTGAGCGATAAACTCCAATCGGAAAATTAGTTTATTCATTTCTCATCAAATGTGGCATTTCAGACAGAAATATTTCAAGGGATGTTTTCTACTATCATCATCATTAGACAGTGTAAGTTTTATGTAAATCGGTGACCAAAAAGTACATTTTACAAGTTTTTTTCTTACCAATTCTGTAATGCTCCTTTAAAGGGAAGGTAAACGATTGGTAATCACTCTAAAAATTGATGGCAATAAAAACTTACTTGGTTAGAAGTACAGCAACTTTCGATAGTATCAAGTATTTTGAGAAATATTTCAATTCAAAATAATGTGGATGTGGAAAAATATGTCAGTTTTTTATCCCCAAAAATTTGAATCTGAGAAACGTTTCTGTGTATTCCAGTTAGGAATTATTCATCATGCGTGGACATAACCGCTCCAGATTGTTGGCGATATCTCAAAAACGCTACCACCTTTTGAAATGAAACTTTCACATGTAATTTTTACTGTATATATCTACATTTATATAGGATTAAAACAATCGAACGGTTCCAAAAATCAAAGGTATACTTTGCCTTTAACCTATGGGAAAAAGCTTGGAAGCATGTGCTGACAACGTGCCAAGGGGGCGTTGCAACAAAACAGGTACCTCGCTGCAGGGTTTTAGAATAATGTTTCTATTCCTGCCAATGGACCGTTTTAATCGATCACCAAAGGTGCGTTTCTCTTTACATGCTTATCCCCACAGTCCAAAACACAACATCAACGAAAGAGAGGCTGGAACAGAAACTGTGAGAACACTAAGGATTTCGATTCTTCCGATCGGGCTTTGTAGAAATTTAGAGATAAAGAGGGGGTAGGGTTAACCAAGCGTCCCTACTCCCTTGCTGCTTTCTAGAAACATTGTTAGTTTATGGGTTGGTAAACAACAGTTCACGATTCAAAGAGATGTTAAATTTGCACCGGGGATAAAGAATATTATTTGGTTTTGCCCTTTTCACCGATGTGTGTAAAGCACTGTATAGTGCTTGGGGAAGTACTGAGTATACAGTGCTTTACATCGGTGAAAAGGGCAAAACCAAATAATAAGAATTAACGAGTTGGGAATTGTCAATTTTCCCATTCTCACTGTGAACAGCAGGGAAGGTACCCCGTTGATGATTATTGTTCTGTTTAAGAATGTCAGGGTATTACGTTTATTTGTCATTACTTCCCATAAGTAAAAATTGACCTGTCGAAATGTCTTTGGAGCAGCAAATTAGAGTCATGATTAAGTACATTATGTTAATCCCCCTTGCAAATTTAACATCTGTTAAATTGTTGCGGTATACCCGCTGCTAAAATATAGGATTTGAACTGCCTCTAGCTACCGGGCAATCTCGGTGGTCTAGTCGGTAAGACATCTGCTCTAGGATGGCAAAGGTCATGGGTTCGAATCCCACCGAGTAATATGCCTGTGTATTTTTTTTCCACAGAACTCGGGAAAGTACTGAGTATACAGTGCTTTACACACATCGGTGAAAGGGTGAAACCAAATAATATTCTTTATCCCCGGTGCAAATTTAACATCTATTAGCCTAAAATGTTAAACCATGTTGGATTGTTCATCTTACTTTCAAGGAAATTACATTTAAAGCATAACATTTGTAAACCTTTCATATCAAGAATGCTATGATGTTGACTTTGCTTCTTCTAAAAAAGAAATCAGATGTTATTGTTCGATTCAATGAACAAAAAAAACACAGAATTTAAAACTCCTAATATAATATCGATCCCCAACATAGCTCCATCCACTTAAAGGAACATTACAGCATTGGTTTTTGCTAACAAAACAGTTGCTGGCAGTGTAAGCACTTTATGTAATCCACCATACATAAACTGACTATCCTGTAGAAGTTTGAGATTGATTGCATGAAATCATATAGGTTCAACAAATGAATAAACCGCTCACTGAGCGATAAACTCCAATCGGAAAATTAGTTTATTCATTTCTCATCAAATATGGCATTTCAGACAGAAATATTTCAAGGGATGTTTTCTACTATCATCATCATTAGACCGTGTAAGTTTTATGTAAATCTGTGATCAAAAGTATGTTTTACAATTACCAATTCTGTAATGTTCCTTTAAAGGAGCGATGGTGAATTACACACAAACACACACAGAAAAAAAATATCCCCAAATCATGTGCCAGAATATCTCACCATAAAGAAGGGACCTAGACTAGTTTACACCCCTCCTGAGCAAGTGAGAGATCAGCAGTTCAACGACCTGACCCCCCCACCCCTTCCCCAATTTTGCCTCAAAACTCACTCAATCGAATACAAGAGAACAACCTTTGAGATATTTTTCCTTTCAGGGCAACGGAGCGTTTTGATATCGATCACCAAGGAGCGTATCCCTTTTCAAGTTTATCCCAAAAGGCCAAACCAAAACATCAAAGAAAAAGAGACTGGGAAATATTGTGCGAGAACACAAACAATTTCGATTCCGACGATCAGGTTTTGTAGAAATTGGAGATCAAAGGGGCAAACCAAGCGATACCCGTACCCCTTGCTGTGTGCACGAAACATTGTTATTTCAAGGAATAATGCTGAATGTTATCCATTCAGTTCTTTACAATGTCACTAGTGTAAAATGGAGGAAACTTTTACAAGTTCGGTCATGCATGGGGTGCACCCCACCACATAACAGAAAACGGAGCGTCGAGTTCATTAATTTTTGGTATAGGCCCTCAAAATAATATTCTGATTTGAGAGCCCCAGGAGAGTGTTTCAGTTTAAATATGTTGCCCAATTGTGACCTAGGGGTTGTTGACTTCCAACTTGAGGTATTTTGGATGACATAGGCCCTGAAATAAATAGTCCTATTTGCTGAGAGGTGAAGGGACATTTTTCAAGATTGATGCTCGGACGTTTTGAAAATTACTCCTGTGTAGGGGTGTTTTACTTGGAGGGAGAATAACTCGACGGGCCCAGGGACTCCCCATAAAAAAATTGAGCAGAGAATAAAAGTTCAAGAGTCAATTAATAATTTCCCCTATACTGTTAAAAGCTGTGAGACTTCTAGGTATTTTTCGTGTGTTTTTGAATATTTAGCATCTTGCACTGTTTGCTACGGGAGATTATTTGGTGGGGTGCACCCTGATGGCCTCGCACAACTACAATGTCCGGCAATCACATTTCCCCGACTTGTGCCATGATATTGTCCCTATATAAGGCTGACGTTTGATAAAACTTAATTTATTTGTTCTGCCGAAGATAATGTATTATCCGCGATAAACTAAAAAAGAAATTGCCTAATAATTGCCCACAGAAAAACCACCAACCGTGAGTTCTCGTGTTGTTGTTTTTTGTCCAAATTATGAAGACCGGAAATCTATTTACTTTCATTTCTATTAAGAAGATAGATGATCAAGGGCGATAAACAGTTGTTGACTTCGCAATGCACCGACATTGACATACCTTGAACTTAGAGTGACTTAGCTGTGAATGGCGTCCATGATGGATATCCCATTAGAACTTCTGTACAGGATTGCAAAAGCTTCCCTGATTTTATTTGTGGCCAATAAAAGCTAAACTTCTTTCAATCAATGGACAAAAGAAGGTGAACTTCGTGGTGGGTGACGATTAGGTTCAATGACGCTACTGTTATCATTCAAACTACCCCTGTTTGGGTATACCTCAAGCCCGAATTGAACTATTTCCCCCCAATGAGGATCATTGTTTCTCTTTTGAGTAACCCTTGGGTGGCGTTATGCAGGTCCCAATTCCATGGCTAGGCTTATACCGTGGAATTCTGCGCTTACGTCCCATAGAATGGTATGCTTTATACACAGAGTGCAGTGAGTGAAGAATTCCGCGGTAAACATGCAGAGCCATGAAATTGGACCCTGATCAGGGCCCAATTTCATAGAGCTGCTTAAGCATAATTTTGTTGTGCTTAGCTACTTTTTGTGCTTAAGCAGCTCTATGAAATTGGGCCCACAGGTTCCGTCACGCGAATTCCGAAATCGAAGCAATTGGGAAAACTGCGCCCAATTGGTTTCCATTCGCACTTTGACGTAGAAATGAAACAGCGCAATAATCCACTACAAAGTGTTTGATAGAAAGTTATTCACTGCGAAAAACCCACCTATATATATGCCTATGTTGACAAATAAAATGAGCCCGTTCTACATAGACTAACAAACCGACATGAGTATCCAAGTCAGCCAAACTGTACAGCTTGCTGTACAACACATTGTTGTATTATAAAAGGGTGTTTTCGCTTCATGTTTAACTTGAAAACCACCAACTAAATATTTATAGGGGAACTCACAGCGTTCGTAATACCCGACAGTCCATGTTCAGTTCCTGTTCTTGTATTCATTGTGAAAATGTCTAGAGATAATAATATAAAAATACAAAAATGTAAAAAGACACAAAGAGCTTGTGCTAAAGTAAACCCAAGATCCAATGGAAATTTAATGGGTGCTTTGGGGTTTCACATAATGCCAAGTTGTCCAACAATTTAACTATAAAGAACTCAATAGATAATTTATTAATTTGCGTTAAATAAAATTGACTAATTCGTACAAATGAAATGTTGAGGCGTTCTAAAAATCCTCTAAAAAAACCTTACCCTGTGGTCCCAATCCTATGAGTCGTTCCGCACAAAATATTTACTAGCACAATACGTTACCAGCGAAAAACAATATGCTATCACGTATAATAACTGATTCCACGTTAACTTCTGTCGAGCAAATCAATGTTTCAGCTCTATTTTGGGGGATTAGAGTACAGCTCTCTGTGAAATTAGGCCTAGTTTGAGATCTCATGTCGATTGGAAACCAGATAGGCACACGATATTAAGGAAAACAAGTTAGTCTGAGAACAATTTGAGCGTTGTTCGAAGTATATTCAAGAGAATTGTTGGTAACGAGCCAAACAACTTGGTCACGTCCCAGACTGTGCTTTGTATCGGCAATCAAAAGGGGTTGGCATTCTAGCGAGCTTTGATTCTGAAATGTACGGTGGGCTCATAATTTGCCAACTCCTACAGAACTCATGTTTTTCAAAATGGTATATCGATATATCGAATTATCGCCGTACAATTCTGGGTCATATCGCCGTACTAATGCGTCAAATCGCGTATCTATCTTGGGTCACATCGCCGTACTATTGCGTGGAGCACTCTACCTTATTGCGTATGTTTTGTTGCGTTGTATTGCCATAATTATTTTATTGCGTTATATAACGACGTATTTCATTGCATTCATCGCCGTATTTTATTGCGTTACATATTGCTGTATTTTATTGCGTTATATATCGCCGTATGTTATGCGTTTTATATTGCCGTATTTTATTGCGTTAAAATCGCCGTATTTTATTGGGTTATAAAAAAAATATCGCTGTATTTTGTAAAATACAATATTCACAGGAATATTACTTGGGTGGGATTATAACCCCAAAATGGGTTCGATTCCCACCCAGATTCGAATCCCACCCGAGTATAAATATGCCCGTGAATTTTTTTTTCACAGGACTCGGGAAAGTACTTATAGTTTACAGTGCTTTACACATCCGTGCATGGGGTAATACCAAATAATAAACTTGCTCCACCCCTACAGAATACCGTCAACTACTGAGACAAGTCGACATTTATAAACATACTGCAGCTCCACATCAACCACCTTGCAAGTCCAGCAGCAAATTTAATACCAATTTCTCTCGGGAAACTGTTGCTAGTTTTGTGTTGTCCTCGACAATAAACCGATAGCCTATAGGCGTACGCAGCTGCCATTGAAGGCAAACAGTGCCCGCGCGGTATAATAGTATAATAACGGCTGGGTGGAAATCACCACCATTGTGGCCTTGTCATGGCTATAGCTCATAATGCTGGTTGCTAAGCGGGCCATATTTTAGTTTGATGGCAACGGCGTTGCCAGTGGCAACCAGACGAAGCTAATGGCATAGACGATCGATAGTGGTGCAATAAAGATGCTCGAGGGTCATAATTATAATTTGTGACAAAAAATATGATGTGAAAACAGAAAATAAACATTAATTGCAGATCGGTTTCACAACATTGACCTGATAATTAATGCCCGACTTGTTTTGTGTAAAATAATAGTCTCCACAGATGTCTGTATCTTTTCTAGAGCGTTGATGCACTCTATTTAGAAAAACTAATACTAAACCAACAGAAAGGCTCATATTTACATGACCACATGAAATTATTTCAAGCGTGATTTTGTAGGAAAATGTTTCTGCTTAGAGACAACAAAAAGCCCGCCTCGCCCGCATGACTTTTGATTCTGTTGTTATGATGTTCATTTCGTCGCGTGAGAACTATAAGGTCCTTAACAAACGTGATGGACAAAAGGTCGTTAACAATTTTTGTTAAGCCTATAAAACAAAATAATAAAATACAACTATCAGAAATTAATGTTTCCTTATGAAAATCAATTTTCAGATTTTCATAAGGAAACATTAATTTCTGATAGTTGTATTTTATTATTTTGTTTTATAGGCTTTAAAAAAAAAATTGTTAACGACCTTTTGTCCATCACGTTTGTTAAGGACCTTATAGTACTGAGCCGACGATTTATTCTCTTCGAACAAGACTAACAAAATAGCAACCTAACCTATTCATCATCATTATCAATATTTTCAATCACTTCTTGATTGTCTTGAACGTAAATAATTGTTCAAAATTTTTCAAATTTTCCTCTTTTTTCTTCACCAACATGGAAATAAATGTCGAATTGAACTGAACCACCGGATCGGAACCGCACGACCTTTCGATATTAGCGCAACACCTTAATCGGTCGATTACCGCTTCCATCTGTCAGATGACATCTTCAATTTATATAATTTGCCCGCAGAAAAACGAAACTGAGTGTTCATTTTTTCTTCTTTCTTGTTATTTATTTTTTATATTTTTTTCTTCTTCAATTTTTACTAAGTCACAATGACTATAGCCCTAGAAAACTAAGCATTTAGAACTGTACTTAAATGGCTAAGTCTTTCATTTGTGAACTTTATAAACCCATGAGATATACTTTTTTTAAATTCCCTGTAAGGCGGTGCTTTGATTAAACTTTCAAGACACGGTTTCAACACCGCACAAGTACTTATTTTTTTAGTGTGGGAATGCTTTTGTCTCTTTTGAATTTTCGTAGTATTTTAATTTCGTATTAAATATATATTTCAGGATAGACAAATTATTTACAACAACGAATATTTTAGAATAATTTATTTAGTTTGAGTACATACCAAACTAGGTATATAGGCCTAATATGGTATTAGCTATAAAGAAGACCTTCGTTATAAAATGTTAACTGTAAACATATATTCACATGGACCAATTTGAAAGACGTTTACATTGTAACATTTTGGTATAGACAACTCACAATGATTTGAATTATCGGTTACATTCTGACGGACATAAAAAGAATGTCATCAGGAATACACACACCAAATGTCAAATTTAAACACCCGACCTTAGTTCATTGACGTTCAAGAATTATGTCAGCTTTTATTGTAAATTTCCCCCCGTCCAGTTGATGAGAAGCCAACAACACAGCGTTGGCTCAAGTCAATAACCTCTGCTGATTTTATCCACAAGGGAAATTAGAAAAGCCTATTTCCTCTCAAAATCCAGTGCTTTTTAGAGTAACAATATTTACTTGCTGTTATTTTGCTCTTTAGTAAGAACAATTAGCAAGTTGGTTATAAATACGAGACATATCGGTTTCTAGGTACGCTATTCTAGGCTTTGCCGATACTTATATGGATGAATCTACCATTAGAGCCAGTTCCTTGCTCTATGATTCTATACCTCCATGCCAACACCAAACCCAACGTTTTTAAACTAACATGTCTGGAAACGCAAGTTTAATAAAAAAAAAACACCGCAAAATGTCATGACTTACCTCCAAGTCCACCATGGCGTCTTAGTAATAATAATAATAGTGGCTTCTTATATAGCGCTCATATCCGTCACTCAGTGACGCTCAAGGTGCTTCAACAGTCAGTATTTTCCTGCAAGCTATACATGTGGAGCTACTTTTTGAAGTTTGAGACCTATTCCTTTACATAGCACAATGTAATGGTTTACAAGGTGCTGTGGCGCAATATGCTGCCAATCAAAGGCTACAAGTATACGCTGCCACTCCCGAGTAAAAATAATCGCAGACAAATTTCAACAGGTCTGTATGTGCTATTGCGGGCAACCTGTACACACACACACTACCCAACAAATGCACTACAGCCATAGAGTAATTATATATGACTACAACCAGGTGTATACAAAACCTTGGTGATTTATATGAGTTGTCATTTTATTGGTACGTGTTGATGGCCTAGACCTACACCTTGATTGGCCTCGAGACCACACACGCAGGTAGGTTTCACTGTGACGCGCTCGCTTAATTGACAACCTGTTTGAATTATTTAAATAACAACACAACACGTGGATTTGCACACGATTAAATAAATGTTAAGATGTAGCTATAAACAGTTCATTTAAAGAAAACGTGAAATCGTTTAAGTTTATGGAAAGATTCAAGAACAAATCAAGTCGGGTTTTGGGAGGAATTATTTCAGAAAAAAACAAGTTCAATAGATGTTTACATTCTCGAAACCGCGGCGTTTTTTAATTATACACATTTAAAACGCACATTTAGAACGGAATGAGGACCTAAAGCAAATTGCGCTAAACGACCTTGTAAGAAAAAAAATGTTTCAAACTAAGGCCTGCGCTAAACGTCGCACTTTTGCCGAGCCGAACTCAAATGTTTTCAGTTCAATTCGACACGGCAAGAGCGCGACGTTTGTCACCGTGTCGTGCCGCTACCGTGTAGCACGGCAGGGCTTGCCGTGCTACACGGCAGTGCCGAACTTAAATAAAAGGTTTGCGCTAAACGTCGCTCTTTTGTCGAATTTAATTCCTAATTTTACAACTGTTTGAGTTCGACACGACAAACGTGCGACGTTTAGCGCAGGCCTAAGTTGAGACGCTTTGAATATTATTTTCCACGGAACGAAAAATTGGCAACTGAGGTTGTGGTGTTTAGACACAATGCACACGCAGGGGGCCGTACCACAAAATGATGCCGAGCATCTTCATAAAATACTGTTCATCAGTTTCTCAAGGTTGGTGGCTATTCAAAACATAGGTCTAAGTGGTTCGACATGAACGGCACTCATAAACAATTTTTGTATAATTTTGTTTTATTGATTTTGTTTTAAAACAAACTTCATATTACAGATATTATAAAATGTACATAGATACTCAAACAAACCTGATAGAACCACGAATTAGAATACATTCATTTTCCTTCCTCTTGTTTTAAAGGAACATTACAGAATTGGTTTTTGCTAACAAAACAGTTGCTGGCAGTGTACGCACTTTATATAATCCACCATATACATAAACTGACAAACCTGTAGAAGTTTGAGATCGATCGGCCATCTGGGTCACGAGAAAGTAGTGAAAAACCGATTACAAAATTTGCATGCGTTATACAATGCATGAATGAAACGCTCATGAGCGACAAACTCCAATCGGAAATTAGTTTGATTTATTTCTCATCAAATATGGCATTTCAGCTAGAAATATTTCTAGGGACGTTTTCCACTATCATCATCATTAGACCGTGTAAGTTTTATGTAAATCTGTGATCAAAAAGTATACTTTACAATTACCAATTCTGTAATGTGCCTTTAACTAAACGGCACTCTAAACACTCTCGGGTCAGAGTCTTACCGGGTCCGGGTCCCCACATGCAGGGGGGACCTGACCCATTGCTGGGTCAGGCAGACCCGGGAAGTGGTTTCAAATGGTATTTTAGCCTGCAGTTTGAATAATATCTGAGTAATTTTGACACAGATTCCGGGAGTCACACTGACCCAGAAATTGGTCAGGCCCCCCCCCCCCCCTAGAACTAGTAACAGGTTAAATTCTGACGTGGTCCCATTCGGGAGTGGTCAGAGTATAAGGACAAAATAACCGGCAAAAAGTTCCATCAAAATCGGTGATGGTCATAAAAAAAAAGCAACAAAAATGGTTTTCGTTTTGTCAGGAATTTTGACCATTTTGTGTATGTTCTTATTCATGTAGGCCTACTTTTTTTTTTTTTTTTTTAAATTGTGGTAAAATGGTTATTTGGGGGTTCTTCAACTTCTTTTGTGTGTGTTTTCTCTCGACTTGATAATGAAATGTGACGGAAATCTTATCTGGAGGAATGACACAGTATCAATTTAACAGTCAGTGAACTTTCAGACTAAGTAAAACTGTTATCAGACATAGCTGCCAATCGTACTTCTTTAATAGGTAGGGCCACACTTTGGTAATGACCTCGAAAAGAAATTGTGTAACTTTGTGTAAGCCTACTTGTTATATAAAGATTGTAATGTGGTACAGGCACCTGTGACATTATTTCGTCTGATATGCCCCCGTTTGATCAGAAATGAACAGAAGTTTGTCGACGAAAAATGTCAATCTCCAAAGATCGCCTGCAGGCAACGTTTAGAAATGTCCGTGGTGTCCGTTTGATTGCTGCCCTCAATACGGCCAGAGATGCGGTTGGTACCCGCTCCCACCTCGCTAATTGTAGATGGATTCGATGTTCGTGACAAAGACACAGTGACAGTATTTTCAAACTTCTCGGTGAATATCTGTCATTTTTCATTAAAAAATGAAATAGGCTCAAATTTGTTGAAGGTATTTTGAAAATTAGAACGCAAAGAAGAACTCTCCTAACAAACCTTGAGTGCATTCGTCTTACAATTCGATTGCAATACATGTACTTGGCCTTACGTAATAATAACAGTGAGAGTATTTTCAAACTTCTCGGTGAATATCTGTCATTTTTCATTAAAAAATGAAATAGGCTCAAATTTAATGAAGGTAGTTTGAAAATTAAAACGCAAAGAAGAACTCTCCTAACAAACCTTGAGTGCATTCGTCTTACAATTCGATTGCAATACATGTACTTGGCCTTACGTAATAATAACAGTGAGAGAATTTTCAAACTTCTCGGTGAATATCTGTCATTTTTCATTAAAAATGAAATAGGCTCAAATTTATTGAAGGTATTTTGAAAATTAAAACGCAAAGAAGAACTCTCCTAACAAACCTTGCGTGCATTCGTCTTACAATTCGATTGCAATACATGTACTTGGCCTTACCTTACGTAATAATAACAGTGAGAGTATTTTCAAACTTCTCGGTGAATATCTGTCATTTTTCATTAAAAAATGAAATAGGCTCAAATTTATTGAAGGTATTTGAAAATTAAAACGCAAAGAAGAACTCTTCTAACAAACCTTGAGTGCATTCGTCTTACAATTCGATTGCAATACATGTACGTGGCCTTACATAAATAAAAAGTGTTAACAATAATGTTTTTGACATAATACATCAAATGAGAGAAAACCAGCAAATATTCGTAGTCCCCATAATATAAATACAATATGTTTTGCCCTTACTTTTGAAACGTAGGCCTAGTTCTATAAAAATAGATATATATATGAATTGATAAAAATCATAATAGATTGGCAAACGAGGATTTCAATGTACTTGGTTCTCGACGACAAAACGCGTTTCAAAAATATGCTGAACGTGTCGATAGTGGACACACAACTGAACTGGAAAGTTAGTCTGCCGCCACCCAGCGTCGCAAATGTCCCAATTGTATGGCAAATAATGTCCTCAAATATACAGAGCAAAAAATTGTGTAAACAAGCATGGCACGTAAAGTAATGCCAAACCACCACTGAATACTGGGTAGGCCTAATAGACCCTTCCCATGAAATATGTAAATTACACTTTACGCATGCGTACAGACACTATTGGTTGGCAAACGCCATAGAGTTGTGCACTAGGCAGACGCACAAACGCGTGTGCGTCACACCACCATCAGTCCAATACAAAAAGGCGCGATGT
This sequence comes from Pycnopodia helianthoides, assembly GCA_032158295.1. Classification (NCBI taxonomy): domain Eukaryota; kingdom Metazoa; phylum Echinodermata; class Asteroidea; order Forcipulatida; family Asteriidae; genus Pycnopodia; species Pycnopodia helianthoides. The sequence goes on along the minus strand of CM063247.1, from coordinate 4,654,650 downwards.
TCACTCATTTTGCCAACCAGTAGGGAGAGTGCGCACGCGCGATGTTCAATTTGCATATTTCATGGGAAGGGTCTATTGTCGGTGACCTCACCCCGACATCTTGAATTAGGGGCAACAGAAGAATCAGATTTATCTTTCTTGATACCATCTTTGCTAAGTCACTCAGAAAAACTTTTTTCTATAAGCCAAAAGGGGGTTAGATCATGTATCCCTTTTTTGGCCTCAGTTCTTTTAAGTCAGGGTGTACAATTATTGCGCCACGTAAACGTCTTTTACTACACGAAGGGAGTAACACCCAAATAACTGTAGATACAGCCGACGAGTGCAGTTTATTTCAGTTTTGTAAGCAAATAGGCCTATAAGAGGTATTTTTTCCAATTTTTTTAAATTAAACTTTTACAATGGAGCTGCCATCTTGTTATGCGTAGTTTGATTTCAATCAAATCAACAACCGAACTCGGAAAAGGAGAATAGTAAAAGTCTGGTCCCTTTGACTGTGGACAGAGTGATCAGAATTACTAACACTACCAAGATCAGTGTGGCTACGGCTATGATGATGATATCAGTGTTTAGGTTGCCCAGGTTGGACTCCTCCGTTGCATACAACAGAGACTGGCGTCCTATACCAATGGCTAAGGGTTTGCAGTGAGCTTGGTACAGCCGCAGCCAGACTATTCCATTCATAGGTCCTTTTTAGAAACCATGGCTTCGGTTTCTACTCCGGCTTAGGCTCCGTCCATCAGTTTGAAGCAGCCCGGAGCACGCGCACGTTTTCAAAAATATCACTGATCCTATAGGCTGGAGCGTGGACACTGCGGTAATATCAGACCCTTGATGATTACATCCAACTCTAGCAAGATTGCAGGAACCAGGAAGACAACGTACAAAACGATAAACACAGCACCGATCGCCTTGTTCAGTTTGAACGAGCTGAACTTGATAAGTAGGAGTGCGACGATCACCGTGATCAGCAGCATGCCGACGATCACCGTCAGACCGTCGCTGTAGGTCTGGACGGGATTGCCCCGGTGCACGACGGTGGAGTGGAAGAACCACGGAAGCCCAAGGCCGAGTAAAATATCGAAGATGTTACTTCCGATGGAGTGTGAGATTGCCATGTCACCGTAACCTATGCGGAAGAAGTTCAAGAGTATGCAATATTTTAGGAAACCCCTTTCATAAAAGATAATTTAAAAAAAATACAAAGCGACTGAAAATGTTTTGGAATCAAACTTACCATTTCTTGCGGCAATGACACTAAGAATGGTATCGGGTGTGCTGGAGCCAGCTGCTAATAGAGTTAGCCCCATGACCGTATCGGGTAATGACAGCACATAACCTGGGAGAGAGTAAACAATTCTTCTGAATAATTTGGAAACATATTTTGTCGGGACGGGATTGAGTTATTAGGGAATGTGTATAAATCGGGAGATGGGTGGTATGTCGTGGCCGAGGGGATAAGAGCACCGGACTCAAGCTCTGGTGTTTCTGTTCAGAGCAGAGTGTAGATTCGAGTTCGGCGGTCGACACTTGTGTCCTTAAAGACACTGGACACCTTTGGTAATTGTCAAAGACCAGTCTTCTCACTTGGTGTATCTCAACATATGCACAAAATAACAAACCTGTGAAAATTTGAACTCAATTGGACGTCGAAGTTGCGAGATAATAATGGAAGAAAAAACACCCTTGTCACACGAAGTTGTGTGCTTTCAGATGCTTGATTTCGAGACCTCACGGGTGAGGTCTCAAAATCAATTCAAATATTTTACTGAGAGATTACTTCTTTCTCAAAAACTACGTTACTTCAGAGGGAGCCGTTTCTCACAATGTTTGATACTACCAACAGCTCTCCATTGCTCGTTACCAGGTAAGTTTTTATGCTAACAATTTAAATAATTATTTTGAGTAATTACCAATAGTGTCCAGTGCCTTTAAGCAAGACACTTAACCATTATTGCTGCGTCCTTCGGATGGGACGTATAGGTCCCGTGTGTTGTGTAATGCACGTAAAAGAACCCAGTTCCACTTATCGTAAAGAGAAGGGGTTTGCCCCGGTGTTCCTGGTTTGATCGGCAGCATATTGCGCCAAAGCACTTAACATGGTGCTAAGTAAAGGAACATGGGCCGATTTCACAAAGAGATAAGACTAGTCTTATCTGAAGTTAGGACCAGTAACTGGTCTTAACTTCAGACTATTTCTATCTCTTAGCATTGCCTAAAGTTAGGAGGAGTTTTGTGAAATCGACCCCGGGTCTCGTACTCACCAAGTACCGTGACCATCCACACTAACACATAAGTCACTGCACCGATCCACACGAGGGACACAACGAAGGTCAAAGGGTACCACCTCTTCCATCGTTTCAGAGAACTATTGGGTATTGTTAAATAAAACGTCAGGGAGGCAGGGAAACTCATCACCCAGATAACTCGTTTCAGACATCCGGAAGGTATGATGAAAGGCGACAGGAGATTCTTATTGTCATCTTCTGTGAATCAAAGGGGGAAAAAACCCACATTTATATCTTTATAATTATTGGTTTAAGGCAATTTAAATCCACTTTTAATCAAATATAGGTACACACAGGAGATTCTTATTGTCATCTTCTGTGAATCAAAGGGGAAAAAAACCCACATTTATATCTTTATAATTATTGGTTTAAGGCAATTTAAATCCACTTTTAATCAAATATAGGTACACAGTTAAAAAAAAAACCCATACACTAAGATTTAATGTAATTCGAGACCTGATGACGTCATCATGTCGTCACTACAACAGGTTTCATGTAATAGTGAAAATCTAAATATATGCGTGAATTTTTGAGGTTGTGTCTTTGTTAGCTGAATATCGCAGGGGAGAAGAAGAGGTAATGATGATAATAATATTTAAAAACGTACAAAAACAAGAGTTGTTCGGGCGGAGTGCCCGAACACCTAAAAATCGTTATCTTGGTATAAAGAATTTAAAAAATTGCATTTATTGTTATTTTTAAAATTATTTTTTTGGCCTTCTCCGTTTCTTTCCACGTAAGTGTCGTTTTGACCAAATATTGTGGACCCTTTATCAGCGACCTATTGACAGAAAATGTCACTAGTCAATAAAAGAATTTTAACCCACTATCCTTGCTAGCCGGGCCCCAAGCACTCCTGAAAACATCTTAACTCTACAGGAGTATGCAGCCCCGGCAGCCAGATTGGCGCCAATGTTACCAAATCACACTACGAACTTCAGGTACCCATTAACTCCTTGTTGATGGGGAGCAATAGCTATACATTCCTTCCAGAAGTTCTGTACTTGATCAATACATACACTCTAAAAACTCCCAGCTCAGAATTGACTCAGATTCTGGGTCCTTTTCTGGGTCAGACTGTTCCGGAAGTGGTTTAAAAAAAAAAAGGATTTTTACTCGGATTCTCAGGCGTTAGCTGTACCCATTTCTGGGTCATTTTGACACATATTCCGGGTCAATACTGACCCAGAAATGGGTCAGGACCCTAGGGTGGATGCCAAGCTTGATTTTGAATTTTAAGGTCATTTTGAGGTCATTTTGAGGTCAAAAGGTCAGGACCCTACGGAACACGGATGTGAAAAAAAGGTTTCCCGAAGTGTGTCGCCTTACCTTCGCTTTCTGTTTTACTTTCGCTTTCTGTTTTACTTTCTTGGCCCTCCATACCGATGGGAGTGTCGATTTGTGCGTAAGAAGCAACTGGCGCTTTTTCGTTGAGCTTCTCCCCCACGATGTGCCGCGCCTCATCGATATTGTGACTCGTAACACAAACTGACAGTTTCTCCATCTGTCGTTTAATTATCGGGTCAAGGTACAGGAAGACAAGGTAGGCTATGTACACTAGTAGAAAGATCATTGACTCGTACCTATATAGGGAGAAAGTACAACCTTTGGTGTTTGGTAATCTGTGCTTTTATATACTGCAGCTCAAACAAACTATGGTGGCTTCAAAGGGACATCGCACATGTAGGCCCTATTTGCGTAAACAGTTGCATTTTGGGAAAACAGATCGTAAAATTATACGCCCATGTTTGCGCAAATATTCACGACATTTGCCCAAGGTGCAAATACTTACGCCAATGTTAACGATTTTGTACCCCAAATCGCAAATGTTTACGCCAGCAGTGGCTTTAAAAAAACATGGTTTTAACCCCAAGTCACAATTACCTTACGCCAATATTCAGATGTATAAATTCACGAGTTGTGCCCCAAATTGCAAATAACGCAAATATTGGCGTAAACATAATGTACGATGTGTCTATAAAGCCACCGTACATAACGAGAAAATAATGTAAAAGGCTTAAGAAATCATTAAATTACGATCGAAAAAAACCAGCACCAAACAACAACAAATATGTTTTAATCCGAAAGATTACTTTTTGAAACATTTAGTTACTCTCACTGAGAATTAACGCCTTTTTACTCACCAGTGGACTTGGTTGTCTAGTATAACCAACGCTAGACATATAATGCTTACACAGTACCACATGGAGTCCCGAGCAAGCGGCCATTTCGTCAGATAGACAGTCTGAATGTTAAAAATGAAAGAACCCAAATCATCAACAAATCTGTCGGAAATACAAGCGACTATAGGTGTACAGTCATGTGGCAAGGTGCGTACAACATAATGTACACAATACATGCAATTTGTCATCTCCATTTCATTTGGTGTTCGATATGATGTGGCTTGGTGCACCATTTCCTTTTCTGTGTCTTTATTGTGTTCTGGGAATCTCACGAACTTTTAGAGGATTTTGTCAGAGTAAGGGAACATCTGGTGGGAAGGACAATCACTGCCACATATCAAAGCGGGGGGGGGGGGGGTGGTTGGTACACTCTAAAAACTCCCAGGTCGCAATTTATTCTTTTCGTACCACACTTGAGACAGGGGGTCAACAGTGAAGGGATCCGGGAAAGCGCCCATACCTTATGCGTGTACGCATTGGCTCTAGTGTGGTACGGAAAGAAAATCGCTACCGGGTCAGAATGATTGAGCCGGATTCCAGGTTCCGGGGGGGGGGGCCTGACCCGGAAAGTGGTTAGAAATTAGATTCTTACTCGGATTCTGCATCATTTTGAACCATTTCTGGGTTATTCTGACACAGATTCCGGGTCGTACGGACCCAGAAATGGCTCAGGCCCCACGGGACCTGGAATCCGGGTCAATTCTGACCCGGATCCGAGTCAATTCTTACTAGGAATTTTGTTGAAGTGATTATCCCCATTTGGCTCTCCATAGCTAAGTTAGTGACAAAGTTAAGAACACAAACTATGGTGATTTAAATATTTTAGGATGACAATTTCTTCTGTCTCAGAAAGAATCGGCTTTGACCCTCCATCTTTTTGTCAAACTACATATAGCTACGAACCAGAGGACACTTGCATTGTACCAATAAAAAGCAGGTCAAAAGGTTTCCTGACATTTACGAAAATACTGTTATATTATTAGGTTTTGCCCTTTCACCAGTGTGTACATACTCGGTACTTCCCGGAGTTCTGTGAGAGAAAAAAATCCACAGGCATATTACTCGGGTGGGATTCGAACCCACGACCTTTGCCATTTTTAGAACAGATGGGTCCTACCAATTACTAGACCACCGAGATTGCCCGGCAGCTAGAGGCAGTACACGAATCCTTTATTTTAGCAGCGGGTATACCCGCAGCAATTTTTAACATCTATGCAAATACTGTTGTTATACTACAAATTACATTAAACAAAATATATAAGTAGATCACTGTCGACCTCTTGTAAATATTTTGTTCTTCTTTTCAAATTCCCAGGTGGACCTGTTTGTTCTTTAGGTCCACACTGTCTTCAATATTGTAACGCTTAATGTAGGGTCATATCATTGGTTGTTGTCAACGTAATGCTGATTTATATAGGTAAAGAAAGATACAATTAAAATCATACGTGAAAGTTTCAGCTGAAAACATACTTGCTGAGAAAATAGCAAAAAAAAGAAGAAAAGAACAAAAAAAGAAACAGCTGTCGTGGTGTTCTCACGCGAACGTCGAATCCGCCATAAATAAGAGAATTCTCTGATTAAAATGTTTTGGGGTAAAATGTTATCCAAAAAATATTACCATAAAGGGAATCATTTCGAGAAAAAAAAAGTTTATACGATCAACAGCTGCAGTGCTTCTCACCAAGTAAGTTGTTATGGTTGTTAATTTTTGGAGTATTTACCAATCTATGACCCTACCTTTAAAGGTATTGTACACTTTTGGTAACAGCTCAAAATCAGTGTCCACATTTTGTGTGATTCAACATATGCATAAAAAAACAAACCTGTGAAAGTTTGAGCTCAATTGGTCATCGAGGTCACGAGAAAATAGTGAAAAGAGATCTTATGTGTTTTCTGTTTTTCAAATTATCTATTACTATTGTTTTACTCGTTTCTCAGAAACGATAGCAATTTAGGCAGAAATATTTTAAGGAACCCTTTCTACCATTACTTACTTTAAATCATGTAAGTTATGTGTGAATCTGTGAACATTGTGTTTTTCGATCTTACCAATAGTGTACAGGGCCTTTAAACACAAAACCTAAGTATAACCTTTGGTTTTTGGAACCGTTTCATTGTTTTAATCCGATATAAATGTAGATAATATATACAATAAAACTAACCTGTGATAATTTCAGCGAATATGTCCACGCATAAAGAATAATCCCTAACAGGAATACACGATCTGAGAAACGTTTTTGACAGAAACGTTTCTCAGATTCGAATTTTTGGGGGGATAAAAACTGACATATTTTTCCATATCCACATTATTTTGAATTGAATTGAATTATTTCTCAAAAAGCTTTATACTATCGAAAGTTGCTGTACTTCTAACCAAGTCAGTTTGTATTGCCATTAATTTTTTAGAGTGATCACCAATCGTATACCTTCCCTTTAAACAAAGAAAGGGATCGTTACTGAGTATACCTGCATCTGGAATGAATCATCCATCTTGCTAATGTTATCATTGGAAATACTACGTTGGTTTAGCATACCAGCAGATGTTGTTAATTAAGTATGCCTACGTGTTGGACTTGATTCGTGACCTGATTTTAGAAGCTTTCTCATCAGTCATTATCATATTTCTGGTAATGAAACCAAAGATGCCCTAAAAGTGAACTTTATCACTGTAGCTCGCAAGCCTGAGGAAACCTGTAAACAAGAGCACATGATGTGATTCAGAACCACTGGGGTTAACCCCTATACTCTTCCACGATAAGTATTCTGGGTTTATTTTTAACGTGCAATACTATAACCTATACGCACGGGACCTACGGCTTAACGTCCCATCCAAAGGACTATAAAGCAATTATGGCCATGTATATTCTTGCTCAAGGACGCAAGTGAAAAGACCGGGACTCAGACCAACATTCTGCTGATCAGAAACACAGCTCGAGTCCGGTGCTCCTACAACCGCTCGGCCATGGCAGGTAGACTGACAAAACACAATCATACAACCCTTTGAACTGAGATCTCCGCAAATGGTTCAGTTTCCTACCCATTTTTTATTTTTTATTTTTTTTCACCACACAAACAATTAATTTTGACCGTACCCGTTATAATTGAAAACGAATCCAACAGAGGTGAACTGAAAACGAAATAGTCTGTTCACTTTTTATATAAGATTATATACCATCATTCATAAGTAAAAGTGGGATTAGACAAAATGGCCGAAGCTATAGGAATGCTCAACCTGCCATTGTATTTATGTACAAAAGCAGGTGGTTTTAAATGAAGAATTTCGAACGCAATTTGTGGCAACTTGTAATATCACATTGCTTACAAATAGCCACACAGGCACAATGTGTGTATACGGTTTAATGGAAGAGGCATGAAATCCCAAGGAAATCACTGCGCCAACGAATCAACTTGTGATGCTCCAGATTAGAGGCACAACTCAGAACTTGTTCAGCGGTTGTTGTTTTTTATGGTTTTTGAAATGATCTGGTAATGATGGTTTAGCATTTAAAACAAATTTCCATGACCAGAGGAGATTCCTATCCGCCAGGAAATGCCCTGCGGAACGTCATATAATAGAAAGGTCACTTTAAAAAAAAACCATGACCATACATATATATTATAACTCTCTACAAGCTATAAGTGTCATGGCTTTTGTCACGGTCCGTTCTCAGTATATAGGTTATTTTGATTTGTTACAGAAAATGAAACATATTCACGGCTGCTCTTGATCGACGAGGTATGCCCATTATAGACATCCCATGATTTTACTTTTTTTTCTCTTCGTGCTTTGGGTCTCAACCATCGGATTCAGCTCGCCGTTCATGGTCTCGTTTTTCCAGATCTAAACTTAGACCAGCCAAGGACTGCCCTGACTTTTTTCAGAGCGAAATTTAAACACGTCAGTCAAAATTGATTGAGCACCATCGAAAGTCAGGAATGAACCGAAACATTCCCATACAAAAATGTAATGACCCATTTTTTTTATCAGAATGATGCCATCGGATGTTTTGGATGTTGAAATTGTTTGCACTGGTAGGGTATCGAATACAATGGCAATTTACACCATTTTAACGTGAGGTTAGAGACTTGTCATTTTTCCCCCACTCACATAAGCACTCTGATTGGAAAATGAGCACGTAACAACAATGAATTTGACATTTCCCTTGCTCTTTAAAGGCCACTGTAACCAGCGTATAACAATTTTCGGTAGACGGCACTCGTAAAGAGTTTTTTAAATGATCTACAGATAGCACACTTGATTATTAAGATTAAAACATTGCACTTAATAAAGTTAAAGCCACCCACCTGTCCAGCAAAAAGACCGCACAGCCCCACCACACACAGGATGTTAAATACAGCTGATCCGATAACAGTCCCAACTCCAATGTTCCCCTTGGCGATGAACACCCCTTTAAAATTGAAAGGTTTTTCATCTCTGTTATGGCACCTTGTAAAATCAATTTGCCGTGCTTCCCATCATGCAGAGTAATAGACTTTTATCATGCTGCCACCATATTGGTCATGTTCCTTGTGTCCAATAACTGTAATGACTAATAACATTCATTGTACAAAGAGGAGCCAGACTCTAATCTCCTTCCAACCTCGGTTTGATCGCATTGGTTTGAATGGGAGAAAATCAAGATGGCTGCACTGTATGATATCAGCCTTTAGGTACATGGTTGTGTTGACCAAAATATGATTTGATGGGTTGTGTCAAATAACTTTTAATGGGCGTTCAGTCACGAACGTTAGTCGGGATAAAAGCGGGATCTGAAACTACACAATCACTTATGTACCATGCGAATTTCTTGTTTGATGTTTTACTGTAGTGTTAATAAACTAAATTGCTGGGTTTTGTATTGATGGTTAAGGTTATATACATCTGTAATCCAGGCAATCAGTCAAACAACACACCATTATTGTATATAAATGAATAAATAAGATAGAATAAACAGAAACCATACAGATATTGAATTGAAATGTCAATATTGAAGTTTCTGGTCTAATTTAAAAAACGGTATAGAGGGAATGATTTTGTTTCCTTTTCCCTTTTTTTTGGGGGGGGGTCAAAGAATACACCATATAATATATAAATAAATAAATAGGATAAAATAAACAGAAACCATACAGATATTGAATTGAAATGTCAATATTGAAGTTTCTGGTCTAGTTTAAAAAAATGGTATAGTGGGAATTTTGTTTCCCTTTCCCTTTCCCTTGTCAAAAATATGTCATGGTGTGTCGTGGCTGAGCAGTCAAGCATACTGGACTCAAGCTCTAGTGTTTCTGACCAGCAATTTGTGGGTTCGTGTCCCATTAATATGTGTGTCACTTAACCACTATTGCTTCGTACTTCGGATGGAATGTAAATCCGTTGCGTTGTGTAATGGAAATGAACTTAGAACCCAGTATCGTTAATAGAAGGCGTTCACCTTAGTGTGTTTTCTGGTATTGTTTGACTGGTTATTGTGCCACAGCACCATGTAAATCGTGACATTGTGCTATGTAAATAAATTATGGGTCTTATATTTCGAACATAGCTCCACAAACCTTGTAGAAAATGAGCGCTTTGAGGTGCCCTCGGGTGTGATAAAGCGCTACTGCGTGTTATTATTTTTGTTATTAATGTCAAAAACTAATATATAGGTATGCACAATGGATGTTACATAATTAACATGAAACATATATGGAAATTACAATTACCCTGTAAACATATACAACATTCTAACAGCATTACAGTTTTTAAAACAGCATTCGACAAAATGTACCCTCTGATGATGCAAAATATAATATTCACCGAAAATAGAGGTGAAAAGCTCCGGCGCCGATCCTCCGATGGCCATAAACGATGCTCCTGCAACATCCTCAGATAAGTTCAGGGCTGAAATTCAGTCGGAAAGAAGAGGACGAATCAACATTTTAAGAGACAATTCATATTCAGGATTCGGTCAACAAAGTTGGCACAAAGTAGTGATACAGAGAAACTTCCTTTGGATAATTATAAGATACGGTTCACAAAGTTGCCGCGAGAGACCGTGGTACATAATTACAAGCCATGGGGGGGGGGGTGTGGTTCAACGTAATACCAGCTGTACATGTACAAACAGAAGAACCCATGCACCCAATGATATAGCCCATAGAAGGGTACTTTCTGGAAGTATGTGGTACCAGGGGTCGATTTCACAAAACTCTTCCTAACTTAGGACTAGTCCTAGGCAATGCTAAGAGATAGGACTAGTCCTAAGCACTGGTCCTAACTTAGGACTAGTCCTATTTCTTAGCATTGCCTAGGACTAGTCCTAAGTTAGGAAGAGTTTTGTGAAATCGACCCCCGGAGTGTTTAAACAGTAAAAAAATAGTTATAAGTAAAAAAAACAAAAAAAACAAAACAGAAACTAGCAACTATCCCCCAATTTATTTTTAAAAACAAAATGTGTGAATGTTCGAAATAATAGCCTAGACTAGCAAATCGGCACTGCAGTAAAGCAGTTTTTAAAAATCATTATAAATCAGTGCATCACACCTTTAATTTCCATGACAGAGTAAACACCAACATTGAATGATCGTCTGTACTGAACTGAATTCACTGTGCATGATTGCAGAGTGGACTGGTCCACACATCTTTGCTTTGTACTTGAAGGCATTCAGCATGCGGTACGCACCGTTAGGTCACCGTTAACATGATTCTTAACCTTTGATTGGGGGTGCGGCACCCAAAGTTTTCAGTTGTTAAGCCCTGTATTTTGTCAGGCGCTCGGTGTGGATTGTGGACTTGTGAAATGGATTTCCCTGCAATAAATTTAACAACATGGAAGTTGCCTGTGTAAAACTCATTACGTCATTGTGACGTCATCAGGTATCAACAAGTTGCATAAACATGACTTTGTCTCTAAAACAGAACTTATTATTTAATAGATTCTTTTCTGAGCTACATGGCAGAATAAAAGGTAAATTCATGGTCAGTCATGACAAACAATTTTAACCCTTTTCCCCGGTTCAAACTGGCACCCGAACAAAGACATCAGACCACCAACATATAGGTCTAGATAGCTCCGTTGGTAGAGCACCGGCACGTTAATCCGGTGGTCTTTGGCTCAAATCTTTGTTCAACCCCAAATTAATTTATAATTTTCAATTTTAGTGAACTTTTGTTTGTTAGTATAATTGCTTTTTATTTATTATATTTGTGCTATCGTGTTAAGTCAGGTGCTCATTAGGCATCCGTGCATTGGCCATTACCTGAACACAGTCTCTCGAGTGAAGGCATGAAGTAGCCATCACACACCAACGCCAGGACACCAAACAAGTAGCAGACAACAGCAAAGTTGACGAGCAAACCGCCGTGACGTAGCACGCCCAAGCTCATCACAGTTGGCGGGAAGTTGTCGATGGTGGGCGGGGTGCAGTTGAATTGAGTTGACGGGGATAGCGTGGTTGCTTTGGTAGGAGGGGAAAAACAGAAAAAGTACACACAAAAATGTAAAACAGATTAGCCAATTCCAACAGGAAAACAGATATCGCTTGTTAATAGTTTTAACAATTTTCTTTTGAGAATAGCCGAAACAAAACTATTTATAATGTGTCACTAAACTGAGTTTTTCGTCATTTGCATGCATTGCAGTCGGTTACCTCATAGACGTCTGTGACAAGTCGGAATTCAGATTTCTAAAAGACAGGGAATTAAAACTCGGAAAAAATTATTTAAAAAGTACTATTGTTGCTCTCCGTTTTTTGTTTGTTTTACTCTTGTTTGGGGTTTTTGTTCTTGAGGGAAGGAACTTTTTATTCGAACGAATTTTGACAGATAATGCTGTTTGAAAACGAAAAAAAACCCACCACTTTCGCATATGCCACAGACAACGCACAAAATACATGTAACATGTAAATTGTTATGCACGTGGCTGATGGACGTGCGATAATGTCTGGCATCCCGACACCAATTCAGTTTTACTTTTTGAATTAACCACCACCGATCATTAGCATAGCTTTCTCGTGCAATAAACACGTTTGACAATTCCTCGAATCTGAATTAGCTAATTAAAGCTACAAATTTAGTTTTGGGGTCGAATCGACCAAAAAATCGACCTAACACCTTGAAATACTTCTTGATTATGTTCCTTTGTTCGAATGAAATATAACATATACCTACAGCTGGTGAAAAAAAAAAATTGTTTTTGCCATCTGTCGCTCTAATTTGCAGTCCCTGTCCTTATACAATACATATTTAATTGTGTTCAGGAATGTCAACAGCGACATATTTTCAAATATGATATTAACATGTCGACTCTAAATGAAAAATTTGAACGTTGTGTACTTAACCATTATGACCTATAAACCGTGTAACCTTTGTTTACAAAAGAGTGACGTCGTACATTCTGCGGCCTTTCTGGCAGGCAATCTACTGCACTGGTCATATGGTAAATGTTACATTGTGTGTTGCGATTTCCACATAAGCTCAGGATTTATAAAAGTAACAGCAGAACAAGGTTTGAGATCTACCTCCTTTCTTCATATCAAAAGTGGATCACAATCAGACAGTGCAACATTCCATGATCAGGTTTATAGTTCTCTTCGGTTGAGCTGTGTACTATTATAGTAATGCTTGCGGGAAGTCAACGCTCTGTGGCTTTCGTGTAAACACTTGACGTCACAGAATGCACGGTCAATAGGGTGGGAAATTAAGCAAGTCAGAATAAAAGTGAATGCAATTGAGTGCTATGACCCAGAACTTCACCGGAATTCACAACAATATATACTTTGACCTAGACTAAGCCAAAGTGAACAACGGCCAGTGCACGCCATGTTGAGAACGCATCTATAACAATAACGGGGGCAACTTTTGATGGTTAGTTTCACTCACTTCCAGCACTTGAAAGGGAAGTAATTCCTTATCTGACCGCCACTCTCGAAGGTTAAAAAGAAAAATGTTTGAATGGTTGCTGGTCATTATCCCCCCCCCCTTTAAAAAAAATATCAATTAAATTCCTCGCGAGGAATTGGTTGCCAAACCGCTAATTATTTACCTTCAAACCAGAACATTCAAGCGGAAGTAATTGCAATTTGGCATTTAGTAACTGAAGCCAGTAACGTTTTTACAGTAAAGACCGCCGTAGACTCCAGTTGGCTTATTTTTCATATAATTTCAACAATTTACAATAGTTTAAAGTGCTTGTCAACCTTTCTGTACAGTACAGTTAAGGGGTATGAAGCGACTGACCGAGAGGGCATTCTTTTTTCCCTTAAGGGCACAAACTAAATTAGTACAACAACAATTCTTACCGAATAGTGGCCCAGTCGTTTGCGGTTGCCCAGTGGCCTCCACGCCCACTCCACGCCTCGAAACACGGCGTGTTCCCGCGTCGTCCCCAAACTCATCCGTTCGTAGAAGTCCACCATTGTCCACACGTAATGTTATCAAAATAGCGGTCGCAGCCAGCAACAGTGACAGGCAACTGGTCGAGAAAGCCACGGTCAAACAGATACTTCTCCCCCGCCGTGCACGGTACGGATACACGCCGGCAGTCATAGTTGCTCGGTGGGTTTGGTCCTCACATGAAAGTTTATCCAGGGTCCTCGGGTGACTGCAACTGTTATAATGGATGCAGGAGTGTACAAATGGTTCCACCCCGGTGTGCTTCAACATGACCCGCCCTCTATGCCGACTCCCATTTTGTCAGGTACATCACTTCTTCCTTCCTGTATGAGAGTGATTCCATGCACGAATCGTCGAATCACTACAATTGGCATTGGAATTGTTTGTTGTTTCCATTCAGGAACACCGTGTACCGTGGAAATATGTACGAATCAACACTCAAATAACGATCTATTGTTGAATATTTTCGGTGTCAAAGTGCGGTGTTCACATGCGATGGATGGAAGTCGTGCGATGTCGATGCTCTGTCTTGTTTGTGTTCAGTGGCATGTAGAAATTCGGTTGAAGTTAGTTTGGTCAACTGCGCCATGAGATCTTATAGTCAGAGTTGTTATTCGTATGGAAGCTGCTTTTGAAGTTTATAAAATTATATGTCACTGTGCTAGAATTGGTATAACTGACACAATAGTCCAGGCAGTGCTTATTTTGAGTGTGTGATCAAAACCGTATACATGAAATAACAAACCGGTGAAATTTTGCTTAATCCGTTGTGTGAGTCAGGAGAAAAAATAGTGAAAAACACCATGCACAATTTTCAACATATAATTACATGTCATTGTAACAACCGAAATCAGCTGGTTTCTGTTTTTTGTTTTTTTTCAGATACAGTTTTCTCGAATTTGACTTCATTTCATTGGGAAATATTTTACAGAGAAAATGGTTCTATACAATGAGCTTCGTAATCGGTAAGTTCTGAGACTAAAATTACCAGTCCTGTATAATACCTTTAAATGTGGGCCTACAATACAAAGTGAATTACGTCACGATACGAACTCCCTATTTTTTGAAATATTACATCCACTCTTATCCAACAGAAAAGTATCAAATATAACGGCTTATGATTTGCATGATGGGATGTACGTTATTGCAGGCCTATAGGTGTTTCTTTGTGATCTGGCACCCGCCCCCCCCCCCCACTCACACAGCCTTTCTCTATTTTTCGTCATGTCACATGATTTTATAATTCATGATGTGGTCAACAAACATTGTTCATAACCCATGTAACCGATGTCTAGCTGTGCTCAAGACAGAGGCGAAGTTATAAGGTAACATTTAGGTGTGGGGGGGGGGGGGCACAAGGGGGTGCAGCACTCCTGTTCAATTGAAACGGTAGTTTCCGTTTTGCTTTTTGCCTAAGCACGCACGTATTTCAGCGCTCTTGTTTATGCCGCTTATGTATACTCTTTGTTTTAAGATAATTTGACGAGGAGGTAAAAACAACTAAACTGTCTGCTTGCCAATAAAAACATAGTTGTAAAAACACTGAAAGTACGCCCGTAAAAGCTTATAAAAATTTAACATTTTATGAATTGTATGTTTTCATCTCAAAAGTCGAGATTTGAAACGGGGGGAAAGGGGAACCGGGGCTGGGATGCACGGACATCACTTGGGAGCTTGTGCCCCCCCCCCCTGATTTACGTCACCTAAACTCTGAATCTACATTTTCAGAGAACATTTTTTTTGTTCAAAATACTGCCCTGTGCACGCGGACAACGTTCCCCAGTACTCCGTTACTTGTTGTTAAAGGAACATTACAGAATTGTTTTTTGCTAACAAAACAGTTGCTGGCAGTGTAAGCACTTTATGTAATCCATCATATACATAAACTGACAAACCTGTAGAAGTTTGAGATCGATCGTCCATCTGGGTCACAAGAAAATAGTGAAAAACCGATTACACATTTGCATGAAATCATATAGATTCAACAAATTAATAAAACGCTCACTGAGCGATAAACTCCAATCGGAAAATTATTTTATTCATTTCTCATCAAATATGACATTTCAGACAGAAACATTTCAAGGGATGTTTTCTACTATCATCATCATTAGACCGTGTAAGTTTTATGTAAATCTGTGATCAAAAAGTATATTTTACAAGTTTTTTTCTTACCAATTCTGTAATGTCCCTTTAAACTAAAAGTGCAACAAAACAAAATTGTGAATCGAGATCCCTGACAAACATAGCAAACAAACGACGACCCAATTTGATGAACTCGTCGCCCAACATTTGGTTCTGGTATCAATGTTAAAGACACAGGACACCTTTTGGTAATTGTCATAGACCGGCCTTTAAAGAAAAAAATAAGGTAAACATACAAACAATCTTTCCTAAATTCTCATTGTCATCATTTCAGTAAAGTAATCTTACAGTATTTAGAATTCTAAAAGTAGGTATGGGTGCTTATCAGTTCTTAGTTTACTGACGTTTATATTACTGTTAGTATAGTTACATTATAAAAAAAAACTCGTTGAATTTGTAATGTAGATATAATTTGGCTTTTTAGCTGCGAGATATCTGAGTAAAAAATAACACGATTGAATTCAATTCAATACTTACTCATAACCGTGGACCGAATTGTTGGAGAATGTTGAAGCAGAGCGTGCCGATCATATTAACGACCTTTATTATACTAAGCACTGTATTGATCCACACAGAAAGATAACACGCGCGTAATGATTGATCTCGTGCTAAAAATACGTACCAGTACAATCATTCACGTGACGCGTAACAATGATATTTTGGTACTTTCCTTAAAGGTGTCATACAGGATTGGTAGAGCCGGACAAAATAGTCACAGACAGTGTTCATGTTTTGTGTGATCGACCGTATACATGAAATAACAGACCTGGGAAATATTTGAGCTTAATCTGTTGTGTGAGTCGGGAGAAGGAAATAGTGAAAAAAACATGCACAATGTTTATCATGTATAAACAACCGAAATCAACTGTTGCGTTTTTTTTTTTTTTTTTTAATAACAGATACAGCTTTCTCGAATATGACTTCATTTCAGAGGGAAATATTTGACAGAAAAAAATTGTTCTAGATTATGAACTTCATAATCAGTAAGCTTTCAGACTTAAAATTAAACAACGATTTTGTTTTAACCGTGACCAATCCTGTATGATACCTTTAAACACAGAATAGTGCGGGTGCTCTGCCGGTAGCCCACACAAACCCGCATAAAACACAGTATGTTCTATTAAAATATTGGTGCACATCGGTAATCAAATATTAAACTCTATTTCAATTATTGTATTCCCAATGTTATCATGTTTCAGAGACGCATCAATATTATTATCCAGCCACAATAAATTACATTTATTCTATTATAAAAAAGCAGTCGTAATGTTGAAAAACCGGCTATAATTTTTTTTTCTTCCAGCCCATTTTCTCCGTTTAAAGCGTAATCAACTGCTATATTATATCTACAAATAGTAAACTTGCGGGTGCAACCATAATGACTTCTCTTTTGGGAGAAGGGTTGGCTCTGAAAAGATAATGCTGTGTAATATATATTACTTCCCGCGTGGTTTCTATGATTTTAAAAATGTCCTTAGTATGTTATTATGACTACATGGAAATCAAAAATTATCTAAATATTGATGTTTTAGTGAACTGTTTTGCTGTTTATACGTGGCATGTTTGTAAACACAAACAGTCTGTAAAAAGGTGAACCAACGGGACGTCACCATTGCGCTTATAATATATTCACGACATCGCAAAACGTCCGCGGGTAGCCTACATGTATTTGAAGGCACTGATGGACACTTTTGGTAATTACTCAAAATAATTGTTAGCACAAAAACTTACTTGGTAACGAGCAATGGAGAGCTGTTGATAGTATAAAACATTGTGAGAAACGGCTCCCTCAAATAATAAAAGACTTCAGCTGAAGCATTTTATTATGCATCTGAAAGCACACAAAGTAATGCAACAGGGGTGTTTTTTTCTTTCATTATTCTCTTGCAAATTCGATGACCAATTAAGCCCAAATTTTCACAGGTTTGTTATTTTATGCATTTGTTGGGATACACCAAGTGAGAAGACTGGTCTTCGACAACTACCAAACGTGTCCAGTGCCTTTAAGTGTGCATACTCTTCGTGCCAAAGTTCCCACTAGACATTACAGATGTAGACGTCATAATCAATGGCTGATTGGTGTTGCACGTGACTTCACTTGGCACATTGACCTATAATAGCACTGTGACCCGTGTCTGATAGCTCCTCCTTCTGTGGGTTTTACTGACGGAAGCGATTTTTTTTCTGCAGCATTTTTCGTCAATACAGTCAACAGTTAAGAGATAGGCTGTTCTTCCCTATCCCTTAACTGTTTAATCCATAGCCGGCCTGTGCTGCAGAACAAAACTTTGCCTGACGGAAGTATGACCGGAGTCAGTCATGTTGTTGCGTGACTGTGCGTTAAACAAAACCACACACAAGACAAACGAGTTTTAAACGTGTTTTGATATTTCTACATGCTGTGTCTTCGATCAATGCTTTTGCTCATTCTAAAATCTGATCACTTTCAACGTGAAAGCTCACTGTATAATATACCAGTACCAATCCCCAAAGTAAACCCAATTGAATTATCGCCGAAGTCGAGCAAATAGCTTCCTGAAGATCCCACTAGCAAATCCTAGTTCTTGATTTGTTATTTTATATTATGTTGTATTGGCGTATAGTGCAAGGTTCAACAATTAGAACGCTCACAAAAATCCCCCTTTCATGTTGTTTTCATCAAAGTGTGAGAAAATTTGATGGGATTTTGTGACCGGTTGGTTAACTTGTGTTTTTTAAGGAAGACAACTTGACGATGGAAATTATTTACTTTTGAAAACAAAATTAATGAGGGTATTTATCAAAGACGGTCCCTACAGTACAATTAAAGGAACATTACAGAATTGGTAAGAACACAATTTGTAAAGTATACTTTTTGATCACAGATTTACATAAAACTTACACGGTCCAATGATGATGATAGTAGAAAACATCCCTTGAAATATTTCTGTCTGAAATGCCATATTTATGAATCTATATGATTTCATGCAAATGTGTAATCGGTTTTCACTATTTTCTCGTGACCCAGATGGCCGATCGATCTCAAACTTCTACAGGTTTGTCAGTTTATGTATATGGTGGATTACATAAAGTGCTTACACTGCCAGCAACTGTTTTGTTAGCAAAAACCAATTCTATAATTTTCCTTTAACTTGTGTTTTTAAGGAAGACAACTTGACGATGGAAATTATTTACCCTTACAAAAAAAATACTAATGAGGGCATTTATCAAAGACGGTCCCTACAGTACAATTAAATATTTATTTTATTCGTATTTCAAACTTACAGGATCAGTGTCCGTTGTAAGATGTAATTCCTTGATGCAACAAACCATGGAGACAGACAAACTCCAAGAGCAGTGTGTGGAAGCTCTGTTATTGGTAAAAGATGGTATACATTCGAGCAAGAATAAATGCACTTACCAAGCTTTTCTCTTGTTGATCACAGACAGTTCTTCCAACACTACCCAAAGGACTGGGTGAACTCGAATTGGAACTTTCACCTTTGTATTTTGTAGAGTTCAATGTTGTGTAACGGTATCCCACGTTAATGTGTTCAGCTATTTCAAAAAGCAATAGTTCTGTATTCGAAAGAACACACCGAGGTCACAGATGACTGCTGATGCGTGGTCACGGGACCGTGACAGTTTGGGACGTAGAGGGCCTCACCAAATCGTCCCAATGCAATTAGTAGTAAACGAGGCCCAAATTAAGGCAACACAAATTAAACAAATTGTTATGTTGGCGTAACCTTACCGACCCTAAAAAATACGGCCGACCCTGGGTATTTTTTATTTCAAGGGAAATTTAATAATTAAAATCTATAGAAGTTAGTTATAAATACGTTTGAAACAATTTCTGTCGTTTCTCATTGTTGGTGACGCGCGTGGAACTTTAGAGCGCACAATGTTTTGCACAATGAACACGCAGGAGATTGCAAAGGTCCGATACTTTCGTAGTACGGATGTGGATGCACATGTACTGAGTGTACATGTATGTTGCGTACCCGACTCCAACTATATTCTGCGCTGCGTTTCAAAATGGTGAATATAACCACCACAGGGCTCGATTTCTCAAAGAGATGAGATTGATCTTAAAGGTACACGTTGCCTTGGATCGGTCGAGTAGAATACAATGATCCACACAAAAATGCCTCGAAATTGCGTGGTTTTCCTTGAACTTCGCGAACTAACACGATCGGCCATTTTGTGGAGTCAAAAGTTTGACTCCATAAAATGGTCGACTGTGTTAGTTCTTGATGTAAAAGGGAAAACCACGCAATTTCGTGGCATTTTTGTGTGGATCATTGTATTCGACTTTTAAAACATCTTTCTAACCATATGCAATTTATAACAAACGGTTTACAAACGCTTTTTATAGACCAACTCGGCCGATTCAAGGCAACGTGTACCTTTAATTGCTAAGCAAAGTGTGATGTCACAATACAAATCACTATGGTGATACTGACAACTCGTCTTGAGATCATGATGAATCTCAGTGCTTTATGAAATCGGCCCATCATGCACGGGCTGCTTTCTTGGAAGTCTAAAACAATTAGAAAACATGTCATTTTCTCTGCTAGGGGAAAAAAAACCCATACAAAATTCTACTCACCTATAATCCTATTTTTTTCTGGCCCGTTACGCCAACATATCATTTTTTTTAAAGGCCCAATCACAAACCCCGAACGATTTTGACAACTCAATCTACTTTAAAAATACGGGCTAGAATTTGCAATCGGGAAATAATGACCTTGACTAATAATGACCTTGACTTCTTGCACACGAAAACTACAAACTCCACAGCAGCATTTATAGAGAAAGAAGTTGCACAGAGTGCCTTGCGAACAGCCTCGGTACATTCCCAGGGCCCAATTTCATATAGAGCTGCTTATTAAGCACAAAAAGCAGCTGAGAAACCGAATAGGTTCCCGAACCAAAATGCCACATCGCATGTCCAATATAATAATAACAGACATTTTATATAGCGCATAATGAATGAGCCTCTATGCGCAACACAAACAATTATGCAACGAAATATATAAAGCAATACAATTATTTACAAAAATAAAGATTCATACAAATGAGTTTTTAAAAGTCCCTTGAAAATCTGAAAAGAGTCAGTTTGGCGAATAATGAAGAGGTAAGTCATTCCATAACGAAGGTGCAATAAACTGGAAGGCTCTTTGACCATAACATTTAGTGGAAAAAGTAATTTGCGTCAGTAGAGATTGGCCAGCAGAACGAAGAGGACGAACAGGAATATATTTTTTAACTATGCACAAGATCAGATATATAGACAGGAGATAGGCCATGAAGCGCTATGAAAGTGATGAGATTTAACTTATACGCGATACGCAATTTGATCGGGAGCCAGTGGAATTGTGCAATGAATATGTGCTGGTACCCTGCCTTTTTGCAAAGCAGAAAATTGTTAAAGCAAAATACTTTTGCTTGTAAGCAGCCATATGAATATTCCTAAGTGTTTTTTTGTATATGCATTTTTAATTAGCGGGAAACCAGTTACAAAAAATGTACATTTTATGGTAATTTGAGTGGTAACAAGTTTCAGCTTAATAGATGTTAAATTTGCACCGGGGTTAAAGAATATTAGTTGGTTTTTACCATTTCACCGATGTGTGTAAAGCACTGTATACTCAATACTTCCCCGAGTTCTACGAAGAAAACAAAATCCACAGGCTTTTTACTCGGGTGGGATTCGAACACACGACCTTTGGATTCTAGAGCAGATGTCTTACGCCAGACCACCGAGATTGCCCGGTAGCTAGCAAGGGCGTCGATTGCTACTGAAAAGTAGGGGGGACGGGCGAGCAAGTCATGAACAATTTTCGTTTTTCTTTTTGTTTTTTTTGTGTAGGGGAAAAGTGAATCGTACATGTAACCTTGTGTAAACAGACCATTAAGATGAGACTAGTGTGCCCACAAGAAAAACATTTTGATGGTTTTGTATATAAGCATCATATAGAGTGTTTTTAGAGGACTAGCACAAAAAAATAGTAGTACCGGAGCTCACTCAAGCTTTAGTTTATAGTAAATTATAAAACATCTTCCCTTTTAATGGAGAATCATGTATGGAAACTAAAGCTTTAAAGAACGTATGAGGCGATGGGGTTGTGGTTAAGTTAAAGGGCAAAACCAGAAGGGGAACAGGTGTTGGTAGGGGGTGGGGTATGGAAAGGATGGTTTGTGTGAAGAGGAGACTGCCAAAATAAACTGATGAATGACCATGGAGCAGAATTCGGAACCAGATCGTTACAAGTAGATTGGCAGCTAGAGGGAGTGAAGGGAAGACACATGTCGGTGTGGTCTCTGGTAGTAAATCATCCCGGACTGTTTGGATGTTGCTTTTTGGTGGACGACAAGTGTCTCCGTTATCCAAGTACTCAAGGCAATGGTTAGAACAGAGCTAATTTTTGATGTTTTTATGTAACCACGTGCATGAAAGAGAGGGTTTTTTTTGTAAAGGGGGGGGGGGGTGGAAGGGGAAGGGGTTGTTGGAACTCGCTAAAAAGAACTTTTGTTTCTGTTGGAACGTAGCCACTGAAAAGTAATTTTATAATATCCATTTAATGTGCTTCGGGAGTCCGGCGTTTATCGTGTGTCTTCGAAAAAACACTGCTTCTTCCACATGGCCCAAACTGCACTACATTTTGTGCATTGTGCGATTGTAACAAACACGTGCGCGCACCACAGACTTTCTTTGTGGAGGGATCATGTACCGTACATTATAGCATACACAAATGACGCATAACTTGAATGCAAACAAGGTTTGTTAGCGGAATTTTTGCGTTTATGTCTTGGACGAAACTTGTCGGTTAATGTCTGTATTATAGAAATGGAAATAGGCCCAAAATATCATTCTGCGCGTGGTATATTTTTATATTTTGTTGCATATTTCTGATGAACAGTCAATAAAAAGTGGGGGGGGACATCTGATATGCTGTCCCCCCAGTCTAAAAAGTGGGGGGGGGGGGGTGGTGGGGACATGTCCCCCCCCCGTCCCCCACCCATCGACGCCCTTGGTAGCTAGTAGAAGCAGTTCGAATTCTATATTTTACTAGCAGCGGGTACCGCAACAATTTAATAGATGTTAAATTTCAGCTTAGCACTTAGTTCTTAGCAGATTTGTGTGTGCTCATGCAATTCTATAAAGGTGCCATTGAAATTATCAAGGGCCACCCATCCCCTGCTCAGCAAATCTCCTTACTTTGGGCAAATCTCCTCACTTACTTTTTCGGACCACGCACAACTGGCTCTTATGGGTCAGCACAATAAGCACGCCGAGCAAGATTTGTCTCGGCTCAGAAAATATCGTGTGCTCGAACAGCTCTGTAAAAATGGGACCGTTCGCAATCATAATGGCTGTATAGGATATGAGTAAAGCTGAAAAATTTGACTTCGTCAATCATCGTGGCAACAGAGAGAACCAGTCCTTCGGCCCAGTTACATCTCTAATTGAGTCCTCAATAACCAGTCATCACTGTATGGGAAAAATAACAGGTGATTCCTGACTGCGTAGCTAGGTCAAAAGATTTGGTTTATGCGCTTTGTTGTGGGGGAAAAAAAAAAAAAGAATGGCATATTCAGAATTGTTATGTTTTTAGTTAACCGATGTCACTGAAACGTAGGGGCCTACACAAAATATTGCTTCCCATACACTGGAAATTAGAGCAGGCATCTTCCAGTTTTAAACGATTATGTAGGCCTATGTTCACTTTAGATGATGAAATCAACTTTTGGTTGTTAAGGTGGTTGCGCATTTAAAGAAGAAAAGAAAATCACTTTTCGTCCGTGACGAGAGAAACAGCACAACGACAAACATGGCGAAATATCTGGTGGCCCTAAGAAAGGAGAAGTCCAAATACTCTTGAAGGATTGCCCAAACATGAGCGAGGACTGAAATCTGACGGATATAAAGAGCGCTGTGTCAGGCCTCCTTCCCATTCTGCCCTGGAACTGTGTCTGAGACCCGCCTCTAAGTCTGTCTTCCACAGAGCTTGGAACGGTAAACTTCAGAGTTCCATACTTCACCAGTGCTTTCAAGTGAAAACAAAAAAAACGAAACCGAGATGGCTGGTGAGTAAAGATAGTGCACGCATACTTTATTGCATTGTAATGCGCTTAAATTTTTTGCTACAGACCGTGCAAGTCTCGCGCGTATTCGAACATTTTTTGGGATCACTTTGGTCCCACACGTTCATCGCTTTTTACGCGTGAAGTCAACAAACTCGCGCGCTTTATCGGGTCTCGATGTTCGAATACGCGCGAGACTTGCACAGCCCGTACACCGCATGGTAAATTAAACTGATTACAGTTGGATATTTCTCCCGCAAGTGCCAATAGCTTGATACATGCTCTTTACATACAGTATTCTTGTTAATCACCACATTTTGTACGCCGAAACGGGATTATAGCACAAACTTGACCAGGGCTCGAATTCACAAAGCACTAAGATTCATCTTAAGATGAATTGTCAAAAATTACCATAGTGACTTGTATTGTGACATCACTCATCTTTGCAGTTGATATTTATACACAGTTAAGATCAATCTTAACTCTTTGTTAAATCTGCCCGGGTCAGTTGTTTACCTCAAATTCAGGGCACGTTTGTGATCACTTGTTTAAAAGAGGGTAAGAACAGGACTAATAGCAGCAGCTTTGCCCAAATCGCCAATGATACTACCTCAGTTTTTTTTCCAGAGGCTCGAACTACGGAGCTTCCTCAGTGTCATACCATTTATTTAGAAAACGCGATAATACAGATAATGGATGCAAACGCGTGTGTTGTCGCAGAATGAAATCTGGAGGTAAAATCTGGGCTCGATTTCACAAAGAGCTATAGGATTGATCTTAACTGCGATTAAATCTTAATTGCTAGGCAAAGTGTGATATCACAATAGAAATCACTATGGTGGTACTGACAACTCATCTTAAGGTGAATCTTAGTGCTTTGTGAAATCATAGAGAGTGAAAATCGACCCCTGGATTATTTAGATTTCACCGAGTGATTTCATGCCAAAATGCATGAACGAAATGCGTTTAGGTAACTCATATACATAGATCGCTGTCTTTTGGATTTTGTTCACGATAAACTTCAAACAGACACGGAATTTTGTCTATACCCCATACTCTGAAAAAATCCACACACTTTTGAACAACGTGGACGACTCTATGTACATGTAGACACCAACCTTGTCCTCTGAATATACCGATCCATTAAGCTCCGCCCCCTTACGTGTTGACCAATCGCAACCTTGGCTACCGCCACCGAAAGTCCGTCAATTAAAGTCCGACACGCTAAAATCCCAGGAGAAAAAGTAAACATGCGTGCGCGCGTACTTAAGGCGCGCACGTTCATGTCGCGAGTGTGGCGCTGGAGAGATGCACAATGTACTGCCCACGTGTGCAGTGGTGATGCAGTCAATGCTGTGATTGGTCAATATGTTAAGGGGTGGGCATAATAGATAGGTTGCAGTGTGACCATTGATCTACAATGAGTGTGATGTAAATCGGCCATCTTTACGGGCAGTTTAGAACAAACAGTCGTGCGTTTCGTGCGAGAACGGCGTACAACACGCGCGCATTTCACGAAACTCATTGCAGGATTGGTCAGTGAACAACGCGGCTGCGTTAATAAGTTGAGCGTTTGACGCACCTGCAAGCCAAAATGCACTTTGCCCGTAAAGATGGCGTCTACTGGGAACTATCTTTAAGATCGGTCCATTGATTTCAATTTTTCTGTAAATGTCACATTAGACGTAAACCCATGGTTTAAAAAGTCGTAGTGATTCGCTGATCTGGGGGAAGGGGGCACCACCATGCGTGAATTGATGTTATTTTGAATGTCAAGTATCAAACCACAAGGGAAACTAGCTGGGTAAAGTTTTAAATAAGTTTGGGTTGAACAAAGACAAATTGACGAGAGCGGGATTTGAACCAACATTGTTGTTACGTCGTTCAAAGAAAAATAATCTATCCACCAACCATACACAGTCGCTTCGTTATACTGTTTGGGACTTTGCTTTAACTGTTTGCAAAAGCAAAGTAACTAATTTTTGACTGAATGCTTGATTTGGTGGTTTCCTTTTAACCCTGATTTGGAGGAAATCGCTCATTACAACCTGCCTGGTACATCAAAACGAACGCGACGATGGAAATAATTAGACCTGTGCATGACGGAGAAGGTTATTCCCGTCATATATCACTCGAGATATAATAATAACAACTAGTTCTTATAAAGCGCATTTTACAATAACGTATCAATGCACTTTACATTAGCCTGTCATTGGGCCAATAGCATTCCTGTAATCTTTCTCAGCTCCCTGGGGAGTATACAGCCCTGTGCTGCCGTGGCGCTCCAAAGGTTTTTTCAAAACAATAGCAACCTCTACCCTCGCAGGTACCCATTTATACCCCTGGGTGAAGAGATAGTAAAGCATCTTGCTCAAGGACGCAAGTGTCATGACCGGGATTCGAATCCATACCCGATTTGAATCCGATGCTCTAAACCGCTCGGTCATGACACCCTATAGTTTGGGGCCTTAAAAGGTTTTGTTTAGGCTGGTTCTAAACCAATGCTCCTGAGAAACTTTGAAGATCTGTAATAAAAAAAATTCTTTAGCTTGATGGCCGTTTTCGAAACCACGGCTTGGGCTCTTGCTCCGGCTTGGGCTCCGTCCACCTGATTGAAACCCCGTATTAGGAAAGCGCAAGCGTTCTAAAAAAAACTTACGAAGCCCAAGCCCAAGCCGTGGTTTCGAAAACGGCAAAAGTTAGTGTATTTTTTCATAGGTAGATTGGTATACTTATTATAAGCCTGAGTCAATGTAAAACTTGAAAATCAAACTGCTTTGCTGCTTATGTAACACTCGGGGTGAAGTTGGCGGGGGTGGGGTGGGAGGGGATTTAAAGCCCCTTTCAACATAGTGTATAGAGCATGTTCAGATGCAGCGGGGTGGGGCTTAGTTGCCCCTCCTCTATGTCTACGTCATTGCTTTGGTAGTTGTTAAACATTCCAATCATGACCTTGACTTCTCATATCTTAATTTAATCATCAGAACTACTTCAAGTGATCACCAAACGCAACGAGACTTTCAAGGAGCTGTTCGACAATAACGACATGGAGAAACTGGCCAATTCCCTTTATGCCCCGGATTGCAAGATGATGGTGCCTGGAGAGAAGACTACCGAAGGAAACCAAGGTAATAAGCTCTGCACTGTGTCTGTTTTCCCCGGTAGTTTCCATTAAAGGTACACGTTGCCTAGGATCGGTCGAGTTGGTCTATAAAATTGTTTGTTATGAAATGCATATGGTTAGAAAGATGTTTTAAAAGTAGAAGACAATGATCCACACAAATATGCCTCAAAATTGCGTGGTTTTCCTTGAACTTTGCGAACTAACACGGTCGGCCATTTTGTGGAGTCAAAAGGTTGACTCCATAAAATGGCCGACTGTGTTAGTTCACGACGTAACAGGAAAACCACGCAATTTCGAGGCATTGTGTGGATCATTGTATTCTACTTTTAAAACATCTTTCTAACCATATGCAATTTATAACAAACGGTTTTCAAACGCTTTTTATAGACCAACTCGGCCGATTCAAGGCAACGTGTACCTTTAACGTGTACTGAGTTCGAAATGAATAGCCTTTCCTGTGTTGATAAAACTGGCAAGGGACCTGTTTGGTTGCAACGCCCCCGTGGTGGGGTATAGTCAGCACCATGATGGCAGGCTTTTCCACATAGCCTAGGTTGGTTTTCCATAAAGATGGTTTGTGTTGTTTGAAGCTTTGCATGGTGTGGAAAAAAAATAAGAAGTAACTAAAATTAGTAAACTTGCGGGTACAGCCGTATGCAAAATCTCTTTCGGAGGGGTGTTGGCTATGACCATCAACGGCTGTTTTCAGAGCCAACACCCCAAAAGAGATTCTGCATGTGGTTTTTACCTGCAAGTTTACTCATTTTAGTCACTTCTTATTATAAGATGGTTTGTTTTGCATTTGTCGACGTTTTAAAAAAATTATCTATCTACCATTGATAAATCAGTGACATACCGATTTTGTACACAATGATGTTGGCAGAGTTTTGTCCTGCCCCCCCCTAACCAAATCACTGACCCTTGTTGATTGATACACCCTCTAGGACGTGTACTTGGCATGGTTCAGCATAAACTATCGTGTCACATGAGCTGATCAGTAAGTGCGATGTGGTTAAGACAATGCAAGTTTTAAAAATATGTGTCAGCATGTGGCGGACAGCGGTCCTCAGTGAGTTTATAGGCCCTATTAGTTTCTTTACGTTGCTTTGTTTTATGGTATTCAAACCACATGGCATTACCACATTGCTAAACAATGCGATCATTATGAACTATTATTCTTCTGATTTTGTAAAACGGAAGTTTCATGTAATATCTATTGCATTGTTGTTGTTGTTGTTGTTGTTGTTTGTTACTAATACGTACTGTAACTCTTCCCTAATTAGATGCGAAGAAACTTCTGAGCACATTGAAAGCAGAGGGCGCTATTGCAGTATCCCTGGGCGCCATCGAGGTTGGGCCCATGGGAGGGAGCGAACTGTTGTATGAGCGGGGAGACTACTCATTTAACAACGCAGACAACACGCCCCTGAAGATTGGCAAGTACGTGAAGCAGTGCAAACCAACCCTACCCCTATCCCAATGGCACACTGGCACTACTATAAGAGTACATTCAACTCGTCTTAAACACCTCTGCAGACTTTGTGACCACCATAAATCAGGCAGTTCACTAAAACAGTAGGCCCCTACGATGGCAAACAGTGATGAAAGTCAACCGAAACATCAACCACCCATATCAATGTGATATAATGTTATGTCTGAATCTTTCTTTATGTTGAAGAACAGCCCTGGAATTTCAACCCTTAGAGATTATGAGAAACGATTCATGCATGAATCGTTTCTCAGATTCAAATGTTTTTGAATGAACAATTATCCAAACCATATTATACTTCGAAGGGAATCCTTTCTCAAAATCGTTTTTAAGCTGCAGTGCTTCTCACCAAGTAAGTTTTTATAGTCCTTATTTTTGTGAGTTTTTACCAATCTATGACCCTACCTCTAAGTTCATTTAGTTGTTAACAAACCAGTTCTTAATCAAGAGGAATGAGTTTTATCGTGTGCAGTTGGTTTTTGGAGAGAGCCATAACAGCGCTCGGGCAAATCGATAATTCGATCAATGAAATTTACGCCACATCGAACTGCGTCCAAACTGAGTTGCGCAAATAATGTGAAATTAACAAGAATTTTGATTTTGAATTATAATTTGCTGTTGTCGTAGATACTTGGTGATCTGGAAGCTGATTGACGGCGAATACAAACGGTACACTGAAATCCTGAACGGAGGCAACAACAACGTCTCGTAAACAGGCAAGATGCAGAAGGCGTCTCGCTCGCTAATAACAAACAAACGACCAGTGTACAGCAGCATGTAAAACTAAAAGCCTAAAACCAAGTCGGTAATAGGCCGTATACCCGAATTGGGCAGCTACAGCTACGGCTACATCTGTTGCTAAGCGTGTTGCTAAGGATGTCCTATTCTTCAATGCATGATGAAGTGGCGATCCAGCAGTAGCCGTAGCCACATTCTTGGCGGCTACGGCTACGGCTAGATTTTCGCGTCATCGTGCATTGGAGTATGGGATATCTTTAGCGACACCATTAGCAACAGTCGTAGCCGTAGCTGTAGCTGATAGTCTTAGTCACCCACACCCAGCGGTCATAGCCTGCTATACTAAGACTAGTGCGCTGCTCTGTATAAATGGCCACGTCCCCAGTATTTCTGACCGCGTGAAAGCGCGTGTTAACCAAATTGACGTGATGCGATAAGTAGAACGAACTGTTTCTCATTTATGCTGTTGTTATTATTATTCATTTGGCCATTGATTTAAAAATGGATGCAGCGAATTTCGCCGTTGAAAGCACCCTCATGCGGTCAAAATAGATGGATTGCAATACGCGTCATTGACCACCATCTTTGATGAATTGTGCACGCGTGAAGAGCTATCATTGGCTGAGAGTGGTGCGTAGTGCGTACACTCGTGCACTTTTCCATCGTTTTACATCAAAGATGGCGGTCAATGACGCGTATTGCAATCCATCTATATGCATATGACGTCATTTGAACAGGGTACCCTCGGCCGATTCTGTGCGCTGCGCGTACATAGATGTGCGTTTTCCATTGTTACGTCATTTTTCGACCTCCAAGATGGCGGCGTAATGACGTCAATGCATAAGGTCTAGGCCTATAATTTGAAGAACTAAGTGCAAAGTACAGTCTGTTTAATGCGTTATTGAACCCATTGTATTATCTTGTATTTAAGGTCATGCGTAGTTTATTGAAGTTTTAAGACTTTGCATTTAAACTTTTAATGCGCATATAATATGCAGCAAAATATTTTGCCATTTTTAGTTTAAGTTCTACGTCGTTGCATGAGAAAGAAATGTAGCATTAGGCATAACTATGGTTTCGTCTAGATTTCGAGCAATAAATCAGTTCTCACATTATTTGCAAAACAACAATATTAACCATAGATTACTCTCTAAATACGAAAGAGTGAAAAAGCACTCTTTGAAGAGCCACATGGGGGACAACTCTTTTTCGAGTGGTCTTCCACTCTTTTAGAATGAGATTTGCATCTTTTTGAGTGATTTTTCACTCTGTCCTGAAGGGAAACCTCTCTCAAAGAGTGAAATAACCACCACTCTTTTTAAAGAGCAATTTAAGGGACAACTCGAAATGTAAAGAGTGGTGTTTTTCACTCTTTTACATTTAGAGAGTAAGCATGAACTTATTTTTGGAAACATTATTATAGGGGGCCTTTTCTAAACATTGGCTTAGGCTCTAGGCTCCAGCTCCAGGCTCCGTTTGATTTTGGAAACGCCTTGCAAACACTGCTCCAATAATGATGACGGAGCCCCAAGCGGAGCTGGAGCCCAAACCGAGGTTTGGAAAAGGCATTGATGTTGTTATAATTATCAATTTAGGCTAAATCTCGAGCGTATATTTAAACTTGAAAGTGCGGGATTTGTTTCCTTCACACGTTAAATCAACGGGAGCCCCAAAATTCCCCAATTAATGTTCCAATGCACGCGAGATTTTTATTGACAATGAACTAACTGCATGCAGAGGCCGAGTTCAATTTATTGTTGAGGTTAAATTGTGCTATTTCTAGAGAGTTGTCATTTTAACGGGGGAAATGCTTTTAAAGGCAATATATATTTGATAATTGTCAAAGACTAGTATATGCTCACTTGGTGTGTCCCAACATATATGCGTTAAATAACAAACCTGTGAAAATTTGGGCTCAATTGGTCATCGAACTTGCAAGAAAATAATGAAAGAAAAAACAGCCTTGTTGCATAGAATTGTGTGCTTTCAGATGCCTGAGAGTCTGAAGTCTTTCTCAGATTCGAGTATTTTAGTGAGAAATTAACTCTTTCTCAAAAAAACCGCATTACATCAAAGTGAGTCGTTTCTCACGATGTTATACACTTAAAGGAACATTACAGAATTGGTAAGAAAAAAACTATACTTTTTGGTCACAGATTTACATAAAACTTACACGGTCTAATGATGATGATAGTAGAAAACACACCTTGAAATATTTCTGTCTGAAATGCCATATTTGATAAGAAATGAATAAACTAATATTTTCCGATTGGAGTTTATCGCTCAGTGAGCGTTTTATTCATTTGTTGAATCTATATGATTTCATGCAAATGTGTAATCGGTTTTTCACTATTTTCTCGTGACCCAGATGGCCGATCGATCTCAAACTTCTACAGGTTTGTCAGTTTATGTATATGGTGGATTACATAAAGTGCTTAAACTGCCAGCAACTGTTTTGTTAGCAAAAAAACAGTTCTGTAATGTTCCTTTAATCAGCAGCTCTCAGGTGCTCCTTATCGAGTACGTTTTTATGGTAATGTATTTCTTGAGTAATTGCAAACAATATCCACTGCCTTTATTGTATTTTAATGTTAAGATTTCTATAACCCTTCTCTCTCGAACGGTTGAACCTTGGAGGTAGGCCTCCATGATTGAAAAAGTTAACCACACAGGGTGAAATTTAATTTGTGGTTTTGAAGGGTTTATTACCATTTACGCGGAGAATAAGAAAATAATAATACGTATTTGACTTTTTATTTGGTGATGTATTTCTAAAATAAACCAATTTTGAATTGAATTGAAATTAAAATGTAATTCGTAGTAGTCATTCAAATTAACAAAACCTTGTGACAAAAATGATTATACAATAGGCGCATAGAATGGTACATATTCATTCAAATAAATTAAATCTTGTGACAAATTGATTATAAAATAAGTGTTTTTTTTATCAGTATACGTACGTTTGAAGCATTTTGGTTTCAAGCTCTGAGTTCCAGATATCAGCGTTATCCAGAAACAAAGTTTCACAATACACGATAAATTTTGACACACAGATAATATAGATACCAACACCAGTGCGAGTTTCTTGTCCTTTGTCTGCATCGCCAAGGTTTTGTTGTTAAGACCCTCCTGGGCAGACAGTCGATTGTAGACTTGCATTGTTACAAGTATAAACATGCTTGGACAATATTAATTTTATAAACTAAGACCGCCCTGATCTACAGGTGTGACCCGCGTAACAGACGAGAAAAAAATATACAGTTTGACTCCCCCCAAATTGTAACAAAAGGTTTTCCAATGGTTTTAGGTACTATTGGACATCAAAAATAACATACTAAAAATCTAAGAAAATCAGAGTACCGGAAAGCTGTTTTTTCAAAATGGCGTCCAAGATGGCCTCCAATATCATGAAATGACTATAAGTCAATCTTTATTCACCCTACAGTCGTAATGTTGGTACCTATCCCCAGGTTTTATGGGTCAGAGAACTCATTGAGACCAACACAAGGGTCATTGAGTAATCAGGTAACCTAAAATTTCCAAGATGGCGTCCAAAAATGGCCGCCAATTCACTAAAAAGGCTATAAGTCAATTCATATTCACCTTGGGAGTTAATTTTGGTGTGTCTACATCTTGTATGGATCGAGAAACCCACTTAGATCAATAACAATTCAGTGAGTAATCAGGTAACCTAAAAATCCAAGATGGCGTCCAAAATGGTGTCCAAAATGGCTGCCAATTACGCAATAAGATGTCTAATTTGCTAAAAGCAATTTGCTGTTCACCTTAGAGTTTATTTGTGTGTGTCGGGGGGGGGGGGAGGTTCCCGCATCGCGGTTCAACCTGGGTGCTGAACATTGTGTCTGCGGACTCCAGCACGGTGATTTCTTCCTGGGCCCACGACCCTCCGGCGGACGAGGCCCGAGCCCGGGCCGCCATGTGTGTTCGAAAGGCCGATGATCAGTGCTTTCTGCAACTCACACTGATTCACGCAGCTGGCTGCGTTCTTCATCGAGTGATCCACCACCACCAATTGTTTAACTATTACAGTTCTCTCTCGGTTACCGTCGGTTCCATCACCAATGATGGGCTCCGCCTTGCCCCGTGATCTCGGGCGCAGTGGATTTGGGTCAAGATCTTGTGGGGCGTTCGAGATAACTCGATCGCTCCGCCCCGCCAACAGTGGGAGCCGCGTCCCGAGCAGGGAAGAAGGTACGGTAGCCTCGGACACCGCGTTCTACTCCTCTCCCCCACCCTTGGGTTGCATTTAAGGCATGGCCCCGGCGTCCCGTGCCCTGGTATTGATCGTAAAACCGTGTATAACGCAGGTCCTCGACCCCGCGGACAGGGCTTGAGGGAGTTACAGCTGTGGTGCAAGAACCGGTCCCGGATCCCCGGCGTTGGACCACTCCCGCGAATACATCCGGAAAGAAGCCACTGGAGGGGCCAAGCCAGACCGCACCTTCCACCCGATCGGGGCCTTGGCCCAGCCTTGGCTTTATCCGCTATTGTCTTTCTCCGCAAAGATAAAGACAGGTACTGGTCTACTACAGGCCCACTGATTTCATTGGATACAATGATCTCTTTGGATAAACGTGCAGTGACGTAAGCTTTCCATATCTGTGCTATGATTGGTCTGAGGTGATGTAATTTGTCAGCTTGCACTTTCGATCGTCTGCATGCAACCCCACCCCCACCACTGTAACCAGAGAACATTTACCGCTTTTGTGTGATTTTCGGTAGAGGACACTTACTACAGGGTAAGCCCTACGGGACTTTTTACGACTTTACGTCCCATCCCAAGGACGAACCAACAATGGCATTCCATGCAAACGTTGAAATGTTTGCTGTGAAAATGATTGGACCATTGCTCCCAATGTTTTCCTAAACGCGGACATAACTTTGCATTATTGTGAGCTTTCTTCTTGCATATTATGTAACAACAGAAACAAGTGAATTACGTAAGCAGGGCGGGTGTGTACATTTAGGTGTGCCAATGGGCGTATGCTACGCGGTGTTCAACTGTATACATAGGTCAAGTTTGATATATGCAACACCCCTCGTGGCTGTAAAAAGAATGTTCTCAGTAAAGGGTTGTCGTCCCATGGTCGTCAAATTGGTAGTGACTGTTAGTGTTCCTTAAAACGTGGCCGAATATCTGGAGAAGGCATTCAGAACAAGGCGGTGCCGGGTGCACATCTTCTAACGTTGTGCAAGGTAATGTCAAATTACAAACTGTGGTTTAATTCATACCTAAATTGTTATTAAGGTTAGATATGGAGTAGGCGCTGTGTAAATGCCACCGTTTGTAAAGTAGATCTATGGTAGATGTGACAGTACATGTACATCAGGGCTCGCCCTTAACACTAGCCCGGCGTACATTGTCTAGTTAAAAATGCTATGGGCTAGTAAACACCACTTCTCAACTTGCCCTGTGGGCTACTAAAAACTGTGCAACCTACTTGTTTAAAATGCTCATTTCTTCCTTTTCAGGTGCGAATAATTAATGTATAAAATGTGTTAACCGTTATTGAGTGTGTGAATATAACTTCATTTGATCATTAAACTGGTTGTGATCGTTAACATTAACACATCAGAACATTACATTTATGGCAATTCCTGTTCAAAATCTGGGCCACTAAAACTTCCTTGGGGCAAGTAAAATGCACAGTTTACTGGCCCAGCGGGCTACTTTACAAAAAGCTGAAGCGCAAGGCCTGTACATGTACATGTACATACCGTTAAATTTGCCTCGTTATAGGGTATGCCATGATGGAAATCCGGCTTCCGGTTAACTTTGCAATCAATAGTTTCATTGCGCAGTTTACGAAACCTGAAGGACGTTGATTTGGGTATGTTTTAATAACCACGATTTGAACATATTGTTTTCATGCACTAACAGCGTAAATAAATATTCACACAGATACAATTCATGAGTCAATGAGTGGCTCGAGTTTTGAGTTAATCTGTCGGAGTTGTGAGTTGGTCCGTGGAACCTAACAGACCTACTCACAACTCCGACGGTGCAATGCACAACCACGACAGAGGCTGTCTTATAATATGGAGCAGCAGACTCATCATGCATTCAATGTTTGAATGTTAAAGGCACTGGACACTATTGGTAATTACTCAAAATAATTGTTAGCATAAAAACTTACTTGGTAACGAGCAATGGAGAGCTGTTGATAGTAGTACAAAACATTGTGAGAAACGGCTCCCTCTGAAGTAGCGTAGTTTGAGAAAGAAGTATTTCTCCGTAAGATATTTGAATTGATTTTGAGACCTCATCACGCGTGAGGTCTCAAAATCAAACATCTGAAAGCACACAACTTCGTGTGACAAGGGTGTTTTTTCTTCCATTATTATCTCGCAACTTCGACGACCAATTGAGTTCAAATTTTAACAGGTTTGTTATTTTGTGCATATGTTGAGATACACCAAGTGAGAAGACTGGTCTTTGACAATTACCAAAGGTGTCCAGTGTCTTTAAGCAAAGTTGTCTGCTTCTTGGCTTCCAGAGCCGAGAATGTCCTAAAATCACCTCTGATCTAGCTGATATCGGATTACTGCACGGGATTTAAAGGCAAAGTTTACTCGAGTGTCTTTCGTAGACCAGGAGGTGCTTTCCATCCAAAGACATATTTTATTTTATTCTGTTAATTAATTAATTAATTAATTAATTAATTAATGTTAATTAATCAATTATTTAATTAATATTTTTGAATTACTTTTTTGGAGGAGGGGGGGGGGGTAGACTTGATTTAAAATCTGCGATCGCGTTTGTTTCTCTGCATTAGCGACGTGCCCGTCACACACTCTAAGTTTTTAATGTCTGAGGTTAATCCACAAGAGGGCGCTATCTCAAGTCTTTCTGGTCGACCAAAAACCACCAATGATCCAAGTCTACTAGGAAGGTCCCCAAACAAAACAAACAAAATAATGGTTACGCCACTTCTCTGGGAAGTTAGTTCGGTTATGAATTGTATGTCGGAAACTTGAGTCTGGTCTATGGTTGCCAAAACACGCCCCGGGAATGACAGAGACGCATTTGCTGGGGAGCGCCGGTTTGCTTTAGGACAGCCGGTATTTTAGGTCGGTACAGAACTTTAACGGGTGGAAGTGGTATTCGGGGTGGGCTAAGGTTCAGTCTTACAACCAAATAGTCTTAATCTCCGCGGGGTGGATCTTGGCTGGCATGAATGTTGTCTATAACCTTCGCTCAGGGTTGCAGTCAAGTACTTTTCAGTCGAGTAAGACCTTTCCAGTGTTGATAAACATACCGCGCTGGTTGGCATGGAAGGACGAATGTTAGCAAAACACTCAACTGTGTTAACAGATGTTTCAACAAAATTCAACATTTTCTGCAAACTTTCAATAAGCAAAGTACCTCTCATAATGTGTTGCTTTGTTTCCAACAAATTCAACACTATTTTTGAATATTTGTGTAACATTGTTAAAAACTGTAGCTATCTGTTTTTGTTTTGCGTTTATGGCTTTCCATAGTTTTACAACCTTGGTTGGCAAAAACTTGGACTGTGACGTTGCGAAAGAAAGGTCTATATCAAGTACTACCGAGTACAAGGGTGACCGAGAAGTACTGGAATATACGAGCGTCAGAGTACCGAGCATTCTGGTATCCGAGTACCGAGCCAAACAGCCGAGTAACAAGAACTTGGATCTCCCGAGTATACGAGTACTTTACAAAGAAAAATACTGCATAATGAGGTGTCATGACACACTCATAATTGTTTTGGGGACTATTTACTAGATTAAATGACAGTGTGCGCTTGTCACAATAAATATTGTTTATAAACATGAACGCACCAAAGACAACTTCACTACCCTGAGAATTCGGGTCCTGATAGCAATGGCATAAAGTTAAATTGAGGCAACATAAAATAAGACAACACTGGTTTTTTTTGCCTGCCCTGTGAAAAGAGTAGCTGTTAATTTCTCAACGAACAAAGATATAATGCCGTTTAATTTTTCTGGTTCTGGGCCCAATTTCACTGGAATGATATGGAAACGATGGCACTGGAACGTTCTGCTGGAATTGAGCCCTTTTTCTGGAGTGGCGGTTTCGGGCAATACTTTTTTAAAAGAAAATCCGAGGACAAGGCTATGAAGGGATAGAGGGGGAAAACCTTTACTTCCTAGCAACTCTTGGGGAGCAAATGCAACAGTATGCTTACAGCTCAACTATTGAACTGATAACCATAATCTAAATTTGGTTCTTCTGTAGAGGGCGCACTAATTATCGGCACGGCACGGCACAGAAAAGTATTGCTTGGCAAAAACGGGCTACCAGTACACAGCTTCGCTAAAAATTTAAATAGAAAAATATAATTAGCTGTTGCAAACTGCTCACCAACCGAAAGGAAATGTGACATGAAAAAAAAAATGTTAATGGCCTGACGTTTCGACCCTAGGAGAGTCTTTCTCAAAGGCTTTCGCGAAAGGCTTTGCTTAAAATTAAAATGCTTTTGTAGAAATGCTCTCAATAATGCAGGCCCGCCGGAAGGTATTTAAAAGTGTGTGGGGGGATTGTGGCGGATCCAGGATTTTTTAAACCGGGGGACACAGCAGTGATTTAGAGGGAGAACAACAAATTGGGTGGGGTCCAGGGGCCGGCCTTACGGCCCCTGGTGAAGCCCCGGTGAAAAATTTTGTAGGAAATCAGATCCATATAAATCTTCTAAATTACTGGAACATCGATGGTAAGGGTCCAGGGGTGAAGCTCTGGCTTTTTTAGGGTTGAAAAATCAAGCCTGCATATGCCTAAAAAACAGAGAAATAGACACACTCTTATTGGAAATCAGATCCATATAAATCTTCTAAGTTTACTGGAAAAATGTCTGTAACATCGATGTGGGGTCCAGGGGTGAAAACAAAAATTTCAAAAAAAAAGTGGGGGGGGGGGGCGCGGCCCGGGGGGCCGGGCCCGCGGCCATGAATAATGTGCAGAGCAACACAGATAATACTTGAAATCAGATTTTAAAGGCACTGGACACTATTGGTAATTACTCAAAATAATTGTTAGCTCTCTCTGAAGTAACGTAGTTTTTGAGAAAGAAGTAATTTCTCAGTAAAATATTTGAATTGATTTTGAGACCTCACGCGCGAGGTCTCGACATCAATCTGAAAGTACACAACTTTGTGTCAAGGGTATTTTTTCTTCCATTATTATCTCGCAACTTCGACGACCAATTGAGTTCAAATTTTCACAGGTTTGTTATTTTGTGCATATGTTGAGAAGACTGGTCTTTGACAATTACCAAAGGTGTCCAGTGTCTTTAAGAGCAACTTGGGTAACAAAAACAAAAATCCTGATAAGGTACTCATTATAATTTTTTTCTATTTCTTGTGGACTCCATCTATCGGACAAAATATAAAATCTAAATATTTCAGAGCATCTTAGAGCTGCTCTTTAACAAGTTTTGGTTTGCTCTCTTCAGACGTTAGAAAGGAGAGAACCTCCAAAGAAGAAATTGTTACTTATAATCACATTTAATCACCTTTATTTACAACGAACAATAATTAGGATAGCTTTATTATGGATACATGTATTTTAAATTAACGCTTATAGAGTGTCTATGAATATACATTTGTTACTGTACCAAAAAAAATGTAATGAGATTTGTTGTGCATAAATACTCAAAATCATGAATTACAGATCAAGTCAAACACAATAAACTGAAGTCAAATGGAGGTTTAAAAAAAACACTTTAAAATCAATGGAAAGTTTAACATAGTTGATGTATATAAGCCATAGGCCCTTCTTGTTCATAAAGCCAATGAAGCACACAGATTTGTTGTGGTTCAAAATGTGATTCAATCCTTTATTATTTTCACTCCTTTTTCAGTACCCACTATCCACACCCTGTCCAAAATAAACCCCACTGCTCGAAATCACAAAGCACTAAGATTCATTTTAGAGATGAGTTGTCAGTTGCCAAATTGATTTGTATTCACACACGTTGCTTAAAGGAACATTACAGAATTGGTAAGAAAAAAACTTGTAAAATATACTTTTTGATCACAGATTTACATAAAACTTACACGGTCTAATGGTGATGATAATAGAAAACATCCCTTGAAATATTTATGTCCTGAATGCCATTTTTGATGAGAAATGAATAAACTAATTTTCCGATTGGAGTTTATCGCTCAGTGAGCGCTTTATTCATTTGTTGAATCTATATGATTTCATGCAAATGTGTAATCGGTTGTTCCCTATTTTCTCGTGACCCAGATGGCCGATTGATCTCAAACTTCTACAGGTTTGTCAGTTTATGTATATGGTGGATTACATAAAGTGCTTACACTGCCAGCAACTGTTTTGTTAGCAAAAACCAAATCTGTAATGTTCCTTTAACAGTTAAGATTGATACAAGGTTAAGATCAATCTTAACTCATCGTAAAATCAGCCCCTGGTTTCACCCTTATGTTAACATATCATACAGAAAATGTCCTTACAGAATAAGACATACACATTTGGTGCAAATACCATTTCCTTGTGGTGTTCCATGGTTACATTGGGGCCACAGTCGCCATGAGCTCTTGCTGCCCTGACATGAACGCCCATCGTACATGTAGATGTTATTCTTTTTTAAAGTGACAGCTTGCCTGTACAAAACATGTATTTCCAGGTCAGCAAAATATTTAAATAAGGCACCATGATATAAACCTGATCCACATCTTGTCTAAATTGTACAGTTTATACGTCTGGACCCCATTTCATGGAGTTGCTTAGCACAACATAATTATGCTTACCAGAATAAGGTTACCAGCTAAAACAAATTGTCACATGTACAGTCTGTGACTGGTACAACTGCTTGTTTTTACTTAGCAGAATATTGTTACGCATCGTTCTCTGCTTAAGCAGCTCTATGAAATTGGACCCTAGTACTTGACGGACTACAAATGAAAAAAGGGTCAGCTTACTGCCTAAACACACAACAAATGCGTTTATTACTAAAGGATTTTTGTTTGCTACAAATTTTGTTTACAGAAACTAAAAAGAATCAACTAATCGGTACCATCTCCTTCTGAATCCAATTGCCAAAGTGAAGGATTCAGAAGGACTGGGGCTGGTGGACCCAAACGCTTATCACAGGGTCACGCATTCCAATCTCATGTAAGTCTAAACAAATCAGTGTGGAGTCAAATAGAAGAGGAGAGAAATGGGAGGACTTGGACCTTACTCTAGCCAAACTGCCTAGTCTAATATAAAAAAATATGAGGCTGTTAAACATTATCTTAGGATTGTCTTGAATTAAAAAAACTCTTGCTCCTTAAACACAGTTAATTGAACAGGCACTATTCAGTCTATTGATTAGCATATTCTGAAATTAAAATGTCAAATTTTAAGTACATGCACAGTGTATTATGCATTGAAACAAAAAGAATGACATGGATAAGCCTGCAAAATAGTAGTTGTATGTGTTCAAAACACTTTGGCCCATTTTCATAAAAGGGCTACAACAAAATCTTGCTGCGCAAAAGTCGGTTACCATTCACAGCCCCTTTATGTACATGTATGTCCCTGCTGACCGGTTTCCCGTTGATCTTTTGCTAACAACAAAATTAAGCACAGTTTTAAGCAGAATGAAGCAGATCTTTGAAAGTGGATTTGCTCAGCCCCAAAAATGGAATCAGATTAGTTAGGCACGACCCAACTATAGTTTATATTGCCCCAACCATAGCTAGTGCCAACTACATTATCATTATCGACTTAAATAATAGAACTGGAGAGCGCACAAAACCATGTGACACGGCCCGATAAGAAGCACTTTTGGCCATTTAGAAAATGGTGCTGGCCCATCCTATAACGCAGGTCATGCACCAGTTGACACAACCAACATTTTGTAAGTGAACATCTGTATGTAATTTACCCATAGGGATTCAGGCCCATGGTGGGACAGCGCAGTTAATGTGTGCGCAATAACAGGTTCTCCTCTAGTTCTATTATATAACTCTATCAGATACGCAGTCTTCGCCAATACATGAAGTCTGTGCCAACTATAGTTAGGCCAACTCTATATTAAAACCCTCCTACTGTCAGTGACTCTTGCCAACGTTTTCCAGTGAGTTGACCAACCATTTGAAACCGTTCGACTGCCAAGGTTGTGTACGGTGGCACAACTGTGCGCAGAACTAACTGTGTACTGTGTACATGCATTCCCTCATGATATCATATTGCAGGCTGGCATAGTTTATCTATCATTCAAAACCACAGTGAATGGTATTGAATGGTCAGACAGCAAGAGGGTTAAATGAGGTGCAGAAGCCCAAAAGAGACCCCTGCGTACACTGTACATGTATCAACAGTAGTACTATTACTACAGGAACACCCCCATTCAATTATACTAGCCCTTCATCAGTTGTGCAAACATTCAATGTGCAGTTCAAGCAAAACAAACACATCAACTATCAATGATTGTTTGCACTGTATTCGTCTGTAACACCATAATTTTAAGTGAAATCATAATTACAGGTTGACAATTGAGACTGGTTTGTACATAGTACATAATAAATAAATAGCGCACATGTATGTGTATGTAGATGTAGTATCCAGTAAACAAATTGTAATTTCTTTTTTTACAAGTGAAGGATTCAGAAGGACTGGGGCAGGTAGCCCAAACAACAAGTGCGTATCACAGGGCCATTCCAACCTTATGTAAGTCCAAACAACTTGGTGTGGAGCCACATAACTTCTAGGCCTGTACATGTACATGTAATTGTGCATATGCGTTTTTAAAAAATATTTAGTCAACAGGTCTTCACCGCATGAGACCACCGATGAAGATATTCACACCAAGTTCACTTATAAGAAATAACTGCAAAAAGTAAACTTGCGGTTACAACCATGAGTAAAAAATCTCTTTTGGGAGAAGAGCCGATGTGGTCTCAACGTTTCGATCAGTATACTCTGCTTGTCTTCAGGAGAAAAAGTTTACTATTTGCAGTTATTTCTTATTTTCCACACCATGCAACTTAGCTTCAAACACCACTTAAGTTCACTTATGTTGTAGTTTTACAAGCAAGCAAGCAGAACTGTTGACCAAGTTGTCTGTTTTTTTCTCTTTCGCTTTCATGTGTTAAGGACTCTAGCTGAAACTTCTGCAGGCTGTTTAAAAATTCATTTCTGTGAGTATTAAATACAAATTAAATGTACGTCAAAACTTGGAACACGTAAAGTCTCCACAGAATGCAGTTTTTATGCTATTCAAATATAACCAAGCACCAAGCTCTTTTAAAAATTTAAAATTTGTGAATAATTTGCATGCATTGGAAAAAATGAGACTACATCTACCGGGTAAGAAAAATCCTGTAAAGAATTGGCTTTGCAATTACTGCACAATGACCACACTGTTGAAAGTATAAGCAATTTGAATTTAGACTTGCTTCCGTTTGTAATTCACAAGTTAGTAATGTTTTTCATAAGTTACAATTTAAAAAAATACATTTTGACAGTGATAATAAAAGCACAGGTCCAACTTCATGAACGAGAGGGACTCTTTGCGTTTGCTCAAAATTTCTGCTGCATTTTTTCCCTCAAATATTGTGCAGCTGTAGAAATTAAAGCAACATCTCGGTATGCTACCATGTCCGTTTAAAAATGATTCTGAAATTCACAGAGTAACTCTGCCCACATTTTATGTAGAACAGCATGTGCTGAATATCTACTTTTACGAAGGCTTCAACGAAGACGAAGTGTTTGCCAAAGAATCACCGTCACCTTTCTGAAAGTAAAAGTAAACTCCGATAAGGATTGGAATAGCTACAGCAATTATTATGACGACCAGAAAAATGGATTTCCACGTCATCCCGCAGGAAGTTTCATCACAGTATGTCCTCTTCTTCTTCCTCTGGAAGTAAGGAAGAAGCAACGGATGGATCCGGGTCTCCGTTAGGATGGATGTGACCTCCTCGAGTGACTCTTTCTGAGTCTTCGTTGCCTGGCAAATCTTCTCCAGGTCGCGGTCCATGTTCTTGAGGAATTGCTGAGTGGAGATGTTGTCCCTCATGGAGTCCCTGATGCAGATCTTTCTCACAAACTGATCCTCTTCGTCATCACTGACGTCGTAGTTGCCACTGAGGAAGCCGCCATTCGTGAGATTGTTCCCGGAAGATCCAGCTTCTGGAAGGGCATTTGGTCGCCGTCGCCTCTCTTCCTCCTTCTCAGTAAGAAGACCGTGCTGCTTGACGGGAATCTTGATCCTTCTCAAAGCGAAAAAGTCCTGATCATTTATGAGGTTGTTACATCGCTTCAGCTCCGATACCTGTGAATAAAAAATATGGAAAATAGTCTGTTGAAAAAGATATCAAAACCCAGACAATACCAATTGTACCTTCAAACAAATAATCATTATTTAATCTGAAAGTGACAATAATGGTACACAAATGTTATTACCTGTGGGACATTTTGAAACAACTGTACACTTCACTACACCAAATTTGATGTGTACATGTATGTTTATATTGTCACTGCCACATTATATACAAAACCACAAGTTTTCAGTTTTTAAATGT
Source organism: Pycnopodia helianthoides (assembly GCA_032158295.1). Lineage (NCBI taxonomy): Eukaryota > Metazoa > Echinodermata > Asteroidea > Forcipulatida > Asteriidae > Pycnopodia > Pycnopodia helianthoides. Next base: position 4,610,708 of record CM063247.1, on the reverse strand, counting down.
TTAAACAATATTCGTCAAGGCCTACAATTTCATGAAGTTATAAAGCTCCAAGAAGCTGTACTTTTAAATGTGAAACTGGAAATTGTATGTTTCACTTAAATTATTTCAGTTTCACAAACTAACACCAGCCTTTCATACTTTATTGCCTATTTAGGATGTAAAACATTCAAAAACAGTATCTTTATCAGGTTCAAAGCATCAAGTATCCATTATAAGAAATTAAGTTAACCCTGAAATTTTGAAGGATATGATAGCAAAGTGTTACGAAGCGTTCAACCTTGACGCCGTTTTCTTCGTTTGCTAATTTTTACTCGAATTGGTAGGTGTGTGTCAGTTCGGGCATCAGTGACGATATGTCACATTACAAGCGTTTGAATTTTGACAATTTTAAATTCTGTCACCATAACTTTGCTTTGTACTAAATAACTTGAGCAAAGTGAAAACTGTCTTTACAAGCAATAAATATACAATTGAAGCTTTAGAAGGTTACCATGACCATGGTGACAAACAATCACAGCTCTCCCAAAAGTCAAGAGAAAAATAACATTAACAAAATTCAAATAAAATCAATTAAAAAAAACACCCACCCCACAAACAAAATAAAACCACAATATTTACCGGACATCCGTACTGCAAAGAAAAAATCTGAAGAGTGTCTCCATTCTCAATTTCCCTTTCAATAAAAATGGGTTCCGCCTCTTTCCGTTGCTCGTCAATGTTCTTCTTTTTGTTCTTAACTTTGCCGGCTCTCGGCCGGAGTTCAGACATCTCGATAAAGTCCTCCGAGTCGGCATTATTGAGTTCGTCCTCTGCCAAATCGGAGTTGCCGAAGACGTACACACGGGAATTTGGCACATTTTGCACTTGTCCTTTCGTCGGCAACAACTTGTTGCGGGCCGTTTGTGGAGCGGCAGTCGCCGCCGTGTAATGCGTGTTTTCATGCTGCTTGTCCCGTTGCTGTTCAGTCCGAAAACCGGCAATGGCGCTGGTCATAATAAATCTGACGACTTCTTCTGAACGTTTAACAAGACATACATTCTACGTTGGAGAATCAGTAATAATCATAAGAATAGTTCCTACCGTTTCGTTTGTTATTTATGTTTCGTTAAAATTGGAAAAGTCGAACAAACACACACACACACTGATGATTGCCATCCACACACACATTTCACCGAGATGACACGAAGGAACTTCGGTCACCTTTGACTTTTGATTCCCAGACTGGTCCCAAAATATCAGTTACTGTATGAATAGGTGACAGTCAGTGAACCAGCTATTTTAACCTTTGCTCTCTTGGGAGTGGACACTAGAGGGCGACATTTATCATCAAAGATAGGCGCTGAATCTGAAGAAAAATAAATTAACGAACAAATGTAATTTGGCTATCCTCCAGGAAATGCACAAAGTAACCACAAATGAATAAGGACTACAACAATCAAGGAACAATGTGAGTTAAATATTCTTATTTTATTATTTGTTGGACCTTATTATACTCCTAACTGTATATATATCAGATAATAAAGAAAGCTCGACAAGTGACTGACAGTGACACCACTGCACTTGACAGTACACTCTGATTCTCGGAGCCCCAACACTTGCTATTTTTAAGGGAAAACTTCATTCAAGCAATGGACATTTTATGTAATTACATTCTGCTCAGTCACCCGCATTTATGTACATCCCGATATGTGTGGAGGTTATGCAGTATTTCACCAGAATCGGTGTGTCACCGCTTCAGTTCAGTGGATCACACTCGCCACAGCATTAGCATTTTGCATGAAGATGAAGTTGAATTGATTTTATATCTCTGTCCTTTCTCTATGATTTTATTTAGTCATAAGGATTAGATTAAGGGTCTATATCTCGTGTGATCTAAGGCCCAACAATCGTTAAAAAATTTAAAAATCCCTTAGAAAGTAAATAATGGTTCTCATGAAAAATCTAAAAATAAAAGATCAAAAAATTTGACAGGATTTGAAGGTAGGTAACCGGTTCCTTTTCAGCTCCCCTCCACAAACAAAACAAAGTAATCTACGACTACATTTAAGTTGTGTTACATTTATCTATTCATAGAGTTGATATGTTTTTGTATGTTTGATATGCAGGCCTCATCATGGCTGACACAAGTAAAAGGAAGAGAAGAGATTCATCCTATTCTCCACCAGAATGTACACAAGATCCGCCTTCCAAGAGATCAAGACTTTCTCCAGACATTTCTGGAAAAATCTCAACTGACAATGCTGTAACTGATATCGCTGTTGAAAAAACAGTGTCAAAAAACCCAGCCCTTTCTCGAGATGGAGTTAAAGCAAGTGTCAAAGGCGACACTCGGAGTTGTAGTTCAGTTGGGTCTGTGCCCTCCGATGAAGATGACGAATCTACCCAGAAAATAAGAGAAGGTGCCATCAAGGATTCTACCGGTGAACAAGATTCGCCAAAGGCGGCAGTGTCTGTAGACGATGATGCTTGTCCATCATCGAATGTCCAAAATGTGGAGCACGCAGATTCAAACTCAGATACAAGTCAAAAAGTAGTGCAGAAGTCACCACAAGACTCTACTCATGAATTCACCAGAGAATCAAAGGAGGAACGTCACACAAATGTGGGTGGGGATAGAAAATCAACGGACAATGTCAACAGTGAGAGCACAGAGGAAAATTTACCGGACACATCCAGTTGTGAAGGCACAAAAACATACATGGCTTCATTGGACACTGTTGATATGGAAGCAGTTCAAGCATTGACGTTCTTAAAGCAGTCTGCATCACCAACAAAGGTCGTATCAGCGACATTGTCAAACCAAGGAAATGGCGACACGAGGTTGTACACCGGAAGCATTAGAAGGAAAGGTTTTGCAAAGGGCTCCCTCGCAAAACAGAAACTGAAAAAGAACTCTCAAAAGAAACTAACGCCAGTGCGATCTGACGAAACAGACTCTGATGGTCAGCAGGAGGGTTTCTCATCTTCACCCAGCAGGATGGTGATCGACATGCAGCCGACGAGGAAGTCGGCGCGACAGGCAGCACAGGAGGACAAGGAGAAACCTTGGAGTGCGATGATGAAGAAGAAGGCCAAGAAGAAACTTGGGAAGATGTTTGAGGCGGGTGGGGAGAGGAAGGAGACAAGAGGTCGGAAGAAAGGATCAAAGGGACCTTCACTGGATGCGGATGAGGTTCAGCGAGCAAATGAAGCATGCGATCTCTTGGAGAAGAGACTCGAAGAAAACGCTGTCAAGAACAACCTGTCTGTGGTTAATGTAAAGAACATTTTACATGTAAGTATTATTTTTTTCACTAGGCAGTACTAAAAAAAACTTTACCCTGCCTCTGCAAGGTATTACTTTTTCCAGAACTTTTAAGAACTTCAAAAAATAATTGTTGTCACCATAAAACCTGCACAACAAATGCTCTCATAAAATGCACAGAGATTTTTTTGTTCTTTTTTGAGGAGTTTTGGATTGTCTTTACTGTGAATTGGCCAAACCTTGGCCAGAAGCCATGGCCAATAATTGGCCATTTTCCGGTGACATCTCGGACTTGCCTCCCGTTATGCACAATTCAATGATAAACAATGGTGGCAGCTATCGATCTCTTGTAATCCTTGTTTGTACAAGAAAAGGTATACATTTGTAGAATCTGGGATTACACAAAACCCCAGCAAAAAGGGAGATTTCAAACTTGAGTTCCAGTACCAGTACCCTTTGTTCCTCTTTGTACGGTAGGTGCTTGCCTGTGCACGCTACACAACAGAAAGTCCAGGGGGCGTAATTACATGTATAGGTCTATAGGTCAACTGACAGCAACCAAGGTAGTCCCGAAGTTGTTCGAACCGTTTTGAAATGTCCACCATTATTTAGTTTGGCAAAAGTTTTGCTGATAAAGACATCATCTGACACTGAGTGGTTTTAACAATGTATGGGTAATTGTGGACATATATTGTACTAACTACATTTGACAGCAGTAGAGCTTGAAATACTAGCTGGAACAGTGGGCAGAATCCAGTTATTTTAACGACTTTCCTTTTGACCTCTTAGGGAAGGGCGCCCTACTCAAATGACGTCATGTGCATATTTATGTCTACTATTATTATTTCTTTTTGACAGCACGTGATCACCAATGAGCATGTCTTAGCAATGGTTCGTAACACAATGGGTGATGAGACACCAGGAGATAATGTCAAATCTCCGAGCTCGCCAGCTGTTGTGTTTGTAAGTAGGCTTCTACAGTGTATGAAAACATTGCCACATGTAATTGATTGTTGAATGAAAATATTAACAACACCAGAGATTTGGTCTAGTGAACTAGATCACTCGGCCACGACACACCATGAATTACTTTGTAAAATCGAGCACTAATGCAATGCTACTCAAAACTTTGCCACCATGTCATGTTTTATATCTCTCTGTATTTGTATCCTTTAAAAAATCCTCAAGGTGCTTATGAAATACCTACAGACGAGTGGCAAGCCAGGGTGTCGGGGATAAAAGAATACTCAAATATTTAAGACATTGTTACATTTCGTTTTATTATTCAGGAGCCTAAGATGACGAGATCAAAGCTGAAGGAAGTCTCTGAAAAAGTCGGGAAATGTAAGTTTTATTTTGCTAAGTAATATCCTCGCACTGTAGAGTTGTACTTATTGTTTTGTTAGAATATAAAACCCCTGATTAGACCTTATGCGTTGAAGTCTTCAGGCCGCCATCTTAGAGGTGAAGTGATGATAGAACAATGGAAAACACACATCTAGGTATGCTTGGCGCAGATGATGGGTCAATGAACGACCTTCTTTTGACCTCTAGCCGAGGGTGCCGTAGTCAAAGGACGTCATGTGCAAAAGGTGTATTAAAAACAGTGCAAGTGTCGCACAGATTATTTGTATTTTTGGCCGAGCAATATTTGTAGGAACTCTAAGATTCCCAAAATGTTTGAATCAGCTGAGACTTGCCCAGGCTCTTAAAAAGCCCATTTTTTTAGCCGAGGGCACCCTGTAAGGTATTATCTGGTCATCTGGTCATAATGGCTGATTTATTCTGTTTCATTCAAGTTGTTTTAGAGTGATTTAATGCAGTATGGCATTCTGAGCCTGCAAGTGATATGTCTGTCATTGTTTTCTGAAGAAATTACCTTTAACCTAGATTTATCGACTTTGACGATGTTCACAAAACCCCCCAAAACAATCTATAACAATGCACTAAATTATTTGTATATATTAGGTTATAAAAGAGGTGTAGAACATCTTACAATGATTTATGCAAGTGTGGCACAGATTATTTGTATTTTAGGCCGAGCAATATTTGTAGGAACTCCAAGATTCCCAAAATGTTTGAATCAGCCGAGACTTGCCCAGTCTATTAAAAAAATGTTTTTAGACGAGGGCGCCCTGTAAGGTTTAATGTTTTGAAATGCGCAAGTATTATCTGTCATAATGACTTGTTTATTCAGTGTCAATTCAAATTGTTTTAGAGTGATTTAATGCAGTATGGCATTCTGAGCCTGAATATGTGATATGTTTGTCAATGTGGTCTGACTTCAACTTTGATTTTGTTTGTAGGTGCCCTTTGTTTGGCCTGTGTCGCCGATGAAGAAATCCAAACCACAGTTCACTGACCTGAGTTTCTCTGACTCGGACGACGATGAGGACTACAAACCGAGCCAAGAAGACTTGGTAACTAAAGAAATTTACCTTTAATAGCCTAGATTTATCAACACTGTATGTGAGACGTTGTTCGATAAAAAACCCACAAATAAAATTCTATCTACACGGCCAGAGATGGATCATTCTCTAGTTAGTAACTTATGCTGGAACGGACGTGTGGTCCAATAAGTACTATTGTATACACACAGATCCTTGTCATTGGATTGGTGGCACATGTGTCACGTGTCATCCTTTTTTCCTGCTCTAAAATGTTATATAGAAGTCCTAAATGGATAGTTTACAGGACACTACTGACGCTTCGCAGCAATGTTTCCAAAATAATCTCTCCCAGCTCGTTTGTCCAAACACCAAACAAGGAAAGGTTGTGTCATGGTGGACAAGGTTGGATCTTTACAGAGTCGTCCACGTTGTTTAGCAGTTTAAAACAAATTTCAAAGTGTGGGGTGGACGAGTTTCCGTGTCTGTTTTGTATTTATTGTGAAACTTAATTTCAAATGACAATGAGCTTTGTGTGAGTTATATAAAACAAATACTGAATGCATTTCAAATGTGATCATCTGGTGAAATCTGGCTTTTCGTTTTCACAAGGCGTGAAATGGAATAGTCCAGATTTCACCATGTGGGTACAATCTATGACAATGCACTCACATTTTGTATATTAGATGATAAGTGAGATGTAGAACATCTTACATTGAATTATGCAAATTTCATCTTCCAACAGCAAAAAGACGAGAGTGACTACGAGAGTATCACATCCTTTGGATCCCCTTGCCCGAGCACCCCTCGCTCCAGCCTCAACACCTCTTTCTTTGAGGACACAGAAGAAGAAGGAGAAGCAGAGGCAGCACCCCTGGGTAGCCCCTCCTCTCGCCCCCCGGCCGTTTCCCCTTCACCTGTCAAAGGGGGACATCTGCGGGTGGTGCCTGTGCCCATGGGACCTCCCCCTCCCAAGCCACGGTACGATCCTAAGCTGAAAGATGATGCTAAGTTTCTCAAACAGCTGGATGAAGTTAACATGGAGTTGGAAAAATCTGAGGTAGATTCTTAAACAATCTTGTCCAGTTTACCAGGTTGACAAGGGGTTATGTGTTGTTAATTTTTTATTATTTTATAAATGTAACTCTGTTAGGGTGTTTAATTTATACATGTTAAATATATATATATAGGTTTGTCCGTATTTATATACAGTTTCATCATGTTGTCACAATTTTATTTATGATTTGGGGCAAAACATTTGAAACGACCACTCATCACCCATGCCCGGTTGAACAGAGTGGACTGGCCACAGGCCTTGTTAAAATGTGCCATATACTGGCACATTCTAATTAAGCAATACCTGGGGTTAGGAGCAAGCAGCGCAAGCTGGGGAAAAGAAATCGCTCTGCGAGATCAATCACCCCTGGGACTGAGGTGGGTCAAAGGTCAAGTGGAGATTTTTCAGGGTCATCACTTCCCCTTAGAATATGGTACGTATTTCTTAAATGTAGAACAAAAAAAAACATTTGAGTTTGACAATTTATCAAGTCGTACTAAAGTGTGTAGTTGTTTTCTTTCTTTATTTTTTCCCCCCGCTTGACTACAAATAGCAGGATACGATAGCCCATCGTACCCGCTCCAAGTTTCCGATCGATACACCCTTGGAAGAAATCGAGGCATCCTTTGTGGCTCCCGACATCACTGCAGACATGTTTGATACTTGGGACGACTGTGAAGACGATAACGAATGGGTCAGGTGGCTCGCTGGGCTACAGAAGACCACTGGTAAGTTCTCAGTTTTATCATTGTCGTTTATTTTCCACTATTGAAACAAAAAGATCCTGAAAATGTTGTAGCACTATATGTATATATACATATGGTGGCTTCTTATATAGCGCTCATATCCATCACTCGGTGACGCTCAAGGCGCTTCAACATTCAGTATTTTCCTGCAAGGTATTGTGGAGCTACGTTTTTGGAGTATTAGACCTACTCCTTTTCATAGGACCATGTAATGGTTTACAAGGTGCTGTGGCGCAATATGCAGCCAATCAAACTAGGAACACTGGGGCAAACCCCTTCTCTTTTCGATAAGTGCACTGGGTTCTTTTACGTGCATTACACAACACACGGGACCTATGGCTTTACGTCCCATCTGAAGAACGCAGCAATAATGTTTAAGTGTCTTACACAAGTGTCACGACTGGGACTTGAACCCACTCTCTGCTGAAACAGAAACACCAGAGCTTGAGTCCGGTGCTCTTATCCGCTCGGCCACTATCCGCTGTGGGTCTGAAGAATGCTTTATATGAGAGATCAGTTCTAGAAAAAGAAGCTTGTGTCTGATGGAAACCCCCAACCCTTATGCTAGGCTCTAGTCTGAGGTGGGTTTCAAATTCATGTCCACAGAGGTAAAAGGCTGAGAAAGAAATTTCTGTGGCAAGCTGATCCCAAAGTTGACTGGTGGTAAAGCTCCATTTAAAAATACCAAATAGAACATAAATGTTTTTTTAATGTGTGCAAGAAGGCTATTATTATTAAAAATGATTTAATAATAATAGCAAACTGAAAGTGTGACCTTTTGAGGCATTTCTGTAGCATTGTTAAAAAAAAAAACTTACCAGAAATCTATCTTAACCCCTATTCGTTCTAGGCTTGGGATGTGAACCAGTTAACCATTTAACCATAAACGACGGTGAAATCCATTTCAAAATTTCCTTAATAGTTAAACAAAGCTCACAGTAAAAAATAGAAAAAGAGACCTTCTTTTTCTTTATAAAAATGTTAGCCCAAGACGCTATCTAGAGAATGATTGATACTCCCTTCTGTTCGTGGCATTTTTTCTTATGATAAACATTCCACCAACAATCTTAATCCCCTTTACAAATGTAATACATTTTTTCAATCTCCTACAATTTGTTACACGTTTTGCTTCGTAGGCTGCCCCCACTGTGGTCTGTGGTTTTTGTGACTGCAAAGACTGGGTGACAGTGTTCTATTTTCAATCCTTGAAAGTGTATAGGACATCTGGGCCTAATTTCATAGCGCTGCTTAACGGTAAGCAAATTTTCGTGCTAACTGTAGCAGAAAAATTTGCTTAACCATAAGCGTGTTTCACAGGTTAGCAAGAAAATGAGGCAGTCATCTTGCGCGGTCACCGTGTAATTGCATTGTTACATTCATTTTCGGGCAGTAAGCACCGGAAGGTTTCGTGTGCTTACGGTTAGCAGCGCTATGAAATAGAAACTTGTACGTAAGCACAGAATCGGCCGTTAAGCAGCGCTATGAAATTGGGCCCTGCTCCTTTTACAGATGGTCTCATAGTTCGGATTTGAACCGGCAGAAACGGTTTTAAAAAGGGAAGTCACACGTTCTGTTTAACCAGTTAGGAAATAGGAAAAAATTAACGTAAATGCACAACTCTAATTCCTTCTTATCTTTAGTATGCTTAATGTATTTGTAATTATTTATTTCTACTTTTGTATTTCTACCCAAAAGACCCAGAGGTTAGCGATGCGGGGGACGACGACCAAAATGATCCGGAGTATAATTTCTTAGCTGAGGATGAAGCCGTGGATGAAGAAGACTTCCGAAACGATAAGACTGTCGAGATAACCAGTAAGTCTTCATTGATATCAAACCAGACAGGGCTCAAATTTTTACACTGGACCGCAGGCCCAAGGCCAGTAGTTTTGAGGTGTCGGGCCAGTAAACTCATGACTGGGCAAGTCCGGCGGTCTTGTGTTTTTCAATTGAGTAGTAATATCTCACTGTGTAGTATCTTGAACAAAAACAAATTATGTTCAAACGTTGACTTTAAGTCTATGAAAATGCCTTTCAATTCTATTTAGTAATGAAGTATACTTAATACCCATAAAGACAAATGAGATAAATCTTCTCTTACATGTCTCAGTGCTTGTTCAAAGAAAAACAGTTAAATGCATGTCTAACTGTGTCAGGAATTGTTTTTACTCATTTTGATTCTGGTCTTGTAAACATTTTGAGGTACAATCCCTGTGGTCTTCCCCCAAATTCGAGGCCTGCCATGGCTTGATTTCACCAAGCACTAAGATTCATCTTAACATGAGTTGTCAATATCACCAAACTGATTTAGATTGTGACATCACACTTTGCTCAGCAATTAGGATTGATACACAGCTTAAAGGCCCTGTACACTATTGGTAAGATCGAAAAACACAATGTTCACAGATTCACACATAACTTACATGATTTAAAGTAAGTAATGGTAGAAAGGGTTCCTTAAAATATTTCTGCCTAAAATGCTATCATTTCTGAGAAGCGAGTAAAACAATAGTAATTATCGCGCGCGATAATTTGAAAAAACAGAAAAACATAAGATCTCTTTTCATTATTTTCTTGTGACCTCGATGACCAATTGAGCTCAAACTTTCACAGGTTTGTTCATGCATATGTTTAATCACACAAAATGTGGACACTGATTTTGAGCTGTTACCAAAAGTGTACAATACCTTTAAGATCAATCTTAGCTCTTTGTGAAATCGACCCTAACTATTTTGCCAGAAGTCTTTTTGTTTAATTGAGTGCTTTCAAATCATGAACGGTTTAGAACATTTTATTCAGAGTTGTTTATTGTTGTTTCAATCCGTACAGAGAAAGAATTGAATGAACTCGTAGATGAGCTGATTGATGCGGTAAGTGATTTCTTTATTTTCTCCCCTCCAAAAGTGGATGTTGAACTGCCTTCAGTTTTCCTTGCAAAGACAAGAGCTGGCTACTTGAAAGGTTGCGAGGACCAATGAGCTTCCAATAATACGATCCTTTTTTTGCGAAATGTAACCCCCCAGTCCCAAAATCAGGCCCTTCTCAGAAATTTGAAATTGGCATTAAAAGTGAAGACAAACAAAACATCAGCCTTTATGAAGCTGATTTGTTGTCTTTAATATTCTACCTGTTAATAATTATGGCCGAGCAGTTAAGAGCACCGGACTCGAGCTCTGGTGTTTCTGATCGGCAGAGTGTGGGTTCGAGTCCCAGTCGTGGCACTTGTGTCCTTGAGCAAGATACTTTACCATAGTTGCTTTGTCCTTCGGATGGGACATTAAGCCGTAGGTCCCGTGTAATAGCATTGTTAGTGTGCATAAAAGAACCCAGAACACTTATCATGGAAGAGTAGGGGGTTAACCCCGTGTTTCTGGTTCACGTCACAAGCATCCTTGTTTGCAGGTTTCCTCAGGCTTGCGAGTACAGTGATTAAGTTCACTTATGAGGCATCCTTGGTTTCGTTACCAGAAATATATAATGATAATAATAATAATTAGGTGTTAGTTGACAGCTCTTGATATCTGGGCCCAATTTCATAGAGCTGCTTAAGCAGAAAATATTGCTTAACTATTGTCTGCTAAGCAGAAAGGAGCATGATACCAGTCACAAATTGTACATGTGATATGGTGGTTTGGCTGGTAACCTTTTTCTGGTAAGCTTAATTTTGTTGTGCTTAGCTGCTTTTTGTGCTTAAGCGGCTCTATGAAGTTGGACCCTGTTTGATGAGTAAATAAACCCAGTTTTAAGTTTTGACAGAAAAGTGCCTAGTTTTTGTACTGGGGCGTCAAAAATCTGATAAACTGATACTGAACACTACCCACACTGTCCACTGCAAATGGAAAACCTGTAGTATGACTTTCTGATTCTGCACACTGGCTGTAGACGTTTCGTACTGTAAACAAAATGGCTACTTTTTCCACACAGTATGAGAACGAGGACTGGGCAGCGGACTTTGACATGAAGCATTTTGACCGGCCACAGCAGCTGACCCTGTCGGACATGATCGCACAGCGTCAGATGGCCTACCCTAAGGACGGCAAGGAGAAGAAGAATGTACTGCAGCAGCAGCAGTCGCAGCAGCAGCAAGTCTTGGTGTTTAATGACAACGAGAGGCTGCAACTGCAGCAGCAAATGCAACAAGTAATTATTCAAAATATTGTTGTTGTTGTTGCCGATTTCTGGTTTTTCTTCGCTGGTTACGTTTTTTTTCCCAGTATTTTAGTCCCTTTTCAAACCTTCAATAGAGTGAGTACCAAGACTGCAAGTCTCATGCGTATTCAAACTTCCGGGACCAAATTGGTCCCAATCTTATTGAGTTTGACGTGTGTGCCATTCCGTTTCTTCAAGTTCTTCAGTTAAAAGTAGTTTATGGCTATAAAAAATAATATCATGTTGGGAGAAAGTAAAACTTAGCCAGTAAATTAAGAAAGTAAAATGTATTTATCAAATCAACGAAGAAAACTCAAGATTAAGACTTGACCTCCGTTTCTGGTTACTTGTAAACAAATGCAAATTTTGCCCAACTGGACACAAGTTCGGGCGTGTTTGGCAAATCGGAATTCTTAAAACTAAGCATTCTTGTTCAAAGTATTAATTTTGTTTCAATGTTAATTTGAACAAATTATTTTTATTTTTGAAATGTTGTTTATAGCAACTTTCTATGGGTGTTTTTATTTTCAAAAAATTTGTTCAGATAGAACTTAAAAAGCAGATTTGATTTCATAGAAAAACATAGTCATTTTTGAGTTATTATAATTTTTTGTTGATACCCGGGAGACACAGTCTATTGCAGTAAAAGGTGTTTCATTGAGTAGTTGAGTACGTGTAGCTCAACAATATCCATAAATACCAACAGAACATTTTTATGTACAAATACTGCGATTAAACAACTTCCCAATCACTTTCGAACTTTCTTTCCATTCAATTATAAAGTACAAAATCACAGCACTAGATCCTCAAGAAGAAATACCTCTCCCAATCCACAGAATACAATTGTTTCAGCGTATCAATCAATATTCTGGTGCCATAAATTGGAATCTGCTACTTGATGATATAAGGCGATCCTCATCTGTTGAATTATTCCTTGAACATAAACTTAAAAATGCATCTGTTAATTAATTAAACTTTTGATGTTAATCCTATAATTGTAGTTTTTAAGTACATTTCATTTTCATGTTATCGTTGTGTACTCGTAACCATATTAATTGTCTGGTTGTTTGTATCCATGTTTTTTCTTCTTTTTTGTCCCTTTGTCCGGTTTGTTTGTTTTTTGTCCCTTTGTCCGGTTTGTTTGTTTTTTGTCGGGTCTCTTGTCCTAAACACAAGGCCTCCCCATCACAAGCACCCTGCTGCTTATCGGGGTTTGCCTCCATTTTCTTAATTATTATTCTGTTATTACTTGATTAAATACTAATTTGTATACCTTCGTTTTTTTGTAAACCAGTGAAATGGAAATAAATGTCTCTGAATTGAATTGAAAGTTAACTTTGTGTTTTCCTTTTCAGCATGTCAGCTTCTTTGCCAGCTCAACATTCTCTGCAGAGGTAACCCGGCTTTGGAGCCTCACAAAAACCAAGCCCAGCAGTTCCTGGTCAGTACCACAGTCATTTGAATCATAACAGGTTCTCATAACATGACTCTACATTTATTTATTTGTTTACCATTTATTTATTGCACATTCAACAGCACAATTAGCGCCAATAGCAGGATGAATAGGAAACGAGAAGAAAGGTTTAGTTTCAGATGCTGGAGGGAAACCCCAATAGGGTGGGTTGGGGGGGGAAAAATGCAATCAGGTAGGGACTGAACACTCAATCGACGTGCAAGGCTCTGGTCCGAGTAGGATTCGAACTGGGGTCCACAGAGATGAAAGGCATGGAATAAAACCACTGAGCCAACCCAAACCCCATGCCTGCCAACAAAGTAACGACCCCTTTTAGATACCTGTCGAGTGTGATGAAGCTCTTTAGAAGAACTGCGTACCATCATTCAACATCTACAAGTGAAACAGAAGCAGTCAAGTGGAAATACATGAATAGAGAGAGAAAGAGAAGCAGTAAAGTAACATCTACATTTATTTGGATTCGAAAAAAAAAAACCTCATAATCCATGATTTGTTTTCTGTCGATGGTAGAGTGAGTTGGACATGCTTGCTGGCCGGAGTGAGACTACCGTATTGGCACCGTATATGCTGGCTGGTCTCCAGCAGTCTCTTGCTCCTCATTCAACGTTTAGACCGTGCAATCTAGCTGGTGCACTGGAGATTTGTGACCAGAATTCACTGTCACTGAGAAAGGTGAGATGAAGTAAACAAACTAAAATGTCCCCGTTGTATTTCACATATTGCATTGTTTTTTTGCCTTGAAATGAGTTAAATTACTTGATTTAAACCGTGGGGTGGGGTGATAGAAATGACATTATTATATACCATACAGACAGATCCTTGTAATTTGATTGGTGGAATATCCTTTATTTTGCAATGTACACTGCCGCGATGCTCCAAAATTTAATATACTCGGCGTAAATGGATAATTGTGGGAGGCGCTCTTCGGCCACTTCTCAGTGTCGTCTTCGGACACTTCGCATTGTCGTTTCCAAAATAATGTTTTTGAGAAACACCTAAACTTTTGTAAGCTGCAATTTTGTTACACCCCAGACTCCCCTCAGTCTCACAAGCCAATAGGTGCCCCACCATCTATCATTCCAATGCTCACCCCCATGTCCAGTGTCTAGAGAGGCTGTCTGGTACTTTTCAAATTGTTTTAATTTTTGTTATGACCTATGGACCACCCCAGCTTACCCTTTCTCCATGCACTGACCATGTCAGTGACCTAAAGACCCTATTAATTTTCTTGTTTTCCATTCTTATTCATTCTATTCGTGCCTTTCATACGCTACACTACTACTCGATTATGAATTGTACTCTTTGTTCAGCCATACAGTTGTATTAACCAGAGCTGTGTATGGAGAGTGTTGCAACATTGAGGGATCAGTTTTCTTTGGTTACGGGTTGCTGGATGCCATTTTCGGTCCAAATGCTACACATCCCAATGTGTCTGGCACCCTTTGTGTCTGGCACCCTTTGTGCGCACGTACGTTTTTTAGACTGAAAATGGCTTTTATTCGCAATTTGTTGCAACTATCTCAATACACAACTCTGGTATCAGTCCAAAGAGAACAATCTACATGGTTTTTATTTCTTGTCTTCACCCGCCACCGGCCAGTTCTCGTAACATGCCCACATTCTTTAAGTGTTGCACTATTCTCCAACACATAATTTCTCTTGTAGAATTGGCATCTATGAATGCGAATGAAGCCTGGAAAACAGTGGCCAACGAAGTGAACCGGTCGAAATCACAAACTGTCCGCAGTCCGCCTACAGAGGGCGCCCAAACACTTATCGCACACAGTAGAGTCTTCATGTACTCTGAGCTGTTGCCGACGGTCAGCCTGACGGAAAAACCTCTCCAGAAAATCGTCTTCGAGAAGGCCGAGGACAAGTAAGAAACTCATCAGGCCCAATTTCATAAAAAGCCTGTCAGCACAAAAGCTTGCTAAGCGCAGTCAAATTTTGCTAACAGAAACCGGGGTACCGGCCAAACTTCCATAAAGTTTACAATGTTGCAACTGGTGGCCCACTACTTTTTCGCTTAGCGAGTAAATTTGCTCAAGCAGTATTTTGTGCTTAACAGCTTCATGAAATTGGGCTCTAATTTGTCTTGTCTGTACCCTCCTACTCTTGGTAACATTTGTACTGTATATTCGGTTTGTGGTAACACCATGTGTATATCTACTTTGCTGTGTAGATTTTGTTCTTTAGAGAACTTGTCTTGCTATTTGTTCTACTACCGTGGAGTAGATTTTTCGGAATTCGGGAGACTTCTCAATTCTGAAAAGAACTGTCCTGCTTATTAACTACTAGCGAAAGTAGTAGTCCCAGCCAATTTCTTACCTTCCGCCCAGGTAGTAGTTAATAAGCAGGACAGTTCTTTTCAGAACTGAGAAGTCTCATGAATTCCGAAAAATCTACTCCGCGGTAGTAGAACAAATAGCAAGACAAGTTCTCTAAAGAACAAAATATACACAGCAAAGTAGATATACACATGGTGTTACCACAAACCGAATATACATGTACATTGATACCTCACCATGCAATGCCTCAAAAACCATAACAACATTTTTACTGTTGACCAACCACTTGAAACCATTCGACTGTACTTGTGTATAGTTGTGCACTTGTGCATCTGTTTACTGTGTAGATGCATTCACCAGTGTGGGTTTAATCTGGTCATGACACTTGTGCCCTTGAGCCAGGCACTTAACCGTAATTGCTTCATAAAAAGCTGGGAAGGTAGTTCATTCTGCTCTACCAGCCAGGCTCCCAGTGGATGATACCCTTGCCTACATCCTTTACGGACCGTGAAGGGGGTAACCCTGTTTCAGCCCCAGGAGTAGGTGGCAATGTGCCCCTGGTGACAGTTGATTTGGGTTGACAGCCCAAATCAGTTAAGTGTAGCCCTCACCTTGAAGTGGCCGTCCGGCCTTGTGAGTTGGGCGATATCTCATAAAAAATATATATAAATGTCTTGTCCCTTCGAAAACAAATAACAAAAATATGTATCATACCTTTAGTTATGTAATTCATTGCAGAAAATTTATGATGGCATTCTGTCATTGGACAGAAATAATTATTTGTACCCTCTGTCAAAACCTTTTAAAGGTAGGGATTGGTAAATACTCCCAAAATTAAGACCATCAAAACTTACTTGGTGAGAATCACTGCAGTCGTTGATAGTATAAACTATTTTGAGAAAGGATTCTGACAAAGTATACGGTTTGGGTACTTTCTCACCCCAAAACATTTGAATCTAAGAAATGATTTATGCATGAATTGTTTCTCAGATTTCTAAGGGTTGGTGTCCGTTCGTGTATGCTACGGCCAGAGATGCGGTTGGTACCCGCTGTCGCCTTGCTAAACAAGGATGGATTCAACGTTCTCAAGGTTTTTGCTGTTTTCTCAGCAAGTAAAGTAGACACTGTATCCAGCTGAAACTTTCACAAGTGACTTTTATATCTTTCTTGATAGTTTTGCCTATGAATTAGCATCATGTTGACAAAATACGATCTATGACCCTACCTTTAAGTTCATGAGTCTTGACTCTTTTTCCGTTGGTGTAGATTGATCGTTTTGGGGTTGAAGCAGTTTCCAGTAACCCATGATCGGCAGGTACAGTACAGGATGATCTGCCAGAACATGTTACCCATCAAGACCAACCGTCAGCTCATGGTACACATCAAGAACATGTGCTTTAAAAAACGCAACACCGACAACATCATTAGGGTAAGTGACTACTGGGCCTGTTATCGCAGAAAATTGTGATTGCCAAAGAAACTTGCTAAGCAGTTAAATAAAGAGGCACCAGTGAAAGCAGTGTTACACAGAAAATATTGCTCATCAAAGAATTAAATAACAAGGCACCAGTGAAAGCAGTGTTACACACAAAGTGTCAATTACCAAGGAAACTTGCTTAGCAGTGAAATATTGAGGCACCAGTGAAAGCAGTGTTATGCAGAAAGTATTGCTTATTAAGGAAACTTGCTAAGCAGTTAAATAACGTTGCATCAGTTTCTGTGCTTAGTGGATGTTCAATCAAATGATAAATAAGTTTGTGGATTGTACCTGTACTTTTTAACGTGTTTTTATTAACTTATATTAAAACGACAACAACAGCTTATTGTACTTCAAGCTGTTTGGGGGAAAAGTTGTTCAAATTGAGAATAAGAGAAACTATTATTATTTTTTTTCCTTCTTTTAGAATTGGCGTAAGAACAACGTCCAGCCAGACTTGACCCCTCTCTGTGCACCTGTTCTTCCCGGCTCAGAGCAGTCTCCTATTGAGCAGTCTCAACTCTACGATAAGAAACCAGAGTGGATAAAGGTAAGCCCCATGCTTGAATACTATATTAAGCAGAATGTAGCGGGGAACCATTGTAAAGGGGCGGTCGGGTTATTGGCATCAAATGAAAGGGAAGACACAAATGTTCCAGCTCACAAACTTCCGTCCTTCACATTCCAAGAAGCGAAGCATGGCGTACAAGGTTGTACCTCCACCTCAACAATATTTTTATCCAGGGTTCACTTTCATAGAGCTGCTTAAGCAGAAAATATTGCTTAACAATTTTTCTGCTTGGAAGAAATGAGCAGGGTACCAGTCACAAGAGACATTGTACAAGAGACATTGTAGTTTGGCTGGTAACCTTATTTTGGTAATAAGCATAATTTTGTTGTGCTAAGCTACTTTCTGTTCTTAAGCAGCTCTATGAAATTTGGCTCCTGGTCTGAAGTGTCTTTTAACCTTGCTCTTAAAGTTTGATTCGTTTCTGCCTAACTGTCTACAACTAAAGTTTTGTTTTGTATCAACTTCCATGCAGAGATTCATGTATAAAGCAGGGTTCTTTCCTCAAGCATGCACCGTGACTGAAGCCCCGGCTACTCCTTCATGTCCGTCTTCAACCCCGTCCCCTCCAGCCCAACAGCTGCTACCCCCAGAGGGTAAATCTCACACTCTGATCACCTCCCCGGCTGTCATCACGATTCGCTCTATTGCAAAACCTTCAGCGGCTCCTAAACGAGCGATCCTCCCGAAAGTGAATTCACTAACGGATGTGAACAATCCACCCAAACTGGCCTCGTCGGAGACGGACTCCTCGCCCAAACCCAACGCAGAGGGTCATCAAAGACCTAGCACCATGCTCACACAGAGCTGTCGAATCGCTCCGAAGGCCGCCGGCTGTGTCGTGCAAAGTCATCCGGTCAATCACCCAGTTTTGATGATACAATCACAGCAGGGTGCCATGAACCCCGTCGGGGGCACTGCTGTACAGATTATCACGACCACGGGAGGATTCGCACCAGTGTTGGGGCGACCGTCCGTCGCCGTGGTCAATCCCACCACTGACACCAAGTCTCCGGAGTCGCAAACATTAACCTCCACACAAAGAAGCAGGTCCAAGGTGTCCCCGACCACTGTTACTCCGAGCGGCATCTCAGCCCTCCAGAACTTCAAGGTGCGCAGGCTCGATAACGTTTCTCCGGAACCCCCACCGGTCAAGGATCTCCAATGCCTTCGTGAGGACAAGAGTGCCACAACATTAAAAAGGCAATCCGAATCTTCCGAAGTGCAAAAGTCTGCATCCAAACAATCGACAAAGCTTCGACTTCAAAGGGTCACTCTAAGACTGGCTATAAAACCAGCTCCTCACATGAACAAAGTAAAAAAGAATCCATCTCGAACTCAAATAACCAAGATGCCACGAAGCAGGCGAATTTTAATAAGATTAACTCAACAGCAACAGCGAGCACTTCCGCACTTCCCACAACTCAATCATCTACAACGGCAACAACTGTTACAACGACACTGACAGATAAGAAATGTTCAAACACTTCAAGCGAAACCATTCCCAGAAGGAATTAACCAGACCCCCATCCAGGAGCAAGAGTCGAACTCCCGACTCCTTACCGGACGAAGAGGACGACGACGATAACGGCAGGGAAGTGGTTTCGCCGGTGGACGTCTTAGAAAGTGGCAACTCCAACAGTCAAGACTTTGGGGATGCTGCCGACAGGCCCGACGGTCCTCAAGGTCTGGCGCAAGGAGAAGGGGAGACGGAGGAGACGGCAGAAGAGCTGGAGAAGACAACGCTGAACACAAAGATGGCTGCCAAGCGCATGAAGAGCAAGCTGCGCAAGGATCTGGAATCAACAGTGGTACTTCTAGATTCTAACATTGTGTCCAAAGACCCCAAGGTGAGTCGGATGATTTGAAGGTTTATTTGTAGCGTAGACGATGTGAGAGAATGATTCTCCAGTGGTGACTTTGTTTCAATGTTTTTGATGGAACGGTCTACCCCTTTAACTATTTTCTGTTATTCTTCACAACCAAGCTCAGTACCTTTTGATTGTTAGACTTCAATGTAGTCAAAAGAGATAAATATTTATCATGAACTTTGAACTTATAAAGGTCGGTGTTAAAATGCACCAGGTCCAAGCTTAGGGCCCAACTTCATAGAGCTGCTTAAGCATAAAAGGTTGCTAAGCACAGCAACATGATGCTTACCAGAATAAGGTTACCAGCTGAAATACAATTTTGCATGTACACAAATGCAATTGATGTCCTGCTTAGTTTTGCTGAGCAGAAAAATATTTTTCTGCTTAAGCAGCTGGATGAAATTTTGCCCTGGTATTTCCAGAGCATGGCTTTGGCTCCTGGTTATGGCACTCCTGTCCTTCGGCAAAACACTTGACCATAATTGCTTCATCCTTTGGATTGGACGCTAAGCTGTATGCCCTGTGTTGTGTAATACACATTTAAGAACCCAGTACACTTCTTGGTAAAGAAAATGGGCTCGCCCCAGTGTTTCCAGCATGTGTTGGCAGCAGATTGCCCCATAGTAACTTGTACACCCTTATGCAAGGTGCTTCATGTATACAAATGGTTTCATCATTCTGTACTGCTGTTGTTAACTAGCTCTTTGAGTTGGGTTTGGACGTTTAACCGGTTTTCCGTTTAATTATAAAACAATGTTAACATCCGTATCCAAATAATTGTCTTAATGGTTAAACGAAACTGACAATCAAAAGAAGAAAAAATTAAAGAAAATAAAAAAAAAAATAAAAAATGGAGCCCACAGTTAAAAACCCCAACAATAATAACAATTTTGACCATCCTTTTCATGGAAATGTTAGCCCCTAATGCTATCCAGGGAGAATGATTGATACCCCTTTTGTTGGTGGAACTGTCTTGTTTGAATCCTCAACAAAATTTAATACATCATTTTCGGTCCCTTGCAATTTGTTGAAATTGATTTTGCTTTGTACACCGCGCCGCCACACCGGTGGTTGGTGGTTTTGTGACTGTGGAGACTGGCTATAGCGTTCTGTTTGTAATCCTGGTCGATCCTGGAAAGTGTGTTGAGATTTGCTTCTTTTACAGATTGGCTCATAGTTTGGGTTGGATTCGGCAGAAACTGTAAAAATAGTTAACCGGAAGTCACAAGTTCGGGATAACCATTCAGGAAAATGAATGTAGATGCACAACCAAAGCTTTGAGTCGCACTATACCAAAGATTGTGTGTCTTTGATAATATCACATTTGTTTTTGCTTTCTTTATTTTCAAGAGAGAAGAAAGGGAAACCTCTTTTTCAAGGGCTTACCTAAACAAAGTCAAGGTAAATTTATTCTAACTTCTATTATGCTTTATAAAAAGATAAAACAAATATCATGACAAAACAAGATAGTATACTGTTGGAGTACATGTAACGTATGTAATAGAGAATGTAGCACCTGTTGTTTTGTTGTTAACATGTTGACTGCCGGTCATAGATTCGTAGGGCGTTCCCATTTGCCAAGTGCGGTGCGCATGCGCGCATACCAAATAGGTACTATACAAAAAAGAAATTGAACATACGCATTCTAAGGATGTATGTCCTCACCACTGCCAGAAGCGTATGTGTTGTGTGCTCATTGATGCCAGTGTATTTAAATAACAATACAAAGCCCTTTCATTCTCTACGAGTATACTCGCAGTGGCAGAATCCGTTACACCTGTTACTACCAATATACTCGTAGGCGGCAGTCAACGTGTTAAAGGTAGGGTCATACCTTGGTAATGACCCCGAAAATAAATTGTCTAATTTTTATCCGAAAACCGACTTCTTATAAAGATGGTAATGGTTGTAAGCATCCTGCGAAATTACTTCGTCTGAAGTGCCCCCATTGATCAGAAAGCAGTTAAAGTATATGTCAAAAAATTTGAATCTCCAAAGATCGCCTTCAGGCGATCTTTGGAAATTTCTGTGGTATCTGGTTGAATGCTGCCCTCAATACATCCAGAGATGCGTTCGGTACCAGCATTCTCCCTTAACAGTGGTCCGCTGGCCAAATGCCAGTTAAAGCACCGAGGACCAGTCAAAATTCTCTCCAAGTGGTCCGGCTGGCTAGTTCAGTATTGGAAATATGGACTAGTGAAAAAGGTGACGGACTAGTGAAATGACAAGCGAAATGGTCCTGCTGGCCAGTCACTGAAAAAGTTAAAGGCGAAAACCCTGGGTACCCGCTGCCACCTCGCTAAATATGGGCGGATACGACGTTCTAGATGAAAGTACTGTGACATATTTTTTTGCAGTTTTCTCAACAAGTAGGCACTGTGTTCAACTGAAACTTTCACAGGTGACTTTTATTGTATATTTCTTGATAATTATGCTCATAATCAGCATTACGCTGACAAAAACCAAACGGTGACCTTACCTTTAAAAACCTCTCAAATGATGGAGATTTTGCTTTTCGCCTGCAAGTGTAAGCTGAGTTGAGTTGTTCTGCTTGCTTGACTTAGTTTTTTGTTTTTGTCGTTAGGAGAGATTTTCTTCCGAGCCGGACAGATACATTGACTTCCTCGGGATCTTCAACTCATTCTCAACGAGTTCAGAGCTACCAGTAGACGAGGTAATTTGTAACTTAACAGGAATATGAGTTGATTCAGGGTGATTGATGATTGCCCAGAGCGCGCAAATTTCACAGCCCAATTTAAGTTGGTAGGTTGCATATTTGACTCGGGCAAGTTTGCAAATTGTCTGCAATCTTTTGAAAATTAAGCGGGCAAGTTCTAAACTTGCATGAGGAGGTACTTGGTGCTCAACATGGAGAGAAATTAAATGCAGAGTCGAGGCTAGCTGAGGCTAAACTGTCGGATTTATTCTCAATTTTTAAATGTTTTTGGATTTTGTTAACGGAAAGGTATTTGTGAATGGGAATAAAAGAGTGGTGACTCAATCTTAAACGGTCTATTTAAAACCTAGCAGGGTCATTGCCTTTATCACCAACGACTTTGCTGTTTTTAAACGGCAGTTTAAGAACTCTTTGACACTCTTTTTATCTCCTTATTTTTTATATCATGGCAGTTTTTTCATTCGCCTTTGCTTTAGTACCATTTCACTATTCCAAGCAATGGCTAACCCCGTACAGAATTTGCACCCACCATGCAAGAACAGTCCATCACCCACATAAGTGGGGGAAGACAGACTGCCATGCTGGTGACTGTGGATATCCAGACCAGACCATCCAACATATCGTAAATGACTGTCCTCTCTAAGGCATTTTTCTTTTGGCATCAAATACGTTCACTCGGTAACCGATGCTGCCCTGGCTTGGATGTCTAACCCTTGACCTACATGTACAACTAGAGGCTGAGCACGCCATATACACAAGAACAGAACTATTCCGAGAAGTGTCTGGGCCTAATTTCCTAGAGCTGCTTAAGCAGAAAATATTGCTTAACAATTGAGCAGGTTACCAGTCACAAATTGTACATGTGACATGGTAGTTTGGCTGGTAACCTTATTCTGGTAAGCACAATTTTGTGGCGCTTAGCTACTTTTTGCGCTTAAGCCGCTCTATGAAATTGGGCCCTAGTGTTTAGCATGGGGGTGTCCCATATTATTATTGTTGTTCCTATTATCAGAAGTCATTGCTGTTGAGTTCTGAAGCATTCTTTCTCTCTCTCTGTATTTTTCACAGTTATACCATAAGATAAGTGATGTGTTAGATGGCAACCCTGATCTCATTGAGGATTTTACAGCGTTTCTTCCCCCCGATGTGGCCCTCGCTTGTGGAGTGGTGAGTCAGCCGAAAAAAATAAAAATAATAATAACAACAAAACTTATGGCGGGCACGTATCCATCCTTAGAGTGCTCAAGGTGCCTACAAGAATACAATACAAGAAAAACTTTACAAAATTACAAATACATCCATGGAAAACGATAATAAAAATGCAATTATAATGAGCAAAAAAACACTAGAGGCATCAAATGCGTTTTTTGAGTTGAGATTTAAAAGTAGAGGTTGCTGTATCATCGGAGAAGTATTTTCTTAAACGTTGTGATGATTAAGTTGTTACACAACTGCTCCATATCTCAGCCGACACAGCTCTGGGAGATATTTGTAAGATGCTACCACAACGGTTTGACAGAAATCAGACTGATCAGGCTCAACTCCCAAGGTGATCTCGGCTCAATTTCAGAAAATATTGCTTAAAAATGTTCTGCTAAGCAAAAAAGGAAGGATACCAGTCACAAATTGTACATGTGAAATGGCTTTTGGCTGGTAACCTTATTTTGTTGTGCTTAGCTACTTTTAGTGCTTAAGCAGCTCTACGAAATTGGCTCAATCTCATAGAGCTGCTTAAGCACACAAAAATAGCCAAGCACAACAACATTATGCTTACCAGAATAAGGTAACCAGTCAAAGTATGTGTCGCATGTACAATTTGTGACTGGTATCCTGCTCATTTCTGCTTAGCAGACGATTGTTGAGCAATAGTTTCTGCTTAAGTGGCTCTATAAAATTGGGCCCTGGCCAGAAGCTGCCCATATCCGTCAAAATACCGCACTCTGTAATAGTGAAAGCATTTATTTATTTACAACCTCATTATAAAAGGTTGGATTTAAATACACTTTTTACTTAAAAACTTGAAACAAATTCTAAAATTCTACACAAGTTTTAAAATCATAAAAAAAGAAAACTAGCAAGGCAAAAAACAATAGCATTTCTAAGTAATACTTACAAAACAACACAACAGGTACTGGAAAAAATGTGTAAAGATACATAAGGACAATGGGCACGAAAATTATGCGCATAACTTGAAAAAAAAGGGAAAATTGTAAAATGAGATCACTCAATACACAGAGCATAATCATTGGTTAAAAAGGGCACCAGGGGATTGAGCGAATTCTTGAAGCGGTTATTTTCGGTAAAGGGAATGCTAACTCAGATCGTAGTGAATGATTACTTTCTCTAGCTGGCGGTAATAAGTGATTTAACTTATGATTTTTGTCTTTTTAACGGGATGAATGCGAATAAAAGATTGGTGACTCAGTCTTAAATGGCTACTCAGCAACTCCTGAGTGTTTGGAATCTTATAAGATAAATATTTAATTTTTCATAAAATTTGTTCAGCTTATGGAGAACCTGGAGTTTGCCAAAGCAAGACTGTTCCTCCGTCAAGTTGAAGTTCATTTCCAGAAGAACCCCTCCCAGTTCCAGAAAGTCCTCAGTACCATCACAGAGTGGGGCGGCAAAGAGAACAGAACAAATAATGAGGCAAGTGTATTTTGTCGGTCATTTTCTCTCTAGTTTCACAGGCTCTGATCAAAGCTCACCTCAGAAATATTTATGTAGAAAACATCTCAGTCTGAAAAGCGCCAGTCTATTTTTTATCTGTTATCACAGTGTTATAGACTTGTGCGTTGGGGAAAAATGGAGTTGCATTCAAAACAATTTCACTTCATACTAGTAAAATGTTACTCCACAAAACACTTTATCGTGTCGGTGAAACAAGGTCGTAGCTCAATTCTGCAACGAGGTCGTAAC
This sequence comes from Pycnopodia helianthoides, assembly GCA_032158295.1. NCBI lineage: Eukaryota > Metazoa > Echinodermata > Asteroidea > Forcipulatida > Asteriidae > Pycnopodia > Pycnopodia helianthoides. Next base: position 4,585,851 of record CM063247.1, on the reverse strand, counting down.
TTGATTCTGTATCAAGGTCGTAACTTAATTCTGCAACAAGGTCCTAACTTCATTCTGCAACAAGGTTGTATAAACTTGATTCTGTATCAACGTCGTAACTTAATTCTGCAACAAGGTTGTAATTCAATTCTGCAACAAGGTCATAACTTGATTCTGTATCAAGGTCGTAACTCAATTCTGCAACAAGGTTGTAACTTGATTCCGTATCAAAGTCTTAATTTGATTCTGCCAAAGGTCGTAACTCAATTCTGCAACAAAGTTGGATCTCATGCAAACAAGCTTCATGCAACAACGTCGCATCTCAGCGCCCATTGACTTTATGCGTTCATGTACATCTGGGTAATTTTAAGCAAGATACGACCTTTTGACATTCTCTCGTTTCACGTAAACGCTAATTTAGAAGAAACGACCTTGTTGCACCTACATGACAACTTTATCATTCTCTTTGTGGCTGGTTCTTTGTATACTTTTCTAAGCAGGAATAAACCAACAAGTTTCTGCTCAAACAGTCGCATGACATCAGACCAAGACGGCAACTTCTAATGAAGTCACCTCTGTTGCATATTTATAATTGATTTGTTGGTCTGCCCTCTTCCCAACCACCCTCCGCAGCTGAAGGAAAACATCTTCCCCCTTCTGAAGGGCCAGCCTCACTTGGAGCAGGAGTTTTCTCTTCTATTTCCCGATGAGCGTCCTCCAGATAATTACATGATGGACTTTGAAGAAATCGTTTTAGATGATGAGAAAGAGAAAGAGGTACTACTCAAATCGGTTTTTAGAAAAATATTCCTTACGTGGCCCAAAAAGTACCAGTAATGATTTTTTTATTAATAGTTGTATGTAGGATCTCATGATGCATGTATGTATGTTCAAACATTTCTGTCTGCCTTTTCATTGTTTTGTTTACATCAAAGTTTTAGCATAAAAAGTTTTACTGTGCAGGGATGCCAGTTGTTCAGCTGTTACCGTAATTCTGGCTTTTGAATATTTTTCTCCAAGAAATCTAGGGCTCCATCTTTTGTCCAGCAGTGCGTTGTGCACATCATCGCTGCGTGGTTGCTGTGTTTGATGGCCCACATTTTTTAACTGTTTTACTGATCTTAATCGATTTGGCTTCTATAATAGAGGTTGAAAGAGGTGTAGATTTAAAACAAAAATTCTGATGGTAGTGTAAAGAACAGATTCATTGACCATAAATGTTTTGTAATAACACAGGGTTCTTTAGTGAATGTGTGTTTACATGTATCAGCGTGCACATGAATAAAATGAGTTCTTCCTAAGTGGCAAAACTGTTTCTGGCTCTTGAGCAAAGAGCTACTTGCATCCCTGGGCCCAATTTCATAGCCCTGCTTAAGCACAAAAAGTAGCTAAGCACAACAAAATTATGCTTACCAGAATAAGGTTACCAGCCAAACTACTATGTTACATGTACAATTTGTGACTGGTATCCTGCCCATTTCTGCTTAGCAGACAATTTTCAAGCATTAGTTTCTGCTTAAGCAGCTCAATGAAATTGGGCCCTGGTATCATTATCTCCGAACAAGAAAGGAAGAAGGCAGGGTCACTGTCCTGGAGATAAGATTCAAGAAACACTTTGTCTTTTAAATCTTTAGTACGACAGCTTTGAAGAGATTGAAATCCCAGACAGTGATGAGGAGATCCCGATTACTAAGTCCCGTGTCGGCCGGCCACCCAACAAACCCCCTTCCAGCACCCAGCCTCCCCCCGGCCCGAGAGCCTCCTCTCTGCACGGGTTCCTACCCAATGCCAAGGCTGCCCTTCTGAAAGGACGACTGCCATCCATCTTGAAGTCCACCTCCGGAGGAAAGAGATCGGCATCCAGGCAGAAGGTATGAGTCAGACACTTGAACCATAATGTGCTTCCCTTCACCCAGGTATATAAATGGGGAGCTGTGTGGAGGTTGAGATGGTATTGTATTTAGCAGCTACAGGTTGCAGGCTACCAGGGGAGTTGAAGAAATAAGTTTAAGGACTGATCATAGTATACCTGATGATTATACCTGATGCCAGTCTCCATCGCACTGCTACTGACGTTCTGTGTATAAAACTTCGCTACAATGAGAATATAGTTTTCAACTAATGTTGCTCATATTTTTACCGGATTTAAGAAGCTGAAATTTTGTTCATATACTCTTCAAGTCCTTTTGATGGGTTCACAATTAACAAGTATATCAATGGGTGAAATTATTCTTGAAAATATGTCACAGATCAACGCTTACGTTGTAAACATGTGCTGATTGACCTGTGGGTACGTGTGCACATGCTTGAAATGTGTAGCAACTTCAATCGACTTTCAAGTCAACTTAAGCAAAACATTTGATTAGTGGCAGTGTGGTATAATAATTAATACCAATGCAATAGTTATTTACTGAGCTTCAAAAACATGCACAAACGAGCGTGACGAACAATAGACAGCAAATCGTGTTTTTCTCCACGTACCTGAGTAAACTTCAACAACTCATGAAATATTCCCGCTTTATAAAATCACAGATATTTTTGGTGTACATTACTGTTTTAAAACGATAACTTGTAACTGCTTTATAGTTGTCCAAACTACAGTACTCGTTTTCCTCCTTATAGAGTCCGGCACTAGACCCTTGGCAGGAGCTGAACGCCCATCTACAGTATGGCACCCAGGGGTGTAAATGTAACTGCCACGAGAAGTCACATGACTCTAGAGTACAGCGGAAGGTCCGCCACTGTGCCTATTGCAGCGCTATGGTATGACCTTTCAATTTCTTTTGAAATTTAAAAACTTGACAATTATTACCAGGGCCTAATTTCATAAAGCTGCTTACATAAGCAGAACATTTTGCTTAACAGTTTGCCTGCTCAGCAGTCACAGTCACATGTGACATGGATTTTTTCGGCTGGTAACCTTATTCTGGTGAGCAAAACTGTTTTGAGGTTAGCAAATGGAACCTGGGCATTGTAACCAGCAAGGAAATTATGCTGTGTAAACAATGATTTTACTTTTTAACCTTTAAAAAAAATATAATTTGTGCTTATCCACTGCATGGTCTCAAACCTCAATAGAGGGCGCTATACAGTGAGTTAACCTGCTTTTTTGTTGAATAGTTTTAATAGTTTTTTTTCATTGCTGTAATAAATGTTATATTCTCGAGAGAGAGAGATCAAATATTTTGTCACATTTAATACACTGATTTTTATTTGTAGGTAACTCGGACCGAGCTTATCAGCTCTCTCAGAGGGCTCACCATAGCGAACAGGCGGAGAGGGCATCTCCTGAGTGGCTCCCAGCAGCCAGGGACCAGTGAAGACGCCGCTCAGAGAAACTCCAAGAGAGGATCGGGCAGGAACCCCTCGGGGCGGAAAGCCTTGAAGGTTCAGTGGGCCGTAGCCGGGGAGGAGCAAGAAATGGAAGAGGAGGAGGAGGAAGAAGAACAGAATCCTTACAGCGATGCCGTCGCTCATCTGTCCGAGATCTGCTCCAATCTTGCCGATTATCTAAACGAAAATGCATCCTTATCGGAAGAAGACGAAGAGGAGGAGAAGGAGTCCGATGACGACGATGCCAACGACGATGCGGAAGACGGGCAAGAGGATGACGACTATGAGGACTTGGAAGACGAGGATGAGCAAGACGATAAGCCAGAGGACGATGATGAGGACGAGGACGATGGAGGAGATGATGCGGTGATAACCTCGGAGGAGAGCCACGGACTTGACGGAGCCACGCCCGAGAGCTCTGTTTCACCGGTCATGAGCCAGGGTAGCCATGAAAGCTGTCTGTCAGATAGTAGTAGCAGCCGACACACGCCACAACCAACGACCCAACTAACAAGCTCACATACTACATTGCTAGGTACGTAACCAATCAAGTGCACGTAATGTTAGTATTGCCTCAAGGTCAAAACCCTTTTTTTTACACAGGGAGGTGGCTAGCTATGACCCCGGTGGCAGTCTGGACAATAGAAGATTAAAGTCAGTCTGTTTAATGATGGTTTCAGCTCTTTAATCTTAAGTCTATTTTTGTTTTTTATAATAATGTTTGGATGTAACTAATCGGAGGTTATAAATAATCTAAGCAAATCATGGGGCAGCTTTTGCTGTCGTGTCACAAGTTAATAATAATAATAACAGAACATTATATGGCGCACAGTATCTAGAGGACCATTCAAAGGTGCCGGTCGCTAGCAAATCACTCTGATTCAGACGAAAGATTGAAAAGATGAGTCTTAAGATGGCGTTTGAATGATGACAGGTCAGCTGTGTCCCTTAAGTTAGTCTTGTTTCTGAATAAATCCTGAGTATTCCTGTGCAAATGTTTTAATTTTGTGTCTATTCGTTGATACTTTCTTTGTCATTAGTTTGTATATTAAAACAACTTAAAAATGACAAAAGACTGTTTTTTTGTGTTGATCTTCAGGGTCAGGTGTCATTCTTGAGGGAAATGGTAGCCGTGCCAACTCTCCTGTGACATACGCGGAGGATGAACGCAGTACAGAGGAGCACATGAAGGAACTGAAATCTTGCCTGGCTAAGGAGAAGGACGAGGAGACCATGTCGAATCCGTCGTCCGTTCAGAGCTTAACCTGTCACGAGATTCTGTGCGAGTCCCCGGTCAGACATTTCAGCGCCATTTGTGAATCATCGGGCCAGTCGGCCGGATCGGTGTCGGTACCAGACTCGGAAAAGAAAGACGACGTTTTTGTGTCGCAGTCTGATTCAGCATCAAATTCGAATTCTCCATCAGTGAAACCTCCCTACAGTGTTGTCACGGCGGACAGCACTGATCAGGTTGGTTCTGGCGAGAACAAACCCACCATCCGACGAGTGAAAACTGTCCGGCCGACCCACATCCCCGATGTGCCGTTTGGCCGGACCAAACCGGTCTCACTCTTCGAGAGTCTGACAAAGAGTAAGCCGCCCCCGAAGAAAGGCGACTCTTCGGAAAATCCTTGCCAAACGGAAATTTTGAAAACAGAACCAGAGGCGGAGAGTGAGAATAAACATAATGTTGAAGGTTATAATGCAGAATCTGATCAACGTCAAGAACCTCTTCCTGAGAAACGGCATCCCGAGGAATTTAACACTGAGCCATCTCGGACGGTACCAGAGCAAGAAGTTGCACTGGAAGACTCTCCCGGGGTGCCAGAGACGTCCAAGACTGAAGAAGAAGACTCGAGAGAGGAGCAGGAGAGGGCACCGGGGGCGTCGTCGTCGTTGTTATCAGCAGCTAATGTGGCCAGGAGGAAGGACGGAGAGGTGGTCGTGGTGTGGACGAGGTGAGGTCAAACACCGTTATTGAACTTCAGTTCTTTTGTGTTTGCATAAGAAATACAGTATGTTGTTTTTCAAAGGTTTCTTAAAGAGGGGCTCCAAGGGCAAGATCCGTTTTGTTATGCACTCATTTTCCAATAGATAGGGACCTCATGAAAGTGGGGAAAAACTTACAATTCTCTAACCGCCGGTAAAATGCCATTTTATTTGATACTCTATTGGAAAATGAGTGGATTACAAAACTGAGTTTTTAGACCTTGGAGCCCTTCTTTAATTTAAATCGGCAGTCGACAGTTTTCTTCACGGTTCGAAGTACGTGTGGGGGGTTGTTCTATCGTAACCATAAAGGATTTTTCTTTCACATCTATTATGCTCTTAATTAAGAAATACTATTTTTAGATTCATATTATCATTAGTCCTAGTTCTCTCCCTCCGCCTTTATGTTTTTTTTTATTATCTGCAAACTGAACCCATTAGTTTAACATGAAAATTATATTTCCTCCTCAGTCTGGCCTTTTCCACATTTGAATTGTACTTGTTGTTTCTTGTGAATTTTGATGCGTGGTAAATTTGTTTGCGAATTGGGAGAAAAATAAAATAATATTAGTGTAAAGAAGCTTCAAAATTCAACGGCATGTTTTGTTTGATTTTGTTGGAATGAAGACTGCACTAGTAAACTGGTTATGGCTGTGATTTACATGGGATCAGGTCTACCACCATAATCAGGGGTCGATTTCACCAAGCACTAAGATTCATCGTAAGATGAGTTATCAGTATTACCATAGTGATTTGTATTGTGACATCACTCTTTGCTAAGCAACTGCGTGGATTTGCAGTTACGATCAGTCTGAACTCTTTGTGAAATAGAGCCCTGAGCCCAAAAGTTTAGTTGTTGAGTTACCATGAAGCCCCTGGTATGAGTTTGTGTCTGACCAGACATTTCTCCATTCACCTCTTAGGGATGCAGACAGGTTGCTGTTGCAGCGATGCCGTGACCAAGGAGCCACAGAAGAAGTCTTTGAGGAGATTGCCAAGATCCTCAATGATAAGACATCCGATCAGGTACATGTACTTTGATTTACAACCTGTACTAAGCATTTTGTTGTTTTCTCATTTGTGAAGATGCAAACGTTGTGGCGTGTCGTGGCTGACCGGTGTAGCTCACCGGACCCAAGCTCTGGTGTTGTCAGCAGCACAGTGTGGGTTCGAATCCCAGTCATGACACTTGTGCCCTTGAGCAAGGCACTTATAAACCATGATTGCTTCCTAAAAAGTTGGGAAGGTAGTGCATTCTGCTCTACCAGCCAGGCTCCTAGTGGATGATACCCATGCCTAAATCTCAACGGACTGTGAAGGGGGTAACCCTGTTTCAGCCCCAGGAGTAGGTGGCAGTGTGCCCCTGGTTACAGTTGATTTGGGTTGACCCAAATCAGTTAAGTGTACCCCTCATCTTGCAGTGGCCGTCTGGCCTTGTGAGATAGGCGATATCTCATTAAAAAAAAAGTAAATAAAAAAAACATGTTTGACGGCCAAGTTTCCATCAAAGCCCTTATACATCGTCGAGTCAGTTCAAAAACGTTGTATCTCCTAGAATAACACTAACGTTACGTGCGGGTATGAAATGGTCAAAAAAGCGTTTCTCACTTCAAGAGCATTTTCGTGCATGATTCAACATTTTTTGCCAAATCGAGAACAACGTTTTGGCACTGATGTGATAACATGTACTTGAAGAAAAGGAACAAATTACTGTATTAAACTCGCCCTAAGAAGTTGTTTGGCAATGCATGTTGGCCTTTTGGGAATATATAAAATGATATCTGAATCTGAAAAGAGCTGGTGTGGTCTCAATGTTCAACTAGTGTATTGTGCTCATCTTCAGGAGAACCACACCGGCTCTGTTCAGAGCCAACACTTCTCCCAAAAGAGATTTTTACTCGTAGTTGTACTGGAAAGTTTACTACTTCTTATTCTCCACACCATGCAAAGCTTCAAACATCAATACACTAATTTGTTAAATAAAGGGGGTTTGCTGCGACATTTCTGGTATGGTAAGCTCGGAGTGCATCGTATCACCTAACTGCTACTAAGACTAACTGCTACGTGTTTATGGAACTCCTAATTTAAACTTAGCTCCGCATACCCATTGCTAAAATAATGAGCCCTTACTTACAGGGCTCCAATTTGGGGGAAAAATCCACAAGACTGCAGGGCTTGTAGCTCTAAATGTTTACTGGACCAGAATTATTTTTTTACAAGACCAGAATCTAAATTAGTTGAACAAGCACTGAGAGAAAATGATGTGTAAGTGAACTTCAATACTCAAGAGAATTGAAAGGTATTCATCAGATTCATATAGTCTTTATCAACAAGATATTATTATTACACAGTGAAGTATTTTTATTCACTTAAAAAACACAAGATCGCCGGAGTTTACTGGCCTGACACTAAAACCACTGGCCTCGGGCCTGCAGTCCAGTGTTAATTTTGAGCCCTGGCTTAAAGATGCCCATCAGGCATAGATAAAGCACGATATGAACTGTGTATCAATTATTTTTTTAATCTTTTAATGTGAAGGTGGAACAGAGATTCAATACACTGATGAAACTGTTTCAGTCTGCAACTCAGAACACAGATGAGGAGGAGGACAGTGAAGACGACGCATCGGAGGATGAAGACAACGATCAACAAGAATCAGACAGTCAAGGCATGGACGATAACGGCTGAAGGTCATGCAGGATGTCTGACAAGAGTGTAGCCATTGTATTAGTCAATTTTTCTTTGTTCAATCCCAAACCATTGTATTTAAAGTCCCACATAGCATACAATTTAATGAGGTTCTCATTTGTCCACTTAAAAGATAATGTTTTAAAAGAGTGTGACACATTCAATGGTTTGTGATAGAATAAATTCGTTTCCGTCCTCTAGTTTTCAAAATACAAAATTATGTAAAATGTATCCCTTGCGGCAATGGATCCCTTGCATATGATGTCACACTCTCAAAACAGCGCCCTCACTGAGGCAAAAGGAGGCAGGTCATTGGACGGCAGCTGCTCTTGGTGCGTAAAAAACGTACGCCTGACCTCAGTGTACCAGCAATGTTGTGTGTTATGCAAGGGGTCTATTGAAAGTGAGTAACAGTGATTTAGGGGGGGGGGTGGTCTTCGAATGCTATTCTCCGACTTTGAAAGCAATTCAGAGGGAAATAATTCTATGGAGGATTTGAAATGGTATGAATTTTAAACAGGAATGATATTCCTCCTATTTTAGGGGCCATTCAAAATTTTCAATGTTTTAAAATTTCGATTTTTTTTTCCAAAGTTTTTTGACCCACCCACCCACCCCTAATTTCGATTATAAAAAGATTGATTTGTTATGCATTTTTTACAAGACTGAAGTCACACTCACACACGGTGTGAGTTCGACTTTAGTCTTGTAAATGTCTTGTTGATGTTTCTGATAACATGTCATTTAAAAATAGGGTCAGTAGGTCGGAAAGTTTTTTATTTTGCGTTTTTTTATTTAATCCCATCAATTGACGATACGTCCACGATCGTTCATGTGTTGAGCGCAATCAACGGATTTGCACCACGAATTAGGCAAAATTGTGGGCAATCTTCAGTTTGCGCTCTTTAGATTGGCAGTTCAAGCGATAATAGACTGAATTCCTGTTCTTTTCGCCCACCAAAAATGAGTATGATATTGACTAAATACCCTCAAGGTTTTTACTGGTTTTTTTATATATTTTATTAGCTTTGAATAAGGTAATGAAAGTGCTGACTTAACCGTTTAAGACTGAGTCACTATCACTACTGTTAAAAAGCGTAATAATGTAGGAAACTCTGTAAAACATTTGTTCTGTATTTTTGTTCAATTCCTGTCATGTCTTCAGGCTCCAATTCGCGAGGGGTCAAATTGCATGCGATGCATAATGGTTGTGCGTATGCGTGCGTAAACTTGACATTGAGTATCGGTATGTAGTGATTGCATGATGCCTTATTAGCATAAGTTTGCATGTCAACACACCTATGGCTATGAGGACTGACTGTGCGTTAGCTATGTCTTTATCAGCTTAACACCAGGGTCCAATTTCATAGAGCTGCTTAAGCACAGAAAGGAGTTAAGCACAATTAAATTATGCTGAGCAGAATAAGGTAAACAGCTAAAATGCTATTTCACATGTTTCATTTGTGACTGGTATCCTGCTCATTTTTGCTTAGCAGGAAATTGTCAAGCAATATTTTCTGCTGAGCTGCTTTAAAGCAAAAAAAAGTATCTAAGCACAAAACAGTATTTTAATAGAATAAGATTACCAGCCATGTCATAATGTACTATTTGTGACTGGTTTCCTCTTAATTTTGCTTAGTAAAAGGGTTAAGCAAAATTTCCTCCTTAAGCTGTTCCTTGAAATTGGGCACAGGTAAACATGGTCATGTGACCGCATTGCAACCAATAGGACTGCCTAGTGTCTGGGGTATTTATTAATGGGCAACAAATGTTGCTTTCTATGCACTATTAGTGGGGGAGGGGGGGGGGAGGAATTCCAAAGTGTTTGCTGTATGAAATTTAACTTAAGCTGTAAGTGACTATTGATAACATGAAATTGCAATGCTTGCCACTTTTATAGATTTAAACGTGGCAGATGAGAAGAGCAGTGTAAATAAATAAAAATCTATGGAAGCCAATAAATGTTTTAAGTTTGTCGTCTCTTTTGTGTAGGGCCAATGGTTAAATGAAGTACTTGATATTTTGCTATTGGAATCAAAGTGTAAAACAAATTCAATTTTTGAACCAATGGTATTGATCTATATGCAAAGGGTAATGGAAACCAATGGACCTTTTCCATGAAATATGCTTATTACATTCACGCATGCGTACAGACACTATTGGTTGGCAAATGCCGTAGAGTTGTGCACTAGGCAGACGCACAAACGCGTGTGCGTCACGCCACCATCAGCTCCATTAAAAAAGGCGCGATGTTCACTCATGTTGCCAACCAGTAGGGAGAGTGCACACGTGCGATGTTCAATTTACATATTTCATGGGAAGGGTCTATTACAATCAATGTCCATTCATTTTGTAGCATAGTCCATGCTTAACCCAAATACAGTTCTCCCAACATCAACACTACAATGAATCTTGGTTGAGCCTTTTTGCTTTACTTAATCTACCTGTGTCTTATACTGTATATCGATAGTGCACATTTTAGGCGATGCATGTTTATTTACCTGGCTACACCTATACATACAATTTGATTCCTAAACTGGCAGATTAGCCTTGTTTGAGATCAGTGCAAGGGGTCAATACATGGTCATAAGTTGACTGCTAAAAGACAAAATAATTCATTTTCCCCCCTCTATAAATTGACTGCTGAAAGACAAAATAATTCATTTCCCCCCTCTAAAATATCAATCTACATTGAGAGAGAAAGAAAAAGAAACAATGTTTGGCTGACAGAATATTTGCAACATCATGTCCTTGCTTAGTTTGAACAAAAACAAATCTTTAAAAGTACCAAAGCACAGACACAGCATACAGTGTTGTTTTTTTGTCCCTTTTAAGAGTTTCCATGCATCTTGCAAATTCCTTGCATACTTCGAAGCAAGACTTTGCTTCACTTTGTGCAAATCTCTTTGTTATGCAAATGAAGTGTATGCAACGCGCTGTTTTCGACGACAGCTATTGGGCGAAAAATGTACTGTTGTTTTACATGGGTAAAGCGGATTGAGCACAAGGCTCTACACTTTCTCGTCTGCTAATAAAATTAACCCACTCTTCCTAATTTATAAACGTAGCAAAATGTCAATACTCTATATCAAAACAGTGAGCTGTGTTTTAGCAGCAGTATTTGGCTCCAGTTTGTGTGAAGTGCTCCATTAAATCGCCACGGAGTTTAGGACTGAAGACTACGCAATTGCCGACATTGATGTTGAGCTGCGATGGACCAAAATGTATTTTCTACAAGAGAAAGTTCGGCGCTCCAGGAAAGAGGCCGAGCTTTCTCTTGATTGAAGACAGCTGTAGAGAATACTTCCACAACGGGCTTATTTCTCATTCTCAGTTGAGCTTTCAGTTGCTTTGAGAGCTCCATTAGGTTGGCTTCAATTCCACTTGTATGCCGAGTGATGAGGGACGTTTCTTTTAGAGTTAAGGAAAGACGGTGCCGAACATCGTGCCCCTAACCAGAGAAGACGAGCCAAGTAGTCCGCAGGACGAGAGCTGGAAAACCCGGCCCAGCGAGGATGGCTACTGCCGCCACATGTTCAAGCCGAAGTCCAAGCCGATGTCAACGAAGTCCAAGAACCTGCCAAGGTAAGAACCTAATAACTTGAGTGACTTCGGTTGTCATGATTAAATTCTTTTAATGATTAAACTGAACTTACTGAACTTAACTTACTGTCATATTCAAGTCATAAATCAAGACAACTCAGTGAAATTTAATAAAATTCAAGACAACTCTCGCTAGTCCCTTCATCTACTCATTAAAAATGCTTAAAATGAAAGTAAAGTGCATAATGTATTTGAGGCAATTTCGTACGTATCTTGTCATTTTCGTAACAGAGTGCTTATGACTGCCACTGTTAGTTAAACGCATGTTATTAGGGTAATTTTAGATATTATTTGTTGGTAACTCTTGAATTTGAAAAAATTGCGTTCGGGTTCGGCGTCTTTACCACAACAACAACTTCACCATTTAGCCCCGCCCACCATGTCTATTAACGTTGTTCACGTGGGTAGCTAATATTTTGTAATCTGAATTTTGTGTGTCCGGATTTTTGGCCAGGGTGTTCGCGGTTGTGGTTGGTCAGTACATTTTAGGGGAGGAGCATGATAAACCTTGAATGTCCATAACAATGATGTATCCATTTGAAAATTTTATCAAATTTTGCCAATGACATGCAGATTCATAGAAAAAGAATGTACAATGGATTGTGCGGTAATTGTGGCTCTGGCTGACCAGTGAAGTTGAAGGTTTATATGGATTGTGTGGTAATGGCTCTGGCTGACCAGTGAAGTTGAAGGCTTGTATGGATTGTGTGGTAATGGCTCTGGCTGACCAGTAAAGATGAAGGTTCCTGTGGATTGTGGTAATGGTGGCTCTGGCTGACCAGTGAAGTTGAAGGTTTATATGGATTGTGTGGTAATGGCTCTGGCTGACCAGTAAAGATGAAGGTTCCAGTGGATTGTGGTAATGGTGGCTCTGGCTGACCAGTGAAGTTGAAGATTTATATGGATTGTATGGTAATGGCTCTGGCTGACCAGTAAAGATGAAGGTTCCTGTGGATTGTGGTAATGGTGGCTCTGGTTGACCAGTGAAGTTGAAGGTTCGATCCTTTGCTGAAATGTTATTGCTTTGCCTTCGTGGAGATTGCCTGGATTTGGTTGCCTGTAAATTGCGATGCGTGACATGGCCCAGTGTGCAGTGACAGACCATGGACTTCATGTGGCGGCTTGTGAAGTCAAATATCAAGGTTCAACCATCTTGATTTGCTCCTATTCAACACAAATACTGCCCAAACTGAGGCTGGAGGGAAACATTTATAGCACGTCTCCTTATCCTAGTATTCAACACAAATCAATGTGTATCATTCCCTTTTTTTTTCATGAAGGGACTTGCTTATCTCCCGTTCAAGACAAGAAGTAAGGCCGTGTCTAAATCAAGCAACTTTCACTATGGCTACGGCTGCAGCCAGTGGTGAAGTTTAGGGCTTTTCAGCAATCCGGCCATAGCCACTGCCGAGGTCGTTAATTCGGACACGGCCTACTTATTTGATGCTGTGGGTTGGGGTGGTAGTCTGATCCCCATCCTGTACAATACAGATCAGTGTTCATTATTGTCATTCCACACAGGACACTTGACTAAGAAGATAGCTTTATGATAGTGCCCTATATTTTGGGGTTACCTCTTGTACAGAAAACGCAACATGAATGATTTGTTCATATCTATTGTTATGTTTTTAGATTTAAATCCCTCTTTCTGTGGGCAGTTTGTGTACATTGAAACAATGTCCAATGTGATTAGGAAATTAGTTGTCATGGCGCCAAGTTTTTATATTTTTTGTGAACCTGTGAGAAGTCTCTTGTATACGAACTTTGTCAGTTAATGATAAGGAGAATGAAATAATCAAAATATTTTGAGATTTGTTGAGTAGGAGCCCCACAACCACTGATAATCGGCCTTCTTACATTAAAACCGTTACATCCAGAGGGTTTTTGTGGATCCTCAGTAGGAGGTAGAGGCTCAGTGTTTTGATATTGTGGTTGTGAGGATCCGCCTGGAAGCATGTGTGGTCACTCCTTCCAGAGGCAGCCAGCGTCTGTAGAGAGCTGTTTATCTGAAGATGCAATTAACACAGCTGGGGTGCTCCACAAACTGCAGATGTGGTAAAGCTGGGCTTTCTTGTTGCACAGGACTTTGCAAATGCTGGAGAAGCTGCCAAAATCGTTGACAATCTTGGCAGCAATTATTTTTTTCACATGTGGCAATAGGTCAACAGCCAGTACGATTAACAACAAAAAATAAAGCATTTAAATTTTGTGTTCATATTTTGAAATACTTTATTTATTATTATGGTGGCCATTTTGGCATCATCAGTTAAAAAGTTATTTTTCACTGCAAGATATGTAAACAAACTCCAAAGTACAGAATTCAATACTAATTTTGCTTTCAAATGATAAAAATGTACCGAAATAAGTGTTTATTCGGCAGCCATTTTGGAATTATACAAATTAGGTACCCTTCCAAACAAGGTTTTAGTCAGGAACTTTTAAAGTTGGGTGTCCAAATTGTTCACTTTAAATAACAGATAAAACAGGTTGTCCAAAAAGACACCCAGACATCACGTTGACTAACACTGCTTCCAAAAAATACTTTCAGGTGTCAACCCCTTCTAGAAATTAATTTCTGAGGCCCATAGAATGTACCTGACAAATTAAGTGCTTAGGACCAGTCGGTTACGATTCCATTATAAGCTACATAACTGAAAGAGGTAAATGTTGAAATGGTATAGAGGGCGAAGCAAAATAAACAACAAATATGTACGGATGGAAAGATGGCAAAAGCCGATCTCATTTATATAAATATAGCTTTAACAAATCTGATGATGAGCTGATGTTTTAATCAACTGGCTGGCATGCAGCAATTAGACGACATCCTGTGTGAGGGCGGTCTGTGTGGGCTTCAAAACCACAACTTAGTGATCACAAAGCCAGGCAGTCTAACCACTCGATCACAACGCCATTCTAAAGTTTCATTGATAAAGTACAGGAATCCATCTTGGATTCTCCAGCTCAACTCAATAACAGTCATTTCTCTAAAGTCTTTTTCTTTTCATACAAGTAAAACAGCGTTGATGCAGCCATCGTTTTCTGGAGTGTTCGTCACCTGGGCATATTTACCTGAAAAGAAGAAGGAAAATGAACATAAAAAGTTGTGATGTTCCTGATTTTTTTGATAGAAACTTGAGATTATGAATAATGCCAATTGTCTAACAAATCAGAATCAAAACAAGTTATTCGAATATGGAAATATAACAAAACACATTATGAGCCTGGAAAGTCATCTTTGAGAGGGCAAGGCCAAACATTTTACAAAGGGCACTTCCATTGCAAAATCTACAAAAACACTTTTGAAGGGGCACCAAGGCCAAGACCAGGGCAATGGAGGCCATGGCCTCCGTTTAATTTCAGGCCTGCATTACACTTGTACAACTAATTGTGGTACAAGTGAAGGTGTCTGGCTAAGTTGGCTGCACAGTTAACTAGATTATACTTATTTATTCTATTTTAACATTTTTACAACAAAACGTGATAGAAAACATATCACATGTATTCTCCAATATCAGAGCGGTGTAGATGGTGACACTTACCCCATACAACTTTTCCTCCCTGTGTGACCAGACCCAACTCGCTCACATTCACCTACAAGCAAAATGAAAAGAAAAAAAAAATCAAACAACAGCAGTTAAAACATAAACCTTCAAATATTTATAGGAAGCACTTTTTCTTAAAACCCCTGCCTTCAAAAACGCGATATAAAAATCAGTAGAATAAAACAGGAATAAAATGTACATTAAACTTTAAATGATGTGTCTTCCACTCAAGGGTAGATTTGGCCTCTTTGGCAGCAATATGTAAAGCCTCAAGCTGGTCAAGGTCAGAGCTTGATGGACCCATGTGTCTTAGAAAAGCACAACCAGATGGCATCTTTAACAGACTTTCCCATCCAATAAGTATGTCACCCTGGATAACCTATGACCTCTCACCTCTACTATGGTTCCCTTAGTGATGACACCTAGTTGTGTGTACAGAGGTGAGTTGGGGTTCTTCTTGACTCCGATGAGTGGCAGGCAGAATGTGACCTTCAGTTCTGGATGTGTTACATGGGCCTTCTTGAAACGTAAACCCTGGAAATAAAAAATGTAGGATTGATACAATTATAAAACAAACTCGTCGACATCCCTGATAACCAGCTCATTCCAGCCAACTCATCCACCAGAGGAAATAACATGAAACTCCTGGTTCCATCCACCCGCACAAACTTATTGACAGGCTCCTTCTGCCCAGAGACACCATCTGCCTGTGGAATTCACTGCCCCAGCAAGTTATTAAATCCCCAGCCCTGGATGTCTTCCAAGGTTTTAGCCAGGATTTGGTAAAAGGGTGTCAAAATTTGCTTGAATTTTAAAAACTGGGTGTCCAAATTGTTCACTTACAATACATGTACATGTAAATCACAGATAGAACAGGGTGTCCAAATTTAAAACAGGGTGTCCGAAAGACACCCAGACACCCCTCTGGCTAACACTATGGTGTCTTCAAGAACATACTAAGCGGGGTCACCCTCAGCTGAAACATCCAACCCCTGAACAAAATATTAAATAGGCCTAGCAGGCCTTACTACTTTTTTTTACTGGCGCATACGTATCTGTTATTTTTTTAAGCCTTGAGTTTTTTCTGCACCCGTTTGTTTGCACTTCAACTAAGCTGTGAGTATACTCTGGGGGTTTCTGCACAGTACAGGAAGATGATGATGATGATGATGAATTGTAACCTGATGCAATCTTGAAAACTGTGTCTGCCTCTCTTGGAAATAATTCTTGGTGTGAGGTGGTTTTAAATCAACAATGTTTTCCTTTTTAACTCTCCGATTACTTACCATCGGTCTGATGAATCGTTCATACTTTGGCGGTTTTCTTGTGAACCCTTCTCCAACATAACAAACTTTGGTCACCATTCTCTTCCAAGCTTTGCCTTCAAGAAAACAACAAATACAATTGAAAGAACTGAACAGCATTTGGGGTCTAAGTGCATTTTTTTCTATTCATCGGGGGTGATAGTCAAAAACTGACAAAGGGTCAAAAAAATTTAATGAGGTACATCTGTGTTGAAATAATGGCTTTTCCACCTCTTGGTACCCTCTAGAATTATATATTTTTCAAGGAGCTTTTAAAAAGCAGTATTCTCAGCACTCGAGAAGAAAGTAAAAGTGCATGATTTCTTTACCTTTCCTTTTGCCAGTCTTGAGCACCTTAAACACCTCCTGCTCTGACACGCCCCTTGTCTTAGGTATGGGGACGTCCCACTTCCCAGCTTTCTCCTTCCTCTTCTGCTTCACCATGTTGGAGAGAACCTTGGCTCGGGATTGACCCTCGCGGTCAAGGAGGTAGGCGGGAACAGCACCCTCTGGAACCACCTCAGGTTTGCGCTTCTTGTTTAGTTTGTCCTCGTGCATTTTGATACTGAAAGTGAGATGGAATGTTTCTTAAAAAAAAATATTGTTTTCCAAAGAAATGGCAATTACTTGTTGGAAATAAAACGATTCCAAACAAAGGACTGTGCCCATTTCCATCTTGCAATTACAGCTTATATGTAATGTGAGCGTTGAATACAGCTAATTCTTTGGAGGTGTTTTCTAACCAAGACTTTGCAAACCTCGTCACTGATACTGCCATTTTGAAAGTCCACCTTTAGACTACCAAGACAACATGTCATTATTAACATTGTCTCTCCCAAATCCTTTTATTTTCTCTTTGCCAAAATGAAGGATTCAGAAAAACTGAGGGGTACAGGCCCAAAGAACAAATACTTATCACTGGGTCAAGCATTCTTATTTTATCTAAAGTCTAAACATGTTGGTGTGAAGTGACGTAAAGGAAGCGATAGGAGGATTTTATATATTTATTTAATTAATTAATTTTGTCTTGTTTAACCAGGGTAGCCCCATCAGTAATCCCTGGATTAAGGTCACCTGTAAGGAATTGGGCCTAGGGAGTGAGGGTTTTAAGAAGTTCCAGCTCTTTGTAAAACCTTGAGGCCAGCACAAGGTTGGCTCAGTAGTTTCTTTCCCTGCCTTTCACCTCTCTGGACCCCAGTTCGAATCCCACCTCAGCCTTGCATGTGGATTGGGTTTTCAGTCCCTACCCGATTGCGCGGGTTTTCCCCATTGGGGTTTTCCTCCCACATCTAAAACTTAATTTTTCTCCTTGTTTCCTATTCAGCCTGTTATTGGCGCTTATTGTGCTACTGGATGTGTAATAAATAAATAAATACAAAATAAATAATCTTTAAAATGTGAAATATTTGTTTTTCTGATAACACTTACGTCTTCTTCATCTGTATTTTCTCTGAATGTCTCTTCTTGTTGAATAATTTCGCTCTGAAGGAAAGAAAAAAAACAAATTAAGTTACTTATCACACATGGTGCATCTTGTTTTCTCAATTTAAAGGGATAATAATACACCTTAATTTTGTTTTAAAGTAAATTCATTTTCATGCTCATGTTATTTATAAACAATACTGAAGCAATCAAAACAGTCAAGAGTACTTTGTGAGGTCTGCAAATGCTATTCCTTTCCTTTGAAATGTTATCAGATGGAGTTATTTCTCTGAAGGATCAGGACTGATATCATCTTTTTGATCAGTGAGCTTTCAGTAGTGGAACATTACAAATTTGTCAATAACTCTATTGTACTTTAAACTACAAACCTTAGCATGGACCATATTGGCACCACAGTTATTTAATAGTAAACACACTTTGAAATGAGTTAGCAACGATGACTTTGTCGTTATTTCCTATTCGATCTTTCTACTCACTTTATTCCAGTTAGCATCTTGGCTTTCTTGGCTCTTTCATGGGGCTCTCGAGCCTCCTTCTTCCTCCTGACGGACACAAAGTATAATAAAAAATAATAATCAATTCAAAAACTCTTCCCTAATTTACATGTCTGCGTTGTGCCAAAAGAATACATACAAAAGGGGGACAACTTTTGCACAACAATTTTTATTTACTTATAAAATAAAACATGGTTATCTGTTTTCTAGACACCCCTTCACTCCATTGTGGACTGGTTTGCCAACGATAAAGAATTGCACATCATATTGAAGAATACTTTATACAACACGCTGATACTTGTTATGAGTTTTCTGTCCTTTTTTTGGATGCTACAACTCTGGTCCTGAGCAACTCATTCATTTATCAATGAAATGTTGATTTAGGTCTCAGCAAGTCTAGGAACAAACCCTTCAGTTTCTAACTCTGGTCCTGAGCCAACTCATTATCATCATCAATCAAATTTGGGAACAAACCCTTGAATTTCTTATTTTTTCAAGATGATTACTTACTTTCTCTCGTGATAATCAAGCCGGTACCCATACCGCTTTCTATGCAGTTCCATATACTCATTCTGAGGCTGAGATAAAAAAGAATCACTTATAATTGTTAGTATCAAAGATTAATTTGTTAAACACAAGCAGTTTATCACAACATTTGTATTCTGCCCTTCACTGTTGAGAGTTTTGTTGTTTATATTCTAAGCAGAACAGTGAGCTGTTATTCGTTTAAAACTGTTAGTGTTAAAGATTAACATTTTTTTTCCTATTTTGATGACAGCATTCTTCACACAAATGCCTTTGACCATAGTCAAAATTTAGGAAAATGAGACAAGTAGTTACATGTAAATGTCAAAAATATTTTATTTGTTTGTTCAGTTTTAATTAAGGCAAGTTATTTATTGATTTCGGCCATTTAAATTTTGAACAGAAGATATTTAATAATTAAGCTGCCAACAGCAGCAGCATAATGATCTGAAACATTGTATCGCCGCAGTCTTCTCTGATTTGTCAAATCAAAGCTGTCAGAAACAATTGTAATGGACAATGGACATTTCCTCCATGAATGAATGAACTTAGCAGCATTCATATCAAATTTTCTCGCAGTTAAGCCAACTCACAGTCAATACTTTAAAATAAATTGTTGAGGGAAAATATTTGTTGATGAAGGAATGTAACTTGTAAGAAGATCATTTAGTTAGATGTCCTTTTCATGGGTATTCATGAATTGAATGGGAAGCTTTGTTTGCTTGAATGTGGTGAAAATCTTAAAACGTTTTGAATTATGCTTTAAAAAAAAACTTGTATTAAAATAATTAATGTAACACACCAACACTGACTAACACTAACAGCATGCCGGGCCGAGAACCGACTTGTTTTACAGAGAATTGCCACCCCCTCCCCCTTCAGTTTAGACTCCCATTGAGAGAAAGGGGTACAATCATCCTACAGTCCTGCTGTTCTTAGAAAATGAATAGATTGCACAACTGAGTTTGACCTTGGGCACCTTTTGACTAAAGCTTTTAAAGTTTATGAATTCATTCACAATCGTGCTATAGTCTGATAAATGAATATTGGGAGAAACGTTTCGGCAAAAAAGGCGAGTTTCCATTCGAAAGATAATCACAGTTCCAGATGGCAGTGATGCTACGTACGTAGGACTAGGGCCAAGAAGAAAAGGGAGTCCAGCGTTTGGCACTATTTTATAACTGAATAGTACGCACGTCGTACACAATGTAGGTATTTAATTAAATTATGTACGGTGGTGGTACGGTACATGCTAAAATTGCTATATTTTCTTCAGGCAGTGTTCAGATTTTAGAAGAGTTAGGTAACCTTTAAGTTTTATAAACTAACACTATACCGGTACCCAAAGCCAATTCATTTTAGATATGAACTACCTTACCATATTGGATGATTAACTGTCTGTTTTCCACGTCAAAATTTTCACCAAGCACCAAGCATGCGGACCACGCTTTATAGAAGGTAATGCCGACGCTCGCACACTCGACTCTGTTGTAAGTGCAGGCGCCCTCTGTTGTTGTCTTGTACTTTAAAAGAAAGAAATAAATAAATAAACAATAACCACTAGGTGGCGCTATATCAAGTGGCCACGTCATCTCTGCAATGCTGGCTGTAAACATGATTCATGCTCCAAAAATAGACACGAAGGATTAGATCACAATTGTTGCCTAGCTCAGTAGCTAGCTGTCCACAAAGTATTTATCTCTGTGAAAACTGATTCTACAAAAGCTCCGCACACATTTAAGACAGAGGAGGTAAGAAAGTCATTTTCCACAATGTTTTGCACTGTTCTGTTGTTGTCTTCTTAGTTAGTAACTCCTCAATTGTTGGGGTAAAATTCCTCCTTTTTTCGCAAAAATTAAAAATCGGTCATCAGGCTTGCGGCATGTATAGGCCTAATGTAAAGCAATTGCTGTCGTGTTGGAACTTCCGGATCGTGTGGAAATGCTTGCTCTATGGAATGAATCCAACCGATTGAAAATTAAATCATTAACCAAACTGAAATATTGTGTTAGGAATCCTGTAAGTAACAAACTGTGTTTATTTTCATAATTTTTAAAAACTGTTGTGTCCTTGTTACTTTTGTTAGTATTATAATTATAGTAGTTTTATTTTTTGGCTGGTTCAGTTTTTTGGTTTAATACATTATGTCATCTATGATTTTATTTAATGCTCTTTGATTATTTTATTCTTTTGTTTGATGCTGTTTTAATTTGTACAACGCCTTGAGATTCTGTCTTGGATGTAAAAGGCACTTAACCGTAAAGCATGCTTTTTCATCGCTAGAATGTTATTATTTATAGTGTTATTTTATTAAGTTAAGAGCAAGGTTTATGTTGTGTTATGTTGTTATGCAATTTTCATGTTATGTTGTTTTCAAAGCCAAACGGCTACTCCAGTTGATCAAGATATCATATCAGAACCCACCTTCTAACCCTAATAATAGGCCTAACCCCGTTAGGGTCCCTCTATATACCCTGCCAAATACAACAGAATGCAACACAGTTGAAATGAGAACCAAGCCAAATGCAACAAAATGCAACAAGGGATTTTGTTGCATTGTGCAGGCATGTTGTTTGTGTTAGGACTGAGCAAGGGTGTTTGCCCTGCTAAATGCAACAGTATGCACATAAGTGTTGTGGTGACTTGGCTAATATGTGGGACCACGAACTCTGCCAAATGAATTTAAGTTGACTGCCAAATACAACAAAATACAACACCAATATGAAGTCACTTGACTGCGCAATCCAACAAATTCAGTCAAAGAATGACATCTAAGATGACTGCCAAACGCAACAGACTACAACAACTAATGGTGCATATTGTTGCATTTAGTATGGTTAGGGCCTTAGTTAGGTCAGAAGGAACTCTGTCATCAGCTCACCTGCAGTTTAAGCTAAACTTTGATTACAAAATTGCTGATAATTTTATTGCCAATCCGTCGTTTATCAATTTTGTTTGTATTCCATCAGGTGTGATAATCAGGTGACAGGAGAGACAAAATCCCAAAACACAACCCAAGATGTCATTGAAGGTAGAAACGCTACGAGAGAGAAACCAGTCTGGATCCAGTGACTTGGATCTTCTCTTCAACCAAACAGATGGAATCCTCATGGATGACTGCGATACATTGATCAGTTTCAATAATGAGGCAGACACAGTGGTAAGAGTTTGTAATAGATTATTCAGCTTTGCGAAAAGCAGTGTTCTCTAAGGACTTTTCAAAACTGTGTAGCATTCTGGACCCAAGTTCTTGATGTTTGGCTGAGGCACACTGGAGTTGAAACGAGGTCCTCTGAATGTATTTACTTGGTGTTTATCTTTGGTTTTAAAAGCTCTACTGTGCAATCTGGGGTATTCTTGATGCTTTTTGTGAATTTGATCTTAAGTCTCACCCCCCCCCCAAGAAAAAAAGGAAGAAAAAAAAATCTTCAAAACTGTTGAAAACTCAACCATTTTCGGTGAAATTTTCAGAGGTGACTTTAACTTTCTGTATTGAGTATTGATTTAAATCTAGTTGATGGAAATGAAGTTATTCTTCTAAAAATCCAATGATGAGTCTTACCTGTAACTTTGGAGCTTATAATAATTAGTAATTTTGCAAAACATTTCCCTTCCCTGTCTCCAGAGTTCAACTGCCGATGATCTGTTTTCGAACTTTTTCAACGGAGGCTTCGACCTGTCGACGATTTCCCAGACGGCTTACGACACCCAGGTTGCCTCCCCGGGTACCAGTGACAGCGGTATCTCCGAGAGTGTCAACTCCCCACAGTACCAAAGCGACAGCCAATCAGGGGGCAGCCCGCAACACATCGACGAATTGGAAGACGTGAGCATGAGAGCACCGGATATGTCAAGCTATTTGATTGGTACCGACATGATGCTGATGGAGGATTCACCTATGGAGAACTCAGATCTTGAATCCAGTAAGTAAAACTCAATCCTTGGTCATCAGTACTATCTCCTTCATATTTCACAGTACAGTTTTTAGATGGCATACATGTATGTACTTGTACTGTGGGAATGAGTCATGCATTGTATCTACCTGTACATAATTAGTGATGTCTGAAAATATCGTTCAAAGTTTCAAAGACTCCTGCATTCCATTTTATAGGAGTGCTTAATGCTAGGTTCCCACCGTTGTGTGATCCGTTACGAACGCCACGATTGGCCATTCGTATCTGTGCATACTTGATAGATACTTGTGATATCTGATAATATCATTCAAAAACTTGTTTGCTGCGGCCAGAGAGGTGCGGTTGGTACCCGCTGTCACCTCGCTTTAAACGTGGTTGTATTCAATGTTCTTGTATTAATACCGTTGCTGTTTTCTCAGCAAGTAGACACTGTATTCAGCTGCAACTTTCACATGTGATTTTATTGTATTTTTCTTTATATTTTGCCTAAAAAACAGCATTATGTTGACAAAACCAATCTATGATCCCACCTTTAAGCTTAAAATCTGCACTTTTGGTATCAGAGATTATGAGCCTAATGTAACTGTGTTTCACAGGTTAGCAAGGACATTTTGGTCGTGTGCCTGCATATTTCCTAAGCATTCTTTGCTTACACAGTTAGTGCACAAATTTGCCGCTAACCCTTCAAGCAGAGAGACTGCAGGCTCGAGGCCAGTGATTTTAGTGTTAGGCCGGTAAACTCATGACCGGACAAGTCTGGCGATCTTGTGTTTTCCAATTCAATAATAATACCTCACTGTGTATAACTCTTAAATAAATGAACAAATTATGTTCAAATGTTTACTTCGAGTCTGAAAAATATTTTTAAAATTCTGTTGAGTATCGAAGTATTCACCAAAAAGACAAAGTATGTGATAAATCTTCTCCTAGTGCTTGTTCAAATAAAAACAGGAGAAAATAGAATTAGCTGTTGCAAACTGCTGACCAACCAAAAGGACCTATGGTATAAATGCAAACAAAATAGTTAGTGGCCTGACATTTCGACCCTGGTAGATTTTTTCTCCAAGGCTAAAAAATTAGAAAGACTCTTACAGGGCCGAAATTCAGTCCATTAACTATTTTGTGCAAATAAAAGCAGTTTACATATTAAACAGAGTTGAAAATTTCTGCTCATTTTGAATCTGGTCTTGCAAACAAATTTCTGGTTGAGTAAAAGTGTTGAGCTACAAGCCCTGTGAATTTTTCCATTATATTCAAGTTATATTCAAGCCCTGCATTATGTTTATTATGGCAGCAGCTGTGAACGCTTCAAAATAAGCATTGAGTAATCAGCAACATATGGACAGAGAACCATGGTTGACAGATGGTTGCCGTAACTGAATCCTTTGTGTAGGCCTATCCTGTTTGTAAATGTGACTGACTCCAGTAATGATAATAATTGTGTTAGCAAGAAATTAATTGTGTACAATTTACCATAAACATGTTTGAATCAAATTTCAATCTAAAATGTACATTTTGAAGTACAGCTGGTAAAGGAACATTACAGAATTGGTTTTTACTAACAAAACAGTTGCTGGCAGTGTAAGCACTTTATATAATCCACCATATACATAAACTGACAAACCTGTAGAAGTTTGAGATCGATCGGCCATCTGGGTCACAAGAAAATAGTGAAAAACCGATTACAAATTTGCATGTGTTATACAATACATGAATAAAACGCTCATGAGCGATAAACTCCAATCGGAAATTAGTTTGATTTATTTCTCATCAAATATGGCATTTTAGACAGAAATATTTCTAGGGATGTTTTCTACTATCATCATCATTAGACCGTTTAAGTTTTAAATCTGTGATCTTAACGAAAATTTTACTTACCACTTCTGTAACGTTCCTTTAAAGAGACAACACCCCAAAAGTGAAAATCAAAAACAATGTTAGATGCACAACAGTATCAAACATATTTTAATCAACCAAATGCTTTGTTTATAAGAAAAACAGAGGATGATAAGAAGTGTTCTCCCTTAGCAGTGGGCCGCTGGCCAAATGCCAGTTAAAACACCTGAGGACCAGTCAGAATTCTCCCCAAGTGGTAGAAGCTAGTTCAGTATGGAAAAGCATCCATATTTCTTTTGAAATATGGACTAAGTGACAAAACTGAGGGACTAGTGAAATGACAAGCTAACTGGTCCTGCTGGCCAGTCACTGAAAAAGTTAAGGGCAAACCCTGGATAATTAAAGTCAATATTTGTTTACACTTCTTGTAATTTGCAGTTGGTTTAGAGTGGGATCTCAAGCTATCCGCCAGTGAGAGTAAGAAATCTACCCTCCCTCTGACCGTCCAAGATGTTAAAACCATCAGTGCCACAACGACGACAAGAACCATCTCAACATCAGACTCGGTGAGTAGTCACCAAAAAGTTATAGAGCGCCGAAGGCGAAAAGATGGGAGAATTCTGGCTGCAATGTGAAATGTGCACTGGACGCCATTTCAGCAAGCAACTCTTTGATGCAACAACAGATCAGTGGAGACATTGACCAATGCTATCAATGATATGACAAAGCATTTGCTTGCTGAAATGGCGTCAATATGTATTTCAGGTTTCAATAAAAGATAGGCCCTCTATAATCTTTGGTAGTCACGAATTGTGTCTTTGTATAATATTGATTACTGGCAGTATTGCAATAATTTTTGTACAGATTCTTATACTACAATGAAAGTTAAATTTAAAAATATGTATTGTCCAGATAAAAAGCATGAAATTTATTTCCCCTGTGTGCAAGGAGAAAACATTGAAAGAATATGGCATAAAGAGTAGACTATAAGAATTATTAAAAAAAATTTACCGTGCCTCTTTTTGTGAAATGCAGCATAGCACGATAGCCTGCATGCCTGTGCATGCCACACAATGTAAAGTCTGGGTGGATATTCACATCAGCCAGCCGACTGACTGCAGAAAATTGAGGGCGTTTCAAAAATTGTTCTTGGTAGGAGAAAACGCCCTGATGTAAAATGAATAAGAATTCGTATATTTTTTTCTTTAAAAATTAAATATTGTTGACTTTTTTTTCTCTTCTTCAGAGTTACCCAAAGCTGAGGTTAACTGATGAAGAGAAGAGATTACTGGGTGAGATGAACATCGATCTCCCGGCAGACATGCCTCTCACTAAGGTACAGTTGTAAGAGGGTCTTCAAAATGTTTCCTCCTCGTATGAACCATGTAACCTTTGTGTACTTGTTCATTCCAGGGCCTTTCTGGCAGGCAAGATACTGCATTTGGGGGGGGGGAGGGGGACACAAGTAGGGGCGAAGACATGATTTGGCGTAGGGGTTAAGGTGGGGGGGGCTATTTAATGTATCAACCATTCTTTTGTGCACTTTTTAAATCTCATTTGGGGAAGCAGGGGGGGGGGGGGAAGGGTTCTGAGCGGGCTCTGGCTCAAGCCCCCTGACCCCCAACCCCACTCCCCGGTTATGCCACTGTGTACCAGTCTGTACAGGACTCCATGTCTAAGGTGCGTTCAGGGACATTCCGGTGCAATGACACCCTTATAATCTTATTTGTTAAAAATGTTGCATCTCCCTTAGGGTGATCCCTCTGCTGCTGCTTCCCAGGTTGTATCGTAAACTTGGGTGTGATCCCTGGCTACACGGATTCTGGCTGTATGGCTTCTGATTGCCCCCCTGAAACAAAGATATTGACAAAATAGGGAGACCGCCACCCAATATTGGAATGGTAGAGCGCCGGAACGTTAATCCGGAGGTTGCAGGTTCAAGTCCCGCTCTAGTCAATTTTTCTTTGTTCAACCCCAACTTATTCATTCAGGAGGAAGAGAGGTCGCTGAAGACAGTCAGGCGTAAGATTCGCAACAAGATCTCGGCAATGGACAGCAGGAAGAGGAAGAAGGTTTACGTTGATGGCCTAGAGCACCGCGTTCATCTCTGCACAAAACAAAATCTTGAGATGCAGAAGAAGATGGCCAAGCTGGAGAACGAGAACAAGTAAGTCTCAAAACAAGCAGGGCCTGAATTTAACATTGGACCACAGGCCCGAGGCCAGTGATTTTAGCGTCGGGCCAGTAAACTCAAGACCGGACGAGCCGGCTGGTCTTGTGTTTTTCAATTGAGTAACAATAGGCTACCTCATTGTGCAATGTCTTTGTGAAAAAATGTGATTATGAATCTGATAATGCCTTTCCATTCTCTTGTGTATCAAGCTACGCTTACTCATAAGACAAATAAGATCTACTTGTATCTAGATCTTTAATATCTTAGTGCTTGTTCAACTCATTTTGATTCTGGTATTGTACAATAAATTCTGGTCTAGTAAACATTTTAAGCTACAAGCCCGGCAGTCTTGTGGAACTTCCCCCAAAATTCAAGCACTGAACAGTCTTCAGTGGAAATGAAGAACCTATTTATGTTCAGTGGGTGACCTTCAGGACACTAGTTGGCAGCACAGTTACCATGGTTTACTTGTTTAATCTGTATTTTATCGTGCACCCTGCTCCGAACATCGTAAACAATGGAAAATTGTCTTGCTGCCACATGCAAGTAGAATCTCAAAATCTCCTGTTTGTTGCAAAATGGCGGAATTGCTTATAATAATAAACCCTTTAGAGACCATTCATTTCTGTACAATCATCACCATACGCTCTGACATTGCTAATCTTGGTGATTTTTTGCCTCCGTTGTTTATAGGGAAAATGTCAAGAAAATGATTAAGAAACAGATATATATGTTGTTGTTAATAGAAATGCAGATTCTTTGTTAACGTGAGAAACATTGGAAATTGTCAATTTGGTATTAAATCAACCTTTTCTTTGACCTCTTGCTCTTGTTTGAGCATAACTTTGTCAAATGTTGCGGCCGTTTGCGGCCGCTATGGGCATTTCAGTACAAGCTGCTTGTGGCCACTTAAGGGTTAACACATTTTGGAAGCGAGCTCCAAACGCCCAAGATATCACTTTCGTTTGGTGGAAAAGGTTTTCTCGTGATCAGTGAGCCTTCCCAAACTTAATATTTGTCTTTCTATGCCGTGTATATTTTTTACCTTTTTTAGCAGACTTGACAAATATGTTATTGATTAGCCATGCTATTGTATTGTAGACAAACCAAACACCTTTTGCCTTCCACCTCAGCAAGTTTTAAACTACAGTACAAGAATTTAAGATGTTGATGCATGGGATATGTAGGGCTTGTTTTGATTTTTTGCTGTCTTTGTAGGCCTATCTAGTGGACAATTTAAAAAAAAATTCTCTATTCATCTGTTCTGGCTTTTCTAGATTTTTTTTTTATCGCCCTTGGATATTTTACTGTAGTGTATGGAATTTATTAACCTTGCCCCACTATCTTGTAATTTTTTATAATCTGTGTAATATCGTTGTACATGTATTGTCTCGTACAATTTCCTATTTTTATATTAATTGAATGTTTGTAATTGCTGGCATCTTTCAAAAACAGTGTTTCACTGAAAAGGTTTCCCCCAGGATAAACAATAAATAAGTAAATAAATAAATAAATACAGTGTAAGTGTTAGTGATCTTCTTTCTAATTTGTTTCTATACATTTCAATGATTGTATTTTTTTTGACAATTTGTCTTTGACAGATCATTGATGGTGCAGCTGAAGAAACTACAATCCCTCGTGACCAAGTCAACATCGAAAGCAGCTCAGTCTAGTACCTGCATTATGGTAAGCATCCCAACATGCATGTACACTAGCTTTCCCTGGGTCGATTTCACAAAACTCTTCCTAACTTAGGACTAGTCCTAGGCAATGCTAAGAGATAGGACTAGTCCTAAGTACTGGTCCTAACTTAGGAC
The DNA here is from genome assembly GCA_032158295.1 of Pycnopodia helianthoides. NCBI lineage: Eukaryota > Metazoa > Echinodermata > Asteroidea > Forcipulatida > Asteriidae > Pycnopodia > Pycnopodia helianthoides. The sequence goes on along the minus strand of CM063247.1, from coordinate 4,557,211 downwards.
TAGTCCTATCTCTTAGCATTGCCTAGGACTAGTCCTAAGTTAGGAAGAGTTTTGTGAAATCGACCCCTTTTCATTCTAGAGTAATCTCATTCTCTTTGTGTAAGCAAGAGGGGTGTCTGGGTGTCTTTTGGACACCCTGTTTGAAATTTGGACACCCTACTTTATCTGTCATTTCCATGTAAATGTAATGTAAGTGAATCATTTGGACACCCAGTTTTTTTAATTTCTAGCAAATTTGGACACCCTTTTACCAAATCCTGGCTAAAACCTTGCTCATTCCCAGTAGTGGTGTATGATCTCGTCGTGCCTTTTTTTTCACAGAATGCCTTTCTCGATCCTAGTTATGATACGAGCGGAAGCATTTTGCAAACGTTGTAGTCTTGAGACATCTGTGTCCTTTACACTGCATACTTCTGAGGAGTTGCAGGAATGGTGAAGGCCTGTAGTAACAGTGTACGGCACTTTGATTCTTGGTTTTAAGAGCATCTAGTAAATGCATATTATAGCCTAATACAATGTCCTGTTTCATAATGCAATTTTATTCAACTGTTTGTTTTTTTCTTCTTGTAAACAGGTATTACTACTGTCCTTTGCCCTTCTGATCGCACCAAGCTTCAATCCGTTCAGTTCATCGAAAGACAGCCAGGCGCCTGCTATTCAAGGAGGTAAGAAGCAGTAATGGGTCCAGGGTTGGCGGGTTTAAGGGAGACGTTGTTCCCTGTTTAGAGTTAAGGCGTACTTTAAAAAAATATTTGTTACACATCCATTGGCACCATTACCATCGATAACAGGAAGAAACAAGAAGAAATTTTCAGTTTTAGACGCGGGAGGAAAACCTGCGTAATCGAGTAGGGACTGAAAACCCAATTACCATGGGAGACTCCGGTCTGAGGTGGAATTCGAACCAGGATCCACAGATGTGAAAGGCAGGGGAAAAAACCCACTGAGCCGACCTGATCCCTGAGCTTTAATGTTTTCATCGAGACTTGAACTGTCAGAACTGAGGCTAACAGTAATAGGAACAGATCAATACTTGACTAAAGCTTCCATTGTGATTTAGGACACTGTATCAACGTTGTACAATTAGTTGCAGTTTTGATTCTGCCAACAAGTTTTACACAAGCCATTATGTATGACTTGGTTAAAATAATGTTTATTCTATGGCGGTACTTGCAGACCTAACAAGCCGATTTCAACTCATGATTGTTTTATACAGTGATACAACCCTCCTTTCGGTTGTGAGGTTTGTTTCTGTTTTTTTTTTTTTTTAAATAAAGTACATTTATTTTGTTTTCCCCCAATCTCAGTTGTATCACGAACCCTTTTGAAGGCTGATGACACGCTGTACAATGAGAATGAGCCAATCAAGTTGGGCCGTTTTGGAAAGGTGTCCAATCACCAAGAAGGAGAGGAATTGGCTAATGAGGAAGTCACTGGAAAGGGTTATTCAGATTCAGGGGCCACTAAGACACGGCTGCACCAGTCGTAGAGTTCGCTCCGTCCACGGATCAATCTGACAGCGATAAAGAAATCGTCGTTAAGGAAGTGAATGGCAGTAACGTGAACCAGTCAAGGGTGGATACTGGGCCAGGCAGTGACATCGTCCAACAGCATCAGGCTGTGAAAAACACACCCAAGCATGGAGGGGAAATTTGAAGCCAGCAATATTTTTTTAGTGTAAGTGTATTATTTTAAGAAATTTTTCCTTTTTTATCAAATAGTTGGGGGAGGGTGGACTATCGTTGCACTCCATTTCAGTAATTGTATTTTTGTTTTTTTTACCATACGTACATTCTACCCAAAGAGTAGTGTATGCTTGGGGTATATGGTTTTCCAACGAATAAAAGCTGTTTTTGATTGTTTTTCACAGTTTATTTGGAAAATAACTGGTGTTATTTTTGTATTCAATATTTATTATGATGTTACAAAGTACAGAAAGATAAATTTTATTGCTCAGTTTACCTTTTGTCTAGAACTATTCATGCAAACCATCCACATGGTTTTGAATATACCATGTAATGAATGATGTACACAGTTGATCGAACGTACACAACCCATTCACTCAAAGACGGCATTGGTCCTTGCTCTGACCTCCGTCGCGCTGACCTCCTATGCCCATGTCTATAAGCCTGGCTCCAGGCACTCTCTACTTCGCTTGGTCGACCCAGTTGATCGATCCAGGGACTTCTTGGTCGTCCTACTTGGCCTTCTCCCAGCTGATTGCTGGAGGTTGACCTTTCCAGGAGGTGATAGCAATGCCCAGTGCCTTCTTAGCTGGGGGTGTTTTTATCAACACAACCCATGCAGTTGAATGGTTTGTAGTGATTGGTCAAGTCACTGGCAAATGTTACTGAGAGCAGAAGGGTTTATCAGGTGGTGGATTTGTCAGGATTTGTCCTGATTTCAGGATTTTTCTCAAAACCTCCTCGAGCCTTCTGGACAGAAGTACAGCAGTCACCAAAGGGAGAAAGATATCCACATTGTGTCCAGACTTCTCGTGTTGTATTTCTGGTGTTGTACTTAGTCTGTAATCCTTCTGAATAGTAACGTATGTAACTGTGAGGTGCTGGCTCTAGAACAAGGGGGAGCCCAAGCCATTTTTCAGGAACTTCCACAGACATCAAACCTCATCCCTAGGCCCAATTTCATAGAGCTGCTTAAGCAGAAAATATTGCTAAGCAGAAATGAGCAGGATACCAGTCAGAAATTGTACATGTGATATAATATGGTAGTTTGGCTGGTAACCTTATTCTGGTAAGCATACCTTTGTTGTGCTTAGCTACTTTTTGTGCTTAAGCAGCTCTTTGAAATTTGGCCCTGGTTTTAATAAGGTACGTTTTTTGTGAATAGAGACAGATATTTTAAATAAGAATTTAATTGTAGCTGAGAAAACAATATTTACGGAAAAAGCTGGCTGTATATATTTTCAGGAAAAGGCAATCTTTATATTAAAACGAGGGATTTCTATTTTACATAATCCCCAATCTGGTCACATGTACATTTTAATAATAGACCTGAATTGTGTTTTTTGACTAACGGTCCGTAAATGTGTAAATATTAACCCTTGGAAAATACAATGGACTATTGGAAATCATGATTTGCCCTGAGGTATTCTTGACTTTGATTATGATTATAATCAGAGTTTTGTAGCAATCTTAAATTTAATAGCTTAAATCTGTACATTTAAAGATATCACACAGGATCTGGTAATTTGTTTATTATTTTAGTCGGAAAGCTTGCTGAATATGAAGTTCATGCCAGAGTCATTTTTTCTGTGAAATACATTCCCCTAAAAAAATTAAGTCATCTTCGAGAAAACTGTAGCTGAAAAAAAACCACAAAAAAATGCAACAGCTGATTTAAGTTGTTACAACCAAAATACTAAGGACAGTGTGTTTACATGCTAAAAAATGTGCATGGTTTTTCTCCTGACTCACACAAGGGAATAAGCCCAAATGTTCACAGGTTTGTTAATTGATGTATGGTTGATCACACAATGCATGAACACTGTCTTTCGTCTGCGACTATTTTATCAGCTCTACCAATCCTGTGTAATACCTTCAAGTTAAGAAGAAACTTCATTTTTCTGATAATTGCAGGTTTTTTATTGGATGTTTTAAACATCTACAATCATCACAAGCAAGGCCAGAATACAGTTACCGTTTATTTATAAACTAATTAATTAAACTATTACTTCTTTTTATTTTTTATTTTTTTTTTTGGGGGGGGATACTTAACTTTCACAAGATGGTTTGTTTATAACCAAGACAAATGCTGACACAGCTAATGAGCACACAAACTTGTTTAACTTGAATGCATGTAGGTTTTTTTTTATCAATAATACCACATTTATATGCTGTACATGTCAATTGAAATTATTGTAAAGTTACTTGGAACAAATTTTAAGACTTTAACAAGACAGCTGGGTTCAAATTATATCTTGTGTACATAAAAGTAATGTAAGTAGCCATAACTGAGATGTGTACATTACTATACGGTAAGATTTTTATGTAATAAATGCTCTACTTCGACTGAGGTCATGTTAAATTAAGTGTTCCAGGGGTTCTTTTTGGTGGAAGTTAACCCCAAGTCCACAGTGCACAATCTAGCTGTACATGGTGCACTCTCCTGCCCAACTGGCTCTCTCCACCACAGAAGGCTGTGAATACCAAGTCCACAGTAAACGTGTTTAGGGGTTTGGTTTGTCCCCCTTCTTCCCCGCCCCCTTTGTTGTTTTAATTAACTGATTCCAACAGAGGGCGCTGTGTAAGTCATTCGTGTCTGCTTTTGGAGGAGGATAAACAACGATGAAGTATTCATTAATTATAAAAATGACCCCTTTTCGAAATCACGCCTTTAGCTTTCTGTTTGTAATTTCGTACCTAAACTCTGGGGTTCAAAACGGGTAGAGAGATCATATATCCACAAGCATTGTCCTTGATTTACAAAGGGCGCCCTCTTTCGGTTAATCAAGTACCGGCGATACTATGAAATCCTTGTGCGGCAACTGCAAATAGTTTGTAAAAAGCTATGTACAACAATTTACACCAAATCTTCCTTAAAATATAACCAACAACTAATACCGCTGGTTTGAAATTTTCCCAATTTGCACCGGAAGGCAAACAATCGTGGAGTCGACATCAAGACTTGATAATCCTACCTTTCATATTAATAAATAACAGTTAGTAAAATATCTTCCTATGAATGTATTTTATTGCAATAATGTTCGTGACGTCGCCATGGGAGGTTGCGATGTAACCTCTGTTTGCAAATGATTACACATGATAAATTGTTCACATGGATCGCAAACTGCCGAACGTGTTTGTTTCTGTGTCTCAGTCCGGTCTGGCCCGGGGGGGGGGGGTGTAGAATTCCCCAATGACACCGGCTCACGCAGTCTACATTCTCTAATTCAGACCATCATATCCATAATAATGCGTTAAAAAAAAAAATGTGTTTATTGTAATTCATCAAATACTCTTGGGGGCAATTCATTTTTTATACAAAATAGTCCAAATGAAAAGGATTGGAAAGGGGAATCCCCAATAAATCACAAGTTCAAGTAAGCCAACTGTAAAGTCATTTCTTTGTCCCATAATGAAAAGGCTACGCTACTGTGTATAGACGATGTGACCTGTGACATCACATGTTTACAAAAGAGCCACAGAGCCTGGACTTCCTGCAGGCACGATTTGTACACAGCTCAATGGAAGAAAGCATAAAATCTTATATTTTATGGAGATTGCACTGTCTAATTCTTATCAACTTTTGATATGATGAAAGGGGGCACATCTAAAATCTTGTCCAGCTTTTACTTTCATAACTCTTGGTTTTATGTGGAAATTATGACACAAAATGTCAACTTTCCCATAGGACAAGTGTAGTATCTTGCCTGCCAGAATACTCAAAGAATGTACAAGGTCACACTTATTGTAAACAGCGTTCACATGGTCTATAGGCTGCCCTTGTTTTGAACTTGTTTTGTGGAATTCCCTTTTGAACCGTCGCCAACAGATTTGTATTACTATTTGCACCTAAATTAATTGCCTTGTGGGTTTTAGACGCCTTAAAGGGTAACATAAAACCCAGTAAAACCCCTGGATCCAAGTCCCTTTTGGGCCTGACCCATTTTGGGGTCAGTATGACCAGGAATCTGTGTATTCAAGTGAAAATCCCAGTTTTAAAACCATTTTTCCGAAATCCAGGTCAATTCCGATCTGGGAGTTTGTAGAGTGTGCCTCTAAAAGTATTAAAAAGTACATCCATTAGATTGATGTTAAAATCCCAGCGCAATAAAGGATATAGAAGTCCACTATTTTTCATCCCAAACAAGACTTCAGCTGTATTGCATCAGGGGTACAAAGTGTCTAATACATGCTTTAAAGGCACTGGACACTATTGGTAAGTACTCAAAATAATTGTTAGCATAAAAACGTACTTGGTAACGAGCAATGGAGAGCTGTTGATTAGAAACGGCTCCCTCTAAAGTAACGTATTTTTTGAGAAAGAAGTAATTTCTCAGTAAAATATTTGAATTGATTTTGAGGTCTCGAAATCAAGCATCTGAAAGCACACAACTTCGTGTGACAAGGGTGTTTTTTCTGCCACTATTATCTCGCAACTTCGACGACCAATTGAGTTCAAATTTTCACAGGTTTGTTATTTTGTGCATATGTTGAGATACACCAAGTGAGAAGACTGGTCTTTGACAATTACCAAAGGTGTCCAGTGTCTTTATTGAAGGGGAATATGGAGACGACATTGAAACATTATCAGATCCCACATCGTCCATTCAAGATAAACATAGTTTACAGTAATATCTTCCTATAGGCCTAAATGTACTTTATAATGTAACTAATTTCCACGCTATCACCACGAGGTGAGTGGTCATTACGAGGGTTTGTGTTTTCGCTGCGCATTGATACTTTGTTTGCGATTTTACTTGACCCTTTTTTGTTGTTTCCCGGGCAGCAAGGGTTGGTTTTCCACAGAATTCAACCACTAACAAAGTATATAGTTCAGACTCTGTAACTGATGTAATTGATGTTGGATAGTTCATGTACGTACTGTACCTAAAACAGTTTCGGTTATTTGTTATTGGTGTCCAAAAACATTGAGTACGCTCCGGGTTAGAATTGACCCGGCGCGCCGCGGCGTGTCCCGTGGGGCCTGGCCAATTTCGGGGCCATTATATGACCCGGAATCTGTGTCAAAACGACCCAGAAACGGGTCAAAATGATGCAGAGTCCGAGTGACATTCCCATTTTAAAATTGCTTTCCGGGTTAGCCTGACCCGGCAATGGGTGGTCTGACCCTGGAGTAGTCTTGGTTAAGACCTTCTCTTGTTGATTTATCACAGTTTTCCCCACGAGAGGGCGCTACCATTCACGAACTGCTCTCACAACACGAACCGCTCTCGTGGGGAAAACTGTGATAAATCAACAAGAGAAGGTCTTAACCAAGACTAACCCTGGAGTATCTAGGGGTAGCAATGACTCCTTGGAACTCAAAGACGGTGTCATCGTTATGAAGATACGACGGTTGTTGGGCTTTCTATTTTCCCGTTGGATTTGATTGGAGTATAGAGGCACTGACCATTCTGTAAAATCGCTTGTTTCAGGGTGCGTGGTTCGCCTGGCCATGCTCTGAGGGCTAACTTACGTCAAGCCCAAGAAATTGGGATTTAAAAAAACAAATTGTGAAGTACTATGTTATTGTTTTTACTATTGGTGGTATCTTGTTGAGGAAGACAGTGATGGAAAACTATTTTAACTTTATATCTCAATTGTCATCTGGCTAATATTTTGAATACCAGCCATAATTCAGAGGACAGCCCCCCCCCCCAAAAAACTAAATCGGTTCCCTCCCTGCACTACGTATAAATATTTCAAACTTGTAAAATCTGTCTCTTAATGACGCAATAGGGAAAATAGCATGGAGTCGACATGGAAACCTGGTATTATAATCCCAAATCGCACTTTCATAATGAATAACAGAACCTATCTTCCCGTAAAGTCACGATATCGCCATTATTAAGGGGGTGTGACACTTGAACAGGATTTGTGTTTTCGCTGTGCATTGATATATTTTTTACGAATGAATTATAGAGTTTTTAAACAGGTCACACTGGACCGAAACTGCATGCAAGCCGAAAGAGATTGTTCCTGCGCTCAGTTTACTTAAAAATAGTATTATTTGTGTATAAATCTTTGATGTCGTTGCATGAAACGACACAACTTTTCCTTTGTTGGACTAAATAAAGAATTGAATTGAGTTGAACTGAATTTACATTGTTGATTGTTGGCTGACAAAACTTCCCTTCATTACAAATCATGGTTTCACAGTCTGTACGACTGGCCGCAAAACGACTTTTTTTTTAAATAATGCGTACGCAAATACTTACTCAAAACGTGAGAATGGCAGTGGCGTACCCCTCCCGCTCAGAACCCTTGCACCTCCCCCCTTTCCCCCAATGAGATAGCCGCCGTAAAAGACGCCGTAAACCCACCCGCATACATTAGTACTGTTGTGTCAAGACAAAGGCAATCGTTTATATGGATCATTTTAAATTTTCCTCCTTTACAGTTGAATTGTAAAATATTTTACGCTATAAAATAATGATGATGAAACTCTGTAGCTCTAACAAGCACCACGCTCATTTGTAACCAAAAATGTAATTGTCTATCGTCATAATGGTACTGTCTTTTACTTAGCAACTAATCAGTATAAGCTTTTGATGGCCAGGTAACAGCCTTCAAAATCTTTTGTGTTCATTTTCAACATTATGAAAAATAACCTCCATAAAAATGATGGGAGACATTTATTGTTCCCTTGGGACTTATCACGTCCGAACTAGGAATAATATGTTATTAAAGGAACATTACAGAATTGGTAAGAAACAAACTTGTCAAATATACTTTTTGATCACAGATTTACATAAAACTTACAGGTCTAATGATGACAATAGTAGAAAACATCCCTTAAAATATTTCTGTCTGAAATGCCATATTTGATGAGAAATGAATAAACTAATTTTCCGATTGGAGTTTATCGCTCAGTGAGCGTTTTATTCATTTGTTGAATCTATATGATTTCATGCAAATGTGTAATCGGTTTTTCACTATTTTCTCGTGACCCAGATGGCTGATCAATCTCAAACTACTACAGGTTTGTCAGTTTATGTATATGGTGGATTACATAAAGTGCTTACACTGCCAGCAACTGTTTTGTTAGCAAAACCAATTCTGTAATGTTCCTTTAATCAATGACAATATTAACGAAAAGGACGAAAATTATAGAGGTACCCTTTGAAATTTACTGCAAGAGTCTTTAAAAAGATCAAAAAAATCGGCAAACTCATGCGGTGCAGGGACTAAAGGGTTAACACGCCACCGGATTAAAGGGGACCACTCAGGTTACATGTATATCCCGATTAGGGTATTATTAGTTTGCTGAGACAGCTCCCGGAAGTGCGCAATAGTTTAATACATCAACGTGATTGCAATTCAATCTATACCTCAAAATCTGACACGAAAGGTTTCTCTTCATTGTTGAGAATTTCTACGGCGAATTCCACGTTTTTCAACGCTCTATAGAACACACCGTTTGGCTTTGTTATACATGTCTCGCGGATTTTCAAAGACTAAAATACACAAAATTTGTGAGTTGAGAAATCGATTTTGGTTGCTGGTTTTGTTTTGTGATGGAGCTTGAAATTAAAGGGACGTCTCTGACTAGAGTAGTGGTGGACTGTTTCACATTAAAACCCTGCGTGACATCATGAAGAAACAAAATCACAGTCTTGCACCATCGTTCACTTCTTGAGTGTCAGTTTGATATCAGCGTGTAATACATTTTTGTGGAGAACCCAATCACTTTTAAATCGCCCAAAGCATTAGATATAGACACTTATTCCTTATGATTAAATCAGATCAATTTAAGCAAAATTCTAATGCTGTGATCCTTACACGTGAAGCGGTGACACACTGAGCACGTCCTGGTCGTTCTAGGTCGCAATCCTCTTTGGCACATTTGACAACTCCTAAGGGAATTCTGGGAAAGCTGGTAATTTATATACTTTTTTATGAAAAAACAAAAACAACAACCCGATGATAATAAAATAATTTGCATGCTATCTGGCTATCTGGGAACTTGGAACTTTTTTAGAAAAAAATTATAAAAATGGCAGAGTACCGACCTTTAATTAAAAACTGACATTCAATTAGTGAGCGATGGCATCACGCAGGGTTTTAATCACAACATTGGCTGTGGTTTTCTTATAGTCGCAAAGGCTGGCTTCTATATATACAAGTACGTCAAGTCGTGATGGTGTGTCAAGGTTGAGCGGTATATAAACTGAGCACCAGACTAACGCTCTGCGTGTTTCTGATCAACAGAGTGTGGGTTCGAGTCCCGGTCCTGACACTTGTGTCCTTGGGCAAGATACTTTACCATATGTATTGCTTTGTCCTTCGGATGGGACATTAAGCCATATAGATCCCATGCACTAGGATTGGTATGCACATAAACAAAAGAACCAGAACACTTATCGTGGAAGAGTAGGGTTTACCCCGGTGCTTCTGGTTCACATAGCAAGCACCCTTGTTGACAGGTTCCCTCAGGCTTGCGAGCTACAGTGATTAAGTTCACATATAAGACATCCTTGGTTTCATTTCCACAAATGTATAACTATATAGGAGTAATAAAGTACGACTTTGGCCTAAGTCTCAAATACAGTCTCAAGTGTTTTGGTCTGAAATTTAGACCATAATAGCAGAGTTATTGTCAACGGTTAATTTCGAATTTGGTCCAATATTTGAAATTTTAACACACAGATTGAGACCAATAATTATCCGTAATTTATGTAGCAGCCATTACAATATCCCAAGTTATTTTCATTTGCATGAATTGAGCTCGCGTGAACAACCACCATGTATCAAACAACTACAACAAGGCTTACACTCCATAAAACTGCATATACAGTAGAATTTATTGCTGGTATTGACTGACATGATAATAGTCAAGTGAAGCATACAATTAACAAAATACAAGGAATGAATTAATAACTCCACAGAGTATGGCCCGTCCACCGCAACTGAATTTTTAATACGGGTTTTCCTGATCAATTTTAGCAAAAGTAAATTCACGCACTTTTCTCCAATTCTAGGGCACTTTCTTTCGTTTTCATGCACACATGATTTCGTTCTTCCCATTCGGGTTCGTTTCAGTCATTCTATTTAATTTATAGATAGGTTGCAGTATGACGTAAGTCGGCCATCTTTACGGGCAGTTTAGAACAAACAGTCGTGCGTTTCGTGTGAAACGGCGTGCAACACGCGCGCATTTCACGAAACTCATTGCAGGATTGGTCAGTGAACAACGCGGCTGCGTTAATAAGTTGAGCGTTTGACGCACCTGCAAGCCAAAATGCAATTTGCCCGTAAAGATGGCGTCTACTGGGAACTATCTATAGACAGTCCAGACAACATTTTCAGCACTCTTCAGTTGAATTTCTATACCTCCAACTGATGAAACTAAATGGTTGATCAGTCTCTTGCTGCCGTCTTTTACTAATTTGAATGTTGCGACCTAATGAAGTTTGAATGATCTTATTTTGACCAGTCAGTGAATGCTTAAAACTGTCTTTGTTCAATCTGTTTGTCCGTACGTTCTTCTTCCTGTTTACTCACTGTTTGTCTGTCCATCAGGCATCCACCTCAAGCCTCGGCTTCTAGATGATGCCTCCATACTTATCTTATGTTCTGTCTAATAAATTATGCTGTTTTGGTTACTTCTTTAAATTAATGTTTTGGCTATGTACCGTTTGGAAATTTATCATGAAGTACGGAAATAAATGTGAGTTTGAATTGAATCAGACTCAACCAACCCAAAAAACTGTTGAAATTGAATTACTTCTGTCGACTGTTGAATGCTGATGCGACAGAGCATTTTATTTTAATTTTTTTTCAAATTTAAAATGAATGAGCCGGATGTTGTGTCGTGGCAGAGCGGTTTGCTGCATCGGACTCAAGCTCTGACGGTTGAATCATCGGAGTGTGGGTTCGATTCCCGGTCATGAGACTTAGCCATTATTGCTTCTCTTAACCCAGGTGTATAAATGGAAACCTGAGAGGGCTGAGACAACAGTATTGTGTTTATAATAAACCCCTTAGCGCTAATTTAAGCAGCTCGGGTTGTATGCTCCCAAGGGAGTTGAGAAAGTTTGAGGAATGGACTAAAAGTATGCCCGATGAACAGAGATAATGATGCTGTAAAGCGCCTTGATCTAGCCACTAGAATATGTGCGCTATATAAGAACAAATTACTATCATTAAATTGAATAGGTTTTTTAATTGACATTGGTCGGGAAAACCTATAATAGTGTATATCAGTCTGGTTACAATATTATTTTCAACATTTAGTTAAAGTAACACTTATCGATATATATAATTATATAAAGGCAAATAAGTTTCTTTTTTTCAATACAATATTATACAAACTGCAAACAAGTGTGGCTTTGGAAACAATGTTGTATATATTGTACAAAATTGTAAACGAATATAGATAATAGGCTTTGTGTGAAAATGGAAACAGATGTTGGGACAGACAACCGACCTGTTCTTACACTCGTCGTATTTTCACATCAGCACCTTGTAAACCCTTATGGTGCAACATAAATCGGTCTCATAGCTTAAAAAGCTCAAAATCCTGTCATAAAAAAATAATGTTTCTCTTTATTCAAGCTTCTTGGGCACTTCCTTATTAATAGTAGATAAGTGCGCTGTAAACAAAATACAATTTTTCACATTTCGATTCGAACTCATAATAGTCTTATAAAAACTTGATGACTTTTAAAACTGACACCACCACCTGTTTATAAGATGTTTAATTAAATTAGTCTCTCTATAAAACTATGCTCAAGTGCTTCAATGGAATCTTACATGTACAATCTATTTATTTACACTAACGAAATGGCATCAAGGCACAATTTGATCATTGTAACGAAACGCACTGTCAAATATTTTAGAATAGTAAAATATTTGTTGTAAAGCTGCAAAACGTGATTGTTATTGATCGAGAAGAAATTAGTATTATTTTATAATTTTGAAGCAATGTTAATTTCAAGAGTTTATTCCGAATAATAAGCACCAAAATGAACGTGCCAAAATGGCTGACAAAACGTGAACTCTTTGCAGGTGTTTGCACGGAAATCGCGACCGTCTAGTGGGATGACGTTTTACATGTTGGTTGCATCACAGCCACCTGCGTGTCTGAATAAACTGTGCAAGTCTCACGCCGAACAAAGACTATTTTACTTCTATGAAATCAAATGTTCTATTAAAATTCTATTCATACACAATTTTTGCAAATAACAATAGTCATATAGCAATTTTTTTTTCTTTTAAAGATACAGTTTCAGTTTTTTTTTAGTATAAAAATATAGTTTAAAACTTGTGCCGGGGATATTTGTAGCCATACGAATGAACGCTATAGACCTTTCTTTTGCAACGTCACAGCCCGAGTTTTTGCCAACCGAGGTCGGAAAATTATGGAAAGCCATAAATGCAAAACAAAAACAGATAGCCACAGTTTTTAACAATGTTACACAAATATTCATAAATAGTGTTGAATTTGTTGGAAATAAAGCAACCAATCATGAGAGGTACTTTACTTAAATGAAAGTTTGCAGAAAATGTTGAATTTTGTTGAAACATCTGTTAACACGATTGAGTGTTTTGCTAACATTCGGCCTTCCATGCCAACCAGCGCGGTTTGTTTATCAACAATGGAAAGGTCTATAAACCATGCGTAAAAGATGTTTGAAACGAATGATTTTGTTTCATAGCCCCATATGCGGACCACGCCAGAATTTGTGTAGCCATTAAATAAGTTTATCAAGACAACATGAACGTAAATTAGGCAAAATCTTTAACCGTACAAAATAATCGGAAACTGAGGTCAATACTTATTATCTGTTTTTCTCACGGTTGGTTTGTTGAATTTATTTCACTTTCCCAGAGACATAATGTAATGCTTTATAGCCACAAACTAAAACTAAAGTATTTTGAAGAAACAGAATCGCGCGCGCAAAACTTCATCATGGTTGGTGACCAACAGTTTGTCGCGTAAGTTCGAATACGCGGGAGACTTGCACAGTTTATAACGCCAGGTACCAGTATCACAGGGGATTTTGTCCCCCGGTGTGTTTGTCCCCCATACGGTAAATTGAAATGGGCAGAAGGAATTTGATTCAAAAGAGGTCGTTATCAAAATGAATTTCTACACAATAGACCATTCCCATGAAATATGTAAATTAAACATCGCGCGTGCGCACTCTCACTACTAGTTGGCAAAATGAGTGAATATCGCGCCCTTGTTGTATGGGACCATAGATAATCCATTGATCTACATTATACTTTAGATCAATAGATATATCTATGTATGGGACTGATGGTTGCGTGACGCACAAGCGTTTGTGCGTCTGTCTTGTGCACAGTTCTACGGCGTTTGCCAACCAATAGTATCTGTACGCATGCGTGAATGTAATTAGCATATTAATTCATGGGAAAGGTCAATTCGCCGTATTGGGGAGGCAGAATCCCTGCGGTAACAGAATCTCCTGCCACATCACACCGGCCTTCAAGACCATCTCGTAAACTAGCGACTTGTTATTAGTCTTTTCAAAAAGTTAGACGGCTCTGTAATCCTGTTGTACTGGCACCGGAGCATGTGCAGGAACACCTTCTTGAAGTGAGGGTGCTTCACGCCGTAGATGAAGGGGTTGATGGCGCTGTTGAAGATGACGACCATGAAGGTCCACGGAACGAAGGGATCGCTGTTCCTTATGACGAGGGACACGGCGTACGGAGTGAGACACGCCATGAAGCCGCACACCACGTAGAAGAGATTCTGGGTGATGGCTGTATGTCTACGGCTGAAGCTCACCTGCATCGAGCTCCTCTTTATCGGCGACGGCGGACTCTTCGTAACGCCTAGCGTGGTACGACTGGAGGACGTCGACGGGTCATCGGTCATCTCGACTTCCGGCGGCAGCGTCTTCTTCAAGTTCCTGATGTGAGCGTTGATGTGGCGGTAGATCTTGAAGTAACACACAAAGAGGACGATAAGCGGAATGGGGTAAACGAGCAGCGCCCCGATCAAGGAGAAGGTTCTACTGGATGGAAGACTACTGTCTTGCGTGCAGATTTTGAACTTGAAGGAGTAGCCCCATCTGCCGATGTGGAAAAAAGGAGGTATGCAGCAGATAAGCGCTGGGTAAAGCCATGTGAAGACGATCATGGCCGCTATTTTCTTCGTCGTGTAGATGGAGTGATAGGTCCTCGATGTCTTCGTGATGAGGATGAGACGATTGATGGAGATGCAAGCCAGGCTGGTGATGCTACAGGACAGGCTGACGATGAACAGGGCGCCCGATATGGAGCAGATAACACCCGGTAGAGGCCAGCCGCTCAAGCTGAAGAGTGCGACCGCGTTGAAGGGGGCGGTGAAGCAAGTCAGGAGGTCGGCCGATGCCAGGTTGACGACGAAGGCGTTGGTCTTCGTCTGTAGCTTGTTGGATAAGACCACAGCCAGAATGACCATCCCATTCCCAGTCAAACCGACAACAGACACGAGGCAGAAGACGACCCCGATGAAGATTCTCTGGATCGCGTCGTCGAATACGAAGTCCGTGTCATCCGTCATCATAGGGGTCGTGTCGTTAAGCGTTGTCTTCTCGTTATTCAAATCGCCACCCTCAGTGGTGAACCCGCCCTCTAGTGTTGTTCCGAACGCCGCCAAGTCGTCCGTTGTGACGTTCGAAAACGTAACGAAATCTGTCTGATTAACCGAGGCCATGCTGTATAAACTTCACTCTAATGCGATGAGTACAAAATGGATAGGTCTAATTCTGCAGTGTTGAAACACGTTTATCTTTGGGTTAGTTGTGAATGCCAGACGTCCAGCCAGACGCTCATGCGTGATCACGATCCAATCTGTGGATAACGTTAAAAGAAACGCTCACAAAATAATTTAAAATTACTTAATATTGTAGCCCTTTTTTTCCTCGTCAGATTGTCTTATTAAAAAAAAAATAGATATGCGTGCGCTGAATTAAAAGGGGCTTGTTCGGGG
This sequence comes from Pycnopodia helianthoides, assembly GCA_032158295.1. Lineage (NCBI taxonomy): Eukaryota > Metazoa > Echinodermata > Asteroidea > Forcipulatida > Asteriidae > Pycnopodia > Pycnopodia helianthoides. The sequence continues at coordinate 4,541,578 of CM063247.1, read as the reverse complement.
AAAAAATGCAAACGGAAACAACAGTAAGGCCTATACACAAAAATTTGTTATGTTGGCGTTACCCGACCGACCCCCAAAATACGGCCGACCCTGGATATATAATTTTTTTTCAAGGGAAGAAATGCAATAATTTAAAACGATATAAATAAGTTATAAATACGTTTGAAACCATTTCTGACCGTTTCTCATTGTTGTATCGTCTAAAGCGCGAGTGGAACTCGTTAATGGTGTGCACACTGCACGAACATGCAGAAAAATGCGCAAACCCGATAACAATGTAAGGTACATACGGAGCTGAGATAGCTGCCCATGTACTGTACATTGCACATGTATAGTCGCGTTCCCGACTCCCAATATATACTGCGCTGCGTTTCACAATGGTGAATACATGGACTGCTTTCTTGGAAGTCTGGTTCAGCGAGCGCGAGGCTGCTCTACAATGATAAAACACGGCAGCCTCGTCCTAGACTGTTGCACGGCGCGGACTGCTACATACGTATTTAAAATACTTGGCTATTTATTCCGTGTTGAAAAAATAGTTCGTTACGAGATAAATTATTTTAATTAATGTTACAGCATTTTACACAATAACAAATTGACATTATAAAAAATGGTAAACTATTCTGTGACCCCGGCGGCCCGGCCCCGTGGGCAAATTTATTTTCTGCAGCACATGTCCATTTTGCCAGATTAAAAAAGTGAAGTTGCAAAGACATCAACGAATGTATTCACCATGTATTCACCGTTGTGAAAACGCAGCGCAGGTGTGCTGCAGAAAAAAAAATCGCGCCCAGTGGTTACGCTCCCGTCGCATCAACATGGCGCCCGGTTCCGAATCGTACAGCGTTTCCATCAAGGGAAAGTGTGGATCTGCGGTCATGTTTGATAGCTTAAAACAGATAAATTTGAGTCAACAGCTGGGGTTAATTACTACCTGCTTAAAAGTTTAGAAAGCAAAACATTTTCGAAGAGGGGGAAAAATCCCTACCTACCTACCCTTTTTTTCTGGCCCGTTACGCCAACATGACTTTGTTTCTTTTTTGGCCTAATTGGCCATGAGTGCCCCCTATAGCAAAAAACGGTGCATCCCTTGTGCCCCCTAAAAATCTTACCCTAGTTTCGTTGATGTCTTTGCAACTTCACTGGCAAAAATATCTTTTTCAGTTTGTAAAATATATACGTACTATTCGCTCGCAATTCATTAATTCACATGTTCCAATCATTAAAGTTATACAAGAAAGATGTAATTAAAATTAAAATAATCGGTCGATCTCTACAGAAAAAGGAACACATTGTTTTGCTCCAGAAAACTGGGTCGACAGTTTTTGTTGTTTGTCACGACATTATAAGCACACTTCTTAATTCAATTCCTGGACAAAATTTCAAAGGTATGTTATACACGATTGGTAGAGCTGACAAAATAGTCGCAGACAGTGTTCATGTGTTGTGTGACAACCATATACATGGAATATTAACAAACCTGTAAATAAATATAGGCCTAATCCGTTGTGTGAGTCAGGAGAAAATAGTGAAAAACCATACACAATTTTCAGCATGTAAAAACTTTGTCCTCAATTTGTGTTTTAACAACCGAAAACAGTTGTTGCGTTTTTTAAAATTAATGTTATAGGTGTTAAGATATAGATTTTTGAATATGACTTCATTCCAGAGGGAAATTAGTCACAGAAAAGAATGGTTCTAGTGTGAACTTCATATTACCAATATGCTTTCAGACTAAAATTAAACAATGATGTTTTTTATCTTTACCAATCCTGTATAATACCTTTAAACACAATTTTCTGGACGGTGGCATCGATCATTTTTAAACGGGAGCAACATTATCTGGGTTATTGGTATCATCAGTGGGGGAGTGCAAGGTTGAACCGAAAAGGAGTAACAATTATTACAAGTCCCACTAAACGGCTTACCTTTAATTGGATATCCTGTCGAAATGTATAAATAACTTTTAAAGGGGCACGGGGGAAGGGCGTGGATAATGGCCCATTTTTCCCCTTTCTTCCCACCTCCACACCCCGTAAAGTCACGCCATTTCCAGGTACCGATAAATCATTGATTGTGTTGACGCTACCGATAACAATAACAACATTCCCAGACAACAAACAAAAACCACCAGGAAGGAAATATAGAAGGCCCTAATGGCATTAACACATCCTAGAAATCCCGTCTGAACAATTCAGTCAGGTAAATTCAGAAGAAAATGTTTGAATGGAACAGAGGACACACCTATCGTTGCAATTCCGTACAGAGTATGCACTTGAATTTGGCCCAATGGCCATAACTTATAGCAGACGATTGCTCATTATCATAAATTAACACCTCTAATTATGTAGATTACAACGAAATCGATATTTCCACGCATTGTCTATGAAACGGCCTATTATACGTTCATTTGAAAATGCATTCATGGTATGCATAGTATCGGGGGTTCTTGTAAGCTTTGATCATGCGTGTAACGTACCAAATTACTCAGTTATTTTACCATAAAACACGTCAAAAAACTGACAAAAATTGCTTCTCCAGACTATTTTGAACTTCGACGCTACCATACCGCAATTTCTCCCCCGCACGCCCTCAATGAGTTGTGTGTCACTTACCACCGTGCAGCAATCCTCACCCACACAGCCCAGACTGGTTAGCCGTGCAGTATAGGCCCTACATCGATGCCGCGCCAAATGTATACTGACAGCGAACATCCCTTGCATTGATGCACACACACATTGACTTTGAGGTTCAGGAAAATGTGTTTCCTTGCATGAAATAAACTTCACAGGGGAGAAGTAACAACGCCACGTGATCTGATTTCGGGGTCATGGCTGCTTCCTTTGTATAGTCTGACAATGGTGGCGTATACTATTGTGTAAAAAACCTTTGTACAAGTACATGTACACTACAATGAAAAAGAAAATGTTAACTCATTGACATTGAAAATCATTGTAATTTAAAAGCTGTTTGATTGGCTGTGTACAACATGGTAAGGATAAAAACCTTGTCTTTAAAACCTGATTTAATCATACTTTTAGCGAGATTGTATTTCTTTCTTGACTTTGACAGTTTTTCCCACCAGACGAAATTGTTTCTCTGGAAGATAGACCGTGGAATTCTCGCGCGAACTCGTAAAGGAAACAAACTCGCGCACTTTAACTGGTCCGAAATGTTCGAATACACGCGAGAATTGCACAGTCTATTGGTACTCGGAATTGTTGGTAATCAGTCCGCGCTCCAATACAGTTAAACCAATCCACTTCCCTAGATGCATTTTTGTTGTACCACACAGTTACTAAGGGGTCTATAGTGAAGGGATCCGGGTAGGCGCCCACAGCTTATGTGTGTATGCAATAGCCAGCGTGTGGTATGGAAACAAAAATTGCCCCTTAGATATACCAACAAATTGCTCGGCCCACCAGTCTCATCCAACTTACCGCTAGGATGGGCTGGTGAGCTTGTTCAGGATGTGGTTGCATGCTGGGAACTATGTGCTGCAATTGGCGCAAATCAAAGTGCACAATTACAACATGTAGGCCTACACACACGATATGAGGCTCCATAGATAAAGTAAACGATCTTTTTAAAGCAAAAGTTGCAAGAAGAATGTTGCGATCGAGCCACAGTTTGAGTGTAAGGCAAAGAAAGACAGCAATTAATTGCGATGGATGGATTAACACAGTAGACCTACATTATGAGAAGAAGTGACAGGGGATTAGTAGGTTTGGGGAATGGTCCAATGCGCATGCGTATACACCAGCCTATCCAAGCGCCTTTGGATGAGGCGCTTGGACCGCGTAAAATAATCACCAGTCCTATAGCCTTGTCCAAGGCTCTTTACGCAAGCACCCCGCTTTGAATACTAGCACGGTACTAGAAACTGCAGTACAATGTACATTTTACATACTGTACTTGATGTATGTACAATGTACATGTACAGTATGCCGTGGGGTCGAAGCATGGTTTTCGAGGTTTTTCAACCTCGTACCAAAAACGAAGCCGAAACAGAGCCATGTTCCCACTGTAAAAAAGTCAGATTGTGGGCGGAGTTACTTTATGCTAATATTCCCGAAGGTGTATGCTCATTGGTTAATGTTTAGTGGCATGGAAGGAACAGAAAAGTCCAGCGATCTACAAACGTCGCTGAAACGTGTCGTTGGCACAGTGTGAGTGTGGATGGTGACGAGAATGTCAACATGGTTCAATTACCGACAGTGATCAAGATGATATTACTTCTGCTATAACTGTAACTCTGAAAAGGGTATTGGTAAGCCCTGGATAAGTTGTTCAATGTTCTTTTCAACTATCATATGGAAAAGGGTCATGGTGATCGTACGGGCCCAACTGAGCATGCCATGCAGCTGAGTAACTCACTCAGTCACTGTATGTTGTGATGTTGATCCCATGGAGCTCCACGGTTTAACCATGGAGGAAGGAAATACACTTACCGAAGAAAATCAGTGAAAAACCGCCGATTTTCCAAATCCTGTGGGCAGGTTAACGAACACGTTATGTCCTAAAAGAAAACAATGAAGTGCTTTCCGCTGTTCTGGGTTGAAATTATCAATTTCTAGCTTGTCTGCAGCAGAATTTAAACTTCCATTCAATGTTTCTTGAGAGTATTCGCGAGTGGAGGACGCCATCTTTTTCTCGTTGTTGATAAACACACATCATTGCGTCATAACGAGAGTTTATGATTGGACGGTTATCCGTCAGTACAGGAAATGAACATTCAATACCCGATTCCAGCATACGTAATTTGCGCCCGAATCCGGGCGCAATTTTACAGTGGGAACAAGGCTCTGTTTCGGCTTCGTTTTTGGTACGAGGTTGAAAAACCTCGAAAACCATGCTTCGACCCCACGGCATACTGTACATGTACATTGTACATGTACATTGTACATACATCAAGTACAGTATGTAAAATGTACATTGTACTGCAGTTTCTATTACCGTGCTAGTATTCAAAGCGGGGTGCTTGCGTAAAGAGCCTTGGACAAGGCTACCAGTCCTACTGTGTTATCAGTATAGGCAAAATACATGGTCGTTCGCTTTGGAGTTTTCAGTCACATGAGGGCGGTATGTCACTTAAGCGGCAACGGCAAGACCGAGCTCGAACGATGTACTTAGTCATTCATTTTTCTAGTAGGCCTTTACGGGTATTGCAAAATAAAAAAGGATAACCATAAATTTAACATTTACTATTTATCTGTTGACTTGGCGTTACCATGGTGATTGTTGCGGTGTTATTCAGGAACAACCTATATCCAAGGACAATAATGGAAACTGATTGTGAAATGAAACGAAAAACATTTTTTATAAAATGTGCATGTGTTCAACAGTTTCTCACTACGGCTGAACGCACTCCAATAAACTAAACCTGTACAGGAGTGTGGGACAAAATGTTAAGATGAAAGGAAATACTTGATCCGATCTCAATTGAGCTATTGTACACAAACTGAATACTTTGTAAAATAAATCCTTTTACTGTATGTAGGCCCTAACATTTCCGTATCCTCAAGAAAGGGGAAATCAAATTGAGTGCCTAAAAAAGAATCCAGCCAAAAAAAACCCCTTCTTTAAGCTTCAAACATACTAGGCTAATGGCATTCATGATGAGGTACTTCCACAACTGGAACAATGGTACCTCATGCTCTAATCATAATACTCTTATGTAATACACTGTGGAAATGTTACCGGGAAGATGTACTTCCAAAATTTGAGTAATGGTTCCTCATGCTCTAATCATTATGCTCTTATGTACAACACTGAGGAAATGTTACTGGGAAGAGGTACTTCCACAATTGGAACAATGGTACCTCTAATCAATGCTCTTATGTACCACGCTGTGGAAATTTTACCGGAAACGGGAAGAGGTACTTCCACAACTGGAACAATGGTACCTCATGCTCTAATCATAATACTCTTATGTAATAGACTGTGGAAATGTTACCGGGAAGATGTACTTCCAAAATTGGAGTAATGGTTCCTCATGCTCTAATCATTATGCTCTTATGTACAACACTGTGAAAATGTTACCAAGAAAAGGTATTTCCACAATATTGGAACAATGGTACCTCATGCTCCAATCTTATGCTCTAATGCACCACACTGTGGAAATGTTACCGGGGAGAATAAAAGTGAATAATTATAATAATGCTACCCTTAAATTTGGTTCTAAGTTTGTTGCTGCGTGATCCACGACTTGTAATGTAAAATTGCATTGCGTTGGGGATAAACACTCGATGTTAGTTTTGCCATACATCGTTAATACAAACACAAAATGGTGCTCGTGGATTCCCCCGGCATGACTCTCGGCAGGTTTTGCAATAAACAGAACAAATAGACCTAGGCTAATGTTATCCCTTGTGAATTCCGTTATCATCAGCAAGATGGGCGGAGGAAGGAAATACCAATTGTTTCATTCCTGTTTTTGATTGTTGTAATTTGGTCCGACAATAGCGTACATCACCTCACCAGTATAGTGGCTTTTAAAGTTAACCCTAAAGCAATGTATGAAATGTTTCCGTAATTTTGTCTTGAATACATTTGAAATTACTCGGGAGCCGTTCCTGTTAATTTGCGAATGCTGCAAAAACGGAAGTGTTCTCTGAGGGCATGCGTATCACTATCGACAGACAGTTCAGTTTAAGATGATAAATGATCTATAGTGCTATAAGATGTAGGGAGTCAACAGTTTTGATCTCGCCAGTACTTGGAAATCGCCTCTGTCCTCTGTCGACCTATAATTATACGTATACTGTGTGTGCTGGAACCGCCACCACAGCCAGCCAGCACAACATCCTATAATGCATGACGATGTGTTGCTTTTACAAGTAGAGTAGTCGCTTCTCCGTGGGACATTCCAAGCATAATCGACGTAGCTGTGAAGATGTTGGGTGACCGGCCGTTCTTATGGGACGCATCCTTTTCGCAATTACCATATGTTTATCACGTGTAGAGTCAAAGCAGCGTTCCACAGCATCAAGCCAACGTGACCGGGGTTCATCAACGATTAAACTGGTTCACCCGTGACTGAATAATAATAAGTATTATAAAGAGAAAAGAAGAGCAGCATAGCACGCGTCGATAATGTGCATTGTACGATTGAAGACTGCACTGGAAAACCGTTTTTAGAAGAAAAAAACAACAATATCAGTGACTGAGGCTTCAACAGAACAACGCCACGTCGGTGTGTATCAACAAACTCGAACGCATCTGTCTCGTGTCTGAAAAAAAATTGTCAATTTGTTTTTTAGTGGTTGCTGTGAAACAACTGGTTGGACAAGTGAAATAACAAGCGCATCTGTGAGAGTATACTTTGCAGCTTGTATGTGATTATGCTTGCTGTATGAGTTTTTACAGTCATGGGTAAAGTGAGCGTATTTCAGATTCTGTTTGATGACGAGAGGGAGGTGTATAATGCAGGAGACATTATTCACGGCCAGGTCCGTCTGGAACTACAGGAAACTAAGCAATTCAGAGGTATGTATAGTATACACAGCATATTACCATCACTGGATGCTATCCACACTCAGTGTTATAAGCATGGGTGAATAATTTCCTCACCTCAATGGTTATAGCACGCGCTAATATAAACACATTGACATAAGTATTGCTTATTAGCACTGAAAGATTACCAGTTTAACAACAATGCTACATACATTGTATGTCACTGGTTCCCTGGTTGTTGTTTTTTTTTGCTCAGCGGGAAATATTTTAAGCGACATTTTCTGCTTGATGGCTACATGAAATTGAGTCCGAATGATGTTGAGAAAGCAGTGTTGATTTGTTGCATTAAGTTGCGTGAAATAATTGGTTAGTGTTTTTGTCCTGTGCATGATTCTTCAAAGCAACACGCATCGAGAATCACCCGCTGCTGTTTCTGCTAAACTCGTTCTGTTGTCAACAGCAATATTTCTGAAATTAATCTTCCTTTATGTGAATCGCTCCGTTAAACATGTTATATTTATCGTATTTTTTTATGTTCTTTTTAAATATTTTTTACAAAATAAAAAAAAACCAGCACTCTAGGCGCTGTGTCACATTGTTTACGAAACGAACGAGTGACTTTATTAACAATTCTAGGAAATATTCTGGAAGGCAAGATGCTTTCGTGACTTTGTTAAAACTTTAACCGTAATTTAGATACTAAAGCCACACAGTTAGTATAGGCACTATTGTGAAAGAAAACGTAATTAAGATACCAAAGCCACACAATTATAATTGTAGGCACTTTTGTGAAAGAAAACGTGAAAACCGTAATAATGAATACAGGTGAAAAAGTTTAAGGGTTTCTCCTTCCCTTGATAATTTCATAACTTACAAAAATATTACACTGACTTCTTCATAAATCTAGGCTCTGTGACATGTGACGTCCTAAGTTACACCATCTGTGTCAAATTTTGCGCCTTTTTTGTTCCTCTTAAAACTCTGAAGTGAGAGCTGGCTATAAGTCAGGACACTTTTAAATTTATTTCACTGTTTTCTCCAAAGTGCAATGCCCTGGGGGAGTCAAAGTCCTTGATATCCTACTCGACCGTTCCACATATCTAGACTACGGGGGGATTTGTTTTAGGGGACTGAAACATATTTTCACTCGTATGCTTTGTGCACTAAGTTGTACAGACATACAGACATACAGACATACCCAGATCTAACCCTCTAAAGTGGAGCCACTTTGTTCTATTATGTATAGTAGGCTTCCAGATGTCCTGCTTACAGTCTGTGCTAGGTTCTAAGGTTTCCAACACCGCCCCCCCCCCCTGCCAATCAAACTATTTGGCTTACTGGGATCCAGTAACGAGTAAAACCAGCTTCCTGCATTCGTTTGATTCCTTGGGTTACTCCCGCACGTAATACATAAACTGCAAAACCAACATACTGGGTGCCTTTTAGGTGGTGGTGGGGGGGGGGGGGGTGGGGGTGAATAATGTATATAGGTCAATAGCATCACGAGATGTTGGTAAAAGCACTTGAACAGTAATGGATTCAATTTTGTTCAGCTACAACTACAGAGTACCTACTTTTGTTCATATAGTAACCGTGCACACAAGCTGGTGCGAAAGATATTCACATGAATATTCTTCAATCCATTGTAGCATTTCATGACTATGAACATAAAATATGGCATTTTGTCAGTTCCTATAAGTTTAACGAGGCATCGAACCAAGGTTGAAACATGAATAGAACGGAAATGCTACATACAGGTTTTAACTGTCCTGAGAGATATTTTTCTGTCTGAAGTGTCTTCACTTCATTGCTTTAAAATCATAAGGCAAACAAAAAAGAAAAAACATGCTAGCATCCTGCCCGCTTCCTTTTAAGAGGCCGACTCTTTTCTTGTTTTCTTCCTTTTTTTAAGGATAAATTTTTACGATCTCTGACGAAAAAAAATAAATCACAAAATAAGTAAGATCGTATTTTAAGACTTAAACTCATGAGCGGCCATTTTTGAAAAAAAAGAAAAGAAAACAAAGAGGCCCTTCTCCCTTTTTTCAAAAAGGCAGGACGCTAAGCTTTTGTTGTTGTTGCCGTAAACCCGCCAGCCGCATTTTGCTCTAACCCATCTCAAGGAATTGTTGCGTCTGATGAGGTCATTTACAGTACAGAAATCCTTTAAAATCAAGTTAACAAGTCTGTGAGTATTTTTGAAAGACCGTGTATGTTTACAAAAGAGCCACAGAGCCTGGATTTCATGCAGGCACGATTTGTACACAGTCCAATGGAAGAACAAACCCCAAATCTGACATTGTATTTGCACGATGTCGGATTTATATCACCTTTTCATAATGACGAAACGACCCCCTCTCAAAACTTGTTCAGCTGTTATTTTGTATATACAACTCTTCAATTTATGTGGAATGACACAAAATGTACAATTTCCTACATGACCGTGTGTAGTATCTCGCCTGCCAGAAAGGCCCTGGAATGTACGATAAGGTTACCCCCTTTGTAAACAAAGGTTCCATGGTCTACACCATAATGACGTTATACAGTCATCTTGTTTCCCCGTTTAAACAAATCAATGTGTATAATACAGCAGCACCGCAGACACGAGCACAAGCTTCACCATTGTTCGGTGAAATAAAACCAGCAGTCATAAATGTTATTCCAAACAGCGAGCATGGCAAAGATGGCGGCTGGCTTGATTAGGGTATGTGGATGTTCAGGGCATCACCAGCTGTTCAAATCCTCAAAAGCGTCTGAGGCTTCAATTCATATAAAACACTGCCCATGTGCCTGCACTAACGGCCCATAACACACCATGTCTCTGATTATAAAAACATAGTTTTTTTTTTTTAAACAATCACATGCCAGGGTGTACTATCGGCGAACGGTTGTTTTTAATTTAACCGTGCAAGGACGCCAGCATGCACTGCATAGATGGAATCTTTCCTGCGGATCTATCGAGCAATTAAAATATAAATGCCCATAAAAAAGCCTCTCTGTGAAATTAATAGTTCCCTGACGGTTATTATTCCGGTATTGTATGGTGGCCCTGAAGGGACATCAAATATACACGATTTTTTGCCCCAATTCGCAGGTATCAACGTAAATATTAACGTTAATATTTGCGTTTGATTCTTGAATACTCACGTAAATATTTGCGACTTTGGGCAAATAATCGCAAACATTTACAGGAATATTTACGTGAATATTTGCGATTTGAGGCAAACATCGTGAATATTTACGTAAATATTTGCGATTTGGGGCACAATTCATAAATATTGACGTAAACATTTACGTGAATATTCACGGATTGTGCTCAAGCGCAAAATTTACGTTAATATTTACGTGAATATTTGCGAATTGGGGCAGAAAAAATCGTGAATGTTTACGTAAATGTTTACGTAGATATATATGTTTGATGTCACTTCAGGGCCACAATAGTATTGACCTGTTATGTATCCTATACTGTTTTCTTATAATTATAAAGATGCGTTTTTTTCACACTCACGTTCGATGTAATTTCACTTTAATATGGCGCAGCCGTCTTAGGTTTTCTACCCCTTAAATCAATGTAAACCATTTAGTTGGTTCCTTTTGGGGGGGGGGGTAAGAATCAGATTTCTACATTCGGAACGATTCCTCTTGTTTATAGCAAGATGGTGCATGGAAATGTATTAAGTTGCTACTTAACAAATCATTATTTGTTACTAATTAATGTTAGCATTCAGTGGGGAAAAAACATAACTAAAAGCCACCACTCTTACAAAAGAGATTTACACATGGTTGTACCCGCAAGTTTACTATTTATTTATTTAAAGTTCCTTCCTATGCGCAAACTTAATAGTTTGTCATTTAAAAATGGCTGGACGACATTGTTTCCTGCACTAATTACTTCTCATTAAATTAAATGCAGGGATCATGACAAAGTGGTGACAAGACAGCATATTTTTTTAATAATTAAAAAACAAACTTATTTAGTTAGGCAAAAAAACCCAAAAAAACATTGTTAGCTTCCCGTCCACTTCCTTTTTAGAGGCCGCCTCCTTTTTTTCTCCTTTTTTAAAGGAAACATTTTAACGATCTCTGACGAAAAAAAAAACATTTTAAAATAAATAAGATCATAGTTTTATACTTGAGCACACCGAAGAAACACACCGAAAAATGTTTCGGGCAGCCATTTTTGAAAACAGGGAAAAAAAGGCCCTCCTCCTTCCTTTTTTTCGAAAAGGTATGACGCTAAACATGTTTTTTTTTTGCCTTAGTTATACATTTTGATTTATAGGAGTTTTATTTTCATTTCAACATTTTGAATTGCCCGTTTTAGACATGGAGTTAAAGGTACACGTTGCCTTGAATCGGCCGAGTTGGTCTATAAAAAGCGTTTGTAAACCATTTGTTATAAATTGCATATGGTTAGAAAGATGTTTTAAAAGTAGAATACAATGATCCACACAAACATGACTCGAAATTGCGTGGTTTTCCTTTTACGTCGTGAACTAACACAGTCGGCCATTTTATGGAGTCAAATTTTTGACTCCACGAAATGGCCGACCGTGTTAGTTCGCAAAGTTCAAGGTAAACCACGCAATTTTGAGGCATATTTGTGTGGATCATTGTATTCTACTTTTAAAACATCTTTCTAACCATATGCAATTTATAACAAACAATTTTATAGACCAACTCGACCGAACCAAGGCAACGTGTACCTTTAAGAAGGGCAGCGCTAATCGCAATTTCACTTCGCAAAAGGACACCTTAGTCATCGCTTGAGATATTCTATTGACGAATAAATAGAAAACCAGCCGTCAGTGGACCGTTATAAAGTCTCCTTCAAAAGAGCCATTATCTTTTCAGTATGTAACATAGCTTTCCTCCCACTGATTGCTCTGCAAGTTTTATCATGATCGTTTGTTCCTTTTCTAATAGCATCAATTTCATTTCATTCTAGGGAGCACTGTTGTTGTTATTTGTAGATGTTTTGTTCATTTCTGTACGTTCATTTCCTAATGTTTGTCCGTTTATCTTGTCTCTGTCTGTCCACGGGTTGAATACTACAAGCCTCGGCTTATCAAATCGGCCTCCATATGATACTGATTCCTTTTTTTGTGCTTTTTCAAGCCTTTAGTAACTTGGTCTATTCTGTCCATTATTACGTTGGGATATTATTGTATCACTTTGTATATGACAGTATGGAAATAAACGGAAATCGAATTGAAAATAAAGTTGACAGCGAGGGGCACCGAGTGAGGGAACAAGGCAATGCAACCCTGTTGGCCCCCATGAAGTGTTGCACCTGTACCGGATATTTGACGACGCTATTGTCCTTGCCATGAACTTGGTAATGGCATGACTAGCAGCAATCGTTGGGGGAGGGGGGGATACCGACATAGTTATTGTAAGAAAAGATAAACCCCATCCCCATCCTCCTTAAAGGTATTGTACACTTTTGGTAACAGCTCAAAATCAGTGTCCACATTTTGTGTGATTTAACATATGCATGAGCAAACAAACCTGTGGAAGTTTCAGCTCAATTGGTCATCGAGGTCACGAGAAAATAGTGAAAAGAGATCTTATGTGTTTTCTGTTTTTTTTCTTCAAATTATCGCGCGCGATACTTACTATTGTTTTACTCGTTTCTCAGAAACGATAGCATTTTAGGCAGAAATATTTTAAGGAACCCTTTCTACCATTACTTACTTTAAATCATGTAAGTTATGTGTGAATCTGTGAGCATTTGTGTTTTTCGATCTTACCAATAGTGTACAGGGCCTTTAAACAAGACAGGTTTACAAACATGCATAACATCATTACCACCCTCACCCATGTGGCCGCTGAAACATGAGCACGAATTTCAATGACACTTCAACGTGAGTTTCTTTCGATAGAATCTTTTAAAATTAAACAGAACAACAACTCTGCACTGTCCATTTTAAAGGGGCTGTGTCGCCAATATCAAAACAGGCTTGTATAGCTGTACGAGTGGAATAATATAATAAACTCTCACGCAGTTACTGCACGCGCGCACCCTCCATCGGTATCAAATCTACGGAGCGTGCGCGTGCATGAACTGGGTGTTAGAGTTCATAATTCCATGTACAGCCACAAGATTTTGATTTCGTCATGACGACACAGCCCCTTTTAATGTACTGCGGTATGCAGCGCGTTAAGTCAGACTTGATTGACATTATATGTTTCTAGAAAGACAAAGCGAAAGTTTGATCGCGCTAATTTGTTTTGACAAAAAAAATGCATACATCCCTTGAGGGATGGAGTCAAAGATAGATTTGAGGTAATCCAAACAGGAATGTGAGGAATTGACCTGGGGGAGTTTTCTCATTTCTAGCATTTTAATAATGATACTGCTCCCGTATTGCTGACATATCAATTTCAAAAGAAATGAACTGCACTATTATGAAAAAAAAAATTCCCGTCCAAAGTGCTCCGGATTCCGGGTCTCTGACTCAGGGAGCCTGACCCGTTTCCAGGTCAGCCTGACCCGGACAACTGGTCAACAAAATTTGGTCATACTGACCCAGAAATGGGTCAGGCCCAATGGGACCTGGGCTCGATTTCACAAAGAGTTCAGACTGATCGTAACTGCAAATCCATCGCAGTTGCTTAGCAAAGAGTGATGTCACAATACAAATCACTATGGTAATACTGATAACTCATCTTAAGATGAATCTTAGTGCTTTGTGAAATCGACCCCTGGAATCCGGGTCAATTCTGACCCGGGAGGCGATTTTTTTTCTGCAGCACACGTCGGCTATGGAGTCAACAGTTAAGGGATAGGCTGTTCTTCCCTATCCCTTAACTGTTGACTCCATAGCCGACGTGTGCTGCAGAACATAAATTTGCACCCGGGAGTGTGTGGAAGCAGTTTGCAAATACTAGCAATATTGTACCTTCTCTTGATTCAAAACGGTTTGTATCAGTATAGCAGTTTGAAAACAATTGCAGTGATATTTCTTTTCTCTATACAAAGTATAAGGATACCGGATGTATCCGTCTGTGTAAAATGTTGTACATTATCTTGATTCAAAAATATTACGAATATAATTTGGAGTACAGTAGCTTGCAACATATAATAACATAGTAGTAATTGCAGATGATGTACATTATCTTGATTCAAGTCCAGGAATATTGTGACTGCAGTTGGCTACCAATGCTTTAGACTATATTAAAGAAGTAGTAGAACAATGTAAATTTTCCCTCATCCATTTTCAGAGATGGATTGATGAGAATCTATTTTGACATAATATTTCCACAACAGTGTCATACCCGCTGACCCAAACAAAGAGATTTACAATACCATTAAAAGCAGTTCGCAAACATTAACAATATAGTGTGTGTAATTTTCTTAACCCAAAGATATTGAGCTTTGGGGCTTTGTGCGTTTATGGCGAGTGTAAGAAATCCTTTTTAGTGTTGCTGCAATTTCGCTGTTTTATCAGGATTCAGGGAAAATTCTACCTTGCCAATAAAGCGGGGATTATAAAATACGGCTAACATTTCTGAACCTGTCTCATATATTGGGATTTACTGTACCATTAAAAGCAGTTTGCAAACCCAAAGAGACCGAGCTTTGCAATGCGAGATAGTATTCAAATATATTGTTTGAGAGGGTGAACAGTCGATATTAGCTCCCCGAGGTACCGGTTGACAAACAAGTTCCCTCGGCGTTTGTCAACTTCCCATGTATCGGGAAGCTAATATCGACTGTCCACCCGAAGTACTCCACGTTTTATTTGTTTTACTATATAACTCGTTACTACTTCTCTTTAGTTCGGCATCATGGAGCTCGCTAAAGCACTACATTCATGTTGGACACATATTTTCATTATATTGCAAGGTGTGTTTGCGCGCGTGAATAATTAAGCGACAATTCAACAGTTGCCTTTATCATACTAATAGATCTTTCCATTGCAACGTCACAGCTGGGGTGTTTTGGCAACCGAGGTTGGCCAACTATGGGAAGCCAAAAATACAAAACAAAAAATGCAAAGCAAAAACGAAGGCCACTGTTTGAAACAATGTTAATACGTAAATATTCAAAAATAGTGTTTAATTTCTTGGAAATAAAGCAACCAATCATGGGATGTATTTTGTTTTAGTAAAAGTTTGCAGAAACGTCAACTTTGGTCATAACATCTGTTAACACGATTTAATGTTTTGCTAACATTCGGACGTCCATGCCAACCAGCGCGGTTTGTTTATCAACAATAGAAAGGTCTAAAGAGCATGCTCAGTAGATGTTGCACATGCGACAGTCTACTACGCATGCGTACTTACCCCGGATGACAGCACTGTTGCCCATGCGACAGTCCACTACGCATGCGTATCTACCCCATGCGTGAACACTGGCGCGCTTGCCTGCTTGGTTAGTAACCATTGAAAAATCTACTTTCGATCACGTACACGTGTGAGATATTATAGTAACTGTTTTATGTGTTAAAGGAACATTACAGAATTGGTTTTTGCTAACAAAACAGTTGCTGGCAGTGTAAGCACTTTATGTAATCCACCATATACATAAACTGACAAACCTGTAGAAGTTTGAGATCGATCGGCCATCTGGATCACGAGAAAATAGTGAAAAACCGATTACACATTTGCATGAAATCATATAGATTCAACAAATGAATAAAACGCTCACTGAGCGATAAACTCCAATCGGAAAATTAGTTTATCAATTTCTCATTAAATATGGCATTTCAGACAGAAATATTTCAAGGGACGTTTTCTACTATCATCATCATTAGACCGTATAAGTTTTATGTAAATCTGTGATCAAAAAGTATATTCTACAAGTTTTTTTCTTACCAATTATGTAATGTTCCTTTAATTGTTACGAACTCACAAAAGTTTAGCACCAATTTTGCTCTTTTGCATCACGAAGGGATACTCTAATAATCTAATAATATGTACATAGCCAAGACTTGATTCGAGGCATTAGGCATAAATAAAAGGAGGAGTTTTTTCAAAAATGGCCGTCCGACACATTTTTTCAAAGACAAAAGGCCGGGCAAATTTTCAAGATGGTTGCCAGCTTTTTTCCGTGTGTTAAAGTCTAAAAATACGATGTTATTTATTTTCAAAATTTCAGAGAACGTTAAACATTTTCTTTTTTTTCGTAAAAAAAAAAAGAAAAAAGAAAAAAGGAGGCGGCCTCTAAAAAGGAGGCGGGCGGGGACGCTAAACATGTTTTCTTTCTTTTTTATTTTGCCTTTATTATGACGTCTACACTTCCAGCCAATAAATATAAAAGCTGCGATACGGTAAACGAAGTGGCCAGAACACAATGATTTGCCAAGCAAGTCGAAAAGACTACCTGCATCTTTCTGACATGGCCGTGACAGTAATAAATGACGAAGCGCGCCTAAATATTGTTGCTTATTTGTGAAAACCGCTTCTTGCCTTTGAGCTTAGATGAAGTATATATTGTAGAGTTTTAGGTGTAAACCATTTGTTTGATGTTATGAGAACACACAAACCATTGGATGGATAGATTTGCTATGCAATACCAGAGCAGTGGTGTGTGGGGGGTGTTGGGTGTTTGGGTGTTTGTATGTTTGGGGCGTTCGGGGTGTTTTTTTGTTTGTTTGTTTGTTTGTTTGTTGGGCGTTTGTTTTTGTAAGTTGGGTGTTTGTTTGTTTGTAGTCGGGGTATCATGAGCGTTCTATGTTGCGGTGATGCTCAACAGCTTTACTATAATACCGACGGTTGCTAGTCAAATCGGGCAGGCTGATATAATTAGTATAATGCTAGAATTTCCTTTTCTTTCTTTCTTTGGTCAAACGGTCACGTGATCAAAATGAAAACTCCTAAATAAATTGTTTGGCCGATTTTAACGACACTTATTCAAATTAATTAATCTTTGACATCTGCCCTATTTAAGGATGGTGATAAATTTTGGCCAAAGGTCATCGGGTGGTCAGTAGAGGTCATTTTATGAATATTTACAAAATGCTTCTTCTCCCTGATCCTTTAGCCGATTTCAGCCCAACCTGAATCGCCTCACCACCCCGAGCTACATTTGGGGTGTGCACAGATTTTGGCTAGTGGTTACCTTTCGGTCATAAGCGGTCATCAAAAAAAAGCGGTCATTGTTTATGAATATTTACAAAAAGCTGTATCTTCCACATTTTTCAGCCGATTGCAGCCTAACTTGGTTCAGTGCTGTATTGACCAGTGGAAGAAAAAAATTGATTTGTGGTCAGCTGTGGTCATTTCATGAAAAAATTAACAAAACGTTTTTTTTTTTTGCATTTTAAATGCATTTCATTCATTTAGGGATGTTCCAATGTCATCTAGTGATGGTCAGTAGTGATCGTTTGAGGAAAATTTACAGAATGCGTTTCCTTTTGCTATCCAACTTGGTATATTCTTCAATGGCTCGAGCCCCATTTCGTGGTCACCTATCGGTCAGTAGTGGTCATGTTATGGGGGCGAAATGTCGTTTATATATTATTTTACATTTTTTTTCATAGGGCTGATATTTGCGCTTTGTGAAGCACTCTAGCTCTAGTTTTTTTTGTGTTCGTGCTACAACATCCGCGCACACACCCACATTCTGAATTCTTATTCTTTGTTGGGATGAATCCCGCGGATATTATGCGTATGGCCTGTACTTTAACCAACGTTGCAGACGACAATGTCTGCTGTGGTTTCGTAGAAACCGCGCGACACATCGCAGGCCTTTTGCTCAATCATCATTAAGTGCTCCGACGATGAGAGTAATACACGGCGCATCGGCGGTCAAACCATCAAGCCCATTACATTTGTTTTTAAGACGCTTAATGGCACGTTGTAGTCCAGGAAATCCTACTTAAGTAAAATCGAAACCTTCGACACAGGAGTATTTGGATAGCCTAAGACTGGAGTGATTATCAAATTTAGAATACCGACAGATAGTAAAAGGTAGTTCAAATTTACTACACGGTCATTATATGCTTTCGGTGCCTGAACGCGAATTATGGTCCGTTAGGAATTATGGGCCACTCTCGCCTGACGATCCATCCGCGACTGAAATCAAAACAAGGCCGGAAATCAGCTGACCTTTATTACGATGACCCAAGATGTTGTTTTTTCCTCCTGCGCTCAAAACCACTGATAGCCATGCCGAGGCTGCGAGGCGGGAAAATAGGTAGGTATTTTTTTGCTGTGCTGACAATCGGTATCCCATGATCGCGATTTGAACACAGGGGACTCTGGCAGAGAATGATGACAGTTTCACGGACAGGGGCGGGGGGGGGGGTTCTTTCACCCTTCCAACACCCATCCAAAAGAAAAGTCAGTTGAGTCGAATTAAAATTATATTCTTTAGTGGTTTTATTTCTTGACCTTTTTTTAAATGTGACATTACCGCGTACGCAAAATACCTCATACACCGGCCCAGATAATTAGCCCAAAAGGCACCTTTAACTAGTCTGCCATTGTGGTATCCTAGGGAAGCATGGTCAACACTGAATGGGAAAGTTGTTTCTTTAAAAAAAACAAAAAAAAAAACACCACAAAACACACAAAGCAAACACACACAAAAAAACACACAGACACACAAAAAAACAAACACACATTCTATTTTTTGCATCCCTGTGGAGACATCTTTTGTTCTTTCCTTTTTGTCCTTGTTGTTAAGAACCTCCTTTAGACTTTGTACACAGAATTCCTTGTGGAGCAACCCAGTCTTTAGAATTTCCCTATGGAGTTTCTTTGTTATGCCTTTTCTGTTTTGTTCTCGGTCTCCATAGTGAAAATGAAATCATTAGGTGACTACCAAATATTTCTTCCAATTATTGCTATCTTGGGCACGTGTTGCGATTTGTTCTCGTCGCAGCAGGCCTTCACTATCTCCAATATATACAGCCATTGCCGATTATCAGAAAATTAATTGTCAATTTGTAATCCAGAGCTTAAGGAATAAAATTTGTACTGGTACCTACAAGTCTTTACCGGTGTAAAGGTATTCTTATGAATATGAATTCAATTAAACATTATACAACATCTTCAAATAATTTTTTCTCGAGAATATTTCCTTTTTTGGGGGTAAAAATAATGCATTGAAATTAGTTTATCTTTCGAAAGGTTCATTCACCGTGTTCACGCGGTTAATACGAAAGTGACACTAATTTTCACAGCCAAAATCTCCACGCTACATGCATCACTGAAAACGACCAATGCACACAAAACCCTGACATTTAATGTCTAACTAACAGATGAGAAATTGTTAGTCTGGTTACCATAATAATGAGCAGTGTGTGCTTCTACTAATACGACTCGGTACTCTGCATGTGACATTTTTTCCCCAGACAAAAAAGTTGTCACGCTGACCCAGAAATGGGTCTGACCCAGAAATGAGTCTGACCCCGGGCCTGAGAACCAGACCAGGGTCAATTCTGCCCGGGATTTAAATAACAATAATGATGCTGTGGGTTGAAAGTCGACCGTCTGTATACAATCCTGCCGGCTTGTAATGACTCTTCGTCACTTTGCCATCAGGCGGCACGGAGATTAAAGTTAAAAATACCAAAGGTCGGCCCTGGCTGGAGGAACGTTATGTTGATCAACGAGCTACATGTAGATTGACCTATCGTGTTAGTAATTAACATGTAGAGAGTGTAGCAACTTAGTATTTTAAGCTCAAAATACATAATTTACACAAGTTACATTTATTGTCTATATGGTTTGTTGTGGTTCAAGGATTGTGTATTAGTTATTCGAGTCACATTATGGTCCATGGTTGATCTTGGGTTGAAATCTTAAATGAATGGACACGTTAGAGAAATACATACATCAACGTGCTATATTTTACTAGTTTAGGGAGGAGAGGATATCTTTTACTTCTCGATAAATTTACACCTGATCTATCTTAAAAAAAAAAAAAATGTTATCGGTGAAAGTAAAATGGCAAATTACTCAGGGATCCATTTCCACTTGAAGACAACGTGCAACCTGATAGCAGTTGTTCTTACCCATTAGTCGATCCCCCGTTAATAGTGTAAACTGTTTGAGACACGGTGTGTTTTTGTGTGTAGGGTTTTTGATTCTGACGATGATTTCGAATGCGTAAATCTGAATTAAGAAATGGTGTACTCAGATGGGGACTTCAAATGCAATGTTACAGAGGGAAATGTGTTTCTAGAGAGGGTTGGTACTCAGAACAAAAACTTCATTATGAGTGACCTTCTGGATTGAACCTAATCTGGTTTGTTTGGTTGTGTTTCTTCATCTTTTTTTCCCCTTTCTTTTTGGGTAACTGCTTGTCCTGCGCTTTGTCTTTAAGAAAATTTTGAAGGTCCAGAAAGTATAGAATAAATAAAAAATGTTTGGGTGAAAAAAAGGAACAATATTTAAGAACGGCACACCAGAGAACGGAGGTCGCAGGTTCACATCTCGTTCTAGTAATATTTTTCTTTGTTCACTCCGTAGAGTGAGTTGAATGGAGGCCTCAGGTTCACATCTCGTCCTAGTCATAAATGAACAAAAAAACATAAATGAATTCACCCGTCAGTTTCCCTTTGTTGCTGATAAAATTGGTAAGATATTAAAATGGCAAAAAACAGTGATGCGTCTACGTTCAAGTATACGGCTAATTTACGTCGTATTAACTCAGTGTTGGCCATTCGTTCCAGACAAGATGACAAGTTCGACACGTTGTTAGAGCATCAAGATTAAAGGCTAGAATGAAACGGCATATTATTACTCAGGGATCCATTTCAACTGGATGACAACGTACAACCAGGGCCCAATTTCATAGAGCTGGTTAAGCAGAAAATAATGCTTAAAACTTTTCTGCTAGGCCAAAAAAAGGGCAGAATACCAGTCACAGATTGTACATGTTAAAATTTGCATTTTGGCTGGTAACCTTATTCTGTTAAGCATGATTTTGTTGTGCTTAGCTACTTTTGGTGCTTAAGCAGCTCTATGAATTTTGCCCTGATAATTGTTGTTTTCATCCATTAATTGCCACGTACTCTCTCTTGATTCTTTTACGAGTGAATAATATAAAAGACCCTTTATGCAATGATAGAGGTCACACGTAGGCAAAAATTGCTCAACCATATAGATTTATACGGTAACGCAATTGATATTTTTAAACAATCGAAGGAAAAACAAATTAATTTTGTTTAATCTAAACTCCTACTTTAAACTTGATAATACCGGAACCAACTCTGATGACGAGAAAGACTTCCGTCTGAAAGAGAACTGCCAAAAACGGGTCCCCAATAACAAGATCTTATTTAAGATCTGCCAAATCAATTTGCCATTTTATCCCCCTGTCTTGTAACGTTGATTGAACCATAACTGTATGTTTATTTTAAAGCGAGACGATGAGTGAATTTGGTTGATTAGGGTATGTTGATTACGTAATCCATCATTCTGTTTCCTTGTAAGACATAACTTGACCTATATAGGTTTTCTTAGTAGTGGCACTTACACCATCTTAATGTTTTAAAGAACTATCCAATATACATTAGTTATTGATGTCCCCTAAAAGCTACCGTATAATTTACCAACATGATTACTGAATCAAACTGCGCTGGAAGGGCCAAATGTTATAGCAAAACATGCTATCGTGTTAACAGATGATTTGACCGAATTCAACATTTCTGCAAACTTTCAACTAAAAACTAAATACATCCATCCCTTGATTAGCTGCTTTGTTTATAACAAATTCAACACGTCTTTTGAATATATTTGTGTAACATTGTTACAAACTGTGGCTATCTGTTTTTGCTTTGCATTTATGGCTTCCATATAGTTTTCACACTTTGGTTTGGCAAAAAAATGCGGGCTGTGACGTTGCAATAGAAAGGTCTTTACAGGTCAAATCGTTTTCCTCGGACCGAATAATCACACCAGATTAATCCCACCAGATGAGCTTCCGGCCATGAACTCATCTGTATTAATAAATAACATCTGTATTAATAAATAATTTGTCCTCAAAAAATGCGATATAAAAGTAACTGATCTGTAGTTAACTGATCAAGTACCGTCTTAATGGACACAACACCTGGGAATCATTACGGCTCAAAGTACCGTCCTGTACCAAGACTGCATCGTGATTGTATTAGTTACTCGTGTCAAATGATTGATCATGGTTCCAGGGATAGTTACTCGAGCCACATAATGGTCCATGGTTGATCGATGTTCCAGGATTGTGTATTAGTTACTCGTTTCACATTATGGTCCATGGATGATCGTGGTTCTAGGATTGTGTACTAATCACTCGAGTAACATTAAGGTCCATGGTTGATCATGGTTCCATGATTGTTAATTAGTTACTCGAGTCACATTATGGTCCATGATTGATCATTGTTCCAGGATTGTGTATTAGTTACTCGTGTCACATAATGGTCCATGGTTGATCATGGTTCCATGATTGTGTATTAGTTACTCGTGTCACATAAATGTGTCCATGGTTTGATCATTGTTCCAGGATTGTGTAGTTACTCGTGTCACATAATGTTCCATGTATAATCGTGGTTCCAAGATTGTGTATTACTATTAGTTACTCGTGTCACATAATGGTCCATGATTGATCATGGTTCCAGGTTTGTGTATTAGTTACTCGTTTCACATTATAGGTCCATGGATATTCGTGGTTCCAGGATTGTGTATTAATCACTCGAGTTACATTATGGTCCATGGTTGATCTTGGTTCCAGGATTGTGGCTCTATGGATTGAGAGAACAACATCGTATTTCTGTCTGTTTATTAATGTTTTTATCATGATTGATGTATTTTGATTGCTAGATAGATAGATAGATAGATAGATAGATAGATAACTTATAGATAGAAATATAGATAGATAAATATATAGAAAGATAGATAGATAAATAGATAGAAATATAGATAGATAAATAGATAGAAAGATAGATAGATAAATAAATATATATGTATAGATATTATAGTAAGACTGATAGACGAAACATTTATTTCACAATGAAAACAACATTCCGTTGTAATATTGTAGTGCAGCACTACTGAACATCTAATAAAGCAATACATATCATGTAAAAAAGCAGGCTGATGTGTTCATTAATATGAAATGTCAGCATTTGGAAAATAGTAATCAAAAAGCTTTTGTATTTTCTCTTTTGGACAGACAAAACAAAGAACTCAATTCAATTCAATTCACATTTGTTTCCATACTGTCAAAAACACAGCATTACAGAATGCATCTCAATGTAATAGCGAACAGTATAGTTTAAGGTTTATATAGTCAAAGAAAGGGAACAGTATGGAGGCCGATTTGATAAGCAGAGGCTTGTAGTAATCAGCCTGTGGACAGACAGGGACAAAACAAACAGACAAACAGAGAACGTACGAATAGGAACAAAACCACTTACAAACAGAAACATCGCTTAATAAAATTAACTAAAATTTAAAAATGATGTATATATGAAAAAGAACATGTGATGATAAACCTGGCAAAGCAGTCAATGTAAAGAAAGGCTATTTAGAATGATAGACAAAAGGGACAGTTTGAATGCTGATAACCACTTAATCAACAAGGCCTATAGTTATAATGAAATCAGCTTTACAAACAAGTCGCTAAAGTTCCAACTGTTCCTGTTTGCCTCAATTCCATATGAAGGCTATTCTATAATAAGCTAAACCACATTATTAGTGAGACTGTTTTACAGTGAGGTTCGACCGTTATTTACATAAAAGTCACCCTTTAATGCCCCGCTATGTACCATGAGAATGTAGTGATGACGTCAAGGTAAACATATCACCTTTCATTTTAATGTTGTTAGAAAAAACACAGCTTTCCTTTCGGTGGTACTTTTTTTTTCTCTCTGAGCATCCCTATCGAGTCAAGCCGAAGAGTCCTTCTTTTTTTTAAATAACAATTTTACCGGGATAATAAACCTACGGTGATTAACATTATCGTCTGCACAGCATGGCAAAATTGCCCTACATACAGCTTAAATTTAAACTGCATCTGCTGCTAAGCTTCCAAATACATAATCATTTTATCCACATCAAAAGTACGATGGCAAATGAAACGCAGCGGGTCGGGCATTGAGAATGTATTATAGTGTGAAGGGAGCTATGTAGAGCGCCATTAACTTCCCTGTTATTCCATTTTGAAGGCGCATCCGCGAGCATGCAGAAAATGTCTGACTTTATTACGCGCGATAACAAACTTGTCATTGAACCCCGGCGTCTTGATGCTGAAAAGTTACAGTCAACGGATCGAGTGGGGAAAAATCGATTTGACGGGGGGGGGGGGAGGTAGAGGGCAAGCTTGCCTGGCGAAGCTCACGGGGTGTATAGGGGGAAGGAGGAGTTGCCGGAGGTAGCGAGAGAGGGAGAGGGGCTGGTGGGGGTGCAGGGAGGGGTTAGAACGAGAGGAACCTTAAGGCGAAGGAGGGTCACATTCTTCCACATTCCTGGCCGGATTTCCAGAATTAAATATATGCAAATTTGAATCTCTCTTTGTCTATACGGATGCGCCCGGTTTTTTTTATTGACATTGTCTGTTTCTACTTTATTATAGGAATCTACATGCACTGGAAGGGCAGGGCTGTTGTGACGTGGACTGAAATCGAGTCACGTGGTAAATCCAAAGTGACGGTGCTTTATGTAGCCGGCGAGGACTATTTTGACCAGTACATCACCATCTGGGGCAAAGGTATACAATATCCACTTATCTCTGAACAACGGAAACAGTTCGATACATGCTGTTGGTAAACAAATCGTTGAAACACACAACTTTTCATTACAATTGGGCAGTATCTTTCTTCTTATAGTTAAAAAAAGCCTAAACGCAAACAGATAATGGATTCACTTATTTTGACGTCATACTTTGTTTAACATAAAAAATTCCATTCATGTACTTCTCATGTATATGAACCTGTTGGACTTACACATAGACATATGGACAAGTCGTTCAACATTTTTTTTTTTTGCCGTGATAGTGCAGTGGCTCTCATCACACGACGACTGTTGCACCCGCGAGACTTCTGCTCTAATGACGATGGCCCCATTTAATGGAACCTTTCCAATGAAATATGCCAATTACATTCACGCATGCGTACATATAGTATTGGTTGGTGAACGCCGTAGAGTTGCGCACTATAAGCAGACGCACAAACGCGTGTGCGCCACGCCTATGCAAAAATGTGCGATGTTCACTCATTTTGCCAACCAGTAGCGAGAGTGCGCATGCACGGGCGATGTTCAGTTTACATATTTCGTGGGAAGGGTCTATTGGGGGTATAGCAGTCTGGAGCTGCAGTAGTTGTGTGGGTGGAAACGCATTTGAACGCCTTGTCCGCAAGCCTAGTAAAAACGTGGTTGGGAGAATCTTCACCCAAGCCTAAAGGAGCTCGAGAAGTTCCCATCCATTTCTAGCGATCCGTACATGATTTATCTTGAAAGACCCGTGCGTCTTCTTTATTGGATCGAGTTTCTTTTTCTGGGTTGACGGTTTCTTTCAAGAAGGACTTCGTATTTCTCAGATAACTTATCTTAGGATAACAATATCATAAAAGCTTCACAATCTATCTTTGGGATGACGAGCTCCGAAGTCGGATGTATAGTATAGGCCTAATCTTGAGTTATTTATTTTAGGAAAACGACCATCCGGCTTTCAAGATGATTGACAGTATCTTTGGAAAGGTTGTTGTTGTTTTTTCTACCTTCTTCTCCTCTCTCGGAAAACTACATTTAACAAAAATGTGTTTGTTGATGTCTTTATGGCAATGAAACCGAAGATTCCCTAAAAGTGGTGTAGCACTTCCCGTATACGCGTAAAGAGGTGGGAGGAAAACACACAACGGGGGAAAACGCGCGAAATCAGGTTGGCACTGAAAACTCAATCTGGCTCTGTTTCATGAGTTGGAATCAAACCAGCGTTCACAGATAAGCTGGAGAAAAACCTAATCCACAAAGAATAATCCGTTCTGTAATATCAGGGTCTCAATACCGGATGGCACTGTCGGACTCCGTACAAACCCTCTAAAAGCTGTTCGTACGTGGTTCCGTTGACTTAAGGTATAGTCATAAATTGTTTTTTTTTTGTCAACGTAATGCTGATTAATAGGACAAGCTGTCAATAAAATGTACAATATAAGTCACCTGTGAAAGTTTCAGCTGAATCCAGTGTCTACTTGCTGAGAACAAACTGTCACGGTGTTTTCACCAAGAACGTGATGCATCCTCGTTTAGTGAGGTGATAGCGGGTACCAACCGCGTCTCCGGCCGCAGCATCGCAAACGGACACCAAGGAAATTTGAATTTTCAAAACTCGAGGCGAGATTTTGAAGGTTGAAATTTTTCGACATACTTTTGTTGATTTCTAATCAACTGATGGGGTATTTCAGACGAAATAATTTGGCAGGATGTTTACCAACATTAGTAAGCTTTCGGGTAAAAAAAAATACAGATTTTTGGCAGGGTCATTTATCGAAGTATGACCCTATCTTTTTAACTGCGACTCATCTTCCCATGCATGGCTGCTCAACTTGCATGGCTGCTCAATCTCCATTCCGTGCACAACCGTGACAAAGGACAGCGGGGAGCCATAATTACTGTGCGATGGTCTATAAGTCATTCAGCTGTGAGGCTTTAAAGGTATATTCATCTTGTAAATCGCAAAATTGCTTGTGATGATTAGTGAATGAGCCCAGATGTAATTAAATGAAATGTAATTCAATGTCAGATGTATACACGCTTATATAGAGAATCTACTTCTTATCTTGGCGCCATCAAACTGCATCGCAACCGTCTCGGTGGTGTTATGCACGGAGTGCCTGGAATATCAGATCATAGTCTGGTGTCAGTTTTAGTTATCGCCGTGCGCGTTGGTTGACCTCCTTGGTTCAAGACTAGCCTGTCTTTCATTATTTGGTCCGTATGGAACTCAGGCTAGATTGCCAGAACAGTCAACTGGTTGTAAAAATGCAGCTAAGAGCTCATAAAAAGGATGAACAGAAATATAAAAAAGACTTTTGACAAATAAGTTGTTTGAAATGTGAGTGCTATTCATTTTTGATACCGTGTAGGTATGGTGGCCCTGAAGGGACATCAAAAATATATATATACGTTTATATTTACGTAAATATTCACGATTTTTGCCCCAAATCGCAAATATTCCCTGTAAATATTTGCGATTATTGTCCGTGTCTCGAATATTTACGTAAATATAATACATGTTCGATGTCCCTTCAGGGCCACCATATGTAGGCAAGCCTTTGGTCGATCACGGTACCTCTTTTTTTCGCACACAGACCGTAGTGACACCGACGACACCAAGCTGGAGTTACCGGCCGGACAGCACTCTCTGCCGTTCCAGTTCCAGCTGCCGACGAGACAGCTCCCGTGTTCGTTCGAGGGAACGCTGGGCTATTCCCGTTACGTAGCCAGGGCCGTCATCGACCGTCCGTGGACTTTTGATCACGTCACAAAGAGGGCATTTACCGTGTCGGGGATACCCTACGACTTGAATAAAGTTCAGAATCCGCTGGTAAGGTTCATAATAAATACTGTTATCCACAAATATTGGATGCATGTGAGTGCATTGTCGCAGAATATAGTCACGAGGTGAAATCTCGGCAAGGCCGAGTGAAATGGAAAAGCCATATTTCACTGATTGATTATTCTTCGACAATGCACGAACGAAATGCATTCAATATTTGTTTTATATAACACACACTTAGATCATCGCCATTTTAAATTGTTTCACCAATGAACAAAAATACACCAAAAGGGCCATACAACGGTGGTACACAATACATAGGGACTTTGAAAGCTTGGTGATGAAATCTTGAGTGAAATGATGCGTCTATTTTACACGTTATAATATCCTCGTTCTGTTTATGAAGTAAGAATGTTTTTCCATTGAGGCCTAATGCGTTTGGTTGTTGATTTGCTCCTCATCTACAGGCACCAGTCTACAATGAAGACGAGAAGACCGTATGCTGTCTGTGTTGTGCAACCGGGCCGGTGTCGGTCAGTGCAAGTACCGACAAGCGAGCCTACCTGCCGGGAGAAACCATCTACATCTCTGCATCTCTAGACAACAAGAGCAACCGAAGTGTACATTCACTGGAAGCAGAACTCATTCAGGTATAACTAACTGTAAAAATGTTTGTCTTGTTCCAAATATACACCCGTAAAACTCCCGGGGTCAGAATTGAACCGGATTACGGGTCTCAGGGGGCCTGACCCATTGGATTTTGACTAGGATTCTGCATCAACTTGACTCATTTTGGGGTCCTATTTGACACAGACTCCGGGTCAAACTGACTGAACCAGAAATGGGTCGGGCTCAACGGGACCCAGATCGGGTCAATTCTGACCCGGGAGTTTTCTAGAAATGGAGCAAACGGGCGGGAAATGCTGACATTCGTTTTACGAAAAGAGGTTCATACTTTTGTTTGCCCTTCTGTCAACTTCTGTTATCTTGCAAAGGTTTGATAGGTAGACAATTAAGTTGACTGTAACCATTATCATGTGCAGTGTGTGATTATAAGTAGTGTTGAATATTCTCTCTTTCCAATTGGAAGTGGGTGATTTCAATGACAGATCGTGTTACTTTAATTTACAGTATAACACATTTTAATTGATGTGCTAATAATTCGTGGTTAGAATTCAACTTAGTAAAGAGCAAACGCTGACTGAAGTGTTGATTAAACACTTCGGTCCTAAAGAGTGTGGGACTTGAAGCTCGAGGATGGCGCAACAAATTGTTTCCACTGAATAAAGACGAAGCCGGTGTGGCAGTAGACTGGTCCCCTCTCTTTATCCGCAAGGATATACAGACAGGTATTGGTCTACAGACCCAATGATTTCATTGGATACAATTATTGCATTGGATATACATGCAGTAACGTAAGCTTTCCATACGTGCTATGAATGGTCCGAGGTGATGTATTGTCAGCTTGCACTAACTTACGATCGTCTGCATGTGTAGAGTGTGCATAATGTTTGTACATCATGTAATGTTGTTGTATTCACTATGTGTACATGTACGTGTGTAGTGACTGCGAATCTCCGGAGGCAATCTCCGCGTGAAATGAATGCAAGGTCAAAGGTACATCTTGCAACATCCGGTCAAGCTGGTGACTGGCGTTATTCACGAGCCTCGAAGTGTGACGTCAGATGTTCAGGCTAGTGTGACAGGAGATTCTGTCCCCCGGAGATTCTGTTCCCCATGTGGCGAATTGTGTAGAAATTTCGTCTGATAGCGCCCTCTTTTGAATCAACTTCCTTCAGCCCATTGTTAATTTACTGTACGGGGGACACACACAACCGGGGACAAAATTCTCTATGACACCGGCTTTATAAAAACCATTTGCGTTAATCTTGTTATCTTGACAAAGCATACAGAGCTCTGTATTATTTATTTTCTCCCTCTGCTGCTGTACTAAGGATCAGTTAACTAAAGTTATTGATAACCATTTTTGTGGACTAATGTTCTTTTTCAGGACTTTTGTTTGACAATCGATTAACTATAATAGAAGACTTTATTGATAACCATTTGCGTAAACTATTCTTCTTTTTCATAACTTTTGTTTGACAGTCGATTAATTAAGAAACAATTAACACATTGGTTATCATTGCGTCAACCATTATTCTTTTCTCAAAGTTAATAGTTGGTTAGGCCTAACTATTATGTAAGGCGGGACGATTTAGGATCGCCTGAGCATACGACGTCTCATGTAGTAATCTTGATAAACATGTTTATTCGGTCTCCCACGTATGCTGTAGGCCTAGAGTCAGTTATAACTAAAGATCAGTCTACCTATATTGATAATCACAGTTGTTGACTATTGTTTTTTTCTCACAACTTCTGTTCAACAGTCATTTAACTATATTGATAACTGATAACCAATTGCATTATGTATTGTTCTTGTTCACATCTTTTGTATTAACAATCGATTAACCATAGAGTAAACCCATTGGTCATCATTAGTTTGCGTTAATCAGTATTCTTTTCTCACTCTCTACTAGTCGGTTAACTATTATGCAAGGCGAGACGGTGTAGGATCGCCTGGGTACCGTACGACGTCTCACGTGGTAACCAGTGTCGTCACAGAAGCCTGCGGGTCATACGGGTCGGCCCACTGGGACAGAAAACCAATGGTCATCCCACCGCTGCCCCCATGCAATCTCCACGGATGCAACTTCATTGACATACGATACTACGTAAAGGTGACCACCAAAATCTTTGGCCTCTTTGATCCCATTAGTTTGACCTCTCGGGTGCACGGCACCTATAAAATACAGCCCGAGGGCTAAAGGGAGTACAGGCCGCAAATTTATTTTCTGCAGCACACATCGGCTATGGAGTCAACAGTTATTAAGGGATAGGGAAGAACAGCCTATCTCATAACTGTTGACTGTATTGACGAAGTATGCTGCAGAAGAAAAAAAATCGCGTACAGGCCTTATAAGTTAACCCCCAAACTAGTACCTTAATGTCACCCTAATCTACAATCCCATGCAGCCAAAATTCTTGGCACCTGACTGTCTTGTGTAGGATTCTTTTTCCATTTTAAGATTGGATTAATAGTCTTTTGAGTCACAGTGGTTTGGTTCACCTTTATTATTCCTTGCCATTTTGGAATGAGTTTGTCTTGTCATTCTGATTCAAATAGCCGTTCTTGCATTTCTGTTAATGTTCCATTCCATCAATAATAACGGAACGGTATAAACACATGTTACTTTAATGTATCGTTCCATGTTATTTGAATCGAATCTTGGCCAAATAAATCATATAACCAGTAGAATAGTAACCACCTCAGCTGGAGCGCAGACCGCGCATGAGAGTCAAACTTGATAGGGGCCAGGGGTCGATTTCACAAAACTCTTCCTAACTTAGGACTAGTCCTAGCCAATGCTAAGAGATAGGACTAGTCCTAAGTTACGACCAGTACTTAGGACTAGTCATATCTCTTAACATTGGCTAGGACTAGTCCTAAGTTAGGAAGAGTTTTGTGAAATCGACCCAGGGGCCCCAACAAGTTATGACCATGATTTTAGCCTGGGCTTTAGGTATAGGTTGGGGCTACATTTCGGGTGCCTACATAGATTAAAACCCTTGCTCACATGCTTTTTAATTGTGTACCTCTTTTGGTTTAATTTGCTTTGCAACCTGTTGACCTAAAGATATCTTTGAAGAAAAGATGAAGGAAGAAAATGTTCGGTTGTTTTAGATGTGAAAGGGTAAATCCCGAATAGGAAAAACCCACGAAACCAGGTACGGACGGAGGTGGGACTGTTTGAAATATTAAGGATGTTGGGAGAATCTGACCCCCCCCCCCCCATACGACAAACTGTGTCTTCTGATAGCGCCCTCTTTTGAATCAACCTCCTACAGTCCATGTTGATTTTTCTCTTCGCTCGTCCCCAGCGCCTTGCCTTAAAACCAAAGGCGCTGGGATGGGCAAACGTATCGTTATCGTTAATGCTCAGTCCCATGCTCAGTCCCATCATGCATCACACTCACACTGCAATCACTGCACGCACGACGTACTTCCTGAACAAGAATCTGTGCAAGCTGATTAGCCCATCCCAGCGGTCCTGGATAGGCCGCTGGGGCCGAGCGAAATTTTTCCCATGAAGGGTGGGGGGGAACCTCCGGGGGACAGATTTTCCAATGACACCGTATCCGAATTGGCAGCTATGGTTAAAGCTACTATTTTTGCTAAGGGTGTTGCTAAGGACTTCGTATACTTTAAACATAATGACGCGGCGATCCATCCGTAGCCGTAGCCGTTGGGCCGCAAATTCGGACGCAGCCTAAGTCGTTGGTCACATTAGCCCATTTGCTATTATGGGTCACCATACAGGTTTTGCAGTGTTGAACACTGTGTATTCACTTAGTTGGTTCCAATTTTTCTCGTAGTTTACTGCCGATGTGGCGAGTACACCGTTCGACGTGGATATTATGTTGGAGATCATAATAGGCACTATTCCACTGAAGGGCCATTGCTATGATAGTCTGTCCACTGACCAGCCCGGCTCCTCAGAAGGTTTGTCAATTTTCTCTTGAAATAATGTACTAACAATGATCCCCTTGCATTATGAGGTCACTAGCTCAAACAGCGCCCTCACTGACGTCAAAGGAAGACCGATCATTGGCTGAGAGTTGTGCGTGGCGCGTATACGCGCTTGCACGTTTCTAATGTTTGACCTCAGCGGTGGCAGCCCATGCCATGGGTCTAGGCCTATGTGCGAAGTGTGTAACACAAAACCTTCCGCATTGAGAGCAAAATAGATAACCTCGAGACCATTTTTATAAGTGACATGCGGTCAAGATATCATGATTTATAACGCCTCTTGCATAGTTACAAGCGTTTGCAATATGACTCAGCAAAACTAGTTGGAGGTTGAATGACGATTTGCATTGGAAAGCAGTAACTACCGACTATAGATGGATTTGCACATGACGTCATTGACCACCATCTTTGATGAAAACAATGGAAACGAGCACGCATGTGCACATTATTTTCTCAGCCAATAATAGCCTTTCACGCGTGCACGTTTCATCAAAGATGGCGGCCAATGCAAGGGGTATATTGCAGCTTTCCTTCGTATATTAATATAACATGAATAAAGCACTGCAAACTGCAGAGTTCAGGATGACACGCATGCACCGCTGTACAGTATACACATTAACATGTTTTGAGGGTGGGCAGTCGATGTTAGTTCCCCTCGGTATTGGAAGTTGACAAACTAAAATCCGAGGGAACTAGTTCCCTGAGGCTTCGCCCATAGGGAACCTCATCGACAGTTTACTCTCACATGGAACTATTTAAGATATGAACATCTTTCTCATAACATAACATATCAAGACATAAATAAAATAAAGTACGGGACCAAACATTTCCAGACAGTACCACTCTTGTTCATAGTAACGTTTATTGTTTTGTTTTCTGCACCCCTTGTTTTGAAATCAGTTTCCCCACCGTCGTACGAGGCAGCGCTCGGCGTACAAAAAGAGATCCGAGACGAACAAGACAACGAGTACGTCTTCGGCAAGTTGGTCTTCACGCCGTTCTACACCTTCTACCGCTCCAATCCTGCCGCAGGCACACATCAGTCGCCCGTAGAAAAGTCCACGACCGTCTAGTAATAATCAATATATACATACTGCCCAAATATTAAGAAAAGTGGATTGATTATTTTAGAATATCTTCCTAATATTAGGCCGTGTCAGAAATGGCGGCTGCGGCTTCGGCTGTCGCTAATGTGTGTTGCTATGCGTCAAAGCATGCCAAACATGGCGATCAAGCCACATCAGTCTGTAGCCACTATTTCGAACACGGCTTTTTAGTCCGTTGGTAAACCACCGCTCTGAAACTTTTCCCGCCACGAAGACTGTAACGCCTTCGACAGTATATTGTACACTAACTTATTACCTTGATATTACATGTTTATTGGAAAGGACAACAATAGTGTATTGTTTATTTTGTTTACATATCTTTCTATATATTCATTAAAAACGTCTGTCTTTAGAAAGACTAATTTATTCAAGCTGTGGGTAACTTTGTTAAGAGCCTGCAAGCAGACATTATAATTCTGGAGCGGTCGTCAGCACAGTTTATATTCCTTACCCGCTGCTCACCACCCTTTAAAGGCACTGGACACTATTGGTAATTACTCAAAATAATTGCTAGCATAAAAAACTTACTTGGTAACGAGCAATGGAGAGCTGTTGATAGTATAAAACATTGTGAGAAACGGCCCCCTCTGAAGTAACGTAGTTTTTGAGAAAGAAGTAATTTCTCAGTAAAATATTTGAATTGATTTTGAGACCTCACGGAGACCTCACGCGTGAGGTCTCGAAATCAAGCATCTGAAAGCACCCAACTTCGTGTGACAAGGGTGTTTTTTCTTCCATTATTATCTCGCCACTTCGACGACCCAATTGGGTTC
The DNA here is from genome assembly GCA_032158295.1 of Pycnopodia helianthoides. NCBI lineage: Eukaryota > Metazoa > Echinodermata > Asteroidea > Forcipulatida > Asteriidae > Pycnopodia > Pycnopodia helianthoides. The sequence continues at coordinate 4,507,225 of CM063247.1, read as the reverse complement.
AAATTTCCACAGGTTTGTTAATTTGTGCATATGTTGAGATACACCAAGTGAGAAGACTGGTCTTTGACAATTACCAAAGGTGTCAAGTGTCTTTAAAGGTATTTCACAGGATCGGTAAGGATAAAAAACACCGTTGTTTAATTCTAGTCTGAAGCCTACTCATTAAGAGGTTTATACTAGAACCATTTTTCCGTCAAACGTTTCCCTCTGAAATTAAGTCATATTCGAAAAAACGGTATCTGAAAACCTTTTTCTTTTTAACGCAACAGCTGATTTTGGTTTTTACAGCTAAAACAAAGGACAATGTGTTTACATGCTGACAAATGGGCATGATTTTTCACTATTCTCTCCTGACTCACACAACGGGTTGAAGCCAATTTTTCTCAGGTTTGTTGCTTTGATGTATATGGTTGATAAGACAAAACATGAACACTGTCTGCTTCTATTTTGTCAGCTCTATACCAATCCTGTATAATACCGTTAATGCGTAACAAAAATCACAAAAACTTATTGGAAGCAGACCGGGTATAGCACAACAACAAAAATCCACCGATAGTCTTGTGTTTTATTGCTTTTGCAGTGTTTTCTGATTTAGTAAGCACATTCAAAGAGTATTGCTCTCCGGTAAAAAGTTTTTATGAAATAGGCCCCGCTTATTTTAGGGGCAGTTGTTATGAGATTAAAAATAAAGTGAAGAAAAAGCTTCCAAAAGGATCAAATACCACCAGAGACAACCTCAAGTGTTCGAAATGTTGTTTCGAAAAATATTTGTATGTGAAGTGTGTCATTATAATGATTTGCATTTGAAGAAAAGATAAGTTGATTTTAATTCATTTCACTGCTGCCGATAACGTTTCGTAGTATTACTGCTAAAGCTATTCCAATTACGAGCTCATTGGCTGCGAATATTTCAACTGTTGCGATTAGGACTCAGATTCTTGTTCGACTGCTTTCCACCTCGTGTGGTGAGGATATGGCATTTTCAAAACATTTAACATTAGTTTTACAAGTTATGCAAGTTTTTATGGTGCGACTGCTGTACCTTTTTTGGTAAAGCTTGATTCTTGTTCGACTGCTTTAATACCTCTTTTGGTGAGGCTATATGATTATGGTGCGACTATGATTGTGGTGCAACTGATGAACCTCTTGTGGTGGTGAGGCTAAATTTATGGTTCGACTGTGTCTTTGGTGCGATTGCTGTACCTCTTGAGGAGAAACTTGATTGTGGTGTGACTTGATTGTGGTGGCGCCTCTTTTGGTGAGGCTATGATTTATATGGTGCGACTGATGCACCTCTTGTGGCGGTGAGGCTAAATCATGGTCCGACTATGTTTATGGCGCGACTGCTGTGAAGATTGATTGTGGTGCGACTGCTTCGCCTCTTTTAGTGAGGCTATATGATAATGGTGCGACTATGATTTTGGTGCAACTGATGAACCTGTTGTAGTGCGGCTATAACATGGTTCTACTTCGACTATGATTGTGGTGCGGCTGCTGTACCTCTTGTATATCAAAGCTAGATTCTGGTGCGACCACTTGACCTCTCGTGGTGAGGCTATGATTATGGTGCGGTTATGATTGTGGTGCGATCAATGCACCTCTTGTGGTGGTGAGGCTATAATCATGGTTATAATTATAATTATAATTATGATTATGGGGCAACTGCTGTACCTCTTGTGGTGCAGCTTTTATTCTGTTGCGACTGATATGTCTCTCGTGGCGAGGCAATGAATCTGACGTATATATTGTACCTCTTGAGGTGTGGTTCGAAATCTGATTATCTGTCAATGGTGACCTCTCTTCGTTTTGACAACTGTCAACTCATAAAGCTGACTCCTGAAAGTCTCATTTATTCTCGTTGTTTACTTCAATCGTTTATTGTTTATATCTTGAACACAGTTTAGACTACAATTCGTTCTGTTTATAGCCTGTATATAATGTTAGTAAAAATTGTTTTAATTTACTTAAATATAGAAAGCAAGTCCATGGAAGTGATTCTCCGGATGATGTTGATGACACTTGTACCACCTTTTTAAACACATATTAAATTGGAATTAAGCCTTTATGTTGAGTCTTCCTTTCAATTAACATAATCAATATTTAACTGATAAAGGGTAGATGTTTAATTCAAATTTTGAACCGGTTAGTGTATCAACCCACTGTAAAATCACAGTAGACTGGAGGGTGTTTGCCACCCAAATTACTGATTAAATAATAGAAAATCTAATAATAGTTTTTATAAAGTGGAGCATGCTTCCACTTAACGATAGCTTGAATTGCATTTCATGCAGGAGAAAAACGGAAGCGAACAAAAAACGACTTCGATATGAACGAGTTGTCGCGGGTTGCAACGCTGACCAATTTGTGTTTTGTTTTTAACGTGACTTAAATCCTTCCATTCTCATATAATACGTGTATACTTTTCAGACTTAGCAATAAATATTATATCTTTAGCAATGACTTTCGTTTTTCAAGGAGTCACATTAATTCACACTGTCTCGTATTCATTTGCTGCTGTTTACCCTTAACGGTCCCATATAGTCATTTGCTGCAGAGCCATCCACGGGATTTGTTATTGGTATAGACCATGTGAACGTTGTTTACAATAAGTGTGACCTTGTACATTCTTTGAGTATTCTGGCAGGCAAGATACTACACTGGTCCTATGGGAAAGTTGACATTTTGTGTCATAATTTCCACATAAAACCAAGAGTTATGAAAGTAAAAGCTGGACAAGTTTTTAGATGTGCCCCCTTTCATCATATCAAAAGTTGATAAGAATTAGACAGTGCAATCTCCATAAAATATAAGATTTTATGCTTTCTTCCATTGAGCTGTGTACAAATCGTGCCTGCAGGAAGTCCAGGCTCTGTGGCTCTTTTGTAAACATGTGATGTCACAGGTCACATCGTCTATAATGTTACTAGTATTGGAAGATCACAAAGACCTGGGCCCAATTTCATAGAGCTGCTTGAGCACAAAAAGTAGATAAGCACAACAAAAATATGCTTATCAGAATAAGGTTACCAGCCAAACTAACATATCACATGTACAATTTGTGACTGATATCCTGCTCATTTCTGCTTAGCAGGCAATTATTAAGTAACATTTTCTGCGTAAGCAGCTCTATGAAAATTTGGGCCAAGGGTCCACTTTCAAGCTGCTTGAAGAAAAATAATGCCTAAACATTTACTGCTAAAAGCAGGATACCAACCTCATATTGCACATGTGACATGGTATCTTGGCTGGTAAACTTTTTCTGGTAAGCATAATTTGGTTGTGCTTAGCTACTTTGTGTGCTTAAAGCAGCCATTGACCGTGGTTTCGAACTCACCTTACTGCGTATCTCGCTAGCAAATTCTAATTCCGTTTCTGAGTTCGTTGTTTGTTAAAGCACGATGAGCCGCTGAGGGCGGGATTTCGGACTACAAGCTGCAACTTGAAGAGTCGTTGAAGCATAGGATGGCAGCATCCTTACACTTGAATACAACAAGACGGGATTTCAAACCAAAAATCATAAAGCCTTTCTTTCACAAAAGCACAAAACATAGAGTAAAACCAAGTGTTTCTGAGTACGGCTGTGCCGATTTATGCTCAAAGTTACTTATTATTTGCTCAGCAATGTTGTTTCTACACTCACTTGTGAATTATACATTGTAAAAGCTTTGTTTTGGGGTCTTTTAAATTGAGTTGTTTGATACTAACATATTCAAATTGCTTTTACTATAAACCACAAGGAAAAAATATTCGATGGGAGTATTTTGTTAACATTATAGAGCGCCCTCTTCAATATTCCACTGGCGCTTTTGTGTTTTGAAGGAAGACCGCAATGCATTGATGCTAGGCATGAAGTTATGGCGTACCAAAAATCGGCTCTCATTAGTCCAGTTACCTGAAGACATGCCTCTTTGAAATGGTCTAGTTCCCTGTATGATTTGATACACTATCTAGGGCGGTTTGTTTGATTGACGAGGGGGTTGCCGGTTCACAACTTCAACACCTGTCGAGACAGAACAAAGCTGCAATTGACAAGGAGCCCGCGCATAGTAAGAGCTGTGGTCTTTTTGATGTCAAGGTGGGCTCCCTGCCAAGAGCAATCTCGATCGAGTCTGCGAGTCACCATGCTCCTTATTGTCTGAAGGAAGAGGGAGGTTGACCCAATTTCCATTGTGAGTGTGTGGCGTACGTGTGTGCGCTGCAGCCACTTTCAAGGATTCGACAACAGATTGAAAACCACCGGGATGTCGACGGTCATTTTAAAATAAAATATATATCCATATAGCTTTGTCAATGAAGAATGAAAGCAAACGATTATAGTTCAAGGAACATTACAGAATTGGTTTTTGCTAACAAAACAGTTGCTGGCAGTGTAAGCACATTATGTAATCCATCATACTGATAAACCTGTAGAAGTTTGAGATCGATCGGCCATCTGGGTCACGAGAAAATAGTGAAAAACCGATTCAACAAACGAATAAAACGCTCACTGAGCGATAAACTCCAATCGGAAAATTAGTTTATTCATTTCTCATCAAATATGGCATTTCAGACAGAAATATTTCTAGGGATGTTATTTACTGTCATCATCATTAGACCGTGTAAGTTTTATGTAAATCTGTGATCAAAAAGTATATTTTACAAGTTTTGTTCCTACCAATAAACTGTAATAAACATTAAACGTTCCTGTAATGACAGTATAAACCAGTCAGGGTGATACTTAATCAGCCTTGGACCACTGTCGAAGCTGAGAAAATAGCCTTTTTCACATCCCATGTCTGGAGACACCGTTTCTTAATTTGATCGCCGTAATCAATGTACACAAATTCACTGACAAGTCATAAACCATAATTCAGTTGTTTTCATTGCAACGTAAACCATCGATGTTTGATAATTTTTTTAAAAATAGGTTGGACTGTTTGTTTGTTTTATTGCAGAGTAGAAAGTAATTTTTTTCTATTCCTTTAGTTTTTGTCAAAGAGGCCAACAAGATCTGCACAGAGTTACTCTAGAATATTTCTCCGTTATGCTTTTCTTTCTCTACTCTTCTTCTTCTTCTTCTTCTTCTTCTTCTTCTTCTTCTTCTTCTTCTTCTTCTTCTTCTTCTTCTTCTTCTTCTTCTTCTTCTTCTTCTTCTTCTTCTTCTTCTTCTTCTTCTTCTTCTTCTTCTTCTTCTCTTCTTCTTCTTCTTCTTCTTCTTCTTCTTCTTCTTCTTCTTCTTCTTCTTCTTCTTTCTTCTTCTTCTTCTTTCTTCTTCTTCTTCTTCTTCTTCTTCTTCTTCTTCTTTCTTCTTCTTCTTCTTCTTCTTCTTCTTCTTCTTCTTCTTCTTCTTCTTCTTCTTCTTCTTCTTCTTCTTCTTCTTCTTCTTCTTCTTCTTCTTCTCTTCTTCTTCTTCTTTCTTCTTCTTCTTTTAAGCAGGGTAAGTGTTGCACGCTCGAGCTCTGATTGTAACTCTTAATTTTAAGGGTTTTAGGCCCCCTCTGTCCTTATATTTTATACCAGTTTGTTCCTTTGGGTTTATAGATTACTCTAGTCTCTGTTTTAATTATCTTGTATTTTGCATTTTGGAGTTGTTTTTCGGTTGGAGATTTTCACTTCGTTGTTGGTTTTTGCCATGGCTAGCCATTATGGCTAGTCAAGCGAAAACTAACAATGGGGTCCCCTCCGACCCCACTGTTGCAATGACACGCAAGAACGGAGTTGCCTTCCATACAAACCAAGAAATTCCCCTAAACAATTACCTGAAATCTCTAGCTAAATGCATGCCCAATGTCGACATTGTCTCGGCCTCACGCATTTCCAATGGGCGCATAGCCGTGTACATGAGATCCCGAGCCGATGTAGAAGAAGCCGTTTTACAAGGCTTTCACCACGAAAATCAATACATTGAAATAACACCCCTTGTTAAACCAGCCACCCGGATTGTATTTTCCAACGTGTACCCAGAAATCCCCAACTCCGTTCTTGCAGACAATATTTCTGTTTTTTGTAAACTAATATCTCCGATCCGACCCATTTCCCTGGGTTTAAAAGAACCTAAACTATCTCACGTAGTGTCCTTTAGAAGACAGGGCTATGTTTTAATCGACCCAAACATCACGATTCCTGCCCATATCAACCTAACCAACAACGGTGTCAATTACCGTGTTTTCCTTTCAACCGAATCGGCGAAATGCTTCAATTGCGGGGAAATAGGTCACCTCAGTAGAGCTTGTAAAAAGAACACAGGCCCCACCCAATCTAACACCGAGCCCAACCCAGGCAATAATCCTTTAGCACCCGCCCCAGTTTTCAACCTTTCCAGGGGCAAATCCGATCCAAAACACCCTGCAAAAAAATCCAAACCAAAGAAAACCCCTGAAGAAATCCCCCTGTCTAGCTCACCCCGTCCTTCCTCTTCATATTTCCCCACCGGCCCTACAGCTAAGCGCCCTGCCCCTTCCTCCACCCCAGCCCGTCCCTCAACCAGCCAAACCCCTACCAATTCCAAACAGTCCTCAGGAACCAAGAAGCGGCCATCCTCTGCCCCGTCTTCAAAATCTCGTCACAATCAGGAAGCAGAAACCGGCCAAGCCGGGGATAAAACCCCGATGCCCACACCTTTCTGGTCCCCACCGGTCCCCTCACGTCAAAATATTCCCCTGTTTTCGACGGTTGTTTCCCAAGAGAAAAAAAAAACCCGCAGCGAAGAATGTGACTCCAGTTCTCACCCCATTGAGAGCCAGTACATCGTCTTCCCGCCCGCCCCAACAACCCACCCTCCCCCAAAACCCATCCCACCTTCACCCCCTTCCCCTTCACCCCGCCCTTCCCATTCACCACCCCTCCCCTTCACCCCACCCCTCCCCTTCACCCCGGCCCTCTCAAAGTCAATCCCCCACCCCGTCCACCCCGATGGAGGAGGGTCCAGAACTAAGTGAACATGACTCCGTGTACTCAGACAGTAGTCAGTATTCTCAGGACGTCAATGAATTTTATAACTTAAAAGTTCACAAAGGCCCATTAAGCAACACTGAGATGGTCAAATTCTTAAAGGCCGTCAAATCAAGCAAAAAGGCGAGCCTGATCGCACGGAGATTCACTCCAGATATCCCGGGGCTAGTCCAACAGCTCAAACCCATAAGGAACAGCCCCCTACTCCAAAAACACCAGCAGCAGAGGCTTAGGCTACTCATTAAAAGACTAGATCCCGATGAACCCCTCATAACCCGTAAAAAATGAACAGTCTACTTATATATGTACTTCTCATGACTCTTCGCTTTGCTACACTGAACACCGCAGGGTGTTCAGGCGAACTCAAAAATCTCAGTGTCAAGACTTATGTCGATGTAAATCTTCATAATCCTGACGTCGTTCTCCTGCAGGAAACCTATGATCTAACCGAAAGTTCCACGTGTTGGGAACACTGGCCTTATCGCATCCACTGCGCGCAGGGTCACTCGCGTGGAACTGGTGTAGCCACTTTGATTAAAAATAACTGTAATGTCAATATTATTACGTCTTGTACCATTTTCAGCAGTCACATTTTGTATCTTAAATTAGACATCGATTCCGTCTTGTACCATATTTATAACATCCTTATTCCTCAGACGGACAGTCTTGCTTTTGAATGTATTGATTCTTTTCTTGCTCACTGTACCGAGCATAATGACGGGTTTGTTGTACTCGGAGGTGATTTTAATTGTACTTCTAACCCTATTCTTGATCGCTTTCGTACTTTTAAAGAGCAACGATATAAAGTCGCCCAGGCTTTAGAAAATTCTTTTAACCAGCTGAGTGTCAGTGACGTCTGGCGGAGGCAAAATCCCACTAGGTGCGAATACACCTGGTTCCGTAATAATCCTGCTAGAGGTTCTTTGTCCAAATCCAGACTGGACAAATTCCTAATTTCTGATGCCCTATTGCCTTCAGTGTCTCTATGCAAACTGAATACTTGTGCCATTTCCGACCATAGTGCCGTCTGCCTCGATCTCAAAATCTCGCCCCCCAGGCGGAGAGGCAGTTCGCACTGGCATTTTAACAATTCCCTCCTTGAAAATAAAGAATACACTGAGGCAATTTTCCTTTTTCTCAAGCAATGGCAGCAACAAAAGCCTAACTACAGTGATATTCGCACCTGGTGGGACTTTGGCAAATGTCACATTAAAAGCCTCACCCAGCTGTTTGGCGCTAAAAATGCTGAAACTAAGCGGCAAACTTTTAAAAATCTGAACGATAGTATCGAAACTCTTCAATCCTCGCCAGAATTGTCTTCTGACACTCAGCAGGTCCTTAGCGAACAACGAAACGCACTTCGATCACTTTATGAACAAGAAGCTCAGGGTGCCCTCATCCGAGCGCGCTTTATGTGCAATAATGAAGTAGATGCTTCGTCCAGCTTTTTCTTCGGTATGGAAAAATCGGCTTCGATGAGTAAACATATTTCACAAATTCGGCTCTCCTCTGGCACTGTCGCAGACAATCCCAGTGAAATAAACTCTCATATCCATGAATTCTACGAAAATCTCTACAGACGTTCCGATACCGAGGAGGGCGCGGGAGAGCTTCTGCTTCAAAACATACCCACTCTCGATCCCTGCGACGCAAATGACTGCGAAAGGCCTTTCACACTCGAGGAACTTGACTCCGCCGTCAAGCAACTCACCCATAACAAATCTCCTGGTCTGGACGGATTAACGTCTGAATTTTACCAGTTTTTCTGGCCGGTTCTCAAAAACGACATCCTGTCCGTCTTTAATGACTCGATTCGTGTGGGCTCCCTACCGGTTTCCTGCAGGAGAGCAATAATCACACTCCTTCCAAAAAAAGGAGACCTCCTGGATATAGCGAACTGGCGCCCGGTGTCTTTATTAAACATTGATTATAAGATTTATGCTAAAGTCATGACGAACAGACTAAAGAAAGTCATCGACCAAGTTGTTCATCGTGATCAAAGTTACTCGGTGCCGGGGCGCTCTATCCATGACAATATTAACCTCATCAGGGACAGTCTATTGTACTGCAATTCGAAAAATATTCCCCTGGCTCTTTTAAATTTAGATCAAAAAAAGGCCTTTGACAATGTGGATCACGATTACCTTTTCAATACATTGAAGGCAATGGGCTTCGGCCAGCGCTTCATTTCTTATGTTCAGGTCATGTATCAAAACGCTGAGAGTCTAATCAAAGGGGCCGGTTCTCTCACCTCTCCCCTCTCGTTTCAGAAGGGAATCAGACAAGGATGCCCGCTCTCAGGTCTACTTTATTCGATTGCCATTGAGCCTTTACTTCACACGCTCCGCCTTAAACTCAACGAATTCGGTCTAAAATCCCCCTGCAGTAGTGAAAGTGCTATTGTTGTGTCCGCCTACGCGGATGACATCACAATTTTTATCACTCATGATCGAGGATTCAACATTGTCAGAGACGCCTATCAATTGTACAGCCATGCCTCTGCTGCTTGCTTAAATCTAACTAAATCCCAGGGTCTGTGGGTCGGATCGTGGGTCTCTAGGACTGATCATCCCCTTGATTTTAAATGGAACAGTGACGGTTTGACTTTCCTTGGTATTCAACTTGGTAATTCCAATCATTTTATCCAAAAGAACTGGCTGGAGTGCCGGAAAAAACTTGAAAAGTGCATCTCGAGCTGGAAGCGGTTTTCATGTAAGATGTCCCTTAAAGGCCGGGTGCTGATAGCCAATCAAATTGTGTCTTCCAAACTCTTTCACACCCTAGCTACCTTGTCACCTCCTCAAGATATCCTGAACGAATTCCAAGGAAAGTTGGACGATTTCATATGGAACGGGGGAAGGCACTGGTTGAAAAAATCGGTCTTGTATCAAAACCCGGACAGAGGGGGCTTAGGACTTACTTGTCTCCAGGCACGTTTGCTCACTTTCCGTTTTAACTTATTGCGTTCTTTCCTTAAACATCCTCTCCATCACCCTTCCTTTGATTTTATCAGTTATTACTTCCGCCAATACCGCAAACTCGGGTTCGATCGTGAACTCTTTTACACCGCTATTGACTCCAAATTTTTCCCCCATCTCCCCACGTTTCACTGTGATCTTTTGCGTGCCTGGATAGAAGTAGGTGCTCGAGTGGCAACACTGCCTTGTGATTTTTCCTCATTTGTTAATTTACCTCTAAATAGTTTGTTTTTCACTGAGCTAGACAGAGATGGTAGGCCTCCCGCCCCGCGGCTTATGGAGTGTGGGTTCCGACTCGTCAAACACCTGCTGGATGACATCACTGGTGCCTGGCTACCTCCAGAAAAGTGCCCCAAAACGTCGACTATGAGAACATCAGCTCGATGCATATCCAACGACTTGGTAATGATGCGCCACAAGATTTGTACACTATCCTCCCTTTTCAATGATAAGGGATGCCAGCCGGGCCTGGCTAATCCTCAAGCTCTGTCCCCCGCCGCCGCTCTTCCACCGGCTTTTTTTATTTGGGACAGATAATGATGCGCTGACAACGCCCACAAAGATCATCTACAGCAAAATAAACGACAGTGTCAATTCTCTTTCGAACACAACAATTACCCACTGGCACGACAACGGATACGTCGACAAAGAAACAAACTTCAATTGGAAAGATATATACCGTCCTCCCACCTCCAAAAAAGAAGGCGACAATCAGTTCAAACTGTTCCACAATATATTGCCATCATTACCTGTACTCCACCACATCAATGCCAACCACTCCCCACTGTGCGGGTGGTGTGGGGAAAAGGGAACAATACCGCACCTCTTCATAACCTGTTCTCGAATACAACCGTCTCTCAATCTGCTCCATAGTCTCCTTCAACGTCTTCTGCCACAGGCTACACTGAACTTCAACAACTACTGGGCACTCATCCCACACACCAGGGGCCGCGGGAGGGAGGTCGTCCGTCTCTGCAATTATCTTATCATTAGTTTAAAATCCGCTATCTACTGGCTCTATTCAAATTCCGTTTTTGCTGACCCTTTAGTTGTATGGCGGAACCGTATTCAGCAGAAAGTTCTGGTCGAATGGTATTATTACAAAGCTTCCAATAACTTTCAAATTTTCCAGAAAACATGGGACATAAATAACGCCATTTTCACATTAACAGAACAAAAAAATCACTTGGTTTATTTAAGACTAATTTTGCTTCAGTTCATGCGCATATCGTGTGTTCCTAGAGCCTCTTGTTAAACCCAGATGTTGTATGAGAGTCATTTGGATTTATTTTTGTTGTGAATTGTCTTGTTATTGCAGTCTTATTCAATTGAAATTGTCATTTTAAGTTGTATGTATTGATTTGACATTGTTTGGACAATAAAGATTCAATTGAAAAGTCAAAAAAAAAGTCTTCTTCTTCTTCTTCTTCTTCTTCTTCTTCTTCTTCTTCTTCTCTTCTTCTTCTTCTTCTTCTTCTTCTTCTCTTCTTCTTCTTCTTCTTCTTCTTCTTCTTCTCTTCTTCTTCTTCTTCTTCTTCTTCTTCTTCTTCTTCTTTCTTCTTCTTCTTCTTCTTCTTCTTCTCTCTTCTTCTTCTTCTTCTTCTTCTTCTTCTTCTTCTCTTCTTCTTCTTCTTCTTCTTCTTCTTCTTCTTCTTCTTCTTCTTCTTCTTCTTTCTTCTTCTTCTTCTTCTTCTTCTTCTTCTTCTTCTTCTTCTTCTTCTTCTTCTTCTTCTTCTTCTTCTCTTCTTCTTCTTCTTCTTCTTCTTCTTCTTCTTCTTCTTCTTCTTCTTCCTTCTTCTTCTTCTTCTTCTTCTTCTTCTTCTTCTTCTTCTTCTTCTTCTTCTTCTTCTTCTTCTTCTTCTTCTTCTTCTTCTTCTTCTTCTTCTTTCTTCTTCTTCTTCTTCTTCTTCTTCTTCTTCTTCTTCTTCTTCTTTCTTCTTCTTCTTCTTCTTCTTCTTCTTCTTCTTCTTCTTCTTCTTCTTCTTCTTCTTCTTCTTCTTCTTCTTCTTCTTCTTCTTCTTCTTCTTCTTCTTCTTCTTCTTCTTCTTCTTCTTCTTCTTCTTCTTCTTCTCTTCTTCTTCTTCTCTTCTTCTTCTTCTTTCTTCTCTTCTTCTTCTCTTCTTCTTTTTCTTCTTCTTCTTCTTCTTCTTCTCTTCTTCTTTCTTCTTCTTTAAGCAGGGTAAGTGTTGCACGCTCGAGCTCTGATTGTAACTCTTAATTTTAAGGGTTTTAGGCCCCCTCTGTCCTTATATTTTATACCAGTTTGTTCATTTGGGTTTATAGATTACTCTAGTCTCTGTTTTAATTATCTTGTATTTTGCATTTTGGAGTTGTTTTTCGGTTGGAGATTTTCACTTCGTTGTTGGTTTTTGCCATGGCTAGCCATTATGGCTAGTCAAGCGAAAACTAACAATGGGGTCCCCTCCGACCCCACTGTTGCAATGACACGCAAGAACGGAGTTGCCTTCCATACAAACCAAGAAATTCCCCTAAACAATTACCTGAAATCTCTAGCTAAATGCATGCCCAATGTCGACATTGTCTCGGCCTCACGCATTTCCAATGGGCGCATAGCCGTGTACATGAGATCCCGAGCCGATGTAGAAGAAGCCGTTTTACAAGGCTTTCACCACGAAAATCAATACATTGAAATAACACCCCTTGTTAAACCAGCCACCCGGATTGTATTTTCCAACGTGTACCCAGAAATCCCCAACTCCGTTCTTGCAGACAATATTTCTGTTTTTTGTAAACTAATATCTCCGATCCGACCCATTTCCCTGGGTTTAAAAGAACCTAAACTATCTCACGTAGTGTCCTTTAGAAGACAGGGCTATGTTTTAATCGACCCAAACATCACGATTCCTGCCCATATCAACCTAACCAACAACGGTGTCAATTACCGTGTTTTCCTTTCAACCGAATCGGCGAAATGCTTCAATTGCGGGGAAATAGGTCACCTCAGTAGAGCTTGTAAAAAGAACACAGGCCCCACCCAATCTAACACCGAGCCCAACCCAGGCGATAATCCTTTAGCACCCGCCCCAGTTTTCAACCTTTCCAGGGGCAAATCCGATCCAAAACACCCTGCAAAAAAATCCAAACCAAACAAAACCCCTGAAGAAATCCCCCTGTCTAGCTCACCCCGTCCTTCCTCTTCATATTTCCCCACCGGCCCTACAGCTAAGCGCCCTGCCCCTTCCTCCACCCCAGCCCGTCCCTCAACCAGCCAAACCCCTACCAATTCCAAACAGTCCTCAGGAACCAAGAAGCGGCCATCCTCTGCCCCGTCTTCCAAAATCTCGTCACAATCAGTGGAAGCAGAAACCGGCCAAGCCGGGGATAAAACCCCGATGCCCACACCTTTCTGGTCCCCACCGGTCCCCTCACGTCAAAATATTCCCCTGTTTTCCACGGTTGTTTCCCAAGAGAAACAAAACAAACCCGCAGCGAAGAATGTGACTCCAGTTCTCACCCCATTGAGAGCCAGTACATCGTCTTCCCGCACCGCCCCAACAACCCACCCCTCCCCCAAAACCCATCCCGCACCTTCACCCCGCCCTTCCCCTTCACCCCGCCCTTCCCTTTCACCCCACCCCTCCCCTTCACCCCACCCCTCCCCTTCACCCCGGCCCTCTCAAAGTCAATCCCCCACCCCGTCCACCCCGATGGAGGAGGGTCCAGAACTAAGTGAACATGACTCCGTGTACTCAGACAGTAGTCAGTATTCTCAGGACGTCAATGAATTTTATAACTTAAAAGTTCACAAAGGCCCATTAAGCAACACTGAGATGGTCAAATTCTTAAAGGCCGTCAAATCAAGCAAAAAGGCGAGCCTGATCGCACGGAGATTCACTCCAGATATCCCGGGGCTAGTCCAACAGCTCAAACCCATAAGGAACAGCCCCCTACTCCAAAAACACCAGCAGCAGAGGCTTAGGCTACTCATTAAAAGACTAGATCCCGATGAACCCCTCATAACCCGTAAAAAATGAACAGTCTACTTATATATGTACTTCTCATGACTCTTCGCTTTGCTACACTGAACACCGCAGGGTGTTCAGGCGAACTCAAAAATCTCAGTGTCAAGACTTATGTCGATGTAAATCTTCATAATCCTGACGTCGTTCTCCTGCAGGAAACCTATGATCTAACCGAAAGCTCCACGTGTTGGGAACACTGGCCTTATCGCATCCACTGCGCGCAGGGTCACTCGCGTGGAACTGGTGTAGCCACTTTGATTAAAAATAACTGTAATGTCAATATTATTACGTCTTGTACCATTTTCAGCAGTCACATTTTGTATCTTAAATTAGACATCGATTCCGTCTTGTACCATATTTATAACATCCTTATTCCTCAGACGGACAGTCTTGCTTTTGAATGTATTGATTCTTTTCTTGCTCACTGTACCGAGCATAATGACGGGTTTGTTGTACTCGGAGGTGATTTTAATTGTACTTCTAACCCTATTCTTGATCGCTTTCGTACTTTTAAAGAGCAACGATATAAAGTCGCCCAGGCTTTAGAAAATTCTTTTAACCAGCTGAGTGTCAGTGACGTCTGGCGGAGGCAAAATCCCACTAGGTGCGAATACACCTGGTTCCGTAATAATCCTGCTAGAGGTTCTTTGTCCAAATCCAGACTGGACAAATTCCTAATTTCTGATGCCCTATTGCCTTCAGTGTCTCTATGCAAACTGAATACTTGTGCCATTTCCGACCATAGTGCCGTCTGCCTCGATCTCAAAATCTCGCCCCCCAGACGGAGAGGCAGTTCGCACTGGCATTTTAACAATTCCCTCCTTGAAAATAAAGAATACACTGAGGCAATTTTCCTTTTTCTCAAGCAATGGCAGCAACAAAAGCCTAACTACAGTGATATTCGCACCTGGTGGGACTTTGGCAAATGTCACATTAAAAGCCTCACCCAGCTGTTTGGCGCTAAAAATGCTGAAACTAAGCGGCAAACTTTTAAAAATCTGAACGATAGTATCGAAACTCTTCAATCCTCGCCAGAATTGTCTTCTGACACTCAGCAGGTCCTTAGCGAACAACGAAACGCACTTCGATCACTTTATGAACAAGAAGCTCAGGGTGCCCTCATCCGAGCGCGCTTTATGTGCAATAATGAAGTAGATGCTTCGTCCAGCTTTTTCTTCGGTATGGAAAAATCGGCTTCGATGAGTAAACATATTTCACAAATTCGGCTCTCCTCTGGCACTGTCGCAGACAATCCCAGTGAAATAAACTCTCATATCCATGAATTCTACGAAAATCTCTATAGACGTTCCGATACCGAGGAGGGCGCGGGAGAGCTTCTACTTCAAAACATACCCACTCTCGATCCCTGCGACGCAAATGACTGCGAAAGGCCTCTCACACTCGAGGAACTTGACTCCGCCGTCAAGCAACTCACCCATAACAAATCTCCTGGTCTGGACGGATTAACGTCTGAATTTTACCAGTTTTTCTGGCCGGTTCTCAAAAACGACATCCTGTCCGTCTTTAATGACTCGATTCGTGTGGGCTCCCTACCGGTTTCCTGCAGGAGAGCAATAATCACACTCCTTCCAAAAAAAGGAGACCTCCTGGATATAGCGAACTGGCGCCCGGTGTCTTTATTAAACATTGATTATAAGATTTATGCTAAAGTCATGACGAACAGACTAAAGAAAGTCATCGACCAAGTTGTTCATCGTGATCAAAGTTACTCGGTGCCGGGGCGCTCTATCCATGACAACATTAACCTCATCAGGGACAGTCTATTGTACTGCAATTCGAAAAATATTCCACTGGCTCTTTTAAATTTAGATCAAAAAAAGGCCTTTGACAATGTGGATCACGATTACCTTTTCAATACATTGAAGGCAATGGGCTTCGGCCAGCGCTTCATTTCTTATGTTCAGGTCATGTATCAAAACGCTGAGAGTCTAATCAAAGGGGCCGGTTCTCTCACCTCTCCCCTCTCGTTTCAGAAGGGAATCAGACAAGGATGCCCGCTCTCAGGTCTACTTTATTCGATTGCCATTGAGCCTTTACTTCACACGCTCCGCCTTAAACTCAACGAATTCGGTCTAAAATCCCCCTGCAGTAGTGAAAGTGCTATTGTTGTGTCCGCCTACGCGGATGACATCACAATTTTTATCACTCATGATCGAGGATTCAACATTGTCAGAGACGCCTATCAATTGTACAGCCATGCCTCTGCTGCTTGCTTAAATCTAACTAAATCCCAGGGTCTGTGGGTCGGATCATGGGTCTCTAGGACTGATCATCCCCTTGATTTTAAATGGAACAGTGACGGTTTGACTTTCCTTGGTATTCAACTTGGTAATTCCAATCAATTTATCCAAAAGAACTGGCTGGAGTGCCGGAAAAAACTTGAAAAGTGCATCTCGAGCTGGAAGCGGTTTTCATGTAAGATGTCCCTTAAAGGCCGGGTGCTGATAGCCAATCAAATTGTGTCTTCCAAACTCTTTCACACCCTAGCTACCTTGTCACCTCCTCAAGATATCCTGAACGAATTCCAAGGAAAGTTGGACGATTTCATATGGAACGGGGGAAGGCACTGGTTGAAAAAATCGGTCTTGTATCAAAACCCGGACAGAGGGGGCTTAGGACTTACTTGTCTCCAGGCACGTTTGCTCACTTTCCGTTTTAACTTATTGCGTTCTTTCCTTAAACATCCTCTCCATCACCCTTCCTTTGATTTAATCAGTTATTACTTCCGCCAATACCGCAAACTCGGGTTCGATCGTGAACTCTTTTACACCGCTATTGACTCCAAATTTTTCCCCCATCTCCCCACGTTTCACTGTGATCTTTTGCGTGCCTGGATAGAAGTAGGTGCTCGAGTGGCAACACTGCCTTGTGATTTTTCCTCATTTGTTAATTTACCTCTAAATAGTTTGTTTTTCACTGAGCTAGACAGAGATGGGAGGCCTCCCGCCCCGCGGCTTATGGAGTGTGGGTTCCGACTCGTCAAACACCTGCTGGATGACATCACTGGTGCCTGGCTACCTCCAGAAAAGTGCCCCAAAACGTCGACTATGAGAACATCAGCTCGATGCATATCCAACGACTTGGTAATGATGCGCCACAAGATTTGTACACTATCCTCCCTTTTCAATGATAAGGGATGCCAGCCGGGCCTGGCTAATCCTCAAGCTCTGTCCCCCGCCGCCGCTCTTCCACCGGCTGCTTTATTTGGGACAGATAATGATGCGCTGACAACGCCCACAAAGATCATCTACAGCAAAATAAACGACAGTGTCAATTCTCTTTCGGACACAACAATTACCCACTGGCACGACAACGGATACGTCGACAAAGAAACAAACTTCAATTGGAAAGATATACACCGTCCTCCCACCTCCAAAAAAGAAGGCGACAATCAGTTCAAACTGTTCCACAATATATTGCCATCATTACCTGTACTCCACCACATCAATGCCAACCACTCCCCACTGTGCGGGTGGTGTGGGGAAAAGGGAACAATACCGCACCTCTTCATAACTTGTTCTCGAATACAACCGTCTCTCAATCTGCTCCATAGTCTCCTTCAACGTCTTCTGCCACAGGCTACACTGAACTTCAACAACTACTGGGCACTCATCCCACACACCAGGGGCCGCGGGAGGGAGGTCGTCCGTCTCTGCAATTATCTTATCATTAGTTTAAAATCCGCTATCTACTGGCTCTATTCAAATTCCGTTTTTGCTGACCCTTTAGTTGTATGGCGGAACCGTATTCAGCAGAAAGTTCTGGTCGAATGGTACTATTACAAAGCTTCCAATAACTTTCAAATTTTCCGGAAAACATGGGACATAAATAACGCCATTTTCACATTAACGGAACAAAAAATCACTTGGTTTATTTAAGACTAATTTTGCTTCAGTTCATGCGCATATCGTGTGTTCCTAGAGCCTCTTGTTAAACCCAGATGTTGTATGAGAGTCATATGTATTTATTTTTGTTGTGCATTGTCTTGTTATTGCAGTCTTATTCAATTGAAATTGTCATTTTAAGTTGTATGTATTGATTTGATATTGTTTGGACAATAAAGATTCAATTGAAAAGTCAAAAAGTCTTCTTCTTTTTTACAAAAACATATTCTGGCTTTGCACGTGAACCTTTAGTAATGCAACATAAATATCTTCACCGATAGATATAGCTCTTTCCTAAATAGATTAAAATGTATTTCTGGAATTGCATAGCTGGATCATTGACTTTGATTTCTAGAGAAATTCATTTCCATAAAAAAACATGATTTGACTGCAGGTATTTACAATGCCGCCGCAAACCGTCTGTAATGATTCCTTTAATAAACACTGAAGTATGCATGTTTGATCGAAAAGAAGGCAGTGCCTGAATAGTTGCAATCTTTTCTAAATGCTTTTTATATTATTCGATGGTAGAATCAATCGTCCTGAAAATTGTCTGAATTGCCCCCAATAACAAGTCAGGTCTTGTTTCGTTGGGTTTTTTTTTCCAGTCAATTGAAGCACACCCGAACGTGCAGAACAACCTTTACAAACTTCAACCGTTGTTCTGTGTTGTTTTCCCCCAAACGAGGCAGTTACCTATTGATGACAGTTTCACAGGTTGTTGTTTGATGTTGGTTGTTCCACCAACGAGTCGATTGGAAGGAATAATCTTTTCCAAAATCAAAACAAAAGTAATACCATGTCTTTGATTCAGAACTGGACATCTTAAACCCGATTTAAAATGCAACAATATGAATTGACTTATTGTGCAATTAAAACATTTGTCAATTCTTTCGTTACAGATCGATTGTATTTGTAAATAGTTCTTTGTCAAAGCCATATTTACGCAGTGGGGGATAATACAGTTTGAATCTAATCTAATCGAATCGAATCGAATCTTTGTGTATGATCCATCAATCGAACACCAAATAAACGATGAATCTGTTTAAAATGTTGCTATCATTGAAATAAAACAGCTTTTCACCACGAACTTTTTTGCACACTCAAATCTTGCCATTCCTAAAATTCCTTTTTTCTCAAAGCGTAATTTTGACAACGCAGTCCTTGTAACAATATTATTGCATGATTAGACGCGGGGCGTGGCAGATTCCAGGTCCGATCCAAGCGTATAATACACCAGAGACACTTAAGGCACACACGGTGTTTTTTTTTCTGCAAGAGTGTACGAATTGAACATGGGGGCATCAAAAGTCACAAACACATGATTATCAGGTGTATTACCCACGACCCGTCCCAGCTCGTAACATGTAATTCAAACGGACATATGTTGTTCAGTGAACTTCTCCAATATTCTCCAATCTCACAGGGTCTCACAGAGGCTAACCACGATGCACCCAGGTGCCTCTCGTCATTGCTGGTTTTTTTTCCCTCTTCTCCCCTCTCCACCTTTCCCAATGTCTTTATGGCAGTGAGCACCTTGAACACTTTGACAGGCCACGTCACTAGAGACGTATAGGTATGCGTTGAGGATTTTGTTCCCAAAAAAGTCAAATATTTCCGCTTTAGACTGACATTTGGCTGCCGTGTTTGAATTCTTTCGTGGCGGGGAGGCTTGTTGCAATTCCTCCCATGGACGACATTACTTGAGCAGTATTTCCTTACAATGGAACTATTTTTGCATTAGTGCAATCTATTTATAATGTACGGTTTGTGACACCACATTGTTGAATGGCCGTCCATTTTCTTCGGCGTTTTACTTCCTGAGGCGATCAGAAAGAGAACACTCGATACTTGAATTGTACACTTAACGCAATTTTGTAGATTTACCTTAATAATAGGGCTATACCCCTCACAGTGCAGCTATCGAAAAGAATTTTAAAAATTGAATGTGCATATTGGACAATTTACAAACGATTCAGTTTTCACACTTCAAGTCTAACCTAGTCTTTTGCGGTTTGACAGCGAAGTGTTTATCTTATTTTGTACCTTATTATTTTTGTAATAAGTCTTCGGTTGTGATTTGGAAGTTACGAGGATATTTGAGGCCATGTCAGTCAAAGGATGAAGAAAGAATAGTTGCCTAAATTCTACGAGTGTCTAGGGTTGGTACAGAAAGCTCACCATACGGTCATATCCAGTTCTCACAAAACATATTTCAGTAAAACTATCTTTTGAAAACTTTTAAACAGGTGTGCGCTTTCGAGTTGAAGAAAAATAGTAATAACTGCGGCCAAGTTTTGTTTCCTTTGCGGTAGGCTAAATGTTGTAATGTTTTTTTGTTTTTTTTAATTCTATAATTGCAATCAATAGACCTTTCGTTGATCAACAAACCGCGCTGGTTGGCATGGACGGCCGAATGTTAGCAAAACATTAAAGGAACATTGCAGAATTGGTAAGAAAAAAACTTGTAAAATATACTTTTGATCACAGATTTACATAAAACTTACACGGTCTAATGATGATGATAGTAGAAAACATCCCTTGAAATATTTCTGTCTGAAATGCCATATTTGATGAGAAATGAATAAACTAATTTTCCGATTGGAGTTTATCGCTCAGTGAGCGTTTTATTCATTTGTTGAGTCTATGTGATTTTATGCAAATGTGTAATCGGTTTTTCACTATTTTCTCGTGACCCAAATGGCCGATCGATCTCAAACTTCTACAGGTTTGTCAGTTTATGTATATGGTGGATTACATAAAGTGCTTACACTGCCAGCAACTGTTTTGTTAGCAAAACCAATTCTGTAATGTTCCTTTAAATCGTGTTAACAGATAATGTGACCAAATTCAACGTTTCTGCAAACTTTCAGTTAAAAACAATATACATCCCATGATCGGTTGAATTCAACACTATTTTTGAATATTTGTGTAGGATTGGTGCAAACTGTGATTATCCTTTTTTTTTGCCTTGCATTTATGGCTCCCCATAGTTTTCCAAAAAAAGTTTATAGTATTCTGAAAGATAATGTCATGCAAATATATCTAAGAGAGCTTTTAACTGTGTGATAATAAGCGTTTGGCACCAGACGCTTATAACTGTTAATACCACAGTTAGACAGTTGGCGCAGGTTATAGGTATGCTGCATAAATTTTCTGAAAATCACCTTTAGGCTAGTATTGAACCAAAAAAACACTTCTTTAAAAAAAATGTACAAATGCTTTTGAAAAAGTCCATGGTGTCTTATTAGGCCAAAAATTGATAAACCTTGTCCCATGCGTATCCATTTTGTTGTCAGAGCACAAGTTTCGCTCATTGCTTTTAACTACTCCGTGACGTCACCATATGTTGTTTTGACATGATTCGAGTAAACAGACCCGCCATCATTTACAGAGTCATTTCATGCTGTGCCAAGGTTGCTCCAATCAGTGCTGAGTTGTTGTTTTTTCAGT
Organism: Pycnopodia helianthoides; assembly: GCA_032158295.1. Taxonomy (NCBI): domain Eukaryota; kingdom Metazoa; phylum Echinodermata; class Asteroidea; order Forcipulatida; family Asteriidae; genus Pycnopodia; species Pycnopodia helianthoides. The sequence continues at coordinate 4,485,976 of CM063247.1, read as the reverse complement.
GAATTTTGTTGTGTGTGTGTCAGACTTACCAAGAAAGAGAAATGGGATGTGGGCAGCCGGAGAGAGTGACCAGAGCGCCGCCCTGTCTGGAGCGGGGGGCAGACCGTATGTCAAATTGGGCGTTTCCGCTCTGTCCGATTTTTTTTTCAGAGGCAGAGGGACGGACGGCCTCAACGTGCAAATCTGCCCTGAGGACTTTTTAAAAAATGGGACACGATTGTTTCCTCTCATAAATCAAAACTATGGGAAGCTGTCCGGGGGATATTCAAAAGGTTGAACGGTATAAAGGTATGTGTCATACTAGATGAAGTACTTTCAGTTGTGTGGCATGTGCTTGTTATAGTTTGGCCAATAACCCATTGTAACCATATCAGATCAAGGTTTTTGTCATCATGTTCCAATCGAAGTATTGCCTTACCGGGGTGCGTGGACATTTCGCCGTAAGAACGCGGTTTGTGATGGAGGTTGCAGAGTTACGTTTCAACATCGGACATGTTTTAAGTAGAAGAGGTCATCTTTCGTTCTGACAGTTTCGTTGTGTGCATCAGTATTCAAAACAGTGAATATTCGAACAACGGCAGTACACTGAGCCAATAGCGAACTATGAGTGTATTTCATTCCAGTTTAATTACAACACAATTTCCGTTTTTTCTGATTGTGCCATACTGCAAAAACGGCAAAATGACTAGTGTGTTTTTTGGGGGTACTCCACGAGGTTTGAAGTGTTAGGTCTAACTTGAGAACTGTGATGACTGTCAGAGTATTGAATCGAAACGAAGTAGGAGTTCCTAGTACTGAGTTCCTAATGTATACTGAATGCGTTTGTAGAAGTCGTCAAAAAAACAAAAAAACAGCAAAGAAACTAAATTCCAGACAAAAACGATGAAAAAAGAAAACCGAGTTCTGAGAAGTGTCATTGTGAGAAACACTATGTCTCGGCATTTCGAACAGTTAATATCACTTTTAGAGTAGAATTAACTGCAGACATGGACAGGGACCACCAGTCCAAGAACACTAAAAGTCTACAATGTCATCTGCTGGCAAAAGCGTTTCGCTTCAACTAGGGGGTACCGGTATAGCAGCCTAATAAAATTGGGTCCAGACTATTACGTTCGGTCTACTGCCCGTACAAAATATTATCAATGATAGACACTTAAAGGAACATTACAGAATTGGTTTTTGCTAACAAAACAGCTGCTGGCAGTGTAAACACTTAATGTAATCCACCATATACATAAACTGACAAACCTGTAGAAGTTTCAGATCGATCGGCCATCTGGGTCACGAGAAAATAGTGAAAAACCGATTACACATTTGCATGAAATCATATAGATTCAACAAATGAATAAAACGCTCACTGAGCGATAAACTCCAATCGGAAAATTAGTTTATTCATTTCTCATCAAATATGGCATTTCAGACAGAAATATTTCAAGGGAAGTTTTCTACTATCATTATCATTAGACCGTGTAAGTTTTATGTAAATCTGTGATCAAAAGTATATTTTACAAGTTTTTTTCTTACCAATTTTGTAATGTTCCTTTAAGTGGGTTTGCACAACATTGGTAAGATTGAAAATATAAATGTTCACATTTTCATATAACTTACATAGTATAAAGATGGTCATGGTGAAAACTTCCCTTGAAATATAGTTTTGCTTGAAATGCTATAGTTTTTTAGGAAATGGGTAAACCAATTAGTTTTGATCTCGCGTGTTCAAAACCCGATGTTTTGAAACAGTGAAAACATGTATATATGTTTTTTTTTTTCATTATTTTCTCGTGAATCCGATGATCGATTGAGCTTAAACTTTCACAGGTTGTGTTATTTTACGTAAATGTTGAGTCACATAAAGTGCAGAAACTTGTCTTTGATAATATTACCAATGTTGTACATGTGCTCTAAAGTATTTATTTGACTGGTTAATTCGCATATATGGGAATTTACGTATACAGGAGACTCGTTATAACGTACGATACAAAATAAATGCAAGCTAAACTTGACGGGTTGTTTTTTCAGTGAATAACTTTGATTTGGCTATAGGGGTTATACGGTGTGTTTTTTATTGGACTTATTTACAGCTTTAAACTCGACAGACAGGAATTCAATTTAATTCAATTCAATTCAACTTTAATTACTCCACAAGTTAATCACCGTACTTGGTGATGAGCACTGACTGAAGAGCTGTTGATATAGTGTATAAAATATTGTTAGAAACGACTCCTTTTGAAGAAGTGTAGTTTTAGAGACAGGGGTAATTTTTACCCCAACAATTTAAACCTGAGAAAGGCTTCAAGCATGAAGCTTTTCTCGTGCATCTGAGAGCACACAATTCTATGCAACAAGGGTGTTTTTCTTTCATTATTTTCTTGCAACTTCGATGGCCAATTGTGCCCAA